>WHPX01000496.1:0-635582 GCA_011057435.1 Actinia equina | reverse complement strand
TGTTAGAGGAATTCAAGCAAATTGGGGGCCGTCCCCTAACGGTAGGCTTGAATTCGCGAATTGATAGTTCGTATGCGGTAGCACAGTTGGTTGAATTTGGTTATGTTTTTGATGGAAAATTTCATTTCGTGTTCAGGTTTTTAAGAATGGTATCAGGATCTATATCATGCATGATATTTTGACATTCACTGTTTAGAATTTTGGAGATATTCAATCAAATTGGGGGTCGTCATCCGTAGTCTTGAAATTCGCGAATTGATAGTTATGTATGCGGTAGCACAGTTGGTTGACATTTAGTTAGTGTTTTGATGTGAAATTTCCCATTCGTCTCAGGTTTTTATTGAGGATGGCTTTCATATCTATATAATGCATGCAGGATTTTGACATCCACTGTACCGTCTTAGAGACTAGTCAATCAAATAGGGGGCGTCTCCTACCGTAGTCTTAAAATTCGCGAATTGATAGTTATGTATGCGTTAGAAAATTTGGTGCAAATTTAGTTATTGTTGTGATGTGAAATTTCGCATTCTGTTCAGGTTTTTATAGAATGCGTTATATATCTATCTAATGCATGCATTCTTTTGACATTCCACTGTTTTACTATTTTAGAGGATATTCAATCAAATGGGGCGTCTCCCTTACCGTAGTCTGGAAATTCGCGAATGATAGTTATGTATGCGGTTAGACATTTGGTTTGAAATGTAGTTATTGTTTTCGATGTGAAATTTTCATTCTTGTCAAGTTTATAGAATGGATCATATCATATAATGAAACGGTTTTGATCGATGTTGGCCTAATACAGCTTTTTAATAATGTTTTCATTTTATAAAAAAAAAGCATTTTGAGTCGTTTTGGCCAAAAAGCAGGACTAATAAATAAGCCCATGGTTTGTCGATTTGGGCCTAATTCATACCAGCTTTTTAATCAGTTTTCATTTTATCAAAAAAACGCAGTTGAGTCGTTTGGGCCAAAAAAAGCATGGAATATAGCACAGGTTTGATCGATTTTGGCATTGTTCCCCCAACCTTTTTAATACTTTTTCGTTTTTATAAAAAACATGCATTTTGAGTCGATTTGGCCAAAAAGCAGGGACTATAGCCATGGTTGATCGATTTTGGCCTAATTCACCACTTTTTAATAATTTTTTCAGTTTTATAAAAAACATCATTTTGAGTCGTTTTTGGCCAAAAAGCCTGGACTATATAGGCCCATGGTTTTGATCGATTGTTGGCTTAATTCACGCTTTTTAATAATTTTTCCGTTTTTATAAAAAACATGCATTTGAGTTCGTTTGGCCCAACAAGCATGGACTATAGCCCATGGTTTTGATCGATTTTGGCCTAATTCACACGTTAAAATTTTTCATTTATAACTTCTAAAAAAATGCATTTTTCAGTCGTTTGGCCAAAAAACATGGACTATAGCCCATGGTTTTGATCGATTTTGGCCGAATTCACACCGTTTAATAATTTTTCATTTTATAAAAAAAACATGCATTTTCAGTCGTTTTGGACAAAAAGCATGGGACTATAGCCCCATGGTTTTGATCGATTTTGGCCTATTTTCCACCTTTATAATAATATTTCGCATGTTTATAAAAAACAAGCATTTGAGTCGTTTTGGCCCAAAAGCATGGACTATAGCCCATGGTTTGATCGATTTGGCCAAGAATCATTCACAGCTTTTTAATAATGGTTTCGTTTTATAAAAAAAACATGAAGTTTGCAGTCGTTTTGGCCAAAAAGGCATGGACTATAGCCCATGGTTTTGATCGATTTTGGCCTAATTCACACCGTTTAATAATTTTTCATTTTATAAAAAACATGCATTTTGAGTCGTTTTGGCCCAAAAAAAAGCATGGACTATTAGGCCATGGTTTTGATCGATTTTGGCTTATTCACAGTTTTAATAATTTTTCGTTTTTATAAAAACATGGCATTTTCAGGATCGTTTTTGGCCCAAAAAGCATGGGACTATAGGACATGGGTTTGATCGATTTGGCCTAATTAAAGTTTTAATAATATTTCATTGATAAAAACAAGGCCCCTATTTTGAGTCTTTTTGGCCCAAAAGCATGGGACTATAAATAGCCCATGGTTTTGATCGATTTGGCCTAATCAAGCTTTTTAATAATTTTTCGGTTTTATAAAAAAACATGCATTTTGAAGTCGTTTGGCCAAAAAAGCATGGACTAGCCCATGGTTTGATCGATGTTGGCCTAATTCACACCGTTTAATAATTCTTTCAGTTTTAAAAAAACATGCATTTTGTGAGTCGTTTTGGCCCCAAAAGGCATTGGGACTATAGAGCCCATGGTTTGATACGATTTTGGCCTAATCACAGCTTTTTAATAATTTTTCAGTTTATAAAAAACAAGCATTTTGAGTCGTTTTGGCCAAAAAAGCATGGACTATAGCCCATGGTTTTGAATCGAGTTTGGCCTAATTCACCTTTTTAATAAGTTTTCATTTTATAAAAAAACAATGCATTTTGAGTCGTTTTGGCCAAAAAGCATGGACTATAGCCCATGGGTTTGATCGATTTTGGCCTAATTCACAGCTTTTTATAAGTTTTCATTTTATAAAAAAAACGCATTTTGAGTCGTTTGGCCAAAAAAGCTATGGACTATAATAGCCCATGGTTTTGAGCGATTTTGGCCTAATTCACAGCTTTTTAATAAGTTTTCAGTTTATAAAAAAAAAGCATTTGAGTCGTTTGGCCAACAAAGCATTGGACTAGAGCCCATGGTTTTGTCGATTTTGGCCTATTCACAGCCTTTGACCATCAGTTTTCATTTTATAAAAAAACATTGCATTTGAGTTCGTTATGGCCAAAAAATGGACTATAATAGCCCAGGTTTTTATCGATTTTGGCCTAATTAACAGCTTTTTAAATAAGTTTTCACTTTTTATAAAAAAACATGCAGTTGGCGTCGTTTTGGCACAAAAGCAGGGACTAAGCCCATGGTTTTGATCGATTTTGGCCTAATTCCCAGCTTTTAAAAGTTTTTCATTTTTAAAAATAACAGGCATTTGGTCGTTTTGGCCAAAAAGCATAATAATAGACCATGGTTTGATCGATTTGGCCTAAGTCACAGCTTTAATAATTTTTCATTTTATAAAAAGCATGCATTTTGAGGTGCGTTTTGGCCTAAAAAGCATGGACTATAGCCCATGGTTTTTGATCGATTTGGGCCCTAATTCACAGCTTTTTAATAAGTTTTCATTTTATAAAAAAAAAGCATTTTGAGTCGTTTTGGCCAAAAAGCCCATGGACTATATAGCCCATGGTTTTGATCGATTTTGGCAGGGCTAATTCACAGCTTTTTACTAAGTTTTCATTTTATAAAAACATGCATGATTTTGAGTCGTTTTGGCCACAAAAGCCATGGACTATAATAGCCATGGTTTTGATCGATTTGGCCTAATTCACAAGCTTTTTAATAAGTTTTCATTTTATAAAAAACAATGCATTTTGAGCGTTTTGGCCAAAAAGCATGGACTAATAGCCCCATGGTTTTTTGATAGAAAAAAAGCACATTTTGATTTGGCCAAAAAAGCATGGGACGGCCTAATTCACAGCTTTTTAATAAAAAGTTTTCATTTTATAAAAAAAACATGCATTTTGAGTCGTTTTGGCCAAAAAGCATGGACTATAGCCCATGGTTTTGATCGATTTTGGCCTAATTCCACAGCTTTTTAATAAGTTTTCATTTTATAAAAAAAAAAGCATTTTGAGTCGTTTTGGCCACAATAAGCATGGACCTATAGCCCATGGTTTTGATCGATTTTGGCCTAATTCCACAGCTTTTAATAATTTTTCATTTTATAAAAAACATGCATGTTGAGTCGTTTTGGCCAAAAGCATTGGACTATAATAGTCCCATGGTTTTGATCGATTTTGGCCTAATTCACAGCTTTTTAATAATTTTTCATTTTTTATAAAAAACATGCATTTTGAGTCGTTTGGCCAAAAAGCATGGACTATAGCCCATGGTTTTGATCGATTTTGGCCTAATTCACAGCTTTTTAATAAGTTTTCATTTTATAAAAAACATGCATTTTGAGTCGTTTTGGCCAAAAAGCAGGACTATAATAGCCCATGGTTTTGATCGATTTTGGCCTAATTCACAGCTTTTTAATAATTTTTCATTTTTATAACAAAACATGCATTTTGAGTCGTTTTGGCAAAAAGCATGGACTATAGCCCATGGTTTTGATCGATTTTGGCCTAATTCACAGCTTTTTAATAATTTTTCATTTTTATAAAAAAACATGCATTTTGAGTCGTTTTTGGCCAAAAAGCATGGACTATAGCCCATGGTTTTTGATCGATTTTGGCCTAATTCACAGCTTTTTAATAAGTTTTCATTTTATAAAAACATGCATTTTGAGTCGTTTTGGCCAAAAGCATGGACTATAATAGCCCATGGCTTTGATCGATTTTGGCCTAATTCACAGCTTTTTACTAATTTTTCATTTTTATAAAAAACATGCATTGTGAGTCGTTTTGGCCAAAAAGCATGGACTATAGCCCATGGTTTTGATCGATTTTGGCCTAATTCACAGCTTTTTAATGTTATAGAAAAATACCACGCAACAGATAATACAGACTTTATTAGACACAGAATTCCAAAAGTTGACACCTATTTACATTGAAGCTGTGTAGGTAGTCAAACTTTATAAATCAAGCAGTAAGTACTTTGGATGAGTTAGCCTCACTCTCATGTGAAAAAACTACAGGAATCCCGACTCGAGATTTGATTGTGAAACTGGAGTATTGTGGTGCAGTTTGTTAAAAGCCGATATCGCCCTATAATGAGAACCCAGAATAAATCAGTTGCATACAGGTGCATTCACACTCGCACAACTGTAGCCTGTCGACACCATGTGTCCGACCAATTTGGCGTTGTATTTCGCAAGAAAAACTTTTTGTTCCATGGAAGTGTAAGGGCAATACTTTCATTAACTATTTATGGTGACAATAAATCGACCTTCAGACATATCCTAGTGTATGCTGCCCAGTAAAAAGCTGCATAATAGGCAGATTAAGGTTTTAGTTGCAAGTTGCTGATTGTCTTATGCATGCATGTGTCATAGTTGTGGCTGTGTTCAATTTCAAACTTGTTTTCCCACAGGGAAACGGTAAGAAGAGACCAGCAATTATGGTGAATCAAAGAATTATATACTTACACACTGCATTCAAACAAGCATTGGAGACGCATTTCAAGGTTCTAAAGGATAATGCCGTAGCAGCAGCTTTGTATCATGGCCCTTCAGGTATTGGCAAGAGTCAGTTAGCAATAGCCACAGCATACTACCTTGCCTTGGCTTATGGGCATTCATGTCTATTAGTATTTGAGCACCGACCTGCCAATCGGGATAGAAAATATGCTGACGCAGTAGCACATTTTATGCATGAAAAAATGCTTAATCATTGACCAGGTGAACACAGTCCGAATGTCACCTTCATGGATACGTATAAAAGATTGTCCGGTAACGGTATTCACCTCAGGACATTACATGCCTCCCACGGAATGGACAGATATGCCCTCTGTTATTCATGTCAGAATAATTGACTTAAAACTGCAAACTTGTGATATTGTGGAGCTCTTCCAAAGAGATGCTCTAAGCCAACCACTTGTTCCTTTTGCTGATGAAATTGGCAAGGCTTCACGATGTTATGGGCTCTTGCAAATGTCAATGATCTCAATAGTAAGAAATGGCCCTGAAATGCGACATCGTGTCTGAGATGTATCGGTTTAACAGTTTAAATGAGTCGAAACTGGACATTACGATGTTCCCTTTGGTATGTATGGGAAGATTTTTACCAGAACAAGACTTCTCACGAAGATATTATTGATTCCGTAAAATTAGAGGACTTTCTCATAACAAAGAAGACGTGCTGTACCTGGCCGAGTTGCTTTGTTGAATATTTTGACTTGGTTGACGGTGGTTCCTTTACTCCCACCTGCTGCTCCTGAAGCAACTTCAACTTCAACTTCAACTTCAACTTCAACTTCAACTTCAACTTCAACTTCAACGACTGGATACGTTGAATTCCCACCTGCTGCTCCTGAAGCAACTTCAACTTCAACTTCAACTTCGACGACTGGATACGTTGAAAATTACAACTTTTCCAGGCTACTGTAAGTGTATCAAGCAAAACAGGCGCTGTGCAAAGGAGGAACATGCAGGAGGTAGCGGAACAAGTGTGCAGGAATCTAAAAGATTATATAGAAGAAGGTAAAGCAAAGAAGTCGTGCAGCTCGTTCTGTTTGTCCCTGTTCCCGAAGGTGAACCCTCACTATCTTTTTTTCTTGATACAAAGCAGCAATGGAAAGTAAACGTTGCACATGTTTCAAGTTCAACATTCAAGCTATAATTTTCCACGTCCGCTCCACGACCGCCTCCGATGTACTACTTTTCCAGGCTACTGTAAGTGCATTAAGCAAAAAAGAGGCTGAGCAAAGGAGGAATATGCAGGAGGTAGCGGAACAAGTGTGCAGGAATCTAAAAGATTATATAGAAGAAGGTAAAGCAAAAGAAGTCGTGCAGCTCGTTCTGTTTGTCCCTGTTCACAAAGATGCACTATCTTTTTTTCTCGTCGGGGAAGGAGTGGTAATGCAAGGCCGAAAACAGATACACGGAAAATCCCTAAAGAAGGGCTGGGAAGTGGTCCTTGTAAAAACGTGTCTTCCTGGAGCCAGGCCTTGGTCTGAGTACTCAACTCAATTTTTCCTTGTGATTAAGCTGTAGTTAAGGAGGCTGCTGACCTTGGTTTCAAAGATACTCGGCTAACCAAGTTTGAACGGTCGTAACTTTCTTGCTATACAACTTTTCGACATAAAATTTTGGTAAATAATTTACAAAAGATTGAATTTTGATTAAATAGCAATTTTGTGCACATCAGACTTTTACAGCCACGCCCTGGTGACGTCACTGAAAATGTTTATGGCTCAAAATCTAAAAATCTAGACTTGACCATGAAAATCAAATACAGCTTGCCTATGTTTATACATAGACCTATAATCACAAGAAGTTTGAAGATAATTTATGAGAGCGTTTTTGAGAAAAAAGCCGAGAAAGATTTTCATATGAAAATTATTCAAATTTTGTTTTGGTCATCAAAAACGTTACGAAATAAGTCGAAATCTCAAGTTATTTTCATATTATCACATGCATACAACCTAAACCTACCTTTCAGCAAGATTTCATGCAAATCGTGTCATTCTCTATTTTTTATCCGAGGAAATCTCTACTTGCAATTGTGGCATTTTTATTATGTATAGTGCAATGCAAATAATGATGCCAAAAAATAGAGAATTACACGATTTGCATGAAATCTTGCCGAAAGGTAGGTTTAGGCTGTATGCATGTGATGATATGAAAATAATTTGAGATTTCGACTTATTTCGTAATGTTTTTGATGACCAAAACAAAATTTGAATAATTTCATGTGAAAATCTTTCTCGGCTTTTTTCTCAAAAATGCTCTCATAAATTATCTTCAAACCTCTTGTGATTATAGGTCTATGTATAAACATAGGCAAGCTGTATTTTGTTTTCATGGTCAAGTCTAGATTTTTAGATTTTGAGCCATAAACATTCTGATATGGTCTCGGAGAAGTGATGAACTTCATCTAATAACTCAAGATATCCATTTGTATGTTGGAAGATAAATGGGATTTTATGCCTTCAACCTTGCTTCTTTATTCTTCTGTATCGATAAGAAAATAAACACTGGTAAACCAAGTGAAATGGGTAACCAAGTGAAATAGGTGCTATACTCTCCGAGGAGTGATGAATTAATTTAGACCTGATAGATTACCTGGATTTTACTCTAACCTAACCCTAACTGGATTCCTGATATACTTTCAGATTAGTAATGAATTAATTTAAACCATGGGTTCAGCCTGGTATCTTGCCTGAAGTTAAGTCTAACCTATATAGCTAGGTTAGACTTCTTGCAGAAAAAATATCACCATAGCTGGCCACTATCATTCTATCGCGTGTTAGTAGCTAAAACCACTTCCAAACATTTTGAGGTGTTTAATGAGTGATCCAGTGATCCCACAAAATCCCCCAATACCAATAAACTCAATCTGGCATCCTGCCAGAATGAGTTAAAAAAACAGCATTGACATGCAAATCCACTATAATTGTGACACTAGAAGTTTTATTGCAATATTTTATATGCAGAAAATCAGGTAATCTGTAACCGTTTTCTTTCATTTACTTTTTAGCACCAGACACATGTGATATAAAGAGAGTGCATAATATGCCTAGTGTATTGTGTAAGTCGGGTGTGAAGCCCAACAACACGTTGACCAAGGTGGAGACGTTTAGTTGCAATGAGCCAATTGGATTTGAAATAACATTCGACCAGTAAAGGTGTGGGCACGAAAAAGGCCCCAACAAGAGGACTGGCAAGGGGAGGAGGAGGGCGTTTTGAACGGACAGAACGGTGTGCTGTGCCAGAATGAAACCGGACGGCGTTGCACGGTCTAAACAATGCTGCGCCCTATTCCTGCCCGTGCGCAGAACCATCATGATAATTGCAAGATATGCTTATAAGGATAGTAAAGTTGCTGTACAACATATCAATTCTCTACTTGCGCATGACCCATAATACCTTCTGATTTTGGGGGGTAGTTATTGTTATTGAAATCATTTATATTTGAATAACAATTCATTTTATTTGCATCACAAAACCTACCCCCCAAAATCAGAAGGTATTATGGGTCATGCGCAAGTAGAGAATTGATATGTTGTACAGCAACTTTACTTATTAGTGCATATTCAGTTGAGTATTGACTTCTGAATCCAAATTGATTGTTGATTAATATGTTATTTTTATTAAGATAACTAATTAATCGTTTGTATATTATTTTCTCTACAATTTTTGAAAAACATGGAGCACAGAAATCGGTCTATAATTAATAAATTCGTTGTGGCTCCCACTTTTATATATAGGAGTTACAATTGCTTTCTTAAGCTGAGTTGGTATTTTCCCTGTTTCGCTCAAATTCAAATTTTCATGACTCCTTTACTTTTAAGCTTATTGCTGCTTTAAAAAAATTATTTTTACACTCCGATTTTTCAGGCACAGATCTTCAAGCGTCGAAGAATAATTTGGAGTTTTAAAGGAGCCGTCTCAACCAGGATGCATTGCAATAAAAGAACTTCAAAATACAAATGAATGATCAATAACGAACAACTAAGAATTAAATGTTTTGATGTAAATAGCAAGATGCACAAGATTTCAAGTAGATTGTGTACCTATAGTAAAAAAACGTATTTTCGACGTCGTTGAAAATGGCGCTCGCTCAGCATATTTTATGGGGTCGGCATCGCAATGCATCCTGGTTGAGACGGCTCCTTTAAATGTTGTTTTAGAATCGAAATACTGGAGTAATTCGAAATAATGAAAATCAGAATTTCTAAAAAAAATTCAATGTAACTACTATTCCTAGGGCCCTTGCTCGCGGGCGTTATTGTAATTTAGCGTTATCAAATATTACAAATATTTACAACACAAATATTTACTGATTCATTGTCTGGGCCTAAGGGACTTAGTGGGCCATGCTATAAAGCCACCGACCTCAACCTCGTCAGAATGGGTTGAGTACTCAGACCAAGGCCTGGCTCCAGGAAGACACGTTTTTACAAGGACCACTTCCCAGCCCTTCTTTAGGGATTTTCCGTGTATCTGTTTTCGGCCTTGCATTACCACTCCTTCCCCGACGAGAAAAAAAGATAGTGCATCTTTGTGACAGGGACAAACAGAACGAGCTGCACGACTTCTTTTGCTTTACCTTCTTCTATATAATCTTTTAGATTCCTGCACACTTGTTCCGCTACCTCCTGCATATTCCTCCTTTGCTCAGCCTCTTTTTTGCTTAATGCACTTACAGTAGCCTGGAAAAGTAGTACATCGGAGGCGGTCGTGGAGCGGACGTGGAAAATTATAGCTTGAATGTTGAACTTGAAACATGTGCAACGTTTACTTTCCATTGCTGCTTTGTATCAAGAAAAAAAGATAGTGAGGGTTCACCTTCGGGAACAGGGACAAACAGAACGAGCTGCACGACTTCTTTTGCTTTACCTTCTTCTATATAATCTTTTAGATTCCTGCACACTTGTTCCGCTACCTCCTGCATGTTCCTCCTTTGCACAGCGCCTGTTTTGCTTGATACACTTACAGTAGCCTGGAAAAGTTGTAATTTTCAACGTATCCAGTCGTCGAAGTTGAAGTTGAAGTTGAAGTTGCTTCAGGAGCAGCAGGTGGGAATTCAACGTATCCAGTCGTTGAAGTTGAAGTTGAAGTTGAAGTTGAAGTTGAAGTTGAAGTTGAAGTTGAAGTTGAAGTTGAAGTTGAAGTTGCTTCAGGAGCAGCAGGTGGGAGTAAAGGAACCACCGTCAACCAAGTCAAAATATTCAACAAAGCAACTCGGCCAGGTACAGCACGTCTTCTTTTGTTATGAGAAAGTCCTCTAATTTTACGGAATCAATAATATCTTCGTGAGAAGTCTTGTTCTGGTAAAAATCTTCCCATACATACCAAAGGAACATCGTAATGTCCAGTTTCGACTCATTTAAACTGTTTAACCGATACATCTCAGACACGATGTCGCATTCAGGGCTATTTCTTACTATTGAGATCATTGACATTTGCAAGAGCCCATAACATCGTGAAGCCTTGCCAATTTCATCAGCAAAAGGAACAAGGGGTTGGCTTAGAGCATCTCTTTGGAAGAGCTCCACAATATCACAAGTTTGCAGTTTTAAGTCAATTATTCTGACATGAATAACAGAGGGCATATCTGTCCATTCCGTGGGAGGCATGGTGGGTAAAGAACTCACACACGAGGAGGTAAAGAAGCTCTCTGAGGCGGAGGTGAAAAAATATCACAAGCGCTATGAAGCTGCCCTGGCAACGAAGACTACAGATGCCGTTGCTCAAAGTGCTATGGGTCTAGCTGCTAAGTTGCTTGGTTATGCGTTTCCTATTGATAATATTGACGACTTGACGTGTGTTAAACATTAATCTTGTCTTAGAATATGGATAACCTCAAGAAGATTTACTATGGACCCCAGGGATACTGGAGAGGCGCCTCAGCTATTAAAAAATTCTCTTGCAAGTAGAGAATTGATATGTTGTACAGCAACTTTACTTATTAGTGCATATTCAGTTGAGTATTGACTTCTGAATCCAAATTGATTGTTGATTAATATGTTATTTTTATTAAGATTAATTAATTTTCTCTACAATTTTTGAAAAACATGGAAGCACAGAAATCGGTCTATAATTAATAAATTCGTTGTGGCTCCCACTTTTATATATAGGAGTTACAATTGCTTTCTTAAGCTGAGTTGGTATTTTCCCTGTTTTGCTCAAATTCAAATTTTCATGACTCCTTTACTTTTAAGCTTATTGCTGCTTTAAAAAAATTATTTTTACACTCCGATTTTTCAGGCACAGATCTTCAAGCGTCGAAGAATAATTTGGAGTTTTAAAGGAGCCGTCTCAACCAGGATGCATTGCAATAAAAGAACTTCAAAATACAAATGAATGATCAATAACGAACAACTAAGAATTAAATTTTTGATGTAAATAGCAAGATGCACAAGATTTCAAGTAGATTGTGTACCTATAGTAAAAAAAACGTATTTTCGACGTCGTTGAAAATGGCGCTCGCTCAGCATATTTTATGGGGTCGGCATCGCAATGCATCCTGGTTGAGACGGCTCCTTTAAATGTTGTTTTAGAATCGAAATACTGGAGTAATTCGAAATAATGAAAATCAGAATTTCTAAAAAAAATTCAATGTAACTACTATTCCTAGGGCCCTTGCTCGCGGGCGTTATTGTAATTTAGCGTTATCAAATATTTACAAATATTTACAACACAAATATTTACTGATTCATTGTCTGGGCCTAAGGGACTTAGTGGGCCATGCTATAAAGCCACCGACCTCAACCTCGTCAGAATGGGTTGAGTACTCAGACCAAGGCCTGGCTCCAGGAAGACACGTTTTTACAAGGACCACTTCCCAGCCCTTCTTTAGGGATTTTCCGTGTATCTGTTTTCGGCCTTGCATTACCACTCCTTCCCCGACGAGCATCAATTTGCCATCCAAGAGCTCAACTACATCGGAGGCGGTAGTGGAGGCATTCCTCTCTTCTGTTTCTTCTTCCTTCTCGTCTTCCTGTCTTTCCAGCCTTTCCTTCTCTTTCTCCTCCGCTAACTGTAATGATCTATTGTGGAAAGTTGACCAGGGAGTTGCTTCTTCAGCTTGTTCGTCATTCTTCTCTTCTTTTTCTTCTTCCTTCTCGTCTTCCTCTTTCCTCTTCCTTTTCCTTCTGTTTTTCCCCTTCTCTCTTTCCAGCCTTTCCTTCTCTTTCTCTTTCTCGTCTTCCTCTTCCTCTTCTTGTTCACCTTCTCCACCTTCTCCACCTTCAGGAATGCCTCTCATTCCGTATCTCACTTTTTCCTTGAAAAATCGCCTCTTGGTATTCTTGGTATTCTTGATAAACTTGGTAAACTTGTTCTCTTTATAGGGAGCACTCATCAAAGAGCTACAGATGGGATACAAAAAAGCTGTTAGCATGCAATAGTCCAGTTTGTAAAGTATGCGATTATTACAAATCCTTAGTTAAGAAAAGTCTGAAAAGTTCATAAAATATCTGTTCTAGAGGTTTAGTCAGTATTCACACACAGAAAGCCCATCGAGCAAATTTGATTTCCTTGTGAGCTTTTCCTTCTATTTGGTTTATTTTTACAAAAGAATTTGGTGCTTACAGTAAAAATCTCACAAAATCACTGGACTGGCTTCGATCGAATAGTTGTTTATCGTGCCTCTTCGATAAGGTAAGGTTTTAAAGACAATAAATAATATAATAATATAATAATTGGCAACGATAGTTTAGGCAAACGTACAGCAAACTTTTTTAATTCAAAGGACACAGGAAGTCCAATTCTAAAGATTGCAAGCATTATTAGTCATAGACAATCTCATTCCCAGAGCCCACGCTCCTCTTGGTCAGCACCGGCAAACGAGAGGCTCTGGTAACGGAAGTTGCAACTGCGCTTAAAGTCTGTTCGGAGCTGCGGTTAATTGGGCTCGGCTGTGTTTTGTAAGTTGTAATAGGCAGCTTTGTAACGCAGTAGTTACTGTGTTTTGTAAGTTGTAATAGGCAGCCTTATAACGCAGTAGTTACTGTGTTTTGTAAGTTATAATAGGCAGCTTTATAACGCAGAGTTACTGTGTTTTGTAAGTTGTAATTTAGGCAGCTTTATAACGCAGTAGCTACTGTGTTTTGTAAGTTGTAATAGGCAGCTTTGTAACGCAGTAGCTACTGTATTTTGTAAGTGGCCAACTAGTGCCGGCCATTTTAAAACCCCGGGTAAATATAGTTTGATGGCTGCAGTTATTGAATAATTATCATCAAAATCCGGGTCGACCAAGACTTCAAGGTTTTTAAATTAAAAGTATGCTAATTTAAAATGACGCCTGGAAATATCTACAAGCTTTATTTCGTGAATCATTAAGGAACAGGCGTTCCAAATATCCCCAAAGTAGACTGGACACTAATAGATAGTCATTTACAAAGGCCAGTAAAATCTGGTTACGAGTAGATTACAACGCTTAGTAAGTACTGGCTTACAACGTACGGGACGGGTGATCGACTCTCGATACGGTATGGACTTGAACCGCTGATCGTATGTATCGCATGTTCGTCTAGTGACATCCACAGATTACACTGTGTTCCGAATAGGAGGCTACTCGCTTAGCTCGCAGCAATTATTATTATTATTATTATTATTATTGAAATTGTCCAATAAAAGTATTTACCAAAACTTACTTTGAATCAAGAACGGTACAATATTTGCTCATATTGTAGCGGCGATGCCCTATCTGAAACAAAACAAAAGCAGCATAAATTAGCAAAAATCAATTAAAAGTTTGGTTAAAGTTTCTCTCTGGTTGGGCAACAGAACAATACTCAACACCTCCACACAAAGAGCGAGAATAATAGAGACAAAAGAACTTCTTTGTAGAACGAAGATAATAGAGACAAAAGCAACTACGTCCTTACTGGAAATATGGCCATCTGACCAATCAGAGTGCGCATTATATCTAAGTAATAACAACAAAATAAATTTGAAGCTTACTAAAAAAGGATCCTTCTGCACAGAAAAAACTACACAAGCAAATTTACAAGAAAATTTGATTCGCAAGTCAGCCTAAAACCAACAGAAACTGTGAAGTAAGATAAAAGTAAGCACCCATTAACGTGTTCTTCATCCAATTCATCGGTCAAATGTATCACAAAAACAAGACAGAACCGCTAAATTTGAAACGTAAACAAACAAGAAAAATTATGTTCACTTCAAGGTGCTCGCAATGGGAGATAAATGAATTTACTTACATGTCGTTTTTCAATATGGTATTTAAAGCTTCCATTACTTGCAAATTGCTCCCCACAGCAAATAAGGGTTGGCCTACAACAACATACTGTTAATATAAATATATAAAACATTCTCTATTTTCACATTCCCATAATACCTTCTGATTTTGGGGGGTAGTTATTGTTATTGAAATCATTTATATTTGAATAACAATTCATTTTATTGAATTGTTAGTTTGAACAAAGAATGGGAAATTTCACATCGAAACAATAACTAAATTTCAACCAAATGTGCTACCGCATACATAACTATCAATTCGCGAATTTCAAGACTACAGTAGGGAGACACCCCAATTTGATTGAATATCTCTAAAATTATACAGTGCAATGTCAAAATGATGCACGCATTATATAGATAGCATTCCATTCTATAAAAATTTGAACAAAGAATAGTAAATTTCACATCGAAACAATAACTAAATTTCAACCAAATGTGCTACCGCATAGCTTCACAACAAATTACAATAACATATCTTACATTCTTAAATCAATGAACTCCCGCCATGATGGTGTTTGGGAAGCATTTGGGAAGCCTCTTCTCTTCCTTTGTGAAGGTAATATCAATATGTGCAAAGCTTCAATCCAGAAAAAACCTTGAACGTCATTCTTCTCTTCTTTTTCTTCTTCCTTCTCTTTCTCTCTTTCCAGCCTTTCAACATTCCTCTCTTCTGTTTCTTCTTCCTTCTCGTCTTCCTCTTTCTTCTTCCTTTTCCTTCTGTTTTTCCCTTTCTCTCTTTCCAGCCTTTCCTTCTCTTTCTCTTCTTCCTCTTCCTCTTCTTGTTCACCTTCTCCACCTTCAGGAATGCCTCTCATTCCATATCTCACTTTCGGATCCTTTTCAATCTCCTCAAGGGCTTCGTTGAAAAATCGCCTCTTGGTATTCTTGGTATACTTATTCTTGTTCTCTTCATAGGGAAATAAATTTCTGGCACTCATCAAAGAGCTACAGATGGGATACAAAAAAGCTGTTAGCATGCAATAGTCCAGTTTCACATTAAATTTCTGACGCGGGGAACTGTGGTTTTTGGCATGGGATTGAGGCTAACGCTGTCAAGCTACGATCCCGATACAAGACTTTGTGTAGGACATGAATGAGCTGATATTTTTTTAGTCTCGGGCTTGGATTTTAAACTGCCAGTCTCGGCGTCTCGGTAAAGGAGAATCTTAGGCTAGTTTTAGACGTCGAACCTAATTCCTGCCGCACCAAATGTCTGGAGTAATTTCGAGTAATTTCGCCAGTTCAGTACAGATCCTACAACTGGCTACTTTTATTTGCCAAATTAGGTGAACATGTCTTCATCAAATGCTAAAGCAACACCTTAGTATTAGTATTTTTATTAGTACAAGTATCATCACAAAAAGATGTACATAAACCGTTTGAAACCAAAGAAAACTATAATAAGCACGCAAAGGCACTTGGGATAGTACTGGATCCTCCTCTGATATCTAGGTATCCCTATGTATGATGAATAGATAGATATGTGTACGAACATTTCTGGCGGGTTTTTGCGCTCTTGGAGAACCTCTGGCTAAAGCCGTAGGGATTTTTCCTCAAAAATAGCCCCCCTCCCTGGGGGCTAACGATCCCCCTGGGAATTTCAGGGGGATTAGGTCGCCATCTTCTTAGGTCTTAGAAATCTCCAGGTCTGCCCCAGTCAAATGTTTCCCCACACCTGGAGCAATCTGATATACATCAAACAATCTTCACAATTACATTCAATTGACTTACATCTAATCTTGACATATTCAAGGTGTCTTCATGAATCATCAAGATCGCCTCTGGCAAGTTTGCCATAACAGGAGAATTCCTTTTCACAAGCCACACATTCGAAATCAATACCACATGGTTTCTTGTTATGAACAACAATTGATGAGTAGCTGCTCAACTCCTTATTGCAGATTAGACATTGGGTTGGTTTGATTTCCTTTTCACAAACCCTATTCTTGATATGGTAGTCCAATCTTTGTTTGGAGCTGAACGACTTGCCACAAGAACAGGATCTAACACAGACCGATTATCAATCTGTCTTCTTAGAGACTTTTCTGACTTGAAGGTTGCTCCGCAGTTGTCACACATATCTATACATATATTTAACAACAATTGCTCATCATCTCCTCTGTATCTGAAACATAATTCTGATAAGGATATCTGATTTAACGACTAATAAACACTTAAAGTCGAAGCCAGTTCCTACGATTAATAAACTTATTGAGTACTAATATATGAACCCGGAACACATTCCTTGCAATGCCCTTATCGTTGGACCGACGGGTTGTGGTAAGACAAAGTTCGTAGTCGACCAGCTCTTAGGAGATTTCAAATACAAATTTGACTACATTGCCCTGTTATGCCCCACTTATAAAAACAATAAAACATGGGCTGGTATAGGTATTAACGACGATGACTTTTTCGTAGATATCTTAGACCCCAATAACCTATCTGAGCACTTAAAATTCTGGCACAATACGTTTAAGGAGGGTCAGGTATTATTAATCTTAGATGACATTGCTTGCGGTGATGACGTCAAGAAGCGTACAAGCGAGTTAGTACGCCTCGCATTCTCTGGACGCCATGACAACATATCCGTATGGCTACTCTCTCAGCAATTGACCAGCGTTGCTAAACCCTTCAGAGAGAACATTGGCGCCTTGGTTGTATTTTACACACCTAGCAAGTCTGACCTGGAAACCATTCTTAGCGACTCCAAGATGATCTTTTCTTTGAGATCTCCTTATATATGGACATTGACGAGCTGCTTGAAGTGCCCACCCAATTAGGGGAAAATGATCTTAAGGAACAACTGAATATCCTAGTGTCTTCTGGCAGGTCTAAGGAGATGGTGGGTAAAGAACTCACACACGAGGAGGTAAAGAAGCTCTCTGAGGCGGAGGTGAAAAAATATCACAAGCGCTATGAAGCTGCCCTGGCAACGAAGACTACAGATGCCGTTGCTCAAAGTGCTATGGGTCTAGCTGCTAAGTTGCTTGGTTATGCGTTTCCTATTGATAATATTGACGACTTGACGTGTGTTAAACATTAATCTTGTCTTAGAATATGGATAACCTCAAGAAGATTTACTATGGACCCCAGGGATACTGGAGAGGCGCCTCAGCTATTAAAAAATTCTCTTGCAAGTAGAGAATTGATATGTTGTACAGCAACTTTACTTATTAGTGCATATTCAGTTGAGTATTGACTTCTGAATCCAAATTGATTGTTGATTAATATGTTATTTTTATTAAGATAACTAATTAATCGTTTGTATATTATTTTCTCTACAATTTTTGAAAAACATGGAAGCACAGAAATCGGTCTATAATTAATAAATTCGTTGTGGCTCCCACTTTTATATATTGGAGTTACAATTGCTTTCTTAAGCTGAGTCGCTCAGCATATTTTATGGGGTCGGCATCGCAATGCATCCTGGTTGAGACGGCTCCTTTAAATGTTGTTTTAGAATCGAAATACTGGAGTAATTCGAAATAATGAAAATCAGAATTTCTAAAAAAAATTCAATGTAACTACTATTCCTAGGGCCCTTGCTCGCGGGCGTTATTGTAATTTAGCGTTATCAAATATTTACAAATATTTACAACACAAATATTTACTGATTCATTGTCTGGGCCTAAGGGACTTAGTGGGCCATGCTATAAAGCCACCGACCTCAACCTCGTCAGAATGGGTTGAGTACTCAGACCAAGGCCTGGCTCCAGGAAGACACGTTTTTACAAGGACCACTTCCCAGCCCTTCTTTAGGGATTTTCCGTGTATCTGTTTTCGGCCTTGATTTACCACTCCTTCCCCGACGAGAAAAAAAGATAGTGCATCTTTGTGAACAGGGACAAACAGAACGAGCTGCACGACTTCTTTTGCTTTACCTTCTTCTATATAATCTTTTAGATTCCTGCACACTTGTTCCGCTACCTCCTGCATATTCCTCCTTTGCTCAGCCTCTTTTTTGCTTAATGCACTTACAGTAGCCTGGAAAAGTAGTACATCGGAGGCGGTCGTGGAGCGGACGTGGAAAATTATAGCTTGAATGTTGAACTTGAAACATGTGCAACGTTTACTTTCCATTGCTGCTTTGTATCAAGAAAATAAGATAGTGAGGGTTCACCTTCGGGAACAGGGACAAACAGAACGAGCTGCACGACTTCTTTTGCTTTACCTTCTTCTATATAATCTTTTAGATTCCTGCACACTTGTTCCGCTACCTCCTGCATGTTCCTCCTTTGCACAGCGCCTGTTTTGCTTGATACACTTACAGTAGCCTGGAAAAGTTGTAATTTAGTAACTTTGTGCTCGTGGTTTACCTCAATAAACGCAAAATCATATACTTTGAAAGGACTACACTTATCCTTGTTGAGGTATAGCCAAGTCACTTTAGTGCCGTGCGGCTTTTTACAGCGGCCTTTACAAATGACGTGTGCCACTAGGTCTTTCACTGAGGCGGCTTCATCGATTGCATCCACTTGTTCTTCCTCTATCATCGTCGAAGTAATAGAATAACGGAATCCAGTACTCTTCACAATAGCATAGTAGTTTATGTATTTCTCAAACAGGCCACCACGGGTAAACTGGTTGATGCTATCCCTTCCTAATAGTTTAAACGCGTTTGCAAAGACGTTCAGTGCCTTGTTCATGGAATATGGCTTACATTCATAGTGCAACAGTTTACGTAGGACAGCAACATTAGCAAAGCTAAATGCACACATGTTGACCTCATATTCAACGTATCCAGTCGTCGAAGTTGAAGTTGAAGTTGAAGTTGCTTCAGGAGCAGCAGGTGGGAGTATAGGAACCACCGTCAACCAAGTCAAAATATTCAACATGGGATCGGAACCATCCATTTTTACACGTGTAAGCAACTCGGCCAGGTACAGCACGTCTTCTTTTGTTATAAGAAAGTCCTCTAATTTTACGGAATCAATATCTTCGTGAGAAGTCTTTTAGGGTTTTTTTAAGGGGTGATTAGCAACCGCAAATTTATTTTATTTATTTAATCGAACATTCTGGGCTGAGTGGGACTTAAGCCCACTACTACCTTCGGAAAGATGCTCATTACTAGTGTAATTTAAGTCGCTGAGGATGATTCTAATTGCAATCCATTCAATAACTATTCTTACCCGTTCAGTACCGCAAATAAAAACGTCTGTTGCAATTAACGAAGTATGCCGTCTCTCACACAGCTGCGTCAAAGCCTGGAGTACAGTTGGTATGGAATACACAACACAGATCCTGCTGGATACTTCGTGGCCAAAGTAGATACTTCGGAGCTGCAAATAGAAGAGGTCGGGAAGAACATACGCAAATTCTCCACGACTTTGCATGGGCACGGATATGGCATCTATTCCGTCGACTACACACAAGATTTCTCCTAAAGGAGCCGTTTTTTTAATTGACTTTACTCGCCAAGACGAAATCTACGACTTTTCACGTGGTTTTTGTCTACGTGGTATCTAAAAGAACCACCGCGGGAAAAGGTTTTTCCGCAACACTTAACGGTTCCTGGCCATTTCGTCTCGTCGACAATGTACTTTCTCCACCCCAATTCTTTTTTCTTGTCTCCCCCGATGACGTGTCTCTTTCTGGCCGAGGGTTTTATCAAGATCTCAACGGTTCTTAAAAAGTCCTCTGTGTCATCTTTGCTCTCACAAGAATGGTGTTGCCATATCGCGTTATCATTCCGGAAACCTAGTAGCCTGGAAAAGCCATGGTTTTGATCGATCTTGGTCATTTTCACACCTTTCTAATTATTTTCGATTAACTTTTTACTGTGTGATTGCTGAGAAATTCAATCCAATTAAACCGTCACCATACTAGTGTTTTGAGATCGGTCGATGGTTTTAGCCATACTGTGCGACAATTTTGAAATATATATTCGCCGAGAGACGGGACTACCATTAATGCGGTTATCCGAGCCATGCGAAGATCTAACCGTTTGCATTGCAAGGAATGTGTTCCGGGTTCATATATTAGTACTCAATAAGTTTATTAATCGTAGGAACTGGCTTCGACTTTAAGTGTTTATTAGTCGTTAAATCAGATATCCTTATCAGAATTATGTTTCAGATACAGAGGAGATGATGAGCAATTGTTGTTAAATGTGGTATAGATATGTGTGACAACTGCGGAGCAACCTTCAAGTCAGAAAAGTCTCTAAGAAGACAGATTGATAATCGGTCTGTGTTAGATCCTGTTCTTGTGGCAAGTCGTTCAGCTCCAAACAAAGATTGGACTACCATATCAAGAATAGGGTTTGTGAAAAGGAAATCAAACCAACCCAATGTCTAATCTGCAATAAGGAGTTGAGCAGCTACTCATCAATTGTTGTTCATAACAAGAAACCATGTGGTATTGATTTCGGTACGGTAGGGAGACGCCCCAATTTGATTGAATATCTCTAAAATGGTACAGTGGAATGTCAACATAATGCATGCATTATATAGTTATGATACCATTCTATAAAAACCTGAACAGGAAATGGAAAATTGCACATCGAAACAATAACTAAATTTCAACCAAATGTGCTACCGCATACATAACTATCAATTCGCGAATTTCAAGACTACGGTAGGGATACGTCCCAATTTGATTGAATATCTCTAAAATGGTACAGTGGAATGTCAAAATAATGCATGCATTATATAGATATGATACAATTCTATAAAAACCTGAACACGAAATGGGAAATTTCACATCGAATTAAATTACCAACTAAATTTCAACCAAATGTGCTACCGCATACATAACTATCAATTCGCGAATTTCAAGACGACGGTAGGGAGACGCCCCAATTTGATTGAATATCTCTAAAATGGTACAGTGGAATGTCAAAATAATGCATGCATTATATAGATATGATATCATTCTATAAAAACATGAACGAGAAATGGGAAATTTCACATCGAAACAATAACTAAATTTGAACCAAATGTGCTACCGCATACATAACTATCAATTCGCGAATTTCAAGACTACGGTAGTGATACGTCCCAATTTGATTGAATATCTCTAAAATGGTACAGTGGAATGTCAAAATAATGCATGCATTATATAGATATGATACAATTCTATAAAAACCTGAACACGAAATGGGAAATTTCACATCGAATTAAATTACCAACTAAATTTCAACCAAATGTGCTACCGCATACATAACTATCAATTCGCGAATTTCAAGACTACGGTAGGGAGACGCCCCAATTTGATTGAATATCTCTAAAATGGTACAGTGGAATGTCAAAATAATGCATGCATTATATAGATATGATACAATTCTATAAAAACCTGAACACGAAATGGGAAATTTCACATCGAATTAAATTACCAACTAAATTTCAACCAAATGTGCTACCGCATACATAACTATCAATTCGCGAATTTCAAGACTACGGTAGGGAGACGCCCCAATTTGATTGAATATCTCTAAAATAATACAGTGGAATGTCAAAATAATGCAAGCATTATATAGATATGATACCATTCTATAAAAACCTGAACAGGAAATGGGAAATTTCACATCGAAACAATAACTAAATTTGAACCAAATGTGCTACCGCCGTCTCAACCAGGATGCATTGCGATGCCGACCCCATAAATATGCTGAGCGAGCGCCATTTTCAACGACGTCGAAAATACGTTTTTTTTACTATAGGTACACAATCTACTTGAAATCTTGTGCATCTTGCTATTTACATCAAAAAATTTAATTCTTAGTTGTTCGTTATTGATCATTCATTTGTATTTTGAAGTTCTTTTATTGCAATGCATCCTGGTTGAGACGGCTCCTTTAAAACTCCAAATTATTCTTCGACGCTTGAAGATCTGTGCCTGAAAAATCGGAGTGTAAAAATAATTTTTTTAAAGCAGCAATAAGCTTAAAAGTAAAGGAGTCATGAAAATTTGAATTTGAGCAAAACAGGGAAAATACCAACTCAGCTTAAGAAAGCAATTGTAACTCCTATATATAAAAGTGGGAGCCACAACGAATTTATTAATTATAGACCGATTTCTGTGCTTCCATGTTTTTCAAAAATTGTAGAGAAAATAATATACAAACGATTAATTAGTTATCTTAATAAAAATAACATATTAATCAACAATCAATTTGGATTCAGAAGTCAATACTCAACTGAATATGCACTAATAAGTAAAGTTGCTGTACAACATATCAATTCTCTACTTGCGCATGACCCATAATACCTTCTGATTTTGGGGGGTAGGTTTTGTGATGCAAATAAAATGAATTGTTATTCAAATATAAATGATTTCAATAACAATAACTACCCCCCAAAATCAGAAGGTATTATGGGTCATGCGCAAGTAGAGAATTGATATGTTGTACAGCAACTTTACTATCCTTATAAGCATATCTTGCAATTATCATGATGGTTCTGCGCACGGGCAGGAATAGGGCGCAGCATTGTTTAGACCGTGCAACGCCGTCCGGTTTCATTCTGGCACAGCACACCGTTCTGTCCGTTCAAAACGCCCTCCTCCTCCCCTTGCCAGTCCTCTTGTTGGGGCCTTTTTCGTGCCCACACCTTTACTGGTCGAATGTTATTTCAAATCCAATTGGCTCATTGCAACTAAACGTCTCCACCTTGGTCAACGTGTTGTTGGGCTTCACACCCGACTTACACAATACACTAGGCATATTATGCACTCTCACATGTGTCTGGTGCTAAAAAGTAAATGAAAGAAAACGGTTACAGATTACCAGATTATTGATGGAATTGCGTAAAATATAATGTCTCGCCATTGGACTTAAAAGATGATGATCCGCACTCAAACGCTTTTGATTTAAGAAGTTTGACTTGCTTAGTTTATTGTTGCATTTTAAAATTTTAGATCTGAGGGGGGGGGGGGGGTGGGATCATTGAATTTTTTTTAATTCTGATTTTCATTATTTCGAATTACTCCGAGTGTTGCGCTTCGGTGAAAGCTAGGCCTCTTTTGTCCTCTGGTCCCTTTTCCCCCTTGAGCCGCTACGCAGGCTACTAGAACAATGGAACTACTGCACCCTCACGTTGGAATGCGAAAGGTCGGTGCTGAAAGCCAGCGGCAAACGACATGCGCAGAAGCAAATGGCGTTGTCATTTTGGATTTATCATAATGAATGGATTTACTTCATAATTGCAAGCAGGGAGGCTATTTAAAGGTTGAACTAGGCCATATTTTATGTCTGTATTTCAGCGCACACGTGGCAAATTCTAATGAGCAAGGCCAAGAGGAAATGGTGAGTATTTCTTACAATAAATCGATCAAACATACACTCGAATTTCTGTTAGATTTCTGATTTCTGCTTTGGGGGTTAACAGCTATGCTTGCAGCTTGCACATTACAGAACAGTTGTCAAATTCCAAAATATCACACCAAAATGCTACAAACTAGAATAAAGTGTATCAATTTGGCTGCTATTTCTTTTTGTTTTACAGTCCAATGAAGTCTCAAATTGTTTTTGGTCTTTCTTGGAGATGTAAACAAAACATTCAATTTTGCCTACAATGAGCATTACAAACCCCATGTAAGTCAAATGTCATTTGTTTCGTTCCAACATCCCTGGTCAAACACAGATTAAAAGATGACGACAGGAAACTGTGTTTATTTGAGAAAGGTTATTTTCTGTGTTACTACAGTACCAGTAGTGATATTACAGTCGATTTCACATAACCTTTGATGAAAATATTCCGAATTTGCCGGCGAAACAGGCTCTCCGAGTGGGTTTATAGGAAGTTAGGTTCCTCGGGAAACACATGCTAGTGCCTGTTCGCAGGCTACGAATTTCCCAGTGAAAAGTCTTGGGAACTCATAATGAACTTTTGTGTTTTGTTTTGCAGGTCCTCTGAACAACAAGGTTGCCACAGAAGTAAGTTTGACAGCAAGTGATGTGCCTAATATTATTTCAAATTCCATGTGATGTACCCGGGACTAATTTTAATGCAAACCTAACCCTTTACACTAACCTAACCCTGACCAAGTGAAATAGCTGATATGGTCTCGGAGAAGTGATGAACTTCATCTAATAACTCAAGATATCCATTTGTATGTTGGAAGATAAATGGGATTTTATGCCTTCAACCTTGCTTCTTTATTCTTCTGTATCAATAAGAAAATAAACACTGGTAAACCAAGTGAAATGGGTAACCAAGTGAAATAGGTGCTATACTCTCCGAGGAGTGATGAATTAATTTAGACCTGATAGATTACCTGGATTTTACTCTAACCTAACCCTAACTGGATTCCTGATATACTTTCAGATTAGTAATGAATTAATTTAAACCATGGGTTCAGCCTGGTATCTTGCCTGAAGTTAAGTCTAACCTATATAGCTAGGTTAGACTTCTTGCAGAAAAATATCACCATAGCTGGCCACTATCATTCTATCGCGTGTTAGTAGCTAAAACTACTTCCATACATTTTGAGGTGTTTAATGAGTGATCCAGTGATCCCACAAAATTCCCCAATACCAATAAACTCAATCTGGCATTCTGCCAGAATGAGTTAAAAAAACAGCATTGACATGCAAATCCACTATAATTGTGACACTAGAAGTTTTATTGCAATATTTTATATGCAGAAAATCAGGTAATCTGTAACCGTTTTCTTTCATTTACTTTTTAGCACCAGACACATGTGATATAAAGAGAGTGCATAATATGCCTAGTGTATTGTGTAAGACGGGTGTGTCGCCCAACAACACGTTGACCAAGGTGGAGACGTTTAGTTGCAATGAGCCAATTGGATTTGAAGATGTAATGTAAGTGAATTTTATCTTTCTTTTTTATTCAGAATCGGTGCATTTACTTTGTATTTGGTTTCACTAAAGTCATTTGAAAACTGCTCTAATGCCAGCAACACGGTGCTTTGTTTGTGTGCCCAAAGCCTTATCTGTCTTTTTTTTGGAGCAGGCCTGGCTATTCTAGATTCCGGCTCATCAGCCAGATAGTAAGATTATATCATCATGACTTGAGAAATAATTGTCGCAAAGCAGAACAGAGAAGTTTCTTGTTTAACACTAAAACTTCAAAGGAGTTCGCAATTTATCTTTCCTTTTCCTTGGCAAAGGAAATTGTTGGCAGCTCTAAAACTGCCGGTTTTTTATTCGCGTTAAATAAATTGCATAATCAAACATCGATGTGAGACTAAAACTTCTATTGCTTCTACAATATACAATAATTTATTTTCAGTCGATGACACAGGGAATGGTTGCCCAATTTCCATGTGAAAAGTGCTCGATTATAAGATACATACTATAAGTTTTTTTTGATTTGCATACAAAATGTATATAATTATCTTGGTAAGGGATGAACCTCTGACAACCAAACTTGGGTGAAATGTTAACCCTATTCAGACTGGGGAAAATGCATATAACTCTAAAACCACTGCAGCTATGATGCTGAAACTTTTTGACCTTTCCTAAAATTTATCCGGGAACATTTCTGTGCCATTGATGTACCAGTGCTATCGGACTGGTTTCCATGGTAAGCACTTTTTGAAATAAAATCGAAAAAATGTGATTTTTTTATTTTTTCAAGTTATATATTTGACAAATTAAGCAGTTTAAGTCTGTAGGAGCTTGCACTCAATAGTATATGATGTATATAGGCTAATTATGTTTTGACATCGAATCTTTGGGGGGAGGGGTGGGGACATTTTGTCCATTTTACCATATGGTACAAAACAAGCTCTAGAATTTACAAATGTCCGTTTACATTTTATTGTCTTGGAATGCGCTATTCAGTATGCAGTATTTAATATTCAACGTTTTTTGAAATAGCTGTATATCAAATGGCGTTTATATAGATACTGCTTGATCACATGAATTTAGTCGTCATACACCACCCTCCCCTCCCCATCGCCCCTATATGTAAGACGCCCCTATATGTAAGGTAACTTGAAATTAAATGATAAACGGCATTACAGAGCGCGATTAATCAAACAATATATTACCAACACAATATTACGAAGTGATACTGAAAAAGTTTAATATGTTGAAAAAGAAAAAGTTACAAAGTTAAAGAAAAAATGTAAAAACTGAGAAAATACATTGATAGATACGATGCCCGCTACGAAAAACCAGAGATAAAAAACCTCTTGGGAAAAAATCCACTGGAAACGTGGTCCTCGACCGAATGCAACGTATAAGTTCCGAGGGCTAGAACTCTGGTGTAAAACAATGCATTCTTCCGCCATTTTCCGAAGAACTTGACACGATCGCACTCATTTCACAAGCTTGTTCGGCAGCAAAAACAGGAAAAATCCCGCGAAAATGCCCTCAAGAACAATCATGATGATTTAATCTTACTATCTAGCTAGGTATTTTGTTGTCGGTTCACAAATTTCTCGCGAAATAATCAAATTTCGACCAAAGAGGTAGATTTGGCCTATACGAACTGTACAGAGCGAATGCGTGTGACCCAGCCTTAGCCTCACTCTCATGTGAAAAAACTACAGGAATCCCGACTCGAGATTTGATTGTGAAACTGGAGTATTGTGGTGCAGTTTGTTAAAAGCCGATATCGCCCTATAATGAGAACCCAGATAAATCAGTTGCATACAGGTGCATTCACACTCGCACAACTGTAGGCTGTCGACACCATGTGTCCGACCAATTTGGCGTTGTATTTCGAAGAAAAACTTTTTGTTCCATGGAAGTTAAGGGCAATACTTTCATTAACTATTTATGGTGACAATAAATCGACCCTATTCAGACATATCCTAGTGTATGCTGCACAGTAAAAAGCTGCATAATAGGCAGATTAAGGTTTTAGTTGCAAGTTGCTGATTGTCTTATGCATGCATGTGTCATAGTTGTGGCTGTGTTCAATTTCAAACTTGTTTTCCCACAGGGAAACGTTAAGAAGAGACCAGCAAATTATGGTGAATCAAAGAATTATATACTTACACACTGCATTCAAACAAGCATTGGAGACGCATTTCAAGGTTCTAAAGGATAATGCCGTAGCAGCAGCTTTGTATCATGGCCCTCCAGGTATTGGCAAGAGTCAGTTAGCAATAGCCACAGCATACTACCTTGCCTTGGCTTATGGGCATTCATGTCTATTAGTATTTGAGCACCAACCTGCCAATCGGGATAGAAAATATGCTGACGCAGTAGCACATTTTATGCATGAAAAATGCTTAATCATTGACCAGGTGAACACAGTCCGAATGTCACCTTCATGGATACGTATAAAAGATTGTCCGGTAACGGTATTCACCTCAGGACATTACATGCCTCCCACGGAATGGACAGATATGCCCTCTGTTATTCATGTCAGAATAATTGACTTAAAACTGCAAACTTGTGATATTGTGGAGCTCTTCCAAAGAAATGCTATAAGCCAACCACTTGTTCCTTTTGCTGATGAAATTGGCAAGGCTTCACGATGTTATGGGCTCTTGCAATTGTCAATTATCTCAATAGTAAGAAATGGCCCTGAATGCGACATCGTGTCTGAGATGTATCGGTTAAACAGTTTAAATGAGTCGAAACTGGACATTACGATGTTCCTTTGGTATGTATGGGCAGATTTTTACCAGAACAAGACTTCTCACGAAGATATTGATTCCGTAAAATTAGAGGACTTTCTCATAACAAAAGAAGACGTGCTGTACCTGGCCGAGTTGCTTACACGTGTAAAAATGGATGGTTCCGATCCCATGTTGAATATTTTGACTTGGTTGACGGTGGTTCCTATACTCCCACCTGCTGCTCCTGAAGCAACTTCAACTTCAACTTCAACTTCGACGACTGGATACGTTGAATATGAGGTCAACATGTGTGCATTTAGCTTTGCTAATGTTGCTGTCCTACGTAAACTGTTGCACTATGAATGTAAGCCATATTCCATGAACAAGGCACTGAACGTCTTTGCAAACGCGTTTAAACTATTAGGAAGGGATAGCATCAACCAGTTTACCCGTGGTGGCCTGTTTGAGAAATACATAAACTACTATGCTATTGTGAAGAGTACTGGATTCCGTTATTCTATTACTTCGACGATGATAGAGGAAGAACAAGTGGATGCAATCGATGAAGCCGCCTCAGTGAAAGACCTAGTGGCACACGTCATTTGTAAAGGCCGCTGTAAAAAGCCGCACGGCACTAAAGTGACTTGGCTATACCTCAACAAGGATAAGTGTAGTCCTTTCAAAGTATATGATTTTGCGTTTATTGAGGTAAACCACGAGCACAAAGTTACTAAATTACAACTTTTCCAGGCTACTGTAAGTGTATCAAGCAAAACAGGCGCTGTGCAAAGGAGGAACATGCAGGAGGTAGCGGAACAAGTGTGCAGGAATCTAAAAGATTATATAGAAGAAGGTAAAGCAAAAGAAGTCGTGCAGCTCGTTCTGTTTGTCCCTGTTCCCGAAGGTGAACCCTCACTATCTTATTTTCTTGATACAAAGCAGCAATGGAAAGTAAACGTTGCACATGTTTCAAGTTCAACATTCAAGCTATAATTTTCCACGTCCGCTCCACGACCGCCTCCGATGTACTACTTTTCCAGGCTACTGTAAGTGCATTAAGCAAAAAAGAGGCTGAGCAAAGGAGGAATATGCAGGAGGTAGCGGAACAAGTGTGCAGGAATCTAAAAGATTATATAGAAGAAGGTAAAGCAAAAGAAGTCGTGCAGCTCGTTCTGTTTGTCCCTGTTCACAAAGATGCACTATCTTTTTTTCTCGTCGGGGAAGGAGTGGTAAATCAAGGCCGAAAACAGATACACGGAAAATCCCTAAAGAAGGGCTGGGAAGTGGTCCTTGTAAAAACGTGTCTTCCTGGAGCCAGGCCTTGGTCTGAGTACTCAACCCATTCTGACGAGGTTGAGGTCGGTGGCTTTATAGCATGGCCCACTAAGTCCCTTAGGCCCAGACAATGAATCAGTAAATATTTGTGTTGTAAATATTTGATAACGCTAAATTACATTACTGTTCAGGTTGTTATAGAATGGTATCATATCTATATTGTGCATGCATTATTTTGACATTCCACTGTACCATTTTAGAGATATTCAATCAAATTGGGGCGTCTCCCTACCGTAGTCTTGAAATTCGCGAATTGATAGTTATGTATGCGGTAGAACATGGTTTTGAACTTGCTTGAATTTTTTTTAATTCTGATTTTCATTATTTCGAATTACTCCGAGTGTTGCGCTTCGGTGAAAGCTAGGCCTCTTTTGTCCTCTGGTCCCTTTTCCCCCTTGAGCCGCTACGCAGGCTACTAGAACAATGGAACTACTGCACCCTCACGTTGGAATGCGAAAGGTCGGTGCTGAAAGCCAGCGGCAAAACGACATGCGCAGAAGCAAATGGCGTTGTCATTTTGGATTTATCATAATGAATGGATTTATAATGGTAATTGAACTGAGTGGAGTGCAATTTGGTCTGAAATCAAACGCGCGATTACAAAATCGCACGACCGCGTAGCGGGAGTGCGATTTGTAATTGCAAGTTTGATTTCAGAACAAAATTGCACGACACGAAGTTCAGTTACCACTTTATTATATCCATTTTGAAATCTTTTTTGAAAAAGACGTTTTTTCTAGTTAAACTGACATGACTTAACGATCTACAAGCAGTCGATTCAAATATGCTGTCAAGTGAACTTGTTTGTACTGATCGAGCAACGATTCTCATTTTGAAAACCGGCACTTTCAATCCAAAACTAAAATTAATTTATATAGGACCAAAAGGCATTACATGCATGTATTAAGAATCATTTACTTACATTAAAGGTAAAATTCTTCTTCTTAAGAAATATTTCTTTTAATGACTGTATTTTCGATGTGTTTTATGCTTTAAAGATTGAAAAGGAAACCACTTTCCACGATCAATCGCCAAGAAGTCACATTCAAAAGATGCTGATTGTATTTTTCCCACTGCTTTTCGCTGTAATATCTTCACCTTACTTAAGCAGTTACTTTACAAAGATGCTTTTCACAATTTTAAGTGCTCAGTTGGTCTTTTTAAGTCCTTTTTACGGCTTCTTAAGTTTTTTAACGACTTTTTACGGTAAAATCGTTCTTCGGAAAATTGTTTTGAGCCGTGGCTGTTTTTTTTTTTTTTTTTTTTCGCAAGAAGCGGCGAGCTCAACACTCAAATGGATTCCTTGATATAATTGGCTAGAAAATGACATGTCTCTCTTGTGATTGGTTCATATCAGATGATGTGCAAAATCGTGCAATTTAGAGCTCAAAATCGTGCGATTTAGGCTGAAATCACTGCTGCAGGGAACCAATCAGATTGCAGGATTTGGTAGTGATTTCAAAATGGATGTAATAAACTTCATAATTGCAAGCAGGGAGGCTATTTAAAAGATATTTTCCAAACTATAACAATCATATAATATGTTTTTAATTATATCAATATTATTCTTTCTTAATTTTCTCAACTTACCTCATTATCAAATTATCTATCAAAATTCTATTACATATATCCATTGTAATTATATTCTATTTATATATTTTTTTCTTTAAACCTGAATTACTATTGTAACTAAAAGACTGGGGGCTAACTAGAAAACCTAACAGTTAATTTAGCCCTCAGGCTCTTCTTCATTCAAACTGATTAGTTGTCAAATCAAAAATTGTAAATCATATTTAGTATTACTAATTTCTATGTGTAAATTATAATATTAAAAAAAGAGAGCAATAAAACTACTACTACAACTAGAGCTCGCTCAGTAAAGTTGAAACAATTTGTAAAACAGTTACCCACCCACCCTCCCTGGGTATGTTGTTATTGTATAGTCTGGTGACTTTTACCCAAGCGTGGGTTGGTTCAGTTGGTATTGTTGTTGTTGTTGTCAATTAGTTGTAGAATGCACATGCGTAGAGCGACATTAACATATAGAATTTGCGTAATGGCCCGTGAAGCAGACAGGTGGAGATACCTTTTGATTCAATGATCACTTATCTCTCTGCTTGAGACGAAAAGTTTCGGAAAATCGCTCGAAATGGACTAATAAAGAAAACTTTGTTGATATGATACTGTATACTTACGACCTTCAATAGACCGATTAATAACAGCAGCATATACCTTAGAATACCTTATAACCAAGTTTATATAATATGGCTGCAATATTTATACTTACATCTGTTGTGGTTCCTTGCATCAGTTCGCCATACGACATCTTCGTTACTCCGGCTGCCAATTCGTAGGTGCATATCTTACTGACTAATGGCACAAGAAAGAACGAAACAAATCCTTAATGCGCAAACGGAAAAGTACTACTTTTTAAAACATGAAAGAACGTAGCTTGGAAAGATTTCCTGGCGAAAGAGGAATACTGAAAACAAAAGTAAAAAATACATCTTTTTCCCCCGTCTGGTGATCCTCTAACGAGTGCGAGTCCAGACTTCTCTCGGTACTTATTTCACAGGGTTCCTAATGACACCTGGTGGGCGTTACACCCTGATTTGGTGAGGGATCGAGAATTGCCCGGGATGTTACTGTGCTGACTGATCCAACATAACAAGGAGAACCTACCTACCACCCCCTCCCCCTTATGACTATTTTAGTCAAAGTATATAGTAAGTGAATAGACTTACTTCTTCCAGACAGCACATAGTAGAACCGTTCTGGTGGACGCCCCTGACAAGCGATGACTCTACCGTTATCATACCTGCGCATGCGTGCAACACAATAGTCACGAGAAAAAGTGTTCAGTTATCAATAGTAAACAATCTTAGGTAGTAAAAGGGTTTCAGTGACGAAGCCACTAAAATAGACTGATAAGAATAAGGATTTCTGCAGTTTTACGTCAGTACCTTTCGTATCCTACATTTCGTGCCAGATCCATTTCACGTTCTAAAGGGAAAATCATAAACGCTCGAGTACTGCGACATAGCCGTTGAACCTAAACGAACAAAGAAAAATCCCATGAGAAAATTCTGATTTTTCCCCCGTCCATCTCTATCGATTTCTTCGATGTCAATCGTACCTTCTTGAGCTGTTCCGTGGATCGTGTTCTTGGAACTGACGTTAAAATTTCTCTCAGTTCTTCGGAAACCTTAAATTAGAAAGAAAAGAAGAAAAAATGGAATTTGGGCCACTGTTGTTTAAAATCCCATCTAAACGCCAAATGGGATACCTGTGGACTAAAACGTGGTCGAACATGGTACGGTTACAACGTTACAACAAGAATGAAGAATGCTAGTCTCTTCAATGACCGAAAAACTTTGCTTTTGCAACGATTTGGTTCATTCAAAGTTGGATTTTTATGGCGACTTTATCGGGGAGACTTGTTACTGCAGAATAAAGCCTTCTGAAGGTACAAAACCTGGATGATAACCGGCCCAGAAGACTCTGTGCTCAGTCGACAGCTCGACAGCTCCATTGACAACATCATGTTCTTGATCTCCAGGTATGAAATTATTGAATAAATATTACGACTACCTTGCTTTTTTCTTTAAATGTCTTGGATTCAAAGCCAACACCACTGTGTTTTCTCTTTGGGGTGCCATGACTTCCACGTTCTGGATTTTTCTTTGGATTTTCTGTTGCCTTGTACCTGAAGAAAGAAAATGCAAACCTTTCTTCAAGTGCCGGTAGTATTTTAACATTTTGTTTTGTTTTGAATTTAGTATTATAATCATGTTTATAAAACCCAGGACTAAACGTTGCTGTTGGAAAAGTTATTTACTAGCTTTACCACAGGAAGCCCAATTTAGCAATGTCTTCGTTCTGCGACGTTATGCGTTCCTTCAAATATATTTTTCTCGGATAAGAATTCCGAGCTCCAGGCGAAAAACACTAGTTGTTTTTCGTTACAACATCTTTGAGTAAGTCAGCGTTTCCTTCCGGAGATTTTTGAAAATTTTCATCATGTTTTTTTTTATCGCTTAGATTACTCTTCAATAATTGTATCATACGATATCATTTTCTTCAGTTTTGTTATGAAAAGAAATCCTTTGGTTCATAGCGCTTTCTGTATATTCTGCTACCGCGAATATCTACTGAGAATCAATACACTTGACAATTTAGCTGAATTGTTTACTTAATAAAATGTACAGCAGTACAAAAGTGTCTTTTTTAAGGCTAAAGGGTTTACTTTTCGAGCCTTCTTGCCGATGAAAATAAACCCAAATCTCTGGAAAAGCCTCGAAAAAATATATATCGTATCAAGAGAAAAAAATTCCCCCCTGCCATCGTATCTATATATTTTAGCCTTAAAGTATCAAAACCTTGTCAAATATTCTGCATTCTGGATTACATATCCTTACATATTTGACAAATAAACGGCTCAAAAATACACTGCCGGAAATTGAAAGTATTTTTATGAGAATAATACGAATCTTGTTTTTCGTTACAATATCTTTGAGTAAATTAGTGTATGCTCCCGGAAATTTTGAAAATGTTAAAAATTTTCTTACCTTCGCCATCTCATGCAGGATGAAACAAGAACATGAACGACTTTTGTTGCCCACTGGAACTTCTCGTAAGGCTGTCGAGAAACGTAACGAAAGTTTGCTTTCTTTAAATAACATTTGTCCATAGAAAATATCTTTCAAAGAACTTGGAAACGGGTACTAAACAGACAGGAGAATAAACTAGAGACAGGATATACAAGATAAGCCAAACAAAATGACACAATAATCTCTAAGAGTCGTGGGGCTTTACACAGCTAAAATTTGCATTTTCTCAATAATTATCAAATAGTAATTAGCAAACAATCAAAATTAGATTTCATTTATGCAATGATTTGATAATTTCACACCAAATTTTAAGGGCTTTAGAAGTTTTAAGACTTAATCACACAATTAACACATTTTCTATTTTATTTTATTTTATTGCATGGAGTTCGGTTTTGAGTTCTTTATCTTTTAGCAGCTTGGGTGGAGTCAGAGTCGTGAAGTCATTTTCATCAGAAAAAAAGCCAAGAAAATGTCGAGTTTTGACGTTTTGAAGTTGATAAAAATCTTCTTGGATAACGACCTTGGTTTTTGACTGAGAAATGAATTTTGTAAAGTAAATAACTTTTAGGAACTAAAGTTTACACAGCTGAACTCAAGGAAAATGAATGAAAAAAAATCTTTATTGAAAATAGAAAGAAAGTCACCGACTGCGAATGATAAAAGAAGTCTCGCTAATGAACAGAATTCAGAACACCATGTATATATTGTGGTCTATGATCAGCGATTCAGCTTTGTTGGTAAAACGCTGGCTGTCTCCGGCTGTTTGAAAAAACCCGTGAACTAATGGATTGTAGAATAACTTATGCAGCTTCCCACAGTAATTCTAGAACTTTCGACAAGGATTTATAAAAAACTCCCCTCTTTATAGCATTTTTCTTGCTTTCTAAAAAAACATGTTAAAAAGTAAAGAATCCCTTCCCACTTTTAATTTTAACTTTCTGAAAAAGGTTAAAAGGTTTAGTCTTTTTATATAACAAATTCAGTAGTTAATATCAACGGAACTTTTGACAGGTTTTGGCTAAACCGCATATTCGCAAACATAAATGGGTCAGCTTTCATGTAATCATACAAATGGCTTCTCAAACGTGTTCTCTATATCACTCGATATTTTCTTAAGGATTAAAAACGAGCTAGAGAAGTCAAAGTTCTAATCACGATTCGCGGTTAGTGACAACTAATTCACCAGTATAAGTTTTTTAGACATTTCTTTCCTCGAAAATATAGGCTTCCAATTTTATTTCTTGAAAAAGTTTAAAGTTTAGAAAGAAAAAAAATCAAAGTTTACGAAGCAACATTTTGATTGTTTTAAATTGCTTTGCAAGGCCATGATATCCTTTAACTACTTATAATTTTGATTTTTCTACTCATGAACCGGCTATATATCTTTGTTGCGAAAAAACAGCAAAGCTCCGAAAAGTATATATAAGTTCTGGTAATCAGTAGACTAGATTTTAAATCATTCTTTCATATATGTTTTCAAATTCTTACCTTTCTATATCTTATCTTACTTTTCTCGAAGCAAACAGCCGCTCTTCTTCTTTGTCTCATTTCTCGCCTAACTGAATCAAACTGACTAACTTTCCGCCTAAGTAGAAAATAATTTTCATGTTCACTATACATGTTTCAATCGACTAAATTATTTGTATCCAAACTCTTCAAGCAATCTTTTTCAAAATGATTACTTGACTACAGTCGGTTTGAAGACCCCGTTTAATCTCATTGTAAATATTCAATTCAAAGTCCTAATAGTTAGAAGATTGGAGAATGGTCTACATGACAAATGATGAGGTCTCCAATCACGAACGCTTAACTCAACCGGATGAAAACTATTTCAAATTAATTTTTTCTTTTCAAAGTCAGATAACCTTAATTTGAAAAGATACTCTGGATAATTCTTTCGAGAAGGAAGTCAAACAAAGGAACATTTTTCAGTTTTTTTTCAGATTTGCAAAGTATTTAAGGTATATAAAGAGTCATTAGCACATGTTAGTATTGCCTAACGACCGACATTATTGACGTTTGCCATTCACCTGTCTGCGAAGACAACCCCAAAGTAAAACCCTACAGCATTTAGGCTAGAAATGTTGACAGATAGATTGGGAACTTTACGATGATTGGTTGACAAGGCAACAGAACATGATGCAATGGCCTTTTAGCTTGCTGTCGTTTCTTTCCGGACTAGAACACGAGATGTTCCCATGTCACATTAACGTTTTAATATAAACGCATCAGACCTTTAGTGTACATAGAGTATAACCACGAGTATATATACCTTTTAATAATTGCTTTGAAGTCATTACTGAATCAATATATAGCTAGATGAAAGATAGAGACACTGACGGCCTTCATGACCTGGTGTTCTTGTTTGTTATGTACCGGTCAGAAGCTGATAGATGACTTCCCTTTTCAAATAAAATTACTAAATGTTTTTATTCTTTTCATGCATAAACTAAAAAAGGTGTTGCCAAGGTTCCACACTCAGACTTGGCCACAACCTTTTGATAACAAGATCGAAACCTAACAGGAAATTCGTAAATCTCCCTTTTTGCCAGGAAAACAAAATCAAGGTGTACCACAAGGTTTCATTCTCGGACCGCAATTTTTTTTGCCTTAGAAAAGTGATCATTATTATTTTATCAACTTACTTACCCCGAGAGCGCTTACGCTTCGTTCCTACAAAAACAATAAAATCTTCATTTAATTTCTCACTTTTTTGTTGCATGTACAGAAACCTTAACAGGTTTTTGTGGACGTCAATAAAATAGGCATTCCGTATACGTGCCCTTGAAAATGAAGACACCTTGGATTGACGTCCACCAAAACCCCTAATTTATACTGTCGATGCTGACGATGGTGTGTGATGTCACGTTGATAATGGCTGCTGCTGATGATGGTGTTAATCAGTGATGATGATGCTACTGATACTATAATGGCGTTGCTGCTGCTGCTAGTGCTGGTGTTGATGTATGGTAGTGAACAGTGTTGATAATGTTACTCAGTGATAGTGATGATGATGATGATGATGATGCTTATGGTAATGATAAAACATGTTATATTACCTGTATTCTATCAAGCCTGTCGTAAGTCTTCTTGATCAACGCCTTGACCAACAAAGGCGCCAACACAGCACTCTGACTCTCTCGTCTAAACTTCTGCACCTCAGAAACTCTTTTCTCGATCTCATAAGAAGTCTTCTGAGCATCAGTACTGGGCTGTATAGCCGTGATCCGATCTTTAGGGACTTTTTTCTGTAATATTGGTCTCTGAAGCTTACTTGCCATGAAAGGTTCATTTTCAAAGTTGATATCGATATTTATAACAGACTTCTCGTACGCCATGATTTTCTGTAGTGCTTACAGATCAAATTGATCAAATTCCTTCACGTAACTACAAACGTGACGGTCCTAATGGTAAAATATGAAAACTGTTGCTAGCATTGAATAAAAAGGTGCAGTGGAAGTCCAGTAACGCTATCTGAATCCAGAGATTGAATTTTTTAGAGCTGGTAAAAGGTCGATGGTTTAAAACTCCGGTATCAAAGACTGTTACTGGAAATGGTGAAAATCATGAATTTTGAGATGAGGCAAGTAAAGTTTTATGCGAAAGGCCATACGCAACCACAAACCAATCACTAGCAAAAAAAAAAAAAAAACATTCTTAAAATCTCAAATCACACCAAACAAAATCATATAATGTCTTAGTTGATACACCAAGATTTCTAACCCAAGTCGTTAATGAAGGCTTCATAATCTTTAATATTAATTAAAATACACGTTTTAATTAGTACAAAGACACCTACCGGTTCGATGGAAGAACCTTAGAACTGGTTGGCCCAACAACAACAGCGTAGCGGAGCAATTAGCTTTTACGGAGTAAAAATCCAAAGTTTTACTTTTAGGATTTAGGAGTTTTATTATTGATGAAACAGTATACTTAAGACCATCGGCATCTCGTGTGGGATTCGGTCTGGAGCCATGGTTACGTCCGATGCTGCAATTCCTTTGCGTCGTCTCGTAAAGAACACTCCAATTAAATAATTAGTTCATCAGCCTTGATTCAACCCTTGCAGGAATATCTTAGTTAGACATTCAGAACCAATGAAATGATTGAGAACGACTTAACTTTTCATATGATTTGACGCTGTCTTGCTCGTTCTGTCAAAGATACGTAAACAAATTCTTCAGTTTACGTCGGATGCCGGGCTTTGAGAATAATCCTTCGAGTATCTAAAAATCTTGTCTGTATTTTATGCTTCTTAATTCTCAAAGAAGCGACGAAGGCCTTGTTATTCGGTGATTATTAAGAGTGGAGAGTATCTACGCACAACTCGTCAGCAGAGTTCCCAACAGGAGATGAAATGTGATAGCAGAATCATGCACACTTCAGACACTTAAGTTAATCAATTATGAATTTTGATAGGTTACTCTTTACGTCCCAAGAGAATTCACAATTGTTCTTCTAAGAAAAGACCCTTTCACAAGTTTATTGAAGCACAAACTCTGTAAAATGCCTCGAGTATCGTAAAAATCCCACGGGAATGCAATGTTTGCGTTTAAATTGACAAAGGAGTTAATTTGGAGTTCTGATATTTTCGAATTCTGATACAAATCTGTGTGAGTTCCCGTTTAGATTTTGAAAGTTTTTTAGCCAGTATTGTCATTCTTAATTTTTTCTAATTTTCAACAAGTGCTTTATTTGCTACAATATTGACAGTGTAAACAAACACAATTATTCCATAACCAAATAACTACGTTGTCACGCCATTTATTCTTCAAAGAAAAAAAAACTTTGATTCTTGCGATATTGTGAAGGGTTTTATGAAACGAACTCATGCCTAAACTAGATTTTTTCCGATAGACCTTCATACGCGTTGCCAAGGAAACGATTAAGAAGAGCTGCCTTATAGAGAAAACCCGGTTTTGGGATCCCTTTAGATAGTTTTATCACGTGATTAAGGTTGAAAGACCTGTCGATAATACTTGACAAAAAAGATTGGATCCATCATTAATAATTTCCTCAATTTAATTTTTTCACACAAAACCCGTTTCGGGATCCCTGTGGCGACTGTCAGTGTTTACGGTAAAGCTACTGGTAGTAGACAGTTCTTTTAGGTCGCACACAATGTCCAGTCAGGTACCTATCACGTGGTATACCAGCTCATTATCATTATCATAGCGTGAAAGCACAAAGGAACACGACAAGGGACGGTAAGTAAAATCATTTATTTCATTTAGTACGAATTATATCCATAGCTTGAGTTGTTACTGTATTTCAAGCCTTTCTATTTCTACTAGTCTACTTCTGAGGGAAAATGATTTTTATTCATTTTTAGAGAGATAGAAAACTGGCAACGAAACCTCCTGTTTTTATACCTAAATAAACTTACTGCGGTTATCAATCGGTTATTAATACATTTTCTGCTTAATTTTTCCCAATATTTCATACAACACAATAGCATAAAGTTTATTAAAGAGGGTAGGGTAATAACCCAATGAGTTATCTAGCTTGCGGGCCTCACTACATACAAAATTACAAAGACTAAAAATACTGCTATCAAAATTTAATATGACTCTTGGATTGGATTTAAAAAATCAAACTGATTTAAACTCTGTTTTGACCTAGATGTCATTCAGAACCAGCAGGCTTATCTTTATTGGTTGTGTAACTTTGATTGACGTCCACCAAAACTCGACTTCAATGTATCGGACAAAATGCTTTGTTGAGTCACTGCACATGGCACAGATATTTATTGTTTCTATAATTTGAATCTTTTCTATTTCTTTTCAGATGGCCATGGCTTGAAGTTCAAAAGTACGGCCAGATATCAGCATGCTTTATCGAGCATTTCTGTGTTCAATAACCCTTTTTGCAACAGCATTATTTTTCCTTTTTAATCTCAAACTTTTTTGGTGTTCACTATGTGATAAAACAGCAGATATCCCGTATAAAAACAACAATCACCATGGAAACGAGCATCTGTCATCAAAGTTCCCGGATGCAATTTCAAATGAACCGTATGATGCATCCATAATAAGCAATCTCCAAGAAAAGCAAAGCGAAGCAACAAGAAAACAATTTCTCTACGTTACGCAAACAGAAAGCTGCCTTCCACCACATTTTCTGCGCCCTGATCAACTTGGACAGCGGGGACACGCATTCGATATTTTGATCCTTAGCTGGAAACACCGTTGTGAAGATCCAGGCAGAATGTATCCGAATGTAAAATACATCTTTACAGAGTATAACACCACGTGGTCAACAGGGAGAAATCTTCTTTTCTCACATATTTTACCGAAGGTAGATAAATATCTCTATTATATATTCATGGACGATGACGTCATGTTATATCATACCGAGCCCTATCAAGTCTTTTATCGTCATTCGTCTTTGCATAACGATAGGCTGTCACGCGATGTGGTTCACAAGTATTTGAAATTTCGAGGGAAGCGGTTGCAGAGAGGAGACAACCCTTATCGAGAGTTCGAAAGGTTTTTGTTGGAGTTTGAGCCGGCGGTCGGGTTGTTGAACTTTTGCTTCGAGCAACGACAGTACTGTATTTCAGAGTATGTCCCCGACGTCTGGGAAGCGTTTTGCAGCAAGGAAGGACCCTTTCCATTTCCTTTTATTTCGTATTCAAACTTCGACGGTGCATTCAACGCTTTCCACCGCGATGCAATACCACATTTATTACCCTACCACGTGACCTACGAAGAGGTCAATTGGCAGGAGAGCCAGAAATATTTGATTTTGAAGGCGGATATCAAATTCCAGGGACAGGTTCTTTATAATTTACTCACAACAGCACACGGAACTCTCCACCGACCTTACCCTAGGAAGATCCATTGGCATGCAAACTGGAAGAGAGTATTGGATGATTTAAGACCATCTATCAATGAAAAGTACCGTAACGAAGTCGAAAGTCTGTCATTCGACGAGACGAAGAGACGCTTCGACGAGATTAGGAATCCGCTTTTTCCTCGATCACCTATCGTTCCCTATCAGCACTATAAACTAAATAGAACTCGAAGCTGTCATCACAAGCCTCGTTTGTATGATGTGATTAATGATATGTAAATTTAAATAGATATAAATATTTAAGAGTCATATTAATCTTATCTGGTTGTTGAGATAACTAGACAACTGTGCTGCACGTAATTACTGTTTTAAACGAACGGATCATCTGTAGGTTTAGTTTTGAGCGGAGTAAGGGTGATGACTTCTGGTTCATCTCTGGTCTGTAGAACAACAAAACAGTGTTTCAATCAGTAAATTTATACCAATAAAACCTGTCTGCTACCTGATGGCTGCCTGCCAGCAAACAAGTTGGACTTTCCTATTCATGCGCATAAAGTCGGAAATGGTCGGAAAACGCAAAGCTTTTAAGATAACGTGCCTATGGAATGTCATGGCAACGCATTGATTGACGTCCACCTAAACCTACTTCGTCACCATTGCAAATTGTACGATTTCACGCGTGTGATTGAGAAGGGCTGTAAGGTTATTAGATCAGAAGCTCACCAAATTTTATTTCATTATGGGATGATATGTCATTTGAATTTCTCTAGTACTGTAGTACAATCGATTCCAGTATTCTTACCCTTGAAGAACAACATGAACATGTATGACAGCAAGCAAATATCGAGCCAATCAGACAGCAGATTAAAATCAATACGGCATCGGTTACCATAGTGATGTACATAAATGTGTTTGGTTCTTTTAAGCCACATGACTTGCCGTCTCGTCCTACGCGTTCACTTTCACCAACTGCAAATTTGGAAAACAATATTTCAACAAATTTTACGCCTTGAAAATTTCAAATCACTGAACTAGTGCTCTGATATGTTGGGGTAGTGTCTTCTCACTGCGGTGTGGTTTCGATTCTTGACTAAACCACAAATGTGAATAGAGTTTGTTTGTTGTATTGTTCCCCTTGCCATGAAAGTTTTTCTACGGTTCTTTTTCTCCCTCCGTAAAAATCAGCATGTGTGTTGAGTGTCGTACAATGTGTCAGTTGTATATAAAGAGAATGTTATGGTATTTGCTTGCGAAGCGAACCTCCCAGCTTAGGCCCCCTTACAGGGATTAACGGTTGTAAAATACGATTCCTTCATATAAAGGCCGGTATTTTATCAAGCCTTGCCGGTAATAATCCTTACTTACATGATCCACATACGATATACACAACCAACAGGAATAGAATTACCATTGAAGCAGCCAGTACACAAGTGATGATCGATAAAATCATGTATCCTATCACCTATGGGAATGAAACTCGAATATTCAGGGGACTATATATTCTGAAAAAGTCTGAAAAGGTATTCGAAAGTAGAACATTTTCGAAGTGTCATTCGGTGGTGTAGGGGTCGTGTCCTCCTCACCTCTGGGGTTCGATCCCTGGAATTTGCATCATGTGTAGAGTTTGTTAGGTCTCTCTTTAGATTCAATTTCCTCCCTCCGCAAAAACTAGCATCAGTGCTGAATCATGTTCCAATTCTATGCGTGAGTTAGTGTATTCTGGTGTGAAGACTAATGATGATTATGATGGAAATTATTTATAATTTATGATATTTATATGTATTTACAAGGATAGAAAGATGTCTCCAAAAAAAGGTTTTCAAAATAAAACCTTTTCGACTGTGAAAGTCATCTTCAGTATGATGTAAGTTTGAATATACAACAATGTAAGTAGTTCATGAAATCCCAGAGGCAGGGATAAAGTCTGGCGATAAAACATTGGACTTGTTTGTTTAAGGTGGGCTGTCCTCGTGCAATCAAGAGTCCATGCTTCAATTATTATTCTTTTAGATAAAGATGTTTCTTTGTGAAGAATATTACATGTGTATGATATTTATATAGCGCTCTTTTCCATATGGATATGATCAAAGGTGCTTTACAAATCAGCCATGAATGAGAGGTGGTTAGTATAAGGTGTAGGCACCTATAGAGAGAGTGATGATGAAAAGGTAAATTATAGTTATACCTTTTTATAGAGAGAGTGGTCATTGTCAGTGTTTTTCTAATTACGTCATCAGTTCAGTGTTCTTTGTGTTCCAATGAAAATGTTGGACCTTACCAAAGCTTTTTGTTTTCGTACTCCTGCGATGATTCCAATGATAGCTGTGAAGAGCACCTGCCGGAAAATCAAAGAATTCATACATCACTTTGACTAAACTCTTTCTGCTTTTGTAAGAAAGAACAAGGCGTCTTGACCGAAAGCAATGACGTCACTGACATATATGGCGGCCATTATGAACTCATTAAGTCTTTTGAAGTGGAAACTGAAGTCCACATGGATAGAAACCAGCACTGCAAATGTGAATAATTTTTCCCCTTTTTTCCCTTGTTTTTCCCTAAATGTCTGGATCACGTAGACAGATTAATATATTCTGAACATTGCTTCCAATATGCAAAATAATCAATTTTAAAATACCACTTCTGTAGCATAATATAGAAACAAATTCAAGATATGATTGTTGTGTGTTGGTTTCTTTCGGTTTTATATAAAAATATGCTTCATCAACGCAATATCTTTGGTTTTGGAATTAATGGGTGAGTGCCCCAAAGCTTGGAATTAAATTATTTTTGAAAGATACCTTATTGACAAAACGTATTTCGACCAAACTAAACCAATTGTACTGTTAGAGCATCGACTTACGGGTAAACCAAGCCAATAGACAGAGTAAAGCGTTCGCAGATCAGCATGTTTCAAGTCAGAAGAGCTTCTTGCGATGGTCAATGCAAAAAATATCAAGTCCAACACTAGGATCAACACACTAATAACGAGGATCGATACAATGCACTTTCGTGCCTGTCGTGGTCTTATCTTCGTGGAAGTCCTCTTCATTTCGATATTGGAAGTCTAGGCTAGAGTATTGGAATAAAAACAATTAACACTACAGAATTATATTATTTAAGAAATGAGTTGACATACGCACTAATATCAGTCACTTTCAGCAAATTTTAAAGTTGGCAAAGATGTTTTTTTCCGTTTGTGTTAATGACGTCATCATTAGTGTCTACTTTGTAATCAGGAAATTGATTGATAAAATTAAAATTTTTTTTTCAAAAAATGAAACCTTTATAAACCGACCTTGACAATCACTAACCTTTAAAGAAAGCAAACGCTTCAATGATAGAAAAAATACTGTGGATTAATAAGACAGTAATGATGAAAAGGTAAATTATACACCGTGAAAAGATGAAAAAACTTACTGACGTTTCGGACGCTAGTCCTTCGTCGGAGTAAAAGAGAAAGAAGTGGTAGAAAGGAGTGTATATATGATAGAATAAGACAAAAGAAACCAATGAGAGCAAGGTAGGCAAGGAAACAAAAACAAACAATCAAAAGACAAAATAACAGAGTCTGATCCAAGCGTGAATAGATGAGTAATGTTAAAACTATTTCATATTGGATTCGAGTGCTCATGAACCGGAACTGCTGCTGATTTGCTTGTGACCGGAAGTCGACATGATATAGGGATTAATTATAAGATCACTAATGTGGCTTCTTTGTTTTTTTCTCTCTTTCTTTGTTTTTCATTTTTGTTTTCTGTTAAGGTTGGGATTTCACAACAAAGATGGACATTTAATTAATGCGAGCTGCTCAATTTCCTATTTTTAGCTTCAATTCTTTCGTAAATTTCTCTTCAAGATTTTGGCCCGCATGACTCCTCGTCCCCAGGCTATTTTCATTTTTTCGCCTGAAAGAAAGGACAGCCACGAGCTTGGCATACCACTGTTCAAGTGGAGCTAAAAAGTATGGTATAGGACTTCTTGCTGGCTTTACTTGTGTGAAGTGCAGAATTAATTGCACACTATCTTGTCAACTTTTTTCGTGACAATGCCATCCAAACACTCGTTAAATTTTTAACAGCTTAAGTGACTTTTGGTCACAAGCCAGTATACAATTCACAGACGGGCGCAGCTCCAGAATGATCTATTGTTGTTAACTTTGCCGGATATTAGAATATTAATGCTTGAAACAATAAGGCAAAACCTTAGAAAGTCATTACAATTGAACAAAAACAATTGGGAAACTAATCGCCCACTCGAAGACCAAGCTTTTGCGTTGAGACAAGAAATGTAAACAAAAGTACAGTAAGGACTGGTCGATCTCGACTGAAGTCCTTACAACGCCTCAGCTTCTAAGGATGTCTCAAGGGTATTGCACAGTGTATGCAATTCAACTTTTAAATGTCTAACGGTGGATGTGGGCTCAAATTACAATATATTTTACACCTTAAAAGTCCTTAACGTTGGAAGTCTTTTTCTAGAAAGAGTGATTAGTCGACAGTAATGAATTTAATGTTACGATGCTTACATTTTATTGATTGATATTTAGGAGGATGTGTGTGAGGGGCGAGAGGGTATGCATTCTCGTGGCGAGTCGTAAGATTATTACAATATTTTAACCAACCAGTAGAGGCAAGCATCTGCACAGTATTCAGAAACAAGTCACAAACAAAAGCTAATCGCCTGAACTGACTACATTTTTAAACCGAATGCTTCTTCGATAACATCAAATTAAGGTAAGAACTCAAAAACAAAACAAAACAACAACAACAACAAAATACAAAAAAAACTGCAACAAAAAAAAAACCTTTTAAGGAGGGGTTTTTAATGAACGAAAGTAACTGCTATTAGAGCTATGGCGTTAAACCAACTAATGAATATCAAGAAAATATCTGTTGAAAATGTAGCAAATGAAAGTTGAATCAAAACGAGGGAAAAAAACCGACAAAATCAAAGATCGGAGTTTTTGTAAAAAAGCCTTAGTATTTTCGTTTCCTTTCGGAAAAATCTTTTGAAACTGATATTTTCAGTTTTTTGGGTAAAACGAAAACCAGTTGAAGCGGTATGTATTTTTTGAACAGTCTTCAAGAGTCTAAGGCCTTGCTTACATCTAGTGTGAAAATTCAAATGGCTTAACGAGAAGTTTTCTTTAAAATTCATGATCTCCATACGTACGAGGAAAAAAAAGGATTCACTTAAAATAGGATTCACTTATTTTTCGTAATGATTGCAAGTTACGTTACGATCGACGATAATAGCATTTATTGGCAGGTTTACAGGAACAACTCATATTCAAATAAGTACAATTCAATTTTGTCCAGTTCATTAAAACCTAAACCTCCGTAGTAAGAAACGGAAAGGATACGCTGTGAAAATTTAATCGAAATTTTGTTGGCAAACTAAAACGATATTGCTAGAACAAACCATTTCGGCCAGCTGCAAAACGATAATTTTTTTGCTTATTCATTTAAAGTGCATATGACACGAAAAATTTTTAATCTTCAAAATGTTAAGTTTATATTGGCATTGATAAGAATATCATAGTTAAATTTGTTTCAAAAACGTATTTCTCTAGAAATTGAAGAAAATTTAGCACAAGTTGTGACGCCATTTTGTTTACGAGTCTCCAGATTTAGTTGCAAATACACGAAATATGTTTGAATGTAGAATCTTAATTTCAGGTAGTACACTTTTCAGTTTCCCAACATTTGAAGAATACTACGTAAGCTATCAAATGAAGCTGAATAGAATATGCAATTTGTTGTTATTTTATAAGAATTACAATTTATATTGCATTAATACCGAATCTAGAGTACGTGTCAACAAGATGACGTCACAAATCGAGCTTATTTTTTCTCAAACATCTCACGAAATATGCTTTTGCTATTTCATTATGATATATTTATTATTAATAACAAACTATACATTTTAAACGATGAAATATTTTCGTGTTATATACACTTTAATAGCTTTCACCATGATAAATAAAAGTAACATAAAAAGCTAAAATACCTGGTGAGGGACACAACTGAGCGAGGCTCCAAATTGAGTATGCCCTACATTAAAAGAGAAAAGGAAAAAAAGTTAAAAATAAAACAAGATATATGAAATTCATGATATAGAATGTCAAACACAAATCCGTAAAATTAAGAGACAGACTAACAAAGCTGCTCACCAAGACATCTTTAAACTGAATACAGCTCATTATTTTAGAGACAAGTTTGACCAAAAAGCCGAGACAGAGTTGAAGACGAGGCAGCCGGAAGACGAAGACTCAGAGCCAGATGTCGAAAGCAACCAATTTGTCGAGTAGGCCTTCAGCTCCTCCAGCTTGGGTCGAACCATCACCAAATTGGATTGAAACGCTGCAAGAACTGCAATGGATGTGGTATGCACACACTTATGGGTTCGGAGCTTCGTTTCTTGTCTTAGCACTTTGCAGTTTGGCATCAATTATCGCTCTTTTCCGCCGGCGTCGCGGTGGTCGTAAGGGGAACAAAAATCATTTCATAGTAACGAGTTTCCTATTATTCGTTCTCGGGTCATTCAGAGGAATCATCCTATTGTGTGATCCATATCTCTCTAGTGGGAATGACTCAAAACCTTTCGTTTTTGCATGTGTCTCAATCTGGGGCATCGCAAACGCTTGCCTCACTTCAGCTTTCTCTATAATGCTGTTGATATTTCTTGAAACTACAAGAATTATTCTCGCCCCTCCCCGATTGCAAAACTTGTCATTTTTGCTAGCAGTGGCTTTGGTCAACATTGGGTATCTGGTCGTGTCAGATTCTGTAGTTCTATTCTATTCCTCCGCAAAGGTTATGATAGTAATCTGTCAAGTAACATCCGCTGCCTGGGGCCTCTTAGTGTGCATCGGGTACGTTCTAGCCTGTAAACGAATGCACAGCAACTTGGTTGCTTCAAACAATTCCAGCAACCAATTTTGGATGCGGAAACAAAGCGACTATCGCGTCTGCGGTTATTAATGCAAGCGGCATCACTGTTCGGTGCTTGTAACTTTGCTCTTAATATTTTTATTGCTGCTAGTCAGTTAGGTGTCCTCAGTGAGATGGGAGGAGGGGTTGATGCCTGGTCGTGGTATGGAACGCAAACAAGTTTACGAATGTTAGAGCTATTAATGAGTTTGTTTGTCATTCTTGTGGGTTACAACAGACGAGGTAGCAAAGATAGCGCACCACCCCATCAGTCAAAGCTGCAGCCGTTGGGACTTAGCAGAACATCAAAAGTCAGTCCAAGTGAGCTAACTGTTGAGGACATTCAACAGGGATAACGTGAGACGACATCTTTTCTTTTCTTGGACAAATCCACTCTAGGAAATTACTACCTTCAATCAGTGTTTCAATGGCATTTGCAGAAAACAGTTTCCAAAATTTTTTTATTTAAGTCCACTAACTGTAAGCGATTATTATTTATTACAAATAACCGGAGACCATACTCCCAGACCCGAATGCTGAAGCGTTGTATGGTAGCGCGAAGCATTTACTGCTATGCCAGAGATTTCGACCCCGACACCGCTATCCCGTGAGGACTTACAATCTGATCAGGAAGCTCGGCAAAAGCTTAAGGGAGAGGTTAGTCGGCCCCTAGGCCGTAGATGATTAACCCCTTGCTATGACCAGCAAACCTAACATGTCGTATCTGTCACTGATTACTTACTCCACGTGGCCAGTCCTTTCCATGTGGGACCTTTTGTAATGAAAAGATCGATGCGGTTAAAGTAGGTATTATGATTTGCAGACTACAAATTAGAAGAAGAAAATGCAACTACTCTAATTTTTCTTCAGCATGAAAGTAACTAAATTCGGAAACTCTTCCTATTACTGAAGCTGCGCAATTCAAGGTTTTATGACGTCACAACAAGGTAACTAACTTGAAAGGAAGATGATTGCTGGTTCTTAATCTGGAAAGTTATTTTGTGCCTCAAGAATGAGGTTGGAGCTAACCCCCCACTGATTTATTTATGACATTCATTAGATAGGGAAGGACAAAACTGAACATCTAGCACTTGATCAAAATAAGTTTTATTTCGTTCCTATTACTTCTTAATCAGAAAAGAGCAAGCACAGATATAATACTATAAACTATGAATATTGCTCGTGCAATAATGTCTACAAAATAATGGAGAAACTACTGGACGAGACTTAAGTATTTTCGCGAAGGAAAACCTTTTTTTTTCTATGGAATTGACAGCATATTCTTCCAAGATATCAGTTTCTTATGACAGCGTTGTTCCTCAGTCAAGCTTGGCGTTTTTCGAAAACACTCTTTCTTCTTTTGACCTCGGATTTATGTCTCTTCATCACTTTACTTTGGAATACCAGCCACTTTAGGCAATTGCCTTTAGTCAATTCCCCAAAAGATGTGCGTTGCTATGACGACATCTTCATTACCAAGGTAACTGTTACTATGGTAGGAAGTATTTCGGCGTAGACATGTGGTAATGGTGTTCTCCTGTGTAATGTCCAACGAAATATGAACCAAACCTGTCAAGATTGCAGAAGAGTTTAGAGTTATTTCAGTAGAATCAATGTTAGATGTTGATTACACACAATTGGACCTCATTACTACTAGACAGGAATAAAATAGATTTCTCACCCCGCGCGCAATATTTGTTTTATTGAAAACGTAGAGGTATGTTTGAAATAATGCAACGTGACTTCACGTTTACATGCGCGTATTTTGACAAATTAAAATAGGACGTTTGCATGATGACGTCATGATTTTCCTTCTTATTCATGGTTGTATTCTGTCATGAGAATAGTAAGACATTTGGTGCTAATTAACTGAACAAAAGAAAGTGTGCAAGGGAGTCTGGTAGTAGAGGTCAATGACGCCATCATGAAAACGTCCTATTTTGACGAGCATGAGTATCTTACCTATCCGTGAACTGTAAATGCTTTGGTACTTTAACAGACGACGTAACGAGGGTGGGATTATCTATATACTTTTCTCCTTGAGCATGGATGCGAAACTTTGCCATCTGTACTTCCGTGTCACTCAGACCTCCGTGTGAGATCCTCGCGTAGCCGAGCCGTGTTAAACCACGGTACATGATGTACTCACACCATCGTTGACGGTCTGATTCGTCTATGTCCTTTTGTAAATATCAAAACATGAATTATAAAAACGCATAAATTCTCAAATACAGCTTCTCAAGCGTTTCCAGAAAACAAAGAAATTATTCTTAAAAAATGACAATACATGAACACCCAACTCGAAAGTTTAAACTACTTTAATTGCCACTGCACACTTAATCAATTCACAAATGTAAAACAAATCTCCTTTAATTTTAAGAGTGGTTTTCGGTAATTTATAATGTAAACTTTTAAATATGTGTGCAAAATAAACGTTCTCAAAATAAAAAGTCTCAAAGTAAAAAGAGTTAATTATCTATTGTTATATACTTTGAAGGCAACGCTCACCCAGCAGATGTAGATACCTGGGATACCTTTAAACCAATAGAATTAAGTAGGATTGAATTTGTACCTTCATTCGTCCTTTGTTCAACAGAGTGTAGTAATCACGGCTCCCTGGCGCAGACGTTACATAGCCAAGGAACACCACTGGGTTTGGACTATACATCAAAGAAAAATGCAAAATATCAGGAACCATGAATTCCAGTTTTATTGTTGGGGGAAGTCATGTAAACAGAGACATGGTCAAGGGCGGAGATTCAGGCTATTAATTAAGGGAATGTCATTGTATCTGTTGTAGGTAAAGGGGACAATTTTTTAGACCAAAAGTAAAAAGGATAAAAATGGGAATGAAAAAAAAAGAAGACATGGTCAAAAGGGGAAGGGACACAATTCAGGTATGGGGAGGGGGGGGGGGGGTCATTATATTTATTGTAAGTAGGAGGATAGATGGGCAGAGGGCAGTTGTCATTAGTTTCAGTCCCCGATCATCGACTGCAGAGGAGACTATGTTAAAGGTCAAAGGTTGTACCTTTCGTCTGCTATTCGTGCTAGTTCTTGTGCTTGTAGCTTTCGATCTAAATCATCCCTAAGTGTAGAAATATCATAGTGTTATACCCAATCAACATGTTACCAGAAAAGCTCTCAAAAATTGGATCTTGAGAAAGAATAGTAGGTGTTGTAGCACAAGAGATGGTCCCTGTTTATGAGAATGAGAGGATTACCTGTCGTTTCCCATGTGAACAAGTATAACATCAACAAGACTGCCAGATATGTTGACTGTGGCACTAATAGCTGGAGCCAGCTCACCTTGAAGTCATAATGACACAGTTACGTGATAATGAAGATAAACAACATGGTCCACAGAGTTGGACAATGGGGGTGGGTCCATGTAGGAGTGTAACACTGTCCAAACACTCCCCAGTTGTAGTTTTTTTTGGGGTGGACAAATGAAATATTGCCTTTTAAAATGGACTATGCCGTCTTATGACCAATGTAACTTCTTGTTGGGGAAGTACTGTAGACTCCTTTGTCCTTTCCTCCCACCAGTACAAGCACATACCAAGGAACAAATCATTGAGGAAGGAAAGAGAGAGGATCTTTATATAATATTTCTGATCATCAAGGTATTGTACAGTGATATGCTTACCTTCTGGTGATGGTAAAAGATGGTGCTGTGACTTGACAAAAGGATACTTGGAAAAAAGTGTTGCCCTGAAACCAAACCCAGAAGATGAATAAGTCATTTGCAATCTTGAGTTTAGTGGGCTCCATTTTTATCTCGACCAGAGCATTAAAAAATTATTAATTATCTTTATTTAATGAGGGTGACATACATTACTGGTAGCCCAGTAGTTTACATACGTAATGGCCCTCCTACAATTAATCTCTCCCTACTGACTCCCAACTGGCAAGCAGGCAAACTGGTTAGCTATTTACAAGCATGGTACTGAACTAATCAGGGATCAGGACAAATACAGTCTCAGCTAGTGGCCACAGTGGGACTTGAACCCAGCTCACCACCAGATTGCGAGACTGGTGCTATGACCACTCAACCATGCTGTCTCAGCATTGGATGAGGGGAGGGGAGTGGGGGTAACCCCTAGCCCTCTTCATTGTCACTGCCCCCAAAATAGTGTAATCTTACCCCCATGTATGATCTCTCGTTGATGGTCCAAAGTCTGCATGTATTCCTAGTCGTTCTTCAAACCATCCAGCTAAGTCATGATTACCAAGGTATGGTTTAGAAGTGTCACTCTCTAGAAAACCCACAATATCAGCTCCTGTACAAATAATTAGGTAAATATATGTCAGTCAGTTTGTACCACTGTTTCCTCACTGGACTCTGAAGGTGACTTCCGCTCATGTTGTCAAAATGTCAGTCGCCACCAACAACAGTTTTTCTCAAGACTATCCTCACCCAGATGATCACATTTCACTACAAACTAGTTTGTACCCCATAAGGTTTAAAGAGAAGTAACTGATTTGGTGTTTCTGCAAAACAGATTCATACCTCGTACCTATCCCCACCCTCTCCCCAAGAACCAGTTCTTGTCATGTACCTGTGTCGTTGATGAGTCGGGCACCTCTTTCAAAGCTTGGCCAACCCCTGTTGTCATATCCAAAGTGTACAGTCCATATCATGGCTGAAAACACTTGAGGATCGACCTAAAATTGTTATTTCAAGAAAAGCAACATTTAGAGAATGAAACTAATAATTTGATGGTAACATTTCGTGTAAGTTTTCCAAAAAATGACTTGGCTATATAAGTAACCTTAACAGGGGCGTGGTATTCAAGTTTTCTATGTCTTATGACCATAACTCCTATGATTGTCATCAAAAGAAGCCATAAAACTGCAAGAAAAAATGTATTTGATGTTAGTCTACAGCCTGTTTTTTTGTTGAAACTGTTGTCTCAATCAGTGTGTAGCAATTCAAACAGTGGTAATTGTCATATGGGAAGCAATATACTGTACCTGGTTTAACATGAGTATTAAAGAATTGATACTTGTCACCATTGTCTTCGGGGAAGGCAACATTATTAAATGCGAATGGGTTACTAGACTCAGACTGTTGAGATGGCTTCTCTTCCATGGGTGCATCTTCTTTCTTTGTCTTCCCATAAAGTTCCTTTGTATCTGGGGTAGTTTGGGTCAACATGCCAAGCCCTAGAGAGTCATATGTTAAAAGTGATATTTAAAGTTAGCTTAGGCTTGTGTAAAAGTCAAAGCTATTCATCAAAGCCAAACTACATGTAAACTGGTCATTTCATCATTTTTCAACTCCAAAACAAACTCTGGGCTTATTAGAGTCAGGGCAGGGCTAACTCAAAGATTGAACTTAAATCGAGATATTGGATTTTCTGGAGGAAGACTGGGGGAAAATTATTAAAACCCTTGAACGAAAGGACCAACAAAATCTGCTCATGTTTGGTTAGTCAGATAATCAAACTGGAGACCCCAGAGGTGAGAGATGAAAACAGTGCAAATCCAACACCTTCAAATGATTACATCCATGAAACTTGCTTGTGAATGGAGTTGCAAGACAAGTCCCATCCATAAAGGGATTTACATGGCACAAAATATTTTCATCCTGAAACTTGTTCATGACACAAGCTCTACTACAAGCGGTTCTACATTTTATGAAACTTTTGTAAGACAAAAGTTTCACAAAGCCTAAATTGTGCCATGTAAGACCCTGTGAAACTAGTATCATGACACAGTTGAAACTAGTTTCAACATGCAACAGTGCCATTACTCACCAATGAACATCATAGTTATGCCTACTAATATGTCTGTCCTCTCTCGGGTATATTCACCACCAGGGACAAAATTAAAGGCCACCACCCAGACATATCCAAGAGTAAGGACAATGTATATTACATTGGCTAGGGTAAGTGTTTTGAATGAAGGGCGACAAAATAGCCTGTCTATCATGGATGGCCAAATTGACATGATGTACACCGCAAGTACCAGCCCACCAGCTAGTGAGCCATAGCGAGGAGCATAGTATAATGCAGCAGCTCCAGATGATCCCACAATCCACCACAAAGTTGATGAGGTGAATCTGAAGGGTGACAGGAGGACACCAGTTACCAAGGCTACAGCTACTGCAGCTCTAAAGGAGAAGAATAGGAACAATTACAATTTAAAAATAATCAATAGTGGAGTCCCACTATCCCAAACCCCCTATGGACCATTCAAAAGGTTTAAAATAAGAGCATTGTAAAGTTGTAGTGAAGAAAATCTATAGGATGTAGCCTCCAGTAGCCTCCAGTTTGACATAACAGGAATTCACTGTAAACGTAATTGCTGGCTTACCCCCATGGATTTGGAGGTGGCCCTGTGTCAGGATAAGGAGAAACAGCCCATCGGCACACCAACGACACTTCACCAAATACTGCATGCGTCAGGAACATCAGAGCACCAAACCCGAGGGCAACCAGAACCCAACCAGGACCAGAAATCTTGGAATCTTTGTTTTTTCGTAATGCTGGCTTTCCATCCAACTCAGCATTTGCTATATGACCTGTATAAACCCTGTCTAGAAGAGCTATGATACCGAGAAGAAGGAGACACCTGTTTGAGGTTGGATCTGCCCAGACAGGATTGATGGAGACATACCATACTCTTGCTGCCAGCATAAGAAAGAAACCAAGAATTAAGCCCCAGAATGACAGTGATCTGAAACAAAATTTTCATCAAAAAGTTTTAAATTTTTTGAAAAAATGGTACATAATGTAGGTTTTTTTATTGAGGCTTTATATGTCTTTGTGTGATTTTGAGATCCAAATGGTGTCATTTACTCAGGGTTAGACTCACTAATGGTAAGTAAAGAGTGCACAAATTCATTAATGCAACCATTTTGGAATTCCATGGACCCTCATTGTACTGCGTGAATATTCTACGCAAAATTGGGGCTAAACCCTGAGCGATAGAGAATTCAAAACTGGAGTATACATGTACAGTACCTTTCACTTGAGCTCTTATTCCAAATCACTCCACAGAACCACAGCATTGCTGCACCACACCCAAACGCAAGCAATATAAGTCTAATAAGAGTTGATGGGGCCTGGAAGGATGCTATACCAATCATTGATAAAGAACGAAGTACAGCTAATCCATGAAGACTTTGGCAAAACCCCATCACAGAACCAATGCCAGTAAAAATAGGTGATAAAATAGTTACGACAAAGGCCTCATATCCTGATATTTCCAGCTCGTTTAGTGGATAAAACCAAATCATGGGTGCAATACCATGGATTAAGGACCACCAAAGATAACCTAGTCCAGTGGAAAAAAGCAAAATAAATGATAGGCCATGCATACTTAATGTGGATGTTATGTCATAACTGCCATGTTGGTTGACACAATGAAGCATTCCTTGTTGGCTTCTTTTGTTAGATCAGTCAACATGAAAGCTATTTCATTGTTATTTATACAAGGGATTTTGAGTCACATGGTTGTACCCCAGCCAAGAATAAATAAATTACTGAGGGAGGGGGGGGGGGGGGAGGGGCAGGGAGTAAGAAACGGTTAAGGAAGCAGCAGCATTTACAGGAATATTTTAAACTCCACAGCAGGGAATAAGATGAAAAAATAGATAACTGGATTACAATGAAAGTATATCATTTTGGAGAACTGTGACAGTGTTATAAAAGGTGACTTTTAGGTAATAAAAAAACCGAAATTTCAAAACATCGCATCAGACAAGGAACTTAATATCTTCAATTCACGTACAATATACTGTAGATACATGATAAAGTACTGACCTAATATCGTCTCACATAGCAGTTCCCTCCCCATATTGGTATACTGAATCACATCTTCTGCGAGCTCAGCTGTCTCTTCATCCACGAATTCCTCATCTTCTTCCTCGGGAATCACAGTTTCATATTCTTCCGTGTTCTCCCAAGGATCTGTTGCTCCTTCAATAAGGCTCTGTGCCCTGTGTCTTAGCTCCTTTCGACGCCGTCTCTTCTGTGAAGTTATTTCTTTTGCATTACTTTTATCTGGGGCTGGTTTGTCCGCCATGTTGAAACCCAGACAAACCGTAAGGTCCTGGGGACGAGTATATTTAATCGATATTTAATTCATGACTTATTTTTTTTATTCGATATTATTTTTTGAACATTTAAAACATTTAAAACAAATAATCTAGCAATTCTAGATCTTTTAATTTTGAAATTGTTAAGCATTTTGCATACCTGCAATTTCTAATCGATATTTAATTAATCAAACTGAGAAACTAAAGGCTCATGTTCAGCGGTTTGGCATTAGGCATGCGTAGTGCTAATTTTAGAGGTATTTTTAATGGCGCGCACTGGATAAAACTGGTCCAAAGTGGTTCAATTTGATCACGTAACATTCTATTTATTCCTACTATTGGCCTTTATAAACACAATAAAAACTAGAGTGGACTCTACTTTCTCCAAAATTTGTTTGACAAGCCTTTAAAAGCGTTATTTCAAGCAATATTGGTGTGAAATCTTCTTCAAGTTTGGCAGATAAATCCTCACGTGTTGAGTGAAGTTATATTCGTTATTTCTCGATATTTTACTATTATTTGTCTCCCATATGATGGATTTTCACTGATCGCAAGTTTTTGAGGTAAAGTCATGTTTGGAAGCACTGCCAAGACGCCGTTTGGCGGAGGATCCACGTTTGGTACCGGAACAAGTAAGTTGAAAATCCTAACGAATCTTTTTACTCGGGTTTTACTGTACCTCAACAAAACTTCAAATACTCGAATCTTGTTGTAAACACTTTACTTATCTGTGATTTTCTCGTTATTATTATGAATCAAAAATCAAGAAAAGTCCTTGACATAGGTGTTTGTTATTTTAGTTCTATGTAATGCGAAGTTGTTATAACTATTGTACGTACATGTACATTGGAAATCTGCTTTAGATTCAACCAGATGTCAAAGTGAAAGTGAAAGCAAACATATATATTAGGCTTTGAATATTATTGACAGGAAGTAATTGCAGTCATCGCAAGATTCCCCTCATTCTGCTGTTTTGATAAATTAAATTCTGTAGTGTAACAATCTTTAAATTTTTTTTTTTTTTTTACATATTGAAATTAATTCCTTATACTCTTTTGCCAGCTGCATTTGGGCCTCAAGCAACGGCATCGCCTTTTGGTCAAACGTCAGGTATCAATTTAGCCAGATTCATTTCCTTAAAAAACATGGTTGATCAACAAAATTGCTAACTCAGAGAGCTGGAAACTTGATTTAAGAACAAGAAACTTTGATATAAGTAGAGATAACTAAACTAACTAACTAAAAGCTGTGTTGGTGTTTCTAGTAAAACAGTAATGATAAAAGGGTAAATCATACACTGTCTAAAGATTTACTGAAAAAATTTTTTTTAGTGCTGTTTTGGATGCTAGTCCTTCATTGGAGTAAAAGATATTATTAGTTCAGTTGAGAATCATACTCACCACCTCAGGCTTGAACTATACAGCAATAAAAGATAAAAGTATGTACCAACCATGTCAGTATTAAAATATAAATATAATTTTTTTTTCAGCCACAGGAACGACTGGAGGAGGTCTATTCGGCAGGTTCCAACACCCAGACGACAGGCTTTGGAACATTTGGACAGGCACAACCAACAGGCACAGGACTGTTTGGTGGCAGTACTAATACCGGTACAGGAACAAGCCTCTTTGGGGGAGGAGGAACAACGACAGGAAGTCTTTTTGGGCAGCCAGCTGGCACAAGTACAGGTACAATATGTATAAAATAGTTTTAAAAGGTTATAGGTTATCTATTTATAGACCTGACACACATAAATTCAAATGCCACTGATGGCATGCAAAAATGGAAAATTGCTGATAAAATATTTGACTCCCAAAGACTATTAACTTTACACCTTTGAAAAACATGGTGATTTACAAATGTTTGTCAAAGGCGAAGGCAATATTGGGGAATATTTATTTGGGATGTGATTCTTTGAGCTGTGGTGGAAATGATTATTATTTCACCGATGATAAACTCTTTCATTTATTTATATCCAAAAAGGCTTTGGAACTACTGGGACAAGTGGGAGTCTCTTTGGAGGCAACCCCTCCTCAACTGGTTCAACTCTTTTTGGCCAGACATCAACTTTCAATGCTGGACAGCGTACTGGCACCACAGGCAGTTTTGGAGGAACAGGTAGGAAAAAACCCTTAAAACATTGATCTTAAATTTTTTTATTCATATCTTTTAAAAGTGCAGTTTGATAATATCAGTCCTCGCCTCTACCTCGTTCAGTTTAAAAATCTTGATTTTAAACTGCACTCATGATATTTTTTCCAAGCTGCACTTGAACCCATTCCATTTCCTATACAAAAAATATGGTTTTGATGTCTACTCAGGGCAGAATTGAACAAGGAGTTAATGAAATTACCTTCACTGAAACAGACAGTTGTTTGATCTATGTTATATATATATATAAATACTTTTACTGTTTTGTTTAACAGGTAGTTCTCTATTTGGTACACCATCTACCAGTACTGCTACAAGTGGGTTATTTGGGGGAGGTACTACTGGTACACAACAGAGCTCTCTCTTTAGTGCCACAAGTGGATTCCAAAGTTCAGGTAGGGTTGATTGTATATAACCGAAACAACAACGAGTTAAAAACAACAACAACACCTTCAGTGATGGATGCAACACTGACAACAGCAACAATAATATTGACAGCAAGAGTAATAACATCATCATCATCAATAGATATAACAGTAACCTTGCAATAATTGCAAGTGTAATGGCAATAACAGCAATAGCATGAGCAGTACCTTACATGCACATGATTTCTTGTTTCTTTTTAGGGTTTGGATCACAAGCAACTGCCCAAGCAGGAACACCATTGAAGTTTAATGTAAGATTTATTAATATCACACAACATGTCAATGATCAAGTTATCCCTTTCACTACTAGAGGCTAAAAGGGACCAACACAGGCTATTCCTGGAACATAATTAGGGTGTTTTTTTATTTCTCAATAACAAAATGAAAAACACATGCTCAGTAGATATTGAGGCCTTACGACACATTTAAGCAGTTGATAGAATATGATTGGTTAATGATCCAAAAAACAAAAGCCCATGTGTTTCAACACATAGAAATGTCCTAGGGGACATGAAATTGAAAAGCCATAATTGTGTTTTCAAGACAGTATTTAGCATTCTGTATTGTGACTGTGCTTGTTTGTTGTTACAGTACAGCCCAGAAAACTTGTAAAATTACTGCGATTTTTGATCACACCAAATGCTTGCAATCTGCTTGCAATTTGTTTGCACCTTTCTGTATTGTCGTTCGCCATTTGATAGCAATTTTATCGCTTGCACTATAGGTTGTAAATGGCACAGATCAGATGGTCAAAAATGGTATCACCACTACAGTCAACACAAGACATCAGAGTATCACTGTTATGAAAGAGTATGAAGGCAAAAGTTTTGAGGTAATGATAATAAAATATAAATATAAATATCATAAATTACCTGTATATACCAAAGCCACATTTATATATTTGCCAAATTCACAGGTTGCAGGGCTTTCTGATTGTTTTGGAGTAGGTGATCATAATTCTAAAGTAGCTGGCTGTGATCCACTACAAGAAACAGAAACTATTTTAAAGAAAAGAGAAAACTTCAAAGCAATCACAAGAGCTCTGCCGGCCGCTGGCATATTTTGAAAGCCCTGAGGGTGATGGCTGAGGTCTTGATGATTTAGGGATATGATTTAAAATTCAAATTCAATATTTCTTACTGAGAATGGAAATATTACTGAGAATATTTCATTCTGCTTGTTAAATAGAAATATTCTGATTTCCATTATTGCCTTGAGTAAACATGACATTAAAATGATTTCTGGAAGAAAACTACATATAGAATATTCCTGAAATAATTACCTTACTTTTTCTTTCAGGAACTGCGTTTTGAAGATTACTCTCTGGGTCGCAAAACAGGAGCCAGTTCTACAGGAGGCTTATTTCCAGGGTCAACAGCGACAACCACAACTGCTACCTCTGGAGGACTGTTTGGTGGAGGTACAACCAACTTTTCTGCTTTTGGTCAGCCTAAAACTGGATTTGGAAACACAGGTGGGTCTTGAATCAGGATAATTTGATAAGGGAGTGTGGTTCATTTGGTTATGTAATAAACTGTAAAAACATTTAACCTATCTGAAACAAGCTCTGGGCATATCTAAGTCGGAAATGGCCAAGGGATGTCTCATGTTGGATTTTATAAGGGGAATAACAGAGAAATTAAGGAAAACACTCTTGAATGTGGGAGAGACCTAACAAACTCTACTCACATGTGATGCTGAGTCCAGGAATTAAACCCAATTTAGACCCAGGAGAAAAACCCTTGAATCAAGGGTGAGACCTATCAAACTCTACTCACAAGTGTTCCTGAGTCCAGGAATCAAACTCAATTTAGACCCAGGAGAAACATCCTTGAATCAAGGGAGAGACCTAACAAACTCTACTCGTATGCGATGCTGAGTCCAGGAATCAAACCCAATTTAGACCCAGGAGAAAAACCCTTAAGTCAAGGGAGAGACCTAACAAACTCCACTCACATGCGATGCTAAGTCCAGGAATTGAACCTGAGACCTGAGAGGCGAGTAAACTACCACCAAGTTTGATTCCTTTGATTTGCAGTAGTTGGTTTGTTAAGTTCATTCCCTTGGGATTCCAAAATTATTGATATTGATAATATAGCTTAGTCCTGTTGGTTTCCTTGAGAACATGGACCCTTTATCGTTGTCCTCCACCTCACTCAGAGTTCTCTGCTGTTTTCTTTGCCTCTTCCCATGTGAAGTCTGCATTCTTCAGTTCTGCCATATTGATAATAATTATACTGCATAAACATTGACCATAAAATATTTCTTGTTGTTACTGTTCAACCCTCTTTAGGAGGAACAAGTTTATTTGGTCAACCAGCCCAAACATCAACAGGAGGGTTGTTCGGTAGTAAGCCAGGAGGAGGGCTATTTGGAACAAATACAACCTCAACTGCTGCTTCAGGGTTTGGCACCGGTGCTTTTGGTACCCCTGCTTCTAGTAGCCTATTTGGACAAACATCCAGTACTGGACAGACTGTAAGTATTAGGAAGCTAACTATAGTAAAAAATGGAAGGAAGAAAGAAAAATGGGAGTGGAGAATGAAGGGAAAAATGGAAGAAAATGAAAGGAAAGAAAACCTTTGAAGTATTCCATCGTTTGGTGGTAATGTTTCAGAAAAAAAACAAACTAACATACCTCAACAAAGAAACTTATTCCCAAGAGAATGACAATGGGAATACTCTAGGTACATCAAAGCTAAAATGATTTATTGATTATAGCTTTGGAGTGTATTAATGGAGGTATTTCAAGTATAAATTATATGTATGTATCTTTTTAGGCTGGATTGTTTGGTACAACCACGACAACTCAGTCTGGTGGACTGTTTGGTTCTGGGACAACTGGCTTTGGCCAGCCTGCTTCTTCTGCCGCGACTGGTCTATTTGGGCAAACTGGATTTGGAAATGCACCACAGGTAGTTCATGCTTTCATTTCTACTGTATGATAATTTCAATAATATCACAGTATACAAATAGGTGTAGGTAGAGTTGACATTTTATGCACTAAGCCAGGAGTCATAAGCTGCAAAACCTAGATGCATTTTCCACACATTGGATTTCGCTTGTATGAAAGTATCCAAAAATGTCAAAGATGGCTAACAACAATTTTACTTGAAACAAACTCAACTCACATATGATTCAGTCCATGCTGGGGCTCAAACCCGTACCACAGAGGCGAGAAGCAAGAGGTAAATCACTTTGCCACCCATAAATTGAATTTATTTATTTTTAATGAATTTGCATGATGATAGTGATGGTGGTGGTTGTAATCATTTGTGATTGGATATTGCTGTTTAAAACGATGACATGGTGATGGTTGTGATATGAGAATACAATGATTATTGTAGAACAGAACAGTTACTTTGTATTATCTTCATTCAAGGCTGGACTGTTCAACAGTAAACTTGGTGCCACCAGCACAGGATTTGGCACATCCACCAGTGGCGGTCTCTTTGGAGGTGCTAATCAGCTAAACAAGCCAGCAACAGGATTTGGGGGTCTTGGGTCTACCACAGGATTTGGTACTGGAGCTACCAATACATCCCTGTTTGGGAAGTCAGGATTTGGTACAACTAGTACTCTAGGCACTGGCTTTGGTACTGGTACAACGGGTACTGGACTATTTGGCAGCGGGACCACAGGCCTGCCTACCGGACTTACTGGGGGACTAGCACAGACAGGTAAGTTATGGATTATATTTTACAAACTCTGTTTGAAATATATGAAGGAAAAGTATGAAGAATCTGGCTATTCGTGCATTTGTACCACACTTTAATGCACAAAATGCATGCCTCCCCCTCTCCCCCTTGTGGAATCTTAAAATATCAATGATCTTATCCCAGAATCCTGGCTACAGATCCTGCTGATCTGTTGCATGCTTTTCTTCATGTTTTAATGATTACAAACTCAGAGTGCAAGAAATATAATTACCCTTATCATTGGTTCTACAAGAGTCTTATCTTGAGGCATTGGCAAGCCAAGAAAATATAAGATTTTACATGCATTTTGTTTTACAGGTTTTGGCTCCACAGCATTAGGCCAAGGGTCTGGCTTAAACTTCGGAGGAAACAGTTCACTGCTAGGGTAAGTTATTCCACTTTTCAAAGGAAGGTGATGTTAATGTTCCCAGTACAGAATCCAAGTATGTACATGTATGTACGTACAGTACAGCTCGCGGGGATGTTAACATGTCAACTCGCAATTTCCACGTGCAGTCACCGCGGTGACTACACTCAAGTGCGTGTAGTGCTCAAGGCAACTCAACGCGTGCAGTCAACGCATGCGCGTGTATTTTCTTATTGTTATACAGCCTTTTGTTCTTTATTATTTTACTTACAATAGGAAGCCGACCTTTCGATACTAGGCTCGCTAATATTCCCACTTTGCTTGAATAAAAAACTTCCCCGGAGTCTATCTGATAAGAAATTTATCCAAACTGCACGTTGGAATTTATCATAAAACCAACAACGGGCAATAAAATAGTTCGACAGTAACGTTTTTCTATAATCACTTATTTCTCAGCAACAAACCAGCGTGGTTGGTCCTTGTAGTGTAGTGGTTAACACATCGGACTAGAATACCGAAGACGTGGGTTCAAATCCTGCCAAGGGCATATGATATTTTTCTCTTATTTCTCTACTTCATTATATACACACCGAACGCATAATTTATACTTAACAAAATATAATATTCGTTTTCTATTTAACCTAGGTTTCCTTTTTAAGTATTTTTTAAATTGAAAACTTATCTAGAACAGAAGTTAAGGAAAATTATTCTGAAGTGCCTAAATGACCGGCAGACGGTCTCGGACATGAAGGATCATGAACTCCGACTTCAAATCAGTTCAATCGACATTATTACCAATTTATTTTCTCATAAACTTAGTTAGTCAAAATATCAGAAAACTTCAGAAGCTTTGGACAAAAGAATGCATGAAGACGTGTTAAAATTGTAAATTCGAACAAAAGGCACTAGTTAATGAGGAAATCAGCTGCGTGTAGTTTGTTGCACGTAGTATTGTGTACCCAACGTACTTGCGGTCACTACACGCATAGGAGTGTACTACACTAAGTGTACTACACCCGGTTACATGCGTGGAATGTTAACATCCCCACGAGCTGTACTGTATGACAAAGTTTATTTCTGTCTTTTAGAAATCAGAACAATACTCTCCTACAACAGCAACAGTTACAAATGCACCAACAGATTCTTGCGCTCAACAACTCACCCTTTGGAGACTCCAAGCTGTTCAGAAATTCATTGACAGTAAGTACAATAAGCACTTGAAATCTTTCAGGATGTGGCATGTGTTGGAATACTCTAGTTTTTGATGATTTTTGCTCATTTTTTTTCTAAAGGAAAAAGCTAAAAGTGAAAAGGCAGTGACAAATACTACAGCCTCGTCAAAGGTCTCATCCCCTTCACATTATAAGGTAATGGTTTATCTTATGACTATTTATTATTTTAATAGGATAGCTATGATTTAACATGCTATGATTGGCTGAATTATGAGAAGAAAGAAATATATTTTTTATATATACCTGCAGGAATGCAGCATTTTGAGCTACTCTTGTGTTACCATTGAGCATTGAGTTCTATCAATTGATGGGTACATTATTAGAAGTATCCCAAGAGATTGAGTCAGATCCCGGGTGGGGAGATCTCTGGGAAAAAAGCACAGGGGATGCTTGTCGTACCATTCGTGATTTCATACCTTTTAGGGTGTTAGGGTGCCGGAAAAGGAGAGTAGAGCACATTGATATGGCTTTTAACCAAGACGCTTTTTATAGGCCAGATGCCTATCGATGCCTGTTGTGGTATCTCTTAGGGATTAAAGATCATTCTGCCATGCCCTTTTTTTAAAGACTTTGGTATGATTTAGGGGTCTTTTTGAAAATTTCCGACAAGCATCCCCGGTACTTTTTGCTGGAGTCCTAACCCCCTGGGAGTCAGGTGACAAAGATATGGCAGTCATCTTGGTGGTATTACCAATGAAAGCTAATGATAAATCTTTTGTTAAATACCACTAACACGGCTGTGATGACATGACATGCAATTCAAAAATTATCCATAGCCATCCAGAATGAATTTCTTGTTTTTCATAATGATTTTCCTTTATTCTCTTACAAAGGTTTCTTCTAAGCTTACAGCTAAGATCAAACCAAGACCCATAAACAGCCATTCTATGAACAAGGTAGGAACATTTTTATTACTTAATTTAACAACCAGTGAGACTGCATACAAGTCATTACATTAATCAGAATAATGTCAAAATATTTTGTATTCTTGTAGCTGAAGCTCTTTGAGGGCTTGGATGATGAAGTGGGCCTCAGCCCTGATACTTTTGTTCCTCGAAAGAGTGTTAAGAAACTGGTTATAAGAAACAGAAATGGTCTTGAACAGGTAATGAGAGATAGTGTTCACCATCTCCTTCTTTCACTTTTCATTTTTTCCAACTTTCCCATCTCCTTTTCTTTCTTTCCTATTCTTTTTTTTCTACTTTCTTCTCCCTCTTATTATCTCTTTCCTTTTCTTTACTTCTTTTGTTTTATTCTCTTCTGGTACAATATATGGCCTTAAGATAATTCAACTAAGAAACTTTTGTTTTCTTTATGCAGGATTCTCCCCTTACCTCGGGTGGTTTGCAGCTGCGCCCTTCAGACGAAGACGAATCAGAAATAAGATCAGCAGCATCACCTTATCGCCTCTCCCCTCAAAGGCCATCAGCATTTTCCACTGACTCTCCACAAACACCTGCTAGCTCAGCCATGATTAGTGACCCAAACAAAGACAGTGCTAGTCCTATGGGTGTCCGTTTCTCTAGAGCCAGAGAGAAGAGACTTAACGATACTCTTGATGATCTCAATGTTAGGCAAAATCACTCTGCGGTAACCGAGAGGGAGACAGAAACAGATGAGATTGATGGAGAAGTCGATGATGGGCTAAGGCTGGAGCCCTGTGGTATTATACTAACAAGGTATTATTTTAATAATATTAAAATGATAATGTTATATCTATAATTACAGTAGTATGCTGTTATAAATCTAGATAGAGAATTGTTTTCTTTGGTTTTCAACTTAAACATGGATTTTTTCATTTAAACTCAAGCTTAAAATTTTTGGTAGAACATGAAATTATACTCCCAAACATTTGATACGATAATATATATGGTTTATGTTATATTTGCATCCCATCTTTATAGGTTTTACAGTGGCTGATCTTGACATATATTGTATACATTGGCATGGTAATGTTTTCCAATTTCAGACCAACCATTTGTCATTCTCTTTAGTATCATAATGTTTTTTAATGGTTGTGCATGGAAAGATAGATTTATGAATGTGGATATAACTTAAGCAAAAAGTCTTATTCTCAAGAGAATGACATAGTCTGTTATTGGAAAACATTACACTGGAGTTAACAATAATTGTAAAAGGAATACTGAGATAAAGATGTTTTGATTGACAGGCCTGAGTATTATACGAAGCCATCAATACCTGAGTTGAATGAAATGATTGATGACAATGGTGAAATATGGGTGCCAGATTTTGTTGTGGGACGGGAAGGTTATGGAGAGGTAAAGTTTCTGGGTAAAACTAATGTTGCTGATCTCAATCTTGATGAGATAGGTGAGTATTGCATGTAAATGTTCTTTCTCTCTTCTTATTCTGCCATTCAACTATTCATTGATACATCATTCTATCCATCCCATCCATCAATCCATCCCATCCATATGTCCATCCATCCCATCCCATCCTTCTGTCCATCCATCCATCCTCTTCTGTCCCATCCAGTTCTGTCCCATCCAACAACTGATTGTTTCATTGACTCATCTGACCCCATGCATCTGCCTATCTGATGTTGTTTAGCCATCCTTTCCTTCCCATTCTGCCACCATCTACCTATTTATCCATTTTTTGTTTTTAATTATATTTTCATTGATGATATATCCATCGTTGGCATAAACAATAAACCCCACTCCTCGTTCCTGCTTGTTTTTCAGTTTTCTTCCGGCGTCGAGAGATTGAAGTCTACCCAGACAGCTACCCAAACAAGCCTCCTGTTGGACAGGAATTGAACAAGAAAGCTGAAATCACCTTACTGAAAGTTTGGCCAAATGACAAGACCACACACCAGCCAATCAAGGTAATGGCTGCCCTTGCATTTCATTTGTGTGATTTTATTTCTGGTCTCTGAACTACCACTGTTTTCATTTTGCTACACACTGATTGAATCAAACGGCGCAACATCTTTAGTCATTACTAAGAAGATGATGGCTGGCCAGGCAAAGATTTGACTAGACAAATTCGAATTCTCTTTGGACTTTGTCAGATGACTGGTTGTGACTATAGTTTTATCCCTGATTCCAGTCAGGGCAGACTTCTTTTGTAAATTTTTCCCCGAGGTTGATCTAATTTCTCTTTCCATTTTTCCATTTTCCCCTAGACACCAGAAAGACTCAGACTTCAAGGATGGCTGGAGAAAGTTGAAGCTGCTACTGCTAAACTAGATGCTTGTTTTGTTGACTACAGACCAGAGTCTGGTATCTGGGTCTTTACTGTAAGTATTTAATAGACCACCAAGCTTAGATACAATATTGTTAAGGAGTAGCATCAGCACATGCTACATGTATAGGCTGATCTACATTATTTTTAAAAAGTGGTACGATTTACAAAGAAATGATGGCCGCATTGCATGACTTACCACACGACCATACATTTCTTCGTAATAATTCATAGTGTTTTCAAAAAAAATTTTTCAGTCAAATTTTCAGTAGTTACTAAATGAGACATTCTCTTTTGATTTCTGGAGTCGGTTTGCTTGAAGCTTGAATTTTTTTCATGCTAATGAGGAAAAAACGTAAACAAAGATTGGCCTATATATATACACACCATTTTTCACATGTCTGTCTACCTGTCTGTCCATCAGTGTAAGCATCTGTGTCTGTTCTATACGTGTGTTCATCTGTCTGTCAATTGTCTGTCCACCTTTCTGTCTAATTGTCCTCGTTTTTCTACTTGCCTGTCTGTCTGTCTGTTTCTCCATATTTGAATGGTTATCTGTCTTTATGGTAGTTAGTCTGTCTGTCCATGTGTCTGTCTTTCTGTCTGTCTTTATTACTTTATCGTTTATTTTCCAGTATTGCTATATTCATTTGTTGAATGGCTTGATCTTCTCCACAGGTTGAACATTTCACTAAGTATGGCATCCATGAATTCCTGGATGACGAGAGCACAATCAAGAAACTAAAGAGACCACCTGTTGACATGGAAACTGCCAAGACTAAAGTATGAATTTATCAAGATTATTACAAGTCAGATATTGTAGTTAGTTAGGGTAGGTTGGTAGTTGGTGGTAAAATGTTGAGTTGTTGGTAGATGGTGGTTATAGATAGGGTGTTGGTAGAGCATTGGTTGGTTGTTGGTGGTAGAAGGTTGAGTTGTTGGTAGATGGTGGTTATAGATAGGGTGTTGGTAGAGCATTGGTTGGTTGTTGGTGGTAGAAGGTTGAGTTGTTGGTAGATGGTGGTTATAGATAGGGTGTCGGTAGATTGATTCTTTGTTGTTTGGGGATAACATTTTTGAAATTCTTGTCTTGTCCTGAAGGAATCTCAAGAGGCAATAGCCCAGGAAAAGTTAGCCATGCTTCAGAAGTTGAAAGAACAGCAGGCCAAGCTAGAGGCATATGAACAAGAGAAGGAGAGATCTGCAGAAAGCATGCAAGACCAGGATAGTGATGAAGATGATCTGGAAAACCAGGCTTTTCCTGGTAAATCTTCTTAGCTTAGATAAAAAATTGATTATTGTTATTGCCATGTTTCACCAAGCAGGAATAATATCATATCTCTTTGAAAAAGTATAAATAAAAGGCATGCAGGTTTAAGAAGGACTGCTTTTAAAAGTTATATCCTAAAGTACATAAATTAAAAATATATTTAATAATATTTCATTAAGTATTAAGATTAATTACTCGAAAAAAAATCTATTGAGATGCAGTTTCTGCAGATGTCTAAATTTTTCTGTACATTGTTAAAAAGTTTTCAAAATATTTTGATTTTAAGTATCCTCAAATGTTTCCTCTCAACCAAATGTATGCAGAGTAAAGTAAGTTGTAAGTTTTCAAGAATTTTTGAGAATAAACTATTGTTGTGTTCTATAGATGAGGTGTTAGAGGATGATGAGGACATGAACGAGTCACCAGCCAGCCATCAACTGGCCACAGCACTTGGTGTGAGCGCGCATCGAATGCAGGTCATGAAAGCTTCCTTCTTTGGCGAATCTGAACCGTCGGTCCCCTCACCACTGCCTAAGGAGAAAATATCAATGGTCAAGTCCTTGTTAAGTGGATCGTTTGACGAGAGAAGTCAGAGGAGTTCCCTTCCCCTTGGCCCAATGTTGTCACCAAAAGTTACCAAGCATACTGATCTTGCTGGACAAACTTTACAGCCTTCGTCTGTGCTGTTTAGGAGTCCAAAGATAGGTACTGTACTGTAGTCTCAGACTCAGTATCATTTACGATTTTTAATAGTATAAATATTTGCACGACTTGAACTGGAGCTTTAATCAGGTCTGACTAATGATTTGCTATCAATTGCTAAATGAATTCTCAGGAAATTATGAAGCACATGAACTTTGAGTAAGACGTGATTTTTCGTATTTCAGCCAGAAATCATAAAAGCACAAAAATTCCGTTTACTCTCAGATTGCCCAACTCGGATTCCAGACCAGAGTTTTGAAATAGGTGTATAGAGAGTTAATTGGGAAAACAACGATCTTGAATAACAGGGTAATTTTTGTGCAGAAATCAGGACCAAAACCATTAAAAGTTAGCTGAGATAAATTCATTTTTCTTCAGGATTTTTACCACAGAAGTACCCCATCCCACATGCGGTTGCATCAGACACCCCACAAGCCAAGATAATGCTACCAAGTGCTATCGGAAGTGCATTTGATAGAGGGACCAAACTAGTAGGGGCCAGGGCTAAACAGAGGGATTTGGTCCCTAAAGAAATGTCTTTCACAGATGGCAAAGAGAACCTCTTAGCAGACTTCGGGCTGGTAATGGGAAGATCCTTCCGTGTTGGATGGGGACCTGGCTTTTCTCTAGTCCATAGTGGGAAACCTCTCGGGCTGAAAACTGGAAAGACATCGGCTCTAGTACAGTCATCTCACACTGGAGATACTTTGTTTTCCAAGTCAAGATTGGTGTCAGAAGCACAAGAAGGGCGTTCTCCATTTGGAGTGGTCATTGAAAGACTAAACATTGCTGAACACTTGAGACAGGATAATGAAAGTGCTTTGGTAAGGTCACTATGGCAATCTTTGGTGTTCCCTGGATCGAGCTATTAATGATGGAAATGAATAAAACATACCTCTTTTTATCCATCTTGAGTTCTATTGTTTTAATAAAGACATTATGGTGCTGTCGAGGGGCAACTATTGAAAAATTACCAGACTGTACAACTGTCTTAATTTCATGCTTTTCTTATGGAAACTTTTTTCTTGATTTGCTGGTACATGTAGTTGGAACAATATGGGAAACACCAATGATTCACACCTTTCGAATAACTTAAAAACTTGTGACACCTCTAATCTATGCGTTATGAAGGGCTGTTAGAAGTGTGTAACATGTGTTTGTCTTATAGTTACAGCATGTGTCGTCACTAGAAGTTGAACTAGAACACAGCAAATCATCAGCAAGTAAAGATGGATGTCCTTTCTTTGAGCCTTCTGGGAGTACCAAGGCCCTTCATCATCATGCGAGAATTGCCAGGAAAAACGCAGAAACTTTGGGTAAGATAATTGCATTATTAAAAGTACATGGTTTATTTGAGATTATTTATTGAATAATGACAACGAAAGAGGAGCAACGACAACAACAGCAGCAACGACAGCAGCAGCAACAACGACGTCAACATCAACGACAGCGCAACAACAACAACGAAAAACGGCAAAAGTTACAACAGAATGACAAACGTATATGGAACAACACTAACAACAGCAGCAACATCTTGCAGCAGGAAAAGCGCCAATGGAAATAAAACAACGGCAGTAGCGACAGCAACGTTTGAAAGCCTTCAACAACTGCAGCAACATCAGTAACTGTAAGAAATCTTAAAGGGCAACTTACCCCCCAAAATGACCCATTTTTAAGAGAAAGTACATCAAATGAGAAACACAAAAATTCAATTTTTAGAGGGGATAGAGCATCCGTGTTCCTAAAAAAATAATTTCAAAACATCGCATATATCGCACTGGTGGCCGCCATCTTTGAGCCCGCGATAAATTACCGCATTCAGGTGTGACGTCACAACGTCAACGTGTGTTTGGATATGTAGAGTTTTTCTGTAAGCATGAGAGTTTGAAGTGGCTTTTTCGAAAAAATGGTTAATTGTTGCGTGCCTGAATGCACTAACTATTCGACAAAAACAAAAGATGTTAGCTATCACAAGATTCCTAAAGATTTACAAATTCAGAAAGCTTGGATTTCTCGTCTAAGACGAGCAAATCTGCCGCCATTGAAGAATTGCTATGTATGTAGCGAGCACTTCGAGGATGGTTGCTTCGAATCCGACCTTATGGAGCAACTAACAGGCGAAAAAAGAAAAAGGAGGTTAAAGGCTGATGCAATTCCAAGTATTTTTAACTTTTCAACCATCCCTAGTAAAAGAAGAGCTACGACAGAAAACCGTATAAGACGACAACGACAAAAAGAGGTAGGTGATTTGTAGTTTGTGTTCGCACTTGCACTGCTAGATTGTCAGTGTAATATGTAAGTATTATATATATATTAGAGCTATTTCGTGACTGGTCTGTGACTGTGCTCAGACCAAACCAATGCATTAAATTCTTAATACTAAGTTTACCGCTGCGGGTTTAGTTATGATGAATTGCGGATGAATAAGTTATACGCTCTTTCATATAGAGTCAATGAAAGTCCTATAAACAATTAAAGCTTGAGTGTCGTCTCAACTATCGGAATCAGTGAAAACCCCAGTAACTGCCATTCATTGTTATTTGTATTTGTTCTATAAATGATTATGTTTACTTCTTTTTCCCCATAAGACATTGGATAACCTACTGACTCCAACTACACATGCACTTGATGAAATGGTTGAAGAATCTGATATGGAGGTTTCCTTCGATGAAACACCTTCCAACAAAAGGAACTTTGGAGTCCAGTGCTGTCTGGATGAAAAGCTTTCAATACGAAAAAGCACCTCAACCCAAACAGAAAATGTGGATGTTAGTGTTGAGACTTCTGATGCCTGCATTCAAGTAGAAGGAAATTCAACATTTGAGCAATTGAACAGTATCCTGCATGACCATCCATACAGCTATACTGCTCCCTCTGTGCTCATGAGTGTGTCACCACAAAAGTCTTGCAAGAATGATGTATCACCACAGAAATCTGCAAAGTCCTGTGGGTCTTTTCCTTTGTCAGATGAAGAAGTGAATCTTTTTTCAAGTGATGAAGAGGATGAATACATTATCTCATCACAAGAAACAAATTCTTCAACAGACAAAGAGTCTGAACCTGAGTATCACTTTGACACCTACATCAAAGAGCCAAAGTATTTGGTATTTGCAGCATGCCTAGGTGAACTGTTCAGGTTTTGTATCAACTGTGGTTCCATCGTAACTGACACCAACATTACCTGCACAGGAAGCATGGTAACGGTTAAAACCATATGTATGAAAGGTCACAACTGCTTGTGGAATTCCCAGCCTCTCATCAATCGTGCACCGGTAGGAAACCTTCTAATCTGCTCATCTATTTTGTTAACTGGTAACACTTTTACAAGAATCCAAAACTTTGCCTCATGTCTTGGGTTACGATTTATCAGTGAAAAAGGTTTTTACCAAAATCAGAATAGGTATCTATTTCCTGTAATAAATGATACCTGGGAAAGAGAAAGAAGAGCCGTTTTACAAGAACTGTCAAGTAAGCCTCTTGTATACTTGAATGGGGATGGACGGTGTGACAGCCCTGGCCATAATGCCAAGTATGGTACATACACATTTATGGACAATGACTCAGGGAAGATAGTTTCCTTCTCTGTGGTTCAGGTCACAGAAACAACATCTTCAAATGCTATGGAGAAAGAAGGTTTCATTAGGAGTCTTGGTAGTCTTGAGGATGAGGACGATATTAACATCAAGAGGATAACTACTGACAGACATACCTCAATCACTAGCACCATGGAAAAAGATTACAGCCACATCAAACACCAATATGACGTATGGCATTTGTCAAAATCTGTTGTGAAGAAACTCAACAAGAAGGCCAAGTTGAAAAAAAGTGCTGACCTTTCACATTGGATCCAGTCGGTCTCAAACCATCTGTGGTGGTGTGCAGCAACATGCAATGGTAGTGTGCAGCTGTTGAGAGAGAAGTGGGTCTCTATCTTGCATCATGTGACAAACAAGCATTCTTGGAGAGATGCAGAGATCTTCAAAAAATGTGACCATCCTCGACTAACCCGGAGAGAAGCTCGTAAAAAGTGCTGGCTAAAACCAGGATCTGAAGCTCATGTAGCCCTTGAAGAAGTGGTCCTTCAACCAAAACTGCTGAAGGACTTGGCAAAGCTCACTGACTTCTGTCACACAGGTGGGTTTGAAGTATACCACTCCATGATCCTGAAGTACTGCCCAAAGAGAGAGCACTTCTCCTACAAGGGTATGGTTGCTAGAACACAACTGGCAGCCATTGACAACAACCACAACACAGGAAGGAACCAAGCTGTGATTCAAAAGCCGGGGACGAGGATGGGAGAGGCAAGATACCGCCCATGTTTCCCAAAAATGCACAAGCGTTGGGTAGTTAAGCCTGTGTTGGAAAAGAAAAGTTATTCTTTCCTTCCTGAGCTTCAAAAGAAAGTGCTGGGATTGTGTGATGGCTCAGAAGTTGACCTCCAGGAAATTGTAGAAGTAGACCTACCAGCAAACATTGCAAGTTTGTCTGCACCGGATAAACAGGAATTGATTCAGAAACACCGGTCCAGGTTTTCAAGATAATCTAAATTAGAATTAGCCTTTGTGTACCTGCAGGTCATATGACCCTCCACTGTTTGGTCCTTCTTCCCCTCCCTCAAGTCCCAATCCCCCTCTGCTTTGCAGGCTATCTTTGGACAGTCGTGTAAAATACTGGTAAAAGATATCCCTTAATGAAAGAAGCTCCCAGATATGGAAAGGTACACGACAGACCCAAGTATAAATGCTATATACAAAATATGTAATTTTTAAAAATGACAAGGGGACCTGATGAAACGGGCAGATAAGTATGCAGTACCTTTTAGATGTCCAAATGAAAATTTTATTAAAATATTATTTCCATTTAGGTAAGAATTGACTGTAAAAAAGAGGTCTTTTCTTTACCTATCTACACTACCTTATATATGGGAGTCTCCCCCAGTATGAATATATTAAAGAAAAATATCCAATTGAATGGTGACATTTGCTTCAGCAAATTTAACTTTTTTGCTGCCAGGACTCGTATAACTGCAAATTTTGCTTGGTTGGCTAGTGATCGTGTTCACTAGTGCTTTGTACACTAGGTTCACTATTCAGCTGGGTGTTTTGTTTAGTGTGTTTTTAATAATAAAATATGTAAAACATTCAAAAAATGTTTGTACCAACAAAAAGCTTTTTATATAAAAAAGAAATTTATATAACACACCTTTCCGTGTACTGCATCCTTAATGAATACATGATTCTTATGCATATTGGTCTCAGCTTTTTCTAGTCTATGTTTTTGTTTTCAATTATCTTGCAATTAAATATGCCAAAAAATTGCAATTCCAGGAATTTTTCCTGATAGAAAAAAATCCACTCTGTATAGTAACTGAAGTAAGGAATAAATAAAATGTATATATTCACTCCATGCAACATTATATCAAGCTAATCATCTGCATAATGAAAACCCTCAACTGAAAGTCCTCCTCTAGTCCAGGAGGAGGGAAGTGTGCTCTGATGCACATGACAGCACAAGAGGGCAGAACAACCCGAACTTCCTTTCCAAGAACTCCCCAGCACCATCTTGCTAGTTGTCTATATGCAATGTGTCTGTACTGCTTCTGCTTTGGGCCTTCATAAGCATCTCTGTATTGCTGTTTGTACTGAGCCCATGCGGTTCGAAGAACATACTTATTGCCACAAACAGGTAAGAATCCAGGATGTTGAGTAATGCATGGTGGTGGTTCATCAGCATCTCCATCTTCAACAACAGACTGGCATGTTGCAACTACTTTTTGGATTTCTTGGCAACAAATGCATTCAGCTATCGTATCCATAATTTGGCAGCTACCACAGGTACACCTATTAACAAATAAAACAACCCTTAGTATTTTTGAACACTATCAATGATTGTCCCAAGTGAGAGTATATACACAAATTGTGACACAACTATATCCCTGAATCTGTGTCCTACAGTATATAACTTATTGACAACCAAGCGATGTTTAATTGTGACAGTTGGTTTTGCTTTTGGTTGCAAAGGTCGTGAGGCAGATTAAAATGCATAAATATACAGTGCAAGAAAGTGGTAAACACGACTGTAAAAAATGGATACGTAGTTGAGTTTTATCGTGATAAGAAAGAAGTAAAACTTACCAATCTGAATTTGTTAGTCGATTGTTCTCTTGTTCATCGTCTTCAATAATGTCACTGTCAGATCCTTCTCTGAACTCTTCATCTGAGGAGATTTCTATTTCTGGTTCGAACTGATATGGCCGTAAAACAAACTCGTCCGTTTCTAAAAATTCTTGAGCAAAAATCGTCTCTCGAGCTGTCCGAGTCTTCGGAAAAAGAATTAGACTCTGACATGCCTTTAATTGAATGACCAGGCCGTATTTCGTTCGTAAAATATTGAGTAAAACGTCTCAGAAACAAGGGAAGAAGTCAACCAAACGCTCGTAAACAACTTGACGCCGTGAACTCTTATGACGTTGTGACGTCATTACCTGTTTTTCTGAGCCCGCGATAAAAGTGCAAGATGGCGGCCACCAGAGCGATATATGCGATGTTTTGAAATTATTTTTTTTGGAACACGGATGCTCTATCCCCTCTAAAAATTGAATTTTTGTGTTTCTCATTTGATGTACTTTCTCTTAAAAATGGGTCATTTTGGGGGGTAAGTTGCCCTTTAACGGTAGCTAACCGTTATAACAACAATAACCATGCACAGCTAAATCAAAAACATCAGTAACAGTGAGACATCTCGACTTCAGTAACAGCACCAGTAAATAACTATTACAACAGCAACGACAACAACAACAGTTACAATGATTGAAGCTTTTTTCATTTATTTCTTATCCTTACAGCTTCTGGTCCACTCCACGAGTCTGCCCAGCATATGAGACTTGTCTGGGATCTTGCTGTCGCTCTGTGGGGACAGCTAAGAGAAGACGATGAAGATAAAGACGAGAAGATATCAGACGATAGGGACTCATATCAATACCACTTGGCTCGAAGAGAAGCTTTGTCAAGATGGCTGTTCAATGCTGCTAAAGACAGGGTAAAAACAGAAGTGGATAGAGCCAACTTTGAGGTAAAAATGAGAAAGTGACTTACGTGAAAATACATTATGATCATTTTTTATATACTCACTACGTAGGTGGTAACGGGTCAATCCGGCTAACAGGGCTCTGGTAACTCCATCACATATTACTTATCGCTACGGAAACTAACACAAAGGATGAAGTCCTTGATGTCAGCCCTACTTGCCACGCAGACATAGAGAATAATGATACTATGATATATAGTTTGAAAATGTTGAAATGAAATGAGAAGAAAACAGAAGAAAGAGTGAAGACATTAATGAGAGAGTGAAAAGAAAATTGGGAAAATAATGTGTTTAGAATAGTTAGAAAGAATGAAAAAAATATAAATAGGATGGAGGAAAGTAATGGAATTTAGTAACCAAGAAAAGTATAACTTAAAGGGAGAAAAGAAAAATGAAAAAGGGAATAAATAGGAAAGAAAGCCAATAAAGAGAAGAAACGAAAAAATAGGTTTTTTTAACTGTCATCGTTTTGGTGTATATTACCAGGAAAGCGATTATCTTGCTGCTATATGGAGTCACGTGACAGGTCGACAGATAAGCCAAGCTTGTCACGTTGCACAGCAGCATCGAGATCACAGACTGGCGTTACTGTTATCACAAGCGACTGGTAACGCAACTGTCAGGTATCTGCTACAGAAACAGCTGAGTGTCTGGGAGCAAATGAAGGCTGATGATTACATTATGGAACAGAGAATTAAAATACTGGCATTACTGGCCGGTTGTATGGTATGGCGAACATCGAGCGAGACTGTGAATGCCTGTAAGGGACTGGACTGGAAGAGAACCCTTGCTGTCCATATGTGGTAAGTCAGCACTAGCACACACTTACTACGCATGCTCCAAAACCGATAACGGCCGGAGACGCATTTCTAGGACTTGCTCGAAAAATTGGCGGCAAAATGGTAGACTTGTTTCAAAAACATGGAAGGTTCCTCGTAATTCTTGTGCCCATGCTCGAAAAAAAAATGGCGGGAAAATTACATGCGGAAAATTCGGAAGATTTAGAAAACGAAGGTTTGAAAGCATTTCGTGTCTTTTAGGAACTAAAGCATTATCCATAAAACTAGTCGTTGCAATATGCAAGTGGAATGCACCGAGTGCCATACAATGATGTAAGGGATGTATACCAATGTTAATAAGATATAAGTTACAACAAAATATCCAAAACCGTCTACACATAAGTAACAGAAACGAACGTAGGGTATTACTCATGCGTGAGCTCCTGTATACTTATAAGAATATGCTCCTGTAGATGTTTTGAGGTATTAAGGTGTAAAAGGGTCCCCTATACCCTCTCGCAAAATGTATTCACGTAAATTTATTTGGCCAATTTCCTCCTCACGTAAAATTCTGAAATCGCATCCTCATTCGCGCAAAAATCGAATTGATCTCGTTTCACGTAAACATGAGGAGCTTTGGCCAAAAACGTTTAAACTTTGATTTACATAATGTAGTTCATGTTACGTTTAGCTACACCTTCAAGGTATCGCAGTCAAAAAATTGCATTAGAACAGTGTGTTTTTTATAAGAATACACTATAGTAGTTTCATGTTTTGTTTTATCAAGAATTTGCCTGTTTGACTTAAGTAGACTAACGACTCTACGATGAGCCTGAAATAAATCATATCATAGCAGAAAATTCTAATCAATAGTCGGATTTTGCATATTTTGTTAACGATTAGAAAGCGTACAACATCTTCACACATTTACATCTGGTACGGTCGAGCAAATCGAGTGTTCTTATGGCATACAGCACACATAACAGGGACCCCAACTGTAAAGATTAGTGTTGCTAATTATAGTCATGTAAGCTCGGCAGGACTAATTTACTTTATTTTATTTTTCAAGGTATCAAAACATGCCAACTACAAGAATTTCAGATGTGTTGGCCAGTTACGAGGACTCCTTTAAGGTTGGTGTGTTGTAAAGAGAGTGTTTTAGCCAGATTTAACTCAGTCTATATCTTTGTGTCTTCGCGAAACATTTATTCGAGTGCATTCCTTGTTTTGGTGACTTTATTGACTTCTATATTTACAATCTTAGACCTCGGTAAATTTTCTAGGCGTTCAGCCAATTAAATGGCCAGCAAAGAATGTCGTTTCGAAACGTATCGTCGTATCATATTTTTTGTGGCATATTTTTGTAATAGATATATGTTGTTATCGCACACACTTTGATTGGTAGTCTCTGATATTTATTCATTTCTAGGGAAGAACAAGCTACGGTCAATACGGCGCACCGCCTAACCCTCCCTATCGTGAAGAAGACGATGAAGAGGATAACGAAAAGGCAGGCAATGTGCGTGATACATGCTATCATCTCCTAAAACTATATTGTAAAAGGTCACACAGACTGGAGCGAGCGATAGCACCAGCTACTTATACATCTCATCAACTAGACTACAGACAGAGGTAAGAGACAGTAATTCACCTCGCATGCAAGGGGTTAGTAAAAGTGAATACACCTATTTCCAAAGAGCGTCTGAGACCGTGTAGCATGCTACGAATTGCAATACATTCAAAGCCGAACAATGTAGTTTCCTTTTAGATTGGAAGATGAAGCATAACATTTGAGTTAGAATTGCGATTTTTCGTATTTTAGCCAGAAAACATAATAGCACAAAAATTCTGAGATCGCCCATTTAAGATCTCATACCGAAAACAGGTGTTTCAAGCTGTCCCAGAGCGTGCATATTTTTTCCTGCACTTATTCCTTACTGCGCTTATTTCTTACTGCGCCGATATTTCGTCAAGCGTGCGCAGTAAGAAATAAGGGCACTGGGGACGAGAGAGAGCAAAAACATTTTTTCAGAAGTTTTCCTTTATTTACGTTTTAGCTGGCATCTGTCTCAAGCCCTCGAATCAATTGGTTACTCACACCTGTCCCCATACCATGGTGGAGTATTACACAGTAGTTTTGCTGCTCAGCTGGAAGCACTTGGACTGTGGGAGTGGGCTGCCTTTGTGCTTCTCCACATGACAGACAGGCTAAAGTAAGTTAATACTCTTAGAGATTTACATGTTTTTGTAAAGTTGCGTAACGATATTACTGTTGCTTGGAACGTCAGTTGACCAAGCGAAGAGACATGAGTTCACCAGGATGCCATCCATTAACGCTTCACTCATTCTCCTAGTTGACTAAGTCACTGAGAGGAAGATGGTGTACTTTAATGTACATATTCATGTGTCTTCTTTTGCGCAACTGGAAAGTAACTTTTATTGCACCAAAATGAATAATGTAAAACCCATGGCCATGTAATAACATCCTTTTTTTAATCGACTCTAGACGTGAGCATGCAGTTCGTTCGCTCCTGTGTCGTCACTGCCAGTTATCAACCACAGAGGATTACATGAAAAAGGAACAGTTTTTAAAAGAAAAGCTTCTCATCCCTGATGAGTGGATACACGAAGCTAAGGTAACTTGTAACCCTTCTCCCTTCTCTCCCTATCCTTATCGTTCCTGGCCCAACACCGCTAGTAATACTGGTATTTAATGGTAACATGTATCTGTGGTGATTGTTCTAGGCTATTCGAGCATTTTATCTCGATCTTCCGCATGAAGAGGCTATTCATCTCCTCAAGTCTCAGCAGTGGAATCGTGGTCATCAAGTGATTCTTACCAAGATAGCAAGCGATGCAATCATTAATGGTTAGTTGATTTGGTTTTCAGGTCATAATGCATTGATTCTGATTTCCTCCTTTTTTTTCTTTATGATTCCCCTTTCCAAATCTCCATTCATCCATCTTTTCATCCACCCATAGATTTCTTCCTTCCTCCTTTCCCTACCATTCGTCCTTTCTTCCCATTCCTTCCTTCTTTCTCTCCCATTCGTCCTTTCTTCCCATTCATTCCTTCTTTCCTACTTTGCCAGGCACCTCATCGTGGTTACTTACCCTTTTTCCATTTTGCAAACCGGTTTCTCATTCTCCACCCACACTTCTTTCCATACACATTTTTCTCCCTTCATTCTTCCTTCCTCCTCTTCACTTTCCTCAATGCTTGCTACCTCATCATAGTCACTTACCTTCTTTCCATTCTGTTATTTCAGATTATTTTCATTTTTCAAAACATTTTCCCATTTTCCACCCATCCCTCTTACAATCCACCCACCCTTCCATAGTTTTCCCCTTCCAATACTTGATTCTTTCTTTTCCTTTCTTTCCTCCATGTCTGTTACCTCACCATGCATATTACTTTTCCTTTCTATTATTTCATGCGTTTTTCATTAATTTATTCATCGTCATTCATAGAGGAATTCAATAGCCTACACACACTTCTATCAGAGCTCGAACCAAGAGAAAGAAGCTCCACCGTCAAGGACTGGGTCAGTGGAGGACAGGTATGCATAACAAACCTTCAATATACTATACATAGCAATACTCTTAGCTTCAAAAGATATCTCGCTCCCGTGCTTCTGGGTCATTGATTTCCGTCCTCATCTCTTGGGGCACTAGTGCAATAATACCGCAGGGTATGTTAGCAATTCCTTGGTGACTTATAGTATATCTCACCATTTTTTAAGGTACTTTTAGATTTCCTGAAAGTCACAGAAAAATTCAAGGCAATTACTGAGGTAAGAGGATTACGACGTTGACGCCTATTTATGACTACAAGGAGATCTCTCTCCGATTGAAACATTAGAGTCAAGTTACAAGGTTTTATTTTTGTTTTTTACTTTCTTTCCGTTTCACAGGGTTCTCTTGAACCGACAAAATATAACTTCGAAGAGATCCACATGTGTGTGTCATCACTTTGCATTCGAATAAATCACTTACCATCAACGTCTGCTAAAGACAGGTGAGCTAGTTAATCGAGAGTACTTGGTTGGTGATGAATGAATGAATGCTTACTTTAATTGTGTTGTTTCTAGATTGTGTCAATATGAGTTGGCCAAGCAGTGTGCTAACTATCTGAAGTTGGCTACAAGCGAACTGGTAAATATCACATTTATTCTACCATTAAATCCTCTTCTTGTAACCTCAATTGTTTCAGCCAGAAATATTCATCTACCTTCTCAATAATTACCAAAGATTTTTTATGTCAGCTACATTTTTATGTTAGCTGGTGCATAACTCTTTGGATAATACCAGTCCTATTCTGATTTGGATAAACAGAATGCATTTTGGTCTAGATTAGGTACGAGGAACGCAATACAAAGCACGGAGAACAGACGATGTTTGTACCAAAGCAAAACCACGATGCACCTCATCTCTCAAGACTCCCCTTCTTCTTATTGCACATTTGGAGCAACCTCCCCTTTCATAAACTCGCTTCTAGTGACCCAAAAATACTTGGTTTCCTGTGAGCGTAAATCACTGAAAAAATTATGACTGTTAGAATTTTAATGGTATTATTTTCTATACATGTAGGGTGATCTGTCGCTCGAAGAAGAAACTCCTCTTCCATCCCACGTAATCGTACCACACATCAGTAAACTCCCCTTACCAGAAGACTGCGCGTTGGCCGAGCTAAGAGATCTCACCGTAAGCTACGTCTCGGAGCTCACTGCCAATATTTAACACCATAGAACTTGGTTAAACAAATAAGCTCTATGAAGGGTCTGTCTAATGGCACGTCAGACTCCATAACCAGGGTTACTTTCGTTAGCGTTCTCGCAGGAATTAGCTCTATATTTTACAGAAATACAGTGGTCGATGCGCAGATAGGATATGGTCTGTTGTTGCTGAGATATGTGCAAAAGCAAACATTCCTTGGCTCCCTTATTTCAAATTGTAAAATACATCCTTGTGAGCAAGCTGGAGAGGTCGCCCAAATTTTTTAAAATTGGCTTGTAAAAATTGCGTCCTTAATGTTGGCGCGGGTCTCGGTGATCTGAACTCAGATAGGTCAGTTTTGACAGTCTTGTATAATTCTGCTTGTTTCTAACCATTATTTCTAGTTATTTTGTCGCGGATCTTCATAGCGATTCAGTTTCACCTCAATTTCTCTATAGCCATGCTTCCGATGTGATTATACTCGGTTGGCTAAAATAACCAGTGTTGATCATGCAAATCCATCCTTAAATAGATACTGATTTTCATCTACCAAACCAGGATTATCAGTACAATTTATTTTCGTTGCACTTATTTGTTATCTCATGAAAATAATAAACTGCATTAAAGCCTTAAGAATTACAATTCGAGCTTTCTCATTGGCCATTTTCAACTACAACTTTTTAGCAAAGTTTCTACGCACTTCCGTTCCCGTAACGCAATCTTGTCACTTCCGGTTTTTATAAACTATCTTTCTACTTCCAATTCGGTTCTACGTAAACCCGCCCCCCTATACTGGTTATTTGCTTCGTGTATCCTACAAAAGTATGAATATTAGTATTGAATACTCTCCCGCCCATTAATCATCGTACACTCTGCTTCCTTACACGTACACTTGCTGCCCGGTGGTCCTACGGGTATAATATTTACTCGAACCAACTGACCCTCGGGACAATCACTAGGGTACATTAGACACAGCGGCCAACATACTGGCATGTAAAGACCATTAGATCCCAAACACTGGCATTGTTCACTGCAGTATTGATCTGTAAAGTTATCCCCGACATTGTGGAGTTTATCTTCAACGAGGCAGCCTGGCTTGATGGGATTATCTGAATACACAGGTCCTATCGAAATGAAAGATTTGTTATATGATGACCTGCGCACACGCGTTGCATCAGGACAATGCCCTGTGGTAAAGACTAGATGATTTTAAAGCTTCGTAAGAAGATAGACCTAAATTGGGGGAACGGGCTCAAAGATAAAGACCACTTTTTGCAGCAGACAAATAAAAACTGTTCTTGCGGGCATGTTTTCAAAAAGAGGTTATAACCCATGCTTTAATTAAGCTAACCTTTTGAAAATATTTTCTTATTTCCCATACGAAGTCGTTCTGATATAATCGGTAACTACTCGACAACCTAACGCTTTTACACTAAAAGATGCTAGATGATGGATTAAAAAAACATGTTACAAACCTGAAATAGTGACGGACATGGACGCGAGCAAAACGTAGGCCAAGAATTCTAACATCTTTGAATCAAATCGTTATACAATAGAATACCAAAGTACCGTATTTAAGCATTGAAGTTATCAAAATTCAAAGCTCAAAATGCTCTGTAACAGCAGTAACTTAAACTCTAGAGTCTTCCTTCTGAACGAAGAGACCATGGCAACTAGTGCTCGCGAGAAAAAATTTCGAACAGATTTGGTTTTAAAATAAGTGATTTGATTGGCTGAGAGAATTTTTTCACATTGTGTGTTCATCGATGAAAGAAAAACCATTGTTCTTTTAAAAGGGTATTAATTTTCAACCAGCTTTAATTTAATCTTTCAGAGAACTAAAGCGCAACTGGCGCTAATAACGAATTTTAACTTGAAGAAATAAATGACGGGCGGAGGAAATTCGATGTTCCCTGAAATATATCAAGTGTTGTTTTGTATAAAGTTAGCTTTATAATGGTTAAATTAATGTTCTTCAACCAAAAACAATTTATTTCCGAGCTTTTGGTCATTAGTACCCATCTTCAGGGAATACAATGATATAATCCGTCATATTTTTCTATCGGTAAGCAGATATTTTTCGACAATAATACTCAACTTGTTCAGTCGGACTCTAGCGGGCAGGCTGCCCTGACAAGCAATAACCTCTGCAGGGTGTCATACAAGTGCATGTCGCAAGTTCAGATTTGTTTTCCCATCAATATTTATGTTTGGATTGACAATCCAAAGTGATAAGTGATGCACGCTTTAGGGACCTTTAGTTGATACTCTTTCACAGTGAAGCCCTTCAGCAACGTGCCAATAGCATACCAGTATAACATCATGAGAGTATGTTCATCATCTTCGGTAGTCTTCCTTGAGTAACATTTGGTAACTTAGACCTTTGCATTATGCTTTTATTCTCTCCTTGACGCAACAGGAATCTTAACGTTCAAGATTCCTTATTTAAAGTCCGTGAATAGATTATCGAGCAAGCAAAGGCCAATGATGTCATCGTGGGGCCATCTTGGAACAACTTGCACACACACACATTTATTAGCTTCATTTTACTTTTATTTCTCGATTGTCCTTAATTTACGAATTTTAAAACGATGATTGATCTCTTTTATTATCCAGTACATAATAGATCAGTATTCACTGTGACATTTTCATTCAAAGCTGCAAGCAGTCATTTTCCATACCGAACTTGGTAAATTGATATTGAAAGAGAGTTGAGAAAAATAGGAAACCAGTTTAGTTAATGGAGCATACAGTACTCAAAGGAACCTTTAGCATCAAGTCTCCCCTAAAGATCAATAAAAAAGTGTGGACAAAAGAAAAATAAAGAAGAGAAAAAGGCAAGTAAATGTTAGAACAGGAAGTGACCAATGTGAGATATGGTAGTTGTGTGACACAGAGTGATCCGATCCATCGACCACGAGATTACCTGCTGACACAAGTGAATCTTGCGAAAGCATAGCAATTCTGAAACGGAAAATAATTGATTGTCTTCCTGCTTCTGAGTCGCTCGTGGACCAGCCGTTAACAAACACCGTGAAACTTTCAACGAAAAGTGACCAGAACCAATTCGATTTACAATGGATCCTATGACGTTCAATAGAATTAAAGGAAGATTTACAACAAAAGCATTTTAAAAGCGATAAATTTGAAGTCTTGAGATCCAGTATTTCGATCTCGTATGGTTATATTTCCGCCGATCAAGTTGCCGAGCTGGTGAGGGAGTTTTCTTTTGACGATGAAAAACTTGAAGCTGTGCAAATATGTGTCCCAAAAATGTCACAAGCGACTTGTGGACAAGTGGTTCCGCTCCTTAGTTCGTTTAGCTTCGATAAGAGTAAAGTGAAGGTGGTTGAATCAATCGCACATATCATTGTCGATCCTGCCAACCACCATGAACTGGACAGAGCAATCACTTTTAATTCTGATCGTGAAAAAGCCAGGAATGCCATTCTTGCTCGTCAGCCAATGGGGACTCCTCCACCTCATCATCATCATCATCATCCTCACCACCCATTACCGCCGCATCAACATCATTCACCATACCCTGGCAACTACCCGGCTGGTCAGGTACCACCTCCATGTAACCAACATTATCCTCCTGCGCCAGGGTATTCCCCTTATCCAGGAGCACCTCCCCCCATGGGACCAACAGGTCCAGCTGGCTTGATCAATGCTGCTGCTCATGCTGCTGTCGATGGTCTGACTCGACCCTTCGGGCCTCCGCATCATGGACATCAACCTCCAGGTGCCCCTGGCTACCCGTATCCTGGCTATCCTCCGTATCATCACTGAACATTTCATATTTGCTAATGAACAAAGTTGCTTTGAGTTATATGCTTTTCCATTTCAGACCACAACTAGACTATTTACATGATTAATTACATGTGATATTAATGATCTTAGAATAAGATTGTTTTATCTCTAAGGTAAATTTGACATAACATATTTCGTTCTTTTTGATATCATTATCACTTTTTTTAGGAAACACCATAGTTAATGAAGCGGGGTGGTTGGGAAACCTATTGTTCTAGGTTTTTGTTTGACTTTATTTATTTGTTTTTGGTCATTGAAGAAAAGTTTTCATTTTCAAAATGTTCGTACATGGAAATAATTAGAAAAACAGTATTTTTGGCCATACGACGTTCTTTGGTTCATTGTGCTCAGTTAGCATCATGTGATGGTATGGTTCAACCTCAAACACAAAGCAATAGCTATGTTCTAAGGAGTTTCCAAACCATTCCAATCCATTAACTTTGGAAAAAATAAAACAAATAGATGTTACTAAAGCCTTGTCATAACAAAGAAGCACTATGAAAACACCAAAGTCATTAAAGGAATTGATTTTGTAATTACTTTCAAAACCATTCAATTTATTTTAAAAAATTAACATATTTCGTCATGAAGTTGCTATTATAACAATTTTTTTTTAAAAGATTTCTTATTAATCTTGGATGAAGCATTTTTAAAATACATAAAACTTATTTTTGAATTCTTTTATTCTAGCTTACTGCAATTACTACAACTACAGAACCCTATATTATATCTAACTAAAATAATTTAAAAACTATTGTTCCAGACTGACTAGCCTCTCATTGATGTAAAACTAGCCTCTCATAGATGTAAAAATGCTTTAATTAATGTTAACTATTATATATTCTACGATTAGTATTTGTAAAGTTGTTTGATATTATATGACTATCAAGTTGATTGCTCTAATTTTTTTAATGACTAAATGTTTATTGTGTGCACTGCTACACTGTATATATGATAGCTAGACTATTATATATAATCTATAAGAAGATATAACTATGTGTTCCAAAAAGCCTGTTTATGCTAGAATAAAATTGGTTTAAGGATTACTATGGGAATCACTAGAGTAGTAATTACTTTTGTTCAGAATTCCCTAGCACTTCAATGTTTTCAGTTTTGATCATTTCTGGCCATTCTCAGCTCAACCTTTCTGACGGCTTGTTTAAGTTTTCTATTCACAAAAGTTTATGTTTGAATTACTAGTTGGATATAGGATTAATTTGATTTGATTGAAGGTTCAAAAATGTAGAACCGTTTTTGTTGATTTGTCTTGTTTGGTTTCCATTAGTTTGCTCGTTTATACCCTTGACCAATCAGAGTTCGTTGCTATATAGTATTCTCACCAGCCAATGAAATTCCATAGAATTTCAGGGTTTGCCAGAGCTTCCGATTTTTGCTATGAGGAAGCTCTGGGTACGAGAATAATTTCTGGCCAATCATTTCATTCAAAATGTCAGATTGCATGGGACAGAAAAATTCAATCATGTAGTACAGATTTGTGGGCTCTGTCTTACCACTCTACTGATATCCATAGTACCATGGTCTTCCTCTCTAGAGTCTTTTGAATAAAAATACTATAAAACCAAATGGGATAGAGTACATATACAATATCTTCATAATACCCTTACTCCTCCAGTTTGTTGCTGAAATACATCAATGCAATCATCCTCTTCCATCTCAAGCTATCAAAGAGAATGTACCTGATATCAGCTATTGGTTATGATCAAAATGGTGAGTAGATTTACACAAGTGTGAAAAATTAAGTTGGGGCCAGACCTTACATGTAGGATGGAAGGGAGCTTTGCCAACCAACATGCTGAAATACAGTACAGGGTACTTCAATCCACATGCTGAAATGCAGATCAAACTCTGAAACAATATCTTGGCTAATCGAAGTCATGGGAACTTAGAAATGGCGCATCAATCAAGTGCGCATGAATGTGTATGTGTGCGCAGGTACATGCAAAATGCATGGATCCACGACTTACTAATGAAATTAAAACCACTCAAGTATGCTAAATATTATTGCCAGATACTCTCTATTATGCTCTACTATAATATGGTAAATGGGAGACAAGCTTAGCAGTTTTAGCGAAAGGAAAGGCAAAAGAGGAAGGCAAAAGAGGAACGGAAGGGTACTTACAGTTTCTGGAGTATCATCATCATTGATTGGATTCCCATCAAACTGGAATCGCAGCTGGCCCTTCACTAGCCCCTGCGTGAGAATTGGAAGAAAATAATGATATTTTTGAAGCGTTCAATATTTTTTAATCCCATTCGATTTTTACCTGGCGATCACAATAAGCATTCATTAGTTTTCTAAGCGGAGTTTTCTTCTTGATCTTGAAGTGTACAACCGCACCATCCTTTGAAATCACAAATTCAATAAATAAATAAAGACCGCAAGTGCATATTATATCAAAAAACAACTGGCCACGGAGAACACAATGACTGAATATGTCGTAAAGCACATACCTGACCTCCAACTTTCAAGTTGATATGTTCTGTGCTTGTTGAGGGAGGTTTTGAATCCTGCAGAAAATAAAGGTCTGATTACACGACGCTCTAGCGTCTTACAAACTCATGCCATAAGTTAAGTATTTACCCCAGAATCGCTCATCTCGAGGTGATTTAAGGGGACAAAATAATAAGAAAATCAGAGCAAACCCTTGGGAATAGCACGGAAGAATAAAGGTGTTGTTTGGCTTGTCCAGTTTTTCCCCGTCACAGGAAACCCAATGTAGTAGTATTTCTGCGCGCAAAAAAGGAAATATTGTATTTTATTTTACTTGGTTTTTTATCCAATTATGCTATGGAGATCGACCTTGGCTTGAAATACAAAAACAAATAATAAAGTTTATTTTATTAATTCAATTTTAACTTTTCACGTTATTTAAATCGGGCTCCCTGTGTTCCCAGCATGCATGAGGTTGTTGTTTCATTGAAAAATGGCGGCAAAAAATGCATCCAACTCGTTCTTGTTTACCCATGAAGATGGGAGCCCTATGGTGTTTGTCATTATACCTGGAGATACGAAAAAAAGACTTCGGCCAGTTGTTGAGGTGAGGGTAGTATTATTTTGGAAATGAGGCGTATTTTAGTATTTTTTTGGGTTGTGTGCTGAGACTGACTGCGCATCAGCCTCCAACACGAGGATTGTACTCATGATCTCTTTCGATTACATAATTCAATAAAAATATAGCGGTAAATAGTTTGTTATTATCAAGGACCATATGTCTTACGAAGCTGATGGTGTTAAAACAATAGTTGTTTAACTTTTAATTTTTACCCTCCTCCTCCAGCCCCCACCCTCCATAGCCCACCACTCTCCAAAAAATTTTGGAACCCACACAATCTGCAAAAAGACAATCAGTGCCAAATGTCAAGTTACTCCAGTAGGCCTACTACGTATTGCACAAAAACAAAACTTGCAATATGAGGATCCAGTGTTTAATTTAAAATATTGCAAGTATTTAAATATTTGTGCATATGATAGCTATGCATTACCATATGCGTACGCTTGCTGTATTTTTCCTCCATAAATGAAAGAATATTCTATGTTTTACCAGAATGGTGGTGGTGTTATTACCAGCAAAGAAACACCAGGAGCAATCAGGTAAACCTTGAATGAATAAGGATGTTAGGTACCAAAAATTGTGATCAGCATTTACTCTATGTTAATATACTTACTGCTGTTAAAAAAATCATACTGATAACCCAGTGGCCCTCAAGCGTGTTAATGTCTTAATAATATAATGATATAATGATACATATTCTTGGTAATCATGCATTTTGTTACCAGCTGACATGTGTTGATTGACAGTTGGCTGACTGTTGGACAACCATGGGTCGACACTTGACCAACACTTGGCTGAAACATTACCAACACTTTCTCTCATATTTACGAAAGATTTAATGTCGGTCAATAATCGGCTGGTAAACAGTCAGCTGACTATCAACCAATTCATGTTGGCTGGTTATAAGAAAGTACATGAATACCCAAATATTACACCAAATCAAAAATGCAGTATTGTTCTGGACTGAATAGCCTTGAGTTTAAATGGAAATAAAAGTATTTTCAATTTACATATGAGAGGCTTGTCACTCCCGAAAGATATAGTCATTTAAGTTGGACACCATATTTCCATTTGGTGTATAAGATATTGTTTGTTAGTATATATATATATTATATATATATTCACCCCATGCATTTTATAACAGCTGTATTATGCAAGGTTATCATTCTTAGTTTGCACATGCCGTCGTAGTCATTATATCATCCAAAATGCATGGCTGCCAACTGTCTTTGTTATTTCATTCCCTTGGGAATAATTTATTGAAAACCAGCAATTGGCTACAACATTCTTTTATTTTTTGTTGAACTATTAGATTGGTTGAGCCTGATTACAAAAAAGGGAAACAGTTGGTTTCTAGTGACTTTGTTTTTGACAGTTACAAAAATGGAACGTTATGCAATATTGAAGATTACAGGTGGGAATACATATCTATTAGACTTGTGGTTTTGAAAATTTTGAGTACAAAAGTTTTTTAGATATTAATTTTGCTCCATTTAATGTAAAGTTTTTGGTAATGAATCATTTGTAATTTTACCCTAAAGGATAGAAACAAAGCCAGATATCATGCATGTAGCTAGTCCTGGCAAGATTCATATTACTGTCAAAACAGAAGCAGCACAGAATGGGTAGGTATATGATGGATAGTACATGAACTGTTAATGTACTATAAAACTTAGAATTTATAAAGTATAATTATGATCATAAATTTTTTCAGAAGATGCTAGCTACAGTAGTTGACTATTATGGGTGCTATGATTTAATTGTGGAGTTTGATCAAGCTAATAATAAATTATGTAGAATATTTATTATTATTTTTAAACATCAAACATCAGGGAGTGATTGCTCAGCACTCACACCACATTGAATTGGAAAATAGAAGCTGATTTTTGTTGATGAAGGAAAATTTGAGAGGACTCTCAAAGCACAGGGGGAATCAATCAACAACTCTACTATACTCATTTATGGCAACAAGCTCAAGAATTGAACCTGTGTGGAGAGACAGCAAACACTACTTCTGCCACTTTAGGATGGTCTGCTAGTGAATGCTAAAGAGATTTCTTTTTTCCAGGAGAATGAAATACAGCCCTGAAGAAGATCAAGCTATTCTTGATTATATCACAAAGTTTGAAGGTCAAGATGTGAAACTCTCAGGAAACAAAATATGGCAAGAGATGGAAGATAAAAAAGCAAGTATCTTCCTCCCTTAATGTCATGTATGTGTCAAGACCAGGGCCTTCCATCCATCTTTGTCCTTTGTTAGTAGTGCAGTCTCTTCTAACGACTTGCTCATTTTCAGCAACTCAAGCATGGATCTTTGGGAGTCTAAAAATATATGAAATTATGCACAGTTGTAATGCATAACCTTTGTCAGTATACCTTGATAATCTTAGTTGAATCGATTAAAATGTCACATGTGGACAAGCCTTGTGCATGAAAGCAGGGCAAATGCCATTCTAGCTTTGATTGCTGCTGAGAATGGTCCACTTTTCATTGATTGCTTGTAATGATCAATATAACATGACCACAATATTGATCAATTGATAATATATTAGCTGCTAAAATACATGTAGCCTACTTTGCATACATATGCATGTACCTGTAACCTGTAAGCCTTTAAATTTCAGAAGTTATGACACATTTGTAACTTATTTTGATGTTGTTTCAGGTGACTTGTCGTAGATGGCAGTCAATGAGGTCGCGTTATTTATCTTTCTTGAGGCAGGGTACTCGTTCAACTTCCCATAAAGGAAAACTGGAGATTATAGGCAAGTTATATCACTTATCATTTATGCCTTAACATTGGATATTTCGGTAGGTTGTTGGTAGGCTATGTTTTGTTCCTGCTGGGAAAGATATTGAAGATGTTTTTGATAAATTTTTCCGAATTTATTTCCAAGGGTCTTTCGCCTGGAATAACTTTGTTCTCAAGCACTATAACTTATCTATAATTCTATATCTTATATAAATCTGAATTGATAAGGATTTTGCTATTTCTTTTTTCTAGAAAGTAAGAACATTTCAAAAAGCCAGATTACAATAGATGACAACTCAGCTGAGAATGCTTTGCCTAACAAGAAAACCAAAACTATTTGTAATTTCTTTCAAGAGGATGTTACAGTGAATGCAAAGAGAAAAGACAAAGAAAATGTATGTGCTTCTTTGCCTAAAGAGCAAAAGACTTCTTTTGAAAGTAATTGTGATGAAATGATTCAACGAACATATAAAACATCATCTCTCCAACTGCAGAACAATATTGTAAACACACTTGATAAGTCAGAATCTCAAGATGTTGAAGCAGAAGATCTGCATGTTACATGTACTTGTACATCTTCATTGGTGGATGAGACTTCAACTGCATGTTGCAATAAAAGGCTGCAGAAAGATGACACAGGATTCTGTGCTACATGTAGGAAAAATAATTCCCCAAAAAGAAACCCAATTGAAGGAACTATAAATTCATGCAACAGTGAAATAAGAAAATTAAAGGCACAGTCAAAAGATATTTCCAGTGGTAAAGTTGAATCTGGGAAAAAACAATTCGATGTACCACGGTACAATATGCTTTGTAACCATGACAATGAGAACAGTACTGATGATTGCTCTCCAGTTTTGAAATGCCATCAGCTTTTTGAAAATTTGAAACAAATAGAGGTAAGTTATACAAATTTCCTGAAAATATTTTGAACCTATTATGCAGCATGGGTGGCGTATGCTGCTAAGCCATCCTACATCCACTGTGAGTCCAATGGTTTGGGATGTTGGTTCGAGCCATGCGTTCACCACACATTAGGGGCTGACATATAAATGACATCAACTATATGCTGGCATATGTATTATATTTAGTATCCAAGTAGTTAGTATCAATGCAGCAAAACCAACTATAGCTTAAGTATTTGTTTTCCACCTGGTTTAAAATCATCTGCTAAAAGATTGACCCTAATCTCCTTTGTCACCTGAAACTAGACATTTTGTCACCCAATACTTTGAATCATTTTGGACTATTTCAGATGATCAGTCAGAAGTCACCATGTAAAACTCAAACTCCAACCCCAGTACAGGTTTTACATGCATTGTATGTGTCTTGGGGTTGTTTGAAGTGTGCTTCTCATTACTTGCAGACAGGTTTGCTTCTAAATGGTAAGAGACGTTTTTCATCTTTACAGTACTATTATATTGATATAAATCTACTTGACTATTGGAATGCAAAGAAATGACAGGGACTGTGGAAAGAGAAAACCTATATAATTAGGTTAGTGCTTCCCACTCTTAGTCATATGCATACCCAGCTGAGCTGTGGATTTTGCTTCAGCCAATCACAGCGTGTTTAGCTGTTTTGCCGCTCCATATTTTTCTGTTTTCTTTTTGACTAAAATATAATATAATATCCTCTTTTACTCCGACAAAGGACTAGCGTCGGAAACGTCAGTCGGAAACGTCAGTTTTTTCATCTTTTCATGGTGTATAGTTTACCTTTTTATCATTACTGTTTCATTAGAAACACCGACGCAGCTCACACTAGTTTTTAGCTAGTTGTCTTCTTAAAATATAATACATGCCTACAAGAAGTAGAAATATGGAAAGGAAGAATAAAAACAAATTAACTTTAAGCCTGGTCACGTTTGCTTTGTTCTTTCAAGCTCCAAAAATGTTTAGGGTTGGTAATTTTGTCCACTCATGCTTTGCATGCGGCGTTCACCCCTCTTTTGGACTAGTCTCCTTCATATTCTCCAATCTAACCATAAGCTCCCCAATTTTTAAAAACCTCCACAAATATAATGATGTAAATAATACAAATTATAAGATTCAAATATATATTTTAGAATATCGTCTTTTTTTTTTGTGAACATGGTAGGGCAGGAGATCTGGAAAAGGGAAGAGGATTTGGCAATCAGTTCAGGTGATGCCATGGCAATCAAGAAGATAGTTGATAAAAGAGGACAGAAAGCAGTTGATAGCAGGAAACAATTCCTCAGCAGTTTTTGATGGTGGAAGTTTTACATTTTATGGTGATTTTGAACTGTCATCATGTAATAATAATATTATTTCATCATGTAATAATAATAATATTTCACAACAAAATTTAATATTATTTTAAACTGATCATGTAAATTTAGGTTATTTTAAAGTGCACTCCATTTATCCGTAAAGCAATTACTAACTATAGGCATAGCATAAAAGCAATTAGTTCTCACTATTTAGCTGGCAAATAAAGTTTATAATTCATCCAGGCATGAACTAAACAAAAGCACATATATACAGTATGTAGGTATTTACTTTTGCTTCAGTGTTCTGCTCTATCCAGTAAAATCCACTAGTGTATATATTATATAAAATATTAATTAGACCATACCTCTTTAGTTTTGTTTCACAGATATATGACACACCCTTTAACTGTTGTCTCGCACATTTGTTTTGTTTATACAAAGCTGTCAGTTAAAAGTATGAGAGATGTAGGGAGGTTGCATTTTAGATTTACAGCAAATTCACATTCTGTAATGCTGTAAACTGCAGTAAAATGTATGCAAATTTGTTCGAAGATGTGCAGCCAGTTTGGGACTGTTGTTTTGTCATCATTTACATTTGAAGGTTATGTTCAAAGGAAAGCAGCCATTCAATCTTGTGTTTTTTATTAAGGCACCATAAAGAAGATTTTTTTGCCAAAAGGAGTGTTGTAATTATGACACTAAAAATTGTAAATTCAAATTAATTTTATTTCTGTTCAAAGTGTTACAGAACCTATATACAAATATGATACAAATATTCACGATTTTAATAAACTTGTTCAATTTTTATTTTTCTAAACCTTTTCTCATATAAACAACACTATATGATGAGTTAAGCTAGGTAGGGACTTCATAAATCTGTCAATCAAACTACTTTTAACTCATGAAGATTGATTAATTGACAGACATTTAACAATACAAAACCTTGTCTCTCTGGGACTGAAGTTTTTACTACAGTAGAAGGTATTAGAAAAAACACTAATATCAAAATGCAACTAAATGCCTTCCAGAACCATGGTTTTTTGGTTGAATGTCTTGTGAATTCACTACTTGATCTATCAGTTCGGGACTAGAAGAGCAACGTAATATTCCTTGATTATTTTGCTTGAATGTCATTTGTTGTAAAAAAGCTAATAAGATATCATTCCCAACAAATGGTACCAAACTGTTCACTCTTTTCTCTAAAGATGTCTCTTCCATGAGCTGTTGATAGTTATGACGAGCATCTTCATCGCCAGCCTCTGCAGCCATTCTGTAATATCTTAGTGCTTCTTTATGATCCACTGGAATACCTCCCAAGCCATGTTGGTAGAACACGCCAAGGTTATGTTGAGCTGAAACACTGCCCTGATTTGCTGCAGATTCGTACAATTGACCAGCTTTTTTGAGATCTCTTTCGACCCCAAGACCACGTTCATAGCAGATTCCTAAATGATATTCTGCTGCAGCATCTTTCTTATAAGCAGCTTTTTCCAGGTAGGACACAGCTTTTGCATAGTCAACATGATTGGAGGATTCATTTGCATAGTATATACCTAAATAGGACTGTGCTTTCTTCATGCCAGCTTTTGCTGCTAGTTCTAATAGCTCCAATGCTCTGGTTCGATCTTTGGGTAACCTGCCAATGCCATCCATGTGAAACAGAGCAAGAGTATAAAGAGCCCCACTGTGGTTAAGAGCTGCTGCCTTTTTATAGCACTCAGCAGCTTTTTCAAGGTCTCTATCTATTCCTTTGCCATTCTCATAGCACAAACCAAGGTTAAACTGTGCAAGGGAATGTCCATGTACACTAGCTTGCTGAAACAGTGCAAATGCCTCTTCGTATTTTCGTCTTGCTGCATACTTGACACCTAGTTTATTCTGGCATTCTGCTGTGCATTCATCAGAGGTTGTTTGAAAAGATGATGCAGCTTCATTTAATGATAGGCTTTTGCTGTTTGAATCTTCTAAAGCTGCTTGATCACTATGTACCACTGGTAGAACAGCCAAAGCAGTCCTTGGGTTTTGAATGGTTAAATAACATAAAGCCTGTGGAATCTTTCTGACGTCAATCTTGTGGTCTTCATCAAAAATAAAATGTCGGCAGCTCAATATACTAGTCAGTGCCAGGACACCTGAAAACCACTAAAAACGATAAAACTAAATTCAGACTAAAGGTATTTGTATATTTTTATATGAGTCTGGCTGGACAGCTGAATGACGCAACACAATCACAGTGTTTCGGGATTTTTGTTATGATTCAACACACCTTTAACACGTGGTAAACAATTGATATACCTTCCAAGCGAAATATATACAAGAAAACTAGAGCTGTTTGCCTTCTTTTGGGGGAGGAGGGGGGAATAGTAGGAAAATAGAGAATTTTCAAGAGCAATAGCTTCCATACATATTAGTTTTGAATGTACGAATGTACGAAACACTTACCAATTTAATTTCATCAATAAATGTTCCACAACCAGCTTGTTCTTCTTCTTTCTCTTCGCCAACAAAAAACATAAGCCTTGCTATTTTTCTCTTTTCTTCTCTCTTGGCGCGAATGAGAATGCTTCGTACAAGGTTGAAACCTTCCTCGAGCTGCGCGAGGTCGTGTTCTTGGAGAAGAGCTTTTCCATGTATTCGTTCTTTTTCAAGACTCAATGAAAGTGGATTAACTTCATCATTTTTCTCGGCGACCTGTACTTTTCCAAGACGAAGGTTTACTGGATTTCCAGATCGCTTCCAAAAGACTGTAAAATAAAATCCAAGAAGAAAGCTTTTGTGAGTCGAGCACGTGAACGACGGCAAAAAAATATGAAATGACGTAAAAACTCGAAAATTCTCTTCGGCGATTGCATGTTTTAGCAAAGTTAGGATCCGTACTTACCTTTACGAAGAGTTCTCAACATTTTCTGTCAAATTTCTCAAAAATTCTCAAAATTTTTAGGAACCTTTTGCTTTACCTCCACCGGCCGGCATGTTCACTATGCCAGGTTCTTCAGCGTCCTATATTTAGCTCATTTGTAATCGACTAGATCAGCAATCGATTGGATAAGTCAGCCACGTGACTGTATACGTTGCAGAAATACGTCAATAAAACCGGAAACGAAGCGAGGGAGGGGACGAATCTTAAAACAGAGAAATGCCTTTTCTCATGCATTGGTATTTTCGTTTAATTTTTTGCAATTTATCTTTTGAGTTCAGGACTTTTGATTTTCCTATGATTAATTTTTTTTAAGAGCAAGAAGCTCTTGGAGCGTGCACTGGGTTGCCTAATGTGCTGCTATGCTGGAACTAATTCAACACCTAATCTTTATTATGTACCGCTATTAAGGAGGAGCGGGTACTTTGGAACATTTAGGTGTATTTTTCTTTTGCTAGTGGTTCTTTTCCCAATTTTTTTGCACACAAAATAATGCAGTTTTTTAAATAATAATTTTGGATCGAGGTACTGGTTGAAGTCTTGTGAAGCTGGTCATCAGCAAAGGGTTTTTCAAAGGACTGTATACATCATGTGTCTATGGGTGACTCTATAGATCGTTACAGTTTTTTACGACTAATTTTCCTGCATTAATATTCTGTTGAGGTACATTGGATGTTATTTGGATGTGACTGGATAGTAATATGTGACTGAAATGGATTGGAAGTGACTGGGCCGCAGCCAGGGACTGGAACTTGAATTAAAAAAAAAAGTTTTGAATTTTCACATTTTGAATGGCTATGGATAATCTTAATGTATAGCAAAAATATTTTTGCTTATTTATTATTGCTATATTTATTTTTGCAGCTTTTATCCTATGATTTTTATTTTATTATAAATAAACTAGTTTATATTTCAGCCTAAAAATTGTCATTGCCTGATGTTTGCTGCATGTGATTTGTTCAATCGGATGTTGAAAATTTCATACTGCGACAATGCTGTTTCGCATGAAAGCTACTCTATTAACGCAGCATACCCTGTATGTCTTTTTATCAGGGCTTAAAATAATGGACAGAGTTAAAATTAGTAGAGACTAACTTTGCTTTGCTGGTGATCGTTAAACAGTCGACCAGTAGCGTTCCAGAAACAAGGTATGACTGAGGTAAAGCATTTTTTTGCCGGTAATTATGACTAGTGTCTGCCTGGCTGTTAATTTGAGCTTTGCTTATATGCCATAAATATAAAAGTATTATTCTGATTGGGATGATTAGTTTTGAGATGGTAGCTTGGGACCACCACCTGTATAGTTTCCAGTCACTTCTGCACCACTGAAATCAAAACCAGGGTTCTGCAAAGAAGAAAAAAATCATATTTACTTAAGTGATTATCTGAAATGAAAATTCAGAGACACCTGAATGGAGCATTCCCCTGGACCCCCAAGATTAGCCCCTCCATTTTAAACTATGCTCCTGTGGTCCTTGATAAGTGGATACCGGCCTTCATTAAACAGGCACTGGCAAGATCATAAATGATGCCTTAATTTCAGTAGAAGTAACCCCAATACTACAATATGTATAAACCAGGTTCTCAGACTATTTTGATTCCTTCAAAATTCCTATTGCAAGGTATGAATTTTTGGCCGCATGTGGCTGTGACACGGCAAAGATTTTCGCTAGTCTATCATCTAGTGCTTTAAAAGGAGGTCATATTTACCATTTGATGCTTGAATTAACATTAAAAAGAGGAGATGGGGGTGAGAGGGGGGTTGTTCACGACTTTGAACCCCAGTTGGTGAGAGACATGAACTGTTTGCTCATAATGGATTGTTGAAAAAGAAGTATGACACACAAACCTCATTCTGAAATCTTTCTAGTGTTAGTTTTTTCTCCATCTCATCATAGGTCAGTGGGTCTGTGAGGTATTGATCCTTTAGGAGTGATTTCCAGCCTTTTGATGCATCTCTTTCAGACTTGACTAATACAATATGAATCAACTTCTTGTCCTCTGACAAAAATATCATATATTTTAGAATCGAGAAATATTCAACACACAGTAGTGTATCCATTTGATATTATATAGTATACATGCCATGATTAGAAAAGTTAACACCCAACCCTCTCTAATACCGAGTCCTTATATATTGCTATATGCTATATGCTCCTTCTCCATGGCAACAGATTTATGCAGGGATCAAGATATATACTTACTCGCATAATCAGCCAGTCTTTTAACACAATATATGATTTTTTTGCATAATAATCTTTCCTTCCTTACCTACTGTCCAAACACTGTCATCTTGTAATACTTTACCATAGAGTTCTCCCTGTGGCAAGTAAAACAGACTTAACAGGCTGTAGTATCTGTGTATAATTGGGATACCTGTGATTATCAATTACTCAACTGAAGTTCAACATTTCTATATAAAATACCTAAGAAATGTATCCACTGGGGCAAGAGAGCTAATTGAATAATACTCCTTTTTACAGTTCCACTCAGTGACCACAAATAATAGTTCCAAGCCAAGACTGGAGTTTCCGAAGCAAAGCAAAACTACAGTTTATCATGCGGGGTAACTCCAGCCTCGGCTAGGAACTATTATTTGTGGTCACTGAATGGAACTGTAAAATGGAGCATTTTGAAGAGGGGGTGATTTCAATCAAAAGATAGGAAAATGCCTACTTTGAAAATTTCTTTTCCATGTACTACACATGAAATACTTTTCGCCTTGATATCACATTGAACATCTTTCCCTCTGGTCCCTTGGGGAACTTCTACTTCTATAAACACCTCCTCTATTGTCTGTGCCCAAGTTCCCCAAGGGGTTCTAGACTTAACAACACCACTTTTCTCATCAAAATGATTAGCCATTCCCTTTAATCCCTCTTTCAATATTTCCCTCTTCTAATGGGTATTATCCGCTTGACACAGTATCGCGGGCGTATATCCTTTGTTGACACTCAGCTGAGAAGTTCAACCGCAGGCTCAGGGTTATGCGCTTGGTCAGCGCACGTGTGACTTGGTTTTCCGTAAAAAAATATCGTATTTTTTCCTCTCGATTTTCCCAGAATTGTTTGATTTTGAGAGGATTGTGTCAGGATACTTACAACATGTCGGTAAGTGCTATTGTCTGCTCGAGAGCAGCGTTAGTAATCCAGTTTTGACCACCATTTTGTTCAGTGAATCGTGAATGAAATCAAGGTTTGTAAGCTGACCTCCACGATATTCCTTAATTCTTCCGTATGGAAACATTTGATCCTTAGTCTCACAATTTACCATGAATTAGGATGAGCCATTTTATTCATTTGCCTTGAAAAAAGATACCATAGCGTTAAATTTAATTTGTAATCACTCGTCAAATTTTGCCGGTACAAATTTTGTTTCTTGAAGTCGAATGATGCAATCATTTGGATTATTTTGAAGTATTAAGAAAAATGTTTTGTCTATTTAATATAGAGGTGTTGACGTAATTCCTTAGTATGATCTCTATATCCTAAAGATATTGGCAAAGGGTTTATAATAAACACTACATTGATCATAATGTTTGTTATTTGCGGGATACCTGTGGTCAGCTGTTTTTTTTGGGAGGGGGAGGTGGGTGGGGGTAAGGGGTGTTACTCTTAAAAAACTCTTAAAGTTTTGTATTTCAATATTTTTGCTTATTTTTAGTAGTTTACAGTGCTGTTATTCATTTGTCATATTTTGTTAGATTGAGAGGAAGAGTACTGTCAAGGTCGACTTCTTGAAAGGCATTGAGGCTGAGGTACAAAAGATATGGGAGGATGAGAAAACGTTTGAAAATGATGCTCCTGCTCCTGGCTCAGCTGATGCAAAGTGAGTTGACAGCTGTCCTATGACATTGAAAATTTATAGTATAAATGGGCCATATGAATGAGGTGTGGTTGTAATCTACTCTGCTTGATGCTTGCTTTGCTGTGTGTTTGATCATCCTATCATCTCCTCCCTGTAATGTTCACCAGTAAGTTCTCCACTGATGGTCTTGCCAGTGTGACAGGTGATAGATGGTGGACTGTGGGTGGTTATTATAGTTACCTCCTGTCTGTTATTGGACTGGCTTGTGAAACATGGCCTGCTTTAAGCACCTGATCCCAAGCATACATGTATCTTCACTGCTTAACAGCAACAATGATTGTCGCAAGACCAAAGAAATGCGGCTTATTCACCTATTGGGCACTCTTAGTCCCAACGGGATTAATGAACGCTTTATTTTCAACTAACCTTTCCTTTTGTCTTTTGATTGTTTGTTTTTGTTTCCTTGCCTACCTTGCTCTCATTGGTTTCTTTTGTCTTATTCTATCATAATAATATACACTCCTTCCTACCACTTCTTTCTCTTTTACTCCGACGAAGGACTAGCGTCCGAAACGTCAGTTTATCTTTTCACGGTGTATAATTTACCTTTTCATCATTACTGTTTCATTAGAAACACCGACGCAGCTCACACTAGTTTTTAGCTAGTTATATCTTTGTATCTTCACTGGCGAGGTTAACTACAGTATGGATGAATAATGCAGGCAATTCCGTATCAAGAACACAGCTTTTCAAATTGTTATTTTATAAATGAAATAAGAGCTTGCTTGCTGTTCTGTGCTCATATAAAGCTCTATGCATGAATGCTTTTCTCGTGTTCTGCCATCGGCACCTGCATGCTTTAATAGCTGCGCCCATCACATGTGTGTTTTCTGTTTCTTCAACAGTGCAGTAAATCATAGTTAATATTAACAGTGAGTAAATTTAATGATATATGTTATATTTCTCATAGGAAAGACAAGTTCTTTTGCACATTTCCTTACCCGTATATGAATGGAAAATTGCATCTTGGTCATACATTTTCCTTATCCAAGGTGTGCATGAAGTTCAAACATTCTGTTGAGGATTAAGTATAATTTAAATGATTGACTTGATGGAAGGAGATAGATGTTCAAGATAGTACTGAGGGGGTACACGGATTATTGGATAAGTGAATCGATCAATAGGTGGTATAGATTGGGGGGTAGAAACTGTTGGGTGGAAAGTGTATGGAGGGAAAATGGGATGGATGGGATAAATGGATTGGTGGGTAGGTGGATAGATGGGATGGATGGAGTGAATGAATGAATTGATGGGTGAATAGGTAAGTAGATGGGATAGATGGATCATTGGATGGGATGATGGATGGGTGCATGGGGTGGGTAAGTGGATGAACAGATGCATGCAATGGATGGATTGATCAGATAGATGTCTGGTTGGTGGATGAATAGATGGATTGAATAGTGCATTACTGTTTGGTAGTTGAAAGGATAGATTAATTGATGAATGAATGGATGGGATGGCATGAACAGATAGGTTTGTATGGCATAGGATGGGATAGCATGGATATAGCATTTTAGCAAGTCTACTGTACATATTTACCACATATATTTAGTTTGTGTATTTATAAATTGTTCTTTCATTTCTCCACATGATAAATCCCAATATTAAGGCTGAGGTGAGTCTTCTATCTTGTTTCTTTATTGTACAATATTATGTTATTCAAGTTAAGATGTTTGTGTTGACTCTATTAATTATGCTATTATCATTGTTTAGTTTGCAACTGGCTACAACAGGTTGAAAGGGAAGAAGACCTTGTTTCCATTTGCTTTTCATTGTACTGGAATGCCAATTAAAGTACGTTATAACCCTCACATTGTGTTATATGCTGTCACCATCATTTACTAAGAATATTGTTTTCCTTTTTTGTGTTTCATAGGCTTGTGCTGACAAGTTAAAGAGAGAAATACAGGAATTTGGAAACCCTCCTAAATTTCCTGAGGTGGACAAGAGTGAAACAAGTTCTGTGCAGGTACAGTGATAATAAGTCATTGAGTTCATTTCCTCGTTTTCTAAGAAAATATTTTGAATGTCATCAACACTATGAACATAGATGCATTTACCAGAGTTAGCTTATGACTGAAAGGTTATTGACAGACTAGTTAACTTATAACCTGGTGCTTTTACAGCATAAGCATGAGTTTGGGAACAGACTGAGCTCTAGTGGAAGGCACATTCTCTGCCCAATATATATCACTCCATCTCACATAATTCTTGTGTTATTTATTTCATGTAGTTAAAAAGTAAAGTGGCTGCTAAGACTGGTGTTGCTGCTTATCAATGGCAGATCATGAAATCACTTGGACTAACAGACAGTGAGATCCCTAAGTATGCATCTTACGCAAGTGCAGTACAGCGTGATACCTGTATTAAGTGGACACCTTCAGGACCTTGACTGGTGTCTAATTAATGAGGTGTATGCTGAATAGAGGTTTGATTTGAATTACAGACTGTAAAATATGTTCAAAGAAAAAATTTGATACCATGCAGCTTTCTATTAAATATGGGAACCACTTAATAGAAATATCACTGTATTGTGCAGTTCTTAAGAATCCCAAATTTCCTGACCAAAGTCTTTAATTGGTAAGTCTATTTTAAATCAAGATAAAGCATTAATTACAAACAGAAAATGTCCCCAAAGGCTGTAGTCTTGAGTAACTTGATCAAGAGTGTATTTTCTATTTTGTTAGGTTTGCTAACACAGACCATTGGCTAGAGTATTTTCCACCACTTGCAAAGTCTGACCTACAGTCCATGGGCTTGAAGGTAAGAGCACTCAAAAAATGCCAAATGTAAAACATTTCTAACTTTTTAAATAAAAGACCCTTTAGCAGAGAGATATTTCAGTATTTTCTTTCAAGAGTTACTTGTATTGGTACATTGTAAATGCCAGCTAGATGCCTTGAATGTCACATGTATTGAGACCAACAACTGGATGTTAGTTTTCCCCTTCATAAGTGGCATGATAATGTTTGTGAGGGTAATTAAATAGCGGTTAGTGCTACTGTATTTGTCAGCTGAATCAGAGATACTAACAGGTTGCTCTCAGTTGACATCATTTTCTGAATGCAGAGTATTGAGTAGAAGTGTTCATGGAAGATGGTGCATAATGTGCAGTGTTTGCAACTTGCACCCTTGTGAATAATGTTCATCAGATTGATACCAACTGAAGCAATCTCCCCTTTCAATATTGTAGGTTGACTGGAGGCGTTCTTTCATCACGACTGATGCCAACCCCTATTATGATTCATTTGTGAGATGGCATTTTTGGACTCTTAAGGAGAAAGGCAAGGTCAAGTTTGGAAAGAGGTTGGTAATGGCAAACAAAGTACAGTAATTTTATGCTAAATGTACTGACATGACTGCAGTCCAGATGAACAAAGGGGTCAACTAAATCCCTATAACCTGGATCAGAAGTTCGAAGTTACAATTTAGGCCTTATTCGCAATGAGCACAAAGAGGTTAGAGGTGTGAAGTAAAGAAAGCCTACAAGTTGAGGTGTTTGACATCTAGCTCAACCTCAACTTCATCCATTGTTTTATAATCTTTCAAGGGAATCTGAAAAAGGTGTATGGACATTGCTCTTTACTTCTTAATCTACCCTGGGTGTTCTGACTTTTCCAGTAAACAATCAGCTCACTAGATGTAGGCTAATCTATTTCTTTAGGTACACTATATACTCACCTAAAGATGGACAGCCATGTATGGATCATGACAGGCAAAGTGGAGAGGTACAAACACATAGCTGCAATTCCTTTTTTCCCCTTACGATATGTAGTCCAGATGTTAGCCATATCAAACATAGTGTCGTATTTCCCTGTGTATGTTGTCACGAGTTAGCATCATCCCCGTATCCTTCCTTGATTTCCCTAATTTTAAATTTTTTTACTTGTCTTTTTTTTCTTTCCTTTTCTTCTTCAAAATTGTTCTTGTCGAATTCGTTATAAAGCGACAGCCTTTTTGTTTGCCACTTTTCCACACAATCCAAATGTAGAATTGATCGTACCATATATGGAGTAAAGCTTGATATGCATACTCCATACTCTTTGTAAGTTTTAGACCATCCCCACCCCAATTCCAACCCCTCCCCCCCCTCCCTCTATAGGAAAAGTTTGGGTTTTTTCTGGAAGTACACAATATACGCTCCTGTATTTCCTTAGGGTGTTGGACCACAGGAATACACTGTTGTCAAGATGAAAGTTGCTGGGCCACTCCACGGAAAATTAAGGTTTGTAAATGTTCATAGCAAATCAAGGGTGGTGTATCAGTAATGCATTCCTCTTTCACCTCTGGAATCTAGAGTTTGATTCCTGGACTCGGCGTCACATGTGAATAAAGCTTATTAGGTCTCTCTCTTGATTTGAGGGTTTAAATTCTCGTGGTCATTTGGTTGTGCTCTTTCCATGAAACACAAAATAATAATAATAATAATAATAATAATAATAATAAACATTTATATAGCGCCTATACAAATCTGCTCTAGGCGCTTTAAACAAAAAGAAAAACCACAAACTGTGGTAGGCTGTGAGCTTTGCTTGGCGCCTGTGGCTGCCGCTACACAACCCATACCACAGGAAATAAAATAATAAATAGATAAATAAATGATACGAAAATACAATAAAATAAATAAACACACGCACGACGAAACCACGACTAAAGGTCAGACTGTTGTATCGGGTAACAATCCCCTACTCTTACGAAAAATACAACAGGATCTTTTACGTCCACTTTATCGGGGGTCAAGTGCAAGCTGACGGGACCTCCGGTTTTACGTCCTTATCCGAGAAGACGCTTGCTTGATGGCTGTTGGCTCCTACGAACTCCTCCACTCTTTGACAGATCTTATTTTTAATCCTGTTGGGTGTCAAGCCACCCTCCTCACTGGATAGCTAGTGGGAGAGCCGGTTTAGACGCCGACGACCCGTCCATGTGGCAGGTAGTACTGGGTTACATGGTACCAGTAGCAAGTTCGAAAACCTGACCTGTGAGGTATCCGTGCGCTAACTTTGATCAGCTCAGAGGTTGTTTCAGGGTATTGATAAAATTGAAGGTAGAGTACGACTATTCTCCAGGTAATAAATCTATCACATTAGATACTATTTATTGTATATTTGTTTGCAGTGTGCTGAATGGCAAGAATGTGTATCTTTTAGCAGCAACACTTCGTCCAGAGACCATGTATGGACAGACCAACTGTTGGGTCAGACCAAACATGACGGTATGTGCTGTAGTTTAACCGGGTAACGTAAATGAACAAACAAAATTAAACAAACCAACAAGAAAACAAACGAACGAGTGAACAAACAAACAAACAAATAGGTAAACAAGCAAGCAAGCAAACAAAAGAAAACAAAGAAATAACGAACAAGAAAACAAACGAACAAGCGAACAAACAAATAGGTAAACAAGCAAGCAAGCAAACAATAAACAACAGCAAAGAAATAACGAACAAGAAAACAAGCGAACAAACGAACAAACAAATAGGTTAACAAGCAAGCAAGCAAACAAACAAACAAAAAACAAAGAAATAACGAACAAGCGAACAAGCGAACAAGCGAACAAACAAACAAACAAATAGGTTAACAAGCAAGCAAGCAAATAAAAAACAAAGAAATAACGAACAAGAAAACAAACGAACGAGTGAACAAACAAACAAACAAATAGGTAAACAAGCAAGCAAACAAACAAAAAACAAAGAAATAACGAACAAGAAAACAAGCGAACAAGCGAACAAGCGAACAAGCGAACAAGCGAACAAACAAACAAACAAATAGGTTAACAAGCAAGCAAGCAAATAAAAAACAAAGAAATAACGAACAAGAAAACAAACGAACGAGTGAACAAACAAACAAACAAATAGGTAAACAAGCAAGCAAGCAAACAAAAACAAAGAAATAACTAACAAGAAAACGAACAAACAATTGAACAAGTAAGCAAAGTCCATCAGATACTTACTGTACTAGAATGCTGGAGTTATAGAAAAGCGTAGTACAATCTATTTTGTTCTTTGCTTCCAGTATATTGCATTTGAGACAGACATACCAAACGAGGTCTATATCTGTACTCATCGTGCGGCAAGAAACATGTCATATCAAGGGTTTACTTCCAAAGAGACCGAAGTTGTTGTGTTGGTAGAGTTTACTGGCCAGGTACAGTAAGTCTTCGTATAATTTATATATTCATTACTGTGAAGAAGTTGATTCTTACGGTTGATTGCATGAAGCAATGAACCGCGTACATGAATAAAACACGAGAACAAAGATGCATGATCACGAGACACATGAATTCAAACCAGTTTGGATTTATGCCACTGCTATCGTAATGGTCAGGTCTTACCTGACCAGTCCGAGCGGACAGTTCTCAAATGGTATGCATCAGTTCCTTAGAACTGGCTAGCCAAAGGTCTCAAAACTATAAAGAGAACTGACTTGTACCATATGAAAACTGGCCGCTTTGACTGGTCGGTTCGACTTAATGGAAAGCGCCTTAAGAAAAATTCTGGCAGTTATTTGTTCAAGCATAATTTCTTTAATTTTTTCTTCATACTTTAATGTTTCCCAAATTCAGAAATCTTGTAACTATGACTCTTTCATTTTTATAACTTTTTATCCATCTTATTAAGCAGAGAAAAAATTATCAAGGAATGACTTGTGATCTTTCTCATTGTGTCAGGGGTTCTAATGGGTTGTCATCTATTGTTCTCTTTCGTAGGATATCATGGGCCTTGCCCTCAATGCGCCTCTCACATCTAATAAGGTTATCTACACTCTACCAATGCTGACCATCAAAGAAGATAAGGGTAAGAACCATGTTCATATGAAAGACTAGAAGATCGATCGATCAATCATTTGAGATAAACTAAGAACGAGATGGCCTCAGCAATAAAGGTGCATTCTGTTCCACACACACGTCGCCAATCTTCATCTCAAAGCCAAATATCTACGATTATAAACCGGTTTTTGTATGAGTGGGAAACATACGGTACTGACGTCCAGCACACTCACGGTATGTGATGCCTTAACATTAAAGTGGCTTCCCATAAGAAGGGTTATCGTATGAGTGGGAAACATACGGTACTGAAGTCCAGCACACTCACGGTATGTGATGCCGTAACATTAAAGTGGCTTCCCATAAGAAGGGTTATCGTATGAGTGGGAAAGGTATGGATACTGACTTACAGCGTTCCTAGATGGTACGACATGCCATAACATTGAAATGGCTTCCCATCGCTTCCCGGCGATTTTCCGAGCTTCCCAATACGAATTTGCCGTATCATTTCCCACTCATGCGGAAGCAGCTCTAACAATAGAACCATGTTCTATTGCAAGGTCCTCACACTGATTAATATTGAGAGTGACAAAGAAGTATGTCTTTTATAAAGTGCTAGAAAGAATGAAACAAGAATCGAGATATGCCCTATATTTTTCAGCCACGTGTCGTAAAATATTTCTCATCGTAGCAATTTCTCGTCTTCTCCAGGTACTGGTGTGGTAACGTCCGTCCCTTCTGATGCTCCAGATGATTATGCAGCTCTTCGTGACTTGAAGAAGAAAGAGGTAATGTCGGTTTCAAAACCCACGGTGTCACTTCTCACCTCTAGGGCGTTGGGTTTGATTCTTGTACTCCGTATTACATGTGAGTAGAGTTTGTGAGTTCTCCCTTGATTCTAGGGTTTTTTCTCCAGGTTCTTCGTTCTTCTTCATAAACCTATAGCGCTAAGTTCGTGCCCAGCGATTGATAAGCCGAGAGGTTGTTTCAGGGTATTCTTTTGATTTCCATCCAGCACCTTGGTATACTAGATGTGGTTATGATGATAATTTCTGTGGTTATTAATGTGGGTAATGTGCGGACGTCTCATTCACTAGTAACCTTTTTAGAACACTACACCAAGCCGACCTCATTGCTGGCACTGAGGGTGGTCATTCCCAGGGTTTGTTGCGTCGTCAATGGTTCTTTTACGGCACCGCCATTTAACGTGGTCATCCGAACCACGAGGGTATTGATAAGATGCGAAGGTTATATAGTTTATTTTGCCTTCAGGATTTGCGCAAGAAGTTTGGCATAACGAATGAGATGGTGCTTCCATATGATCCCATTCCGATCATTGAGGTACCAGGATATGGCAACCTGTGTGCAGTCAAGGCCTGTGATGACCTTAAAATCAAGAGTCAAAATGACCGCGATCAGCTGACGGAGGCCAAGGAGATTACCTACAAGAAAGGATTTTACGAGGGGACTTTGATTGTGGGTGACTTCAAAGGGCAGAAGGTCCAGGATGTTAAGAAACTTGTACAGAAGAAAATGCTGGATGAGGTGTGCGATTCTGTTTATTTTCAGTGATTCTTGCTGTTCTTGTTGCTGCTTGTTGTTTCTGCTGCTGCTTGTGTTGCTGTTGCTGCTTGTGTTGTTGCTGTTTCTGGTGACGTTGCTGCTATTATTTATTTTATTTTTGCTGCTGCTGCGAATAGTTTGCATAGCTTCATAAGAATTCTGCAAATCATTGAATATCTTCATTTTGATGTTGACCACACAGGGCAATGCTCGTATTTACATGGAGCCAGAGAAACTGGTTATTTCTCGTTCAGGAGATGAATGTGTTGTCTCTCTCTGTGATCAATGGTGAGTGATATGATACCCCTTTTTCATCATTCCTTGCTTATAATCTGTTGCTGATGTTTGTATTCATTTACTTTTACCAGGTATCTCGAGTACGGCGAGCCGTCATGGAAAGAGCAAACAGCAGAGGCCTTGTCCAACTGTAATACGTAAGTAGAGAAGTACGATGAAGTTGCGCAAAGCAGCGCAAGTATTTGCAAGTATGGCCCCAGTACTGTTCCACCAAAAACGCCCGTTACCTTAAACACTGCGCATAAGCATACGCAAACATCTTGTTAAAGAAATGTTAAAAACGAACAGTGTAACTTATGGGAAGCCATTTCAGTGTTCCGGTATGTCGTACAGTGTCCGTGCTGTAAATCATTACCGTATAAGAGTCCCACTCATACGATAACCATTCTTATGGAAAGCCATTTCAGTATAACGACATGTCGTACCTTATACGTCCTGTAAGTCAGTACCGTATGTTTCCCACTCATACTAAGTCGGCTCTCAATAGTATGAATGTATTAACGAATGATCTGGATTGATTTTTTTATTCTTCCTCAAGGTATTCGGAAGACACGCGCAAAAATTTCATCGCTACCTTAGACTGGTTGCACGAGCATGCATGTTCGAGGTCATACGGTCTGGGTAAGAAAGCTTGACTGAATAAAAATGGAGTTACGAATACTAGCATCCTTTCATATGCTACTGTCTTTTAGGAATAGTCAAAAAACACAAATTTTATCGACACCATGAAACAATCTGGGCTGATCGAAGTCAGGGTACTTCTAACTTGCAGATTGAATTGGAATTTAGCTGGCTAGGTCTTGCGGGGGGAGGAAAACCGGAGAACCCGGAGAAAAACCCTCGAAGCACAGGAGAGAACCAACAAACTTACTCAGATTTGATGTTAAGTCTAAGAATCCAATCCGAGACCCCCTGGATTCCCACTAGATACTTGGTTTTGAACTGATCACTTTCTTAATTGTTTGTATAGGAACGCGTTTGCCCTGGGATGAACAATACCTTGTAGAATCCCTATCTGATTCTACTATCTATAACGCATACTACACCGTAGCTCATCTTCTACAAGGAGGAGTTTTTGATGGATCAGCTGGAAGTCCGTTGGGAATAAAGTGAGCCTTTTTTTAACGAATTGATTTGTGATTTGCGCAAAAAAAAAACTAGCGAGTATTCTAATATGAGCCGCATCGGTACATGAAGGATAACTGATGGGTATGTGATGAGAAGTTGAACAGTATGTTATTAAAATAGTATAGACCATTTTCAGCAATTCCCAAAGCAGCTCAATTCAGAGGACAAACAACAAATTTAAATTCTCAAGAGGGTAAGATTCTTCTATTTTATCCTCCAAGTTGAAATGCATTGGGAATGTGCTGCAAGTGGTCTGTACTTAACTAGTTCTTCGACGGAGCATAGTTTACTATTTACTATGGTCGCAGTAAAGAAGTGCTAATGTCGGGGTAAAGACAATTCTAGTAGTTCATTTTGTCCTGTAAGGTTGGTATAATGAAAATTCCTTCGTGCATCTCTTCTGTGAGTTTGGGTCACACAACCTCCAGGGCATTGGGGAACCCGTGTGATTGTAAACCTATTATTTGGATAACGAGCGGATTGTCTTCCTTTGCGCAACAGACTCCTCGGCTCTGGAGCGCTCGAGCGCAATGTTGTCCCATTTCAGACCATGTGTCATTCCCTTGAGAATAATATTCTTTGTATGAGTTGTATCCATATTCATGTGTCTTCTCAGGTGCAACCGAGCGCATTCGTTAAACAAAGAAATGATACTCTAGGGAATGACGTGGTCTGAAATGGGAAAACATTACGTCAGAGCCGAGGAGGTCTACCCGTACCCTCTCGAGATTACTGTGCCTCAGCACAACCCACATAAACAATAGCAATCTTGAAGTAATCGTATTTTCTTGGGAGGGGCGGGGAGGGGGGAGCGCACAAAGAACGGAGGGTCTAAAATCGACACCAAAAAGGAGACTAGTTGGATTTTTTAGATTTTTTTTTTTTTTTTTTTTGGTTTTTAGAGCCGAGCAAATGACGAGGGAGGTCTGGGACTATGTATTCTTTAAAGACGCTCCATCCCCCAAGACGGATATCAAAAAAGACACCTTAGAGTAAGTATAATACTTTATTATTAATTATTAGTATTAGCTAATAATAATATGCGCACAAGAACAAGGTAGATTATGATCTTTGATCTCACGGCGCCATGTTTCTTCCTATGAGAATAATACCTTTTGTTTTCGAAACGCGCGGAACCTCGTTCTGAATCGCTTGAATGCGAGGCTACGTGAGGAAAACGCATCATTTCAGCAAAGATTGAGCGTGAAGTTATAGTAATATTTGCCAGCTTCTCTCTCTCTTGCTTGCATAGTTCAGTTTTAATTGATAATCGCGGAAACCAGAAATGTTTAACTTTGACGATGAATTGGTATAATTGCAACAGAAAGATCGCGAGATTTATTTTTTCAACAGCAATCTGAACACTATCCGTTAAGGACTTTAAGGCATTTTAATACGCCTCTTAAAAAGCGTGACCCAATCGCTTCGGAAGTCGGCCACTTCCTGCAGCAAATCCGAAAACGACTCGGACTTAAAATCAAGTAAAAGAAAATTTTTTTTAGCTCATTTGTTCAAGAAGCGATGAAGAACCAACATTGATAACCGTTGTGTTTGTCCTTTAGTTGAGCTTGGATATCCGTTTCAAGCTTATTGATCCGCCGTTACCCGATAAATTACTGTGATTTATGCTTGGTTGTTTGATGTTTTAAGTAGACGAGTCTCTTAGATGTTCAAAAATTGCGAAAAATGTTTCTCTTTGGTGTTTTCCAGAATAAAATAACATTTTAATCCAGGAAAATGTACTAGTAATTTTCCACTGCTCGAAGTTATAGTGATTAAGATACTGAGAAATTTGTAGATAATTGGTTAATATTTTGATGAATTTGATGTATAATGTCTTCTTATGTATGTTTTGTTAGTTATAATATTATTGAAAAGCGCGGGGTTTTTTTAGCGCTGGAGAACGCTTGAGATTTTTTTCAAATCGGGAAAACGCATGAGAGCAGAAAAGGCGGGAAAACGGACCTAGTTAAAAACGTTTTATTAGTAAAACTTTCAAGACACTGGGCTGTGAAGAAGTTAAAAAGTTTGAAGAAAATTGTTCTATAATTAAATCTCTGAAAAAAGCACGAAGAAAAGGCGAAAATGTCAATAAAATGAATCGCCATTTATTTTCTCTGTACATGAAAAAAGTCTAGTTCTTTATTTCCATTTACTGATTAGCCAGCCGTGAGGTATCTTTGTGTAGCAACGCGTGCGGTCTTTAACTACACGTTCTCGACCACGGTCTCTCTTGGCTTGTGGAGAACACTATTTCGGCGTGTTTGTTTCGAAATATCAAATCTAGAACTCACTTTAGCATGCTTTCGTTATCAATGCAATCAGACGAAGAGAGATACCCCCTTACGTTTTCCGGATCACTTTTGGCTACATAGTTTGCTGATAACTCCAAAATATAGTCATAAATCACAATCAGATTATTAGAGATTACATATATCTATCGCTTGTTCATTTGGTTTTACGAAAACATAGGAAAAGTGCCTTTATGTTTACTCTGAAATCGCAAGGAATTATTTCTTTCTTAGCGAATTTGTAATTTAAGTTTTTTTTGTTGATGGAGGTGAGATTTTTTACTGGAAATTTAACGCGGTAGATCAGATAAAAATAGCTCTTTGATTTGACTGTTTTCTCTCTCTGCATGTCTAATCAAAATTTTGCTGCATTAAGATTACATCAGTACATCTGACTTTTCTTACAACGTGATTCGATCATCCTGCGATGGTCTTTTCTTTTTTCATTTCCTTTCCTTTCCTTTCCTTCCCTTCCCTTCCCTTCCCTTTCTCTTCTCTTCTTTTCTTTTCTTTTTAAAAGAAGACAACTTTCTTTCCGAGTCATGTTATGTCTGTATATACTAAAATTATTCAAGCCTCAACCATAAAAAATAACTTAAAAGAAAAATATGTAATCGAAATAGCAAAAGGCCTATTAACGCCACAAGGTAAGCTTTAGATTTCCTGATTTAACCATTATCACGCAGACATTTGATAAGATATACATATGATATTGCCTATAACTTATTTCATAAAATAAAAACCTTAAAAGTGAAATCATGCGAGAATACAAGGCTCTTCCTTATCGTAAGGATAATCTTGGGGCATTTTGTTCGTCCATCGTTAAAGAATGCTTGCTCTATATATTGAAATTCTTATCGCTCTAGCTGTGTGTATATGGATTATTAGACGTTTCAACGGAAGGACAAACGCACCGAAGTACTCGGCTTTTAAGCTTAAAAAATGATTTCTAATCACGTTTTGAAAGTTTCTTGGCAATTTTCTACGACTTCTTTAAATATATCTCTTTTTTTAATCGATTGTGGCTGTTGTATTGTCGTGGTCGTTGTAATCGATGTGGCTTTGTCGTCGTCGTTGGTTCGTCGTCGTCGTTGTCGTCATCAATATCATGCATCATCCTGATCACAATCATCATCATCAATATTTTCATGCTGTTGTTGCTACTGTTAATATTGTTATTGCTGTAGCTTCTGTTGTTGTTGCTGTTGTCGCTGTTATTGCTGTTGTTGTCGCTGTTATTGCTGTTGCTGTCGCTGTTGTTGCTGTTGCTGTCGCTGTTATTGCTGTTGTTGTCGCTATTGTTGCTGTTGTTGTTGCTGTATTATCATTGTTCTTGTTCTTGCTGCTGCTGTTTCTGCTGTTGCTGTTGTTGCTTCTGCTATTGATTCCTCGTTTTCCTTGTGCCGAGTAACACACAATATTTTCATTTTCAATAAGATCAGTCTTAAGTCAGTTTTTCCCGCTTTTAATATTGACCTTTAAACTGGAATCATCAAGATATGGGTAATTAAACATTCTTAAGATGATTAAAAATGAGTCGATCCTTCAACATGTCAAATTTTCTTTGATCTTGTGCTAGAGTTTTTAATCAATTCGAAAGCCAGTAAAAAGTGTTCAGGCTATGAATGGAAAGCCTTTAAAGTGCAGTAGAGTGCGTATTATTCGCGATGTTTTTTGTTTGAAACCTAGTCAAATGTTAGGAATACAAAGCTATAGGTTATGAATGGAAACTGAGCGCGTAAAGTACAGTTGCAGTAGCATTGAAATGATTGGTTATCTAACGCCCCAAACGTTGATTTTGTTATTCAAATTGAAAGCTAATAAAATAATAAATAAATAAATAAAATATTTAACATCGGTAGTTCCTTCAGCTGAAATTCAACTGCTATCAATGGAAGCCGACGGTGCGCACTTTACCCCCTCTCTCCATCAGTGCTCTGTTTTGAGAGTATTCAAAGCTGAAGCTACAGGGATTAGAGAGAAGTCGAAACAGACGTGGAGATCCTAAGGATCGAACCGTGGACCTCAATATTGTCCCAAACCTCCCTGAACGTAACCTTGTGTTTATTTCACTAAAAGACATTTTAATGAAATTTTGATAAAATTGTTATCGAGGATGTTTTGCTGTGGTTTCGTCAGAAATTATATTTTTTATATTCATTTCTTTGATATTCACAAATCAAGTAAAGCCTTTGGTGTGATTTCATTTTAATCTTAAGTGTGAACCCATTAAATCGTAAGCAGAAAACCATTCGAGTGCTAAGTCAAATATTTGGGGTTTTTTTTCGTTTTTATTTTAGCTTTTTCCACTAATTTTAAATATACGTGCTAGAATTTGAATAGAAAGTGAATGAGAGGAGTATCATTAGATGTCTAATGTGTTCTTCAAGTATTTAAGAATTTTTTTTCCCTGGTGTGTCAATTAATTACGAATTGCCAATGCTTACTTTTAGAATTCATTAAATAACATCTGGCAAACAAAAATGGATTTTAGGAAAATGTTTAGCCGTTTTTAGGAGCTCATTGTCATTTCCCTGTAGAATTTAATTCTGCTTTAGGAAGGTAGAATAACAACTTCTTTTATTGCGTGGGAATTTCACAGTGTTTTGACTGATGTAGATGGAAGCGTTAACACACTCCAAGTTTTTAATTAATGTCGATGTTTAGGGAAGCTTCTCACCTCCAGTTATGTATTTGTTGATTTAATTTGACTCATAGAGGGTCGGAGAGGCATTTTTATGAGTATACATTCCAGTTTTCGCAATAGGGGGTGTCATTTCTTTGTAGAAGCTCGAAAAGTAGTAAATGCGGCTGTGAATTAAAAGTAATTCAAGTAACAGAAGCAAAATGAAAAAAAACCTGGGGTTAAGATGGAGACGAGAGAAAGAAATCGGATCACAAGAAATATATGTAAAAAAGGCGAGGGAAATGAGTAGTGTAGAAAAAGGAGTTAAAATTAATTCAAAAGAGTCTTAAATATGTTTAAAAAATAACGAAAGGAAGGAAAATAATGATAATAAGGAAGAAAAAAGGAATACAGGAAAGAAGAAAAATGAAAAAGAAAATAAAAGAATATCAAGAAATTAAGAACAAGAGCAATGATTTAATTCAGAAAAGCATTTAGTAGAGAAGAAAAAAGAGTAGGAAATTAACCCAGCGCAGTCAAATCATGATGGTATTTGTTTTCAAGTTTTTAAAATTTGAATATAAAAAGTGAAAAGGAGCCATTAATTTAAATATTTTTCTTACACCTGTATTTTGAAACTTATTCACAAGGTATACTGACATAGATAAACGAGCTTTTAGTTATATAATAACAAGAATGTTGAATTTAGATTTTATTAAAGTTCTTTCTCACCAAGTTCAAGATTTTTTTTACCAATTGGACGCTGCATCATTCTACCATGATTAGAAAGCATCATATATTACATAAAGGCCAGAATATATTTCTAGTCTTAAGACCTTATACTGTAAAACTACGAGATCTCTAAATAATACTTCGTAAAGCTTAAAAGTGCATTTAATTTGAATGGCATAACAGCTGCTACAGTATAAACCGGCCTGTGCCGCAACATCTGGGAAATTCTATAGGATTAAAAATATCTTTGCAAGCTTCTTTTGTAAACGTTTTAGCAATAAAATCTTTTCCCACTCTTATAATTAATTTTTGATCTATTCTTTTTGGCCATCTGTTAAAAATTTTCATCGTGGTTTCAAATTTCTTGAGAACCATTTCTCTTACAATGATAATTTAGTATTTCCTAGGCCGTTTATCGAAAACATTTCATATAACCTTTAATTCATTTCCTCAAACTTCTCTTTAATCCCAGATTTTACAGAAGAAATGACATTGAATTTTTGTTGTTGTTGAAAATATTGTCATTCAACATTGAATAGGCTTCCGAAAAATATATTGTATTTTGGTATAGATATCTGTAAATTGAATTCCCCTTGATTTCAATCGTAACATTACAGTCGTTAAACTACGATAATTACACGTTTTTCGGCCACTGGCATTTTCTTTAAATATTCGCTAAAAATATCCCGGTTTTTAGAAAAAATATGTGTACAAATTATTTACAAATTATTTCAATTAAGGAAACCATTTTGTAGTTCTACTTTGTTAATATTTGCATGTATTTGGGTATTTATACTGCCCTTGAAGTCCGCGATCTTTGAGTATTTTCTCCGCATACGCCTTAAAAACCCTTTAATTGATCGTAATTCTAGTAGGCATAAAAAACTCGAGGCCTCTCTTTAAACGCGTTGGGGGAGGGGGGGGGGGTGGGTGGGGGTGAATTTGGTCCTTGATTCAATTTTTTTTATTTATGAAAATCTCTTTTTTTCTTATCTACATCAAAGAGAGAGGATGCTTTGTTATTAAGTACTAACTCATGGATAAAAACAGAAAGCGCTCCACCAATAGATGTCAAGCAAGAGTTCTCTATTTTAATCATAAATACATAATATAATGCGAATTTTAAATTATAAGTGTCGTTGCTATCGTGCAGTAGAATCCCCTCGAATTTGACCAAATTAACGAGCGCAGCAAAATTTGGTCTCCAAATTTACGCGGTTTTTAACTTTCAAGTGATGTATAAGTGCTGTGCTCATGTTACAAATAGTCTACAACCGTTCTAACTATTTCTTTACCACAGTTATCAAGCATCCAAAATACTATTAAAAAAACTAGACTTTGGTGTGAATGATAAATGCGTCAAATAGCTTGAAGCAGTCAGCTGGTTCATTAGCCCTTTTTATTCCAGTTTGTATTTACTTATCTTATTTACATTTTTATTATAGTTCCAGTGAAATCGTTTCGTAGCGGCGATGATAACTTTAATCAAGTACAATAAATTCTTTTGTCGTTTTCCCTTTCAAACAACGCTGTAGTCATTGCCGCGATTGTTGTATACACAACGCTAATTTTATATGTACATATTTTGGCGTGGACGAGTTTTAAAACCGTTTAATTTGTGTTGATGATCACTTTAATTCCAAATGTTATTTATAATTTTCAGCGTTTGTATCCTGTTTCTATTGATGAGTGTAACTAAGACTATAACAGAGTTTATTTCGATCATGCGTTTGAGTACATATGTATGAGTACGATTGTGATTTTTGATTCTTTTAGTTCCATCTAATCTATTTCAATGTTTTGCTCTCTTGTTTGTCTTATTCTTCCCTTTTTCCCCTATTATTTTCTTTATTTCCACGAGATAAAGGTTAGCCGATAAGTTCGAAATGTTCGGGCTTCAGTTTTTGTTAGTGTATTACTTTAGGATGAATTACTGATCAAAGGCGGGTTTCTTTTATTACCCGTTTGCTCCCCACGACCAATCAAAGATGTCATTTGTGTCCCGTCGTGGTTCTGTTTCTTCGGGCACAGAGCTTTTCGGAAGTCGTGCTTGCCAATGATATAGAACAGTGGATTGGCCAAGGACGTCACGAATCTTGGGTAGTAGAAGAAGACATACTCAGCCCAGTGTGGCAAACGGAACAGTTCAAGTTGTTCTCGCAGACTATAAAGGAAAAATGGAAGCCAGCAAATGACATAAACCAAGATCATGATCAAGAAAACGATGGCTGACTTCCATTGGGCCTGAATGTTGAAAGAGTTGTTCTTCTTTTGCATTGGTTCACCGGCGCCACGCGTAGAAGGCATGTTATGTTTCTTCATCTGTTTTTCATGGTATCGCACGATGATTATAATTCGAACGTACGAATATACCATGACCATCAGCGGGAGAAGGAAGAATAATAGCAACGTACTGACGAGGTAGATAGATGTTTTACGCTTATATGTTTCCCAGGCTTGTTCCATCTCTTCGTCTGACATCTCTGAAAGCACTTCAACGTTAGGCTGCCAGGAAAGTTGAATAAGCGACACGAAGAATGAAGTGAGCCAGATCATCAAGATAGTTGTTTTGGCCACGGTGCGAGTGACTATCATATGGTACCGTATTGCGTGTACAATGGCGGCGTAACGATCTAGCGTCACTGCTAACAGGTGTAAGACAGTTGATGTACTTGTAAATCGCCAACAGAGCATAGCTGTTCGGCAATAGTCTTGCTGAGTAACGGCAGAGCAGATCAGGTAAAAAGGGATGCCAAACAAACCCGCCAGCAGGTCGGAAATCGCCAAACTTACCAGGAATGTGTTGGTGATTGTTCTTAACCGTCGATTTCTCGCGAACAAAACTAGACCCAAACTGTTAGCGATGATAATAAAGACGGCAAGAATAATCGGAAATGTGTCAACAACTGCCTCAAACCCTTTAGGAGACTCGTCATGGTCTTCTTCCATTTCGTCTGCCTCTTCAATTTTGCTCGTATTATTATGCTTCATCATTCTAAACCACGGCTTTCACTAATAAAAATGTTGCCGCGAAAATACAGCCGCAACAATCAAATAAATACTGCTTGCTCTTCGCTGATCGTTCTTTAATGCCTACTTGATTTTCACCCGGCTGAAGTACTACTGTGTTAGTACTAGCCCTGAAGTTTTTAAACTCGGCTCTTGAGTCGTCGGTTCTAATAATGCGCTAATGTAAACACTTTGGGCCGGTCCCCAATCTTCTTGGTGCACTGAAACTGCGGAGAAGTTCTTCGCCGGTTTAAGTCTCAAAGACCACAATGACTATTATATTTAACATCCTGTCCAGAACAAAAATATAATAACATTCATTAGAAGAGTTGGAGCATGCGTAGGAAAATTGGTCTTTCACACGTACTAGGACACAGGAACCCCAATTTGAGTTTTCTTTACTTAGATTGTCCACTAAATGTTTGAAATTTTGGATTTTTCATATATATTTTTTAGCGCGGTCGCCATCAAGTAGGATAAGAGTTGGCACTTTTGGTTTCACCTTGTCTATCGCTTTAAGTGGTTTGTTTGCTTAAGACAAGACATAAGACATTATCGTTCGAGTCCCTAACACTATACCTCTGGAAAAATAAATGTCGTTAAAGTCATATTGTTTTAGTGCCGTAGAAATTCCAATAGAAATTAAAGAAAATGAATTGATAATAGTATAATAAAAATAGTGTAACTAATTTCATTATGTCAATAAGCAAAAGATAAACTACAAAAGAGTGTGAGCGTTTTTTGAAATTTTGCTTTAAAAAGTTATTGAATTTCAAAGTTGGAACCTCGGAAAATGTTGGATGATATTTTACGCATAAAAGTCAAAATATCAAAAACCGCTCACACTCCTTCGTAGATTATCTTTTGCTTCTTCACATAGTGAGGTTCTTTTGGTTATACGCGCTAACACTATTTTCATTAATTCACCTCTACGGAACGGGCCCGCTTTGTGTGTGTGTATATATATATATATATATATATATATATAAAGAAAGAAAAAAAGAGCTATAATAATATCCTACAATAAAATGAATAAATAAATAATGATAATAATAATAAATAAGGCAAACACCAAGTATTGAGCGATCTTTTGAATATACTTTCAAAAATTAAAAAATTACGAGAAATGAAAGGACAAGAAGATAACAAGATAATATTTTGAAAAGGATCCGAGGAAGTCGTTTGTAGAATCAATAGCAGAAATTATTTTACCTAGTCTACAATAACTTTTTTTATAAATCCTGCTAAAAAATAGCGTATATATATATATATAGGACATTGCGACTAATAAAGAGACCACAATGGCACAAATAGTGCAACCCATGCATTTTATATTTCCAATAAAAAATATTAAGCTTTATGTGTATATGAACAAAGTTGATACTAAAATTTTGAAACTTTTATAAAATGGAAAATTAATTATGTAGGTCTGTAAATTTAACGAAGCAAGCTCCTTTATGTTAAACGTTCACTCAGGTGTTAAATGTTTGAATTTTTCAGTAATGAAAAATGTGTTATAACGGATAGGGAATGAGCGAGTAACTAAAGTAAGTTTGAATCTCTTTGATAGCAGGTGGCCAGGGAAGATGCTAGGGGTAAGTCAATTGTTTATAAAAGGTTGGAAGGCAACCCAGGAGGTTAAAATTTTGGTCGGCTTTTTTATAATCTGTAGATTCAGCTCTAGTTATTCTTAAAACCAAGTAATGATTGAGGAAGGTAAATAGACTAATGACTTATATTTAGCCTCGCGAAAGCGCGCTTCTGTGTACAGATGTTTTCGATAACGGCTTCGAGTGCCCCAGTTGTATCCCCCTTCCTGTTCAATATTTTTTTCGCAGATTGCTAAAAAGCTCATGCATTCATGATGAAAATCAAAAGCAGTTGAATCTAGAATTATATACAGCTGAATCGCACGTTTCATGCGAACAAAAACCACACAAGGGGGAGTAGAGTGAGGATCGTTTTGCGCTGGTAATAGGCGCGGTAACTGCCCATCTTACCGGCTGTAAATTTATCTTCTACCCTTTGCTCTATTTCCATCTTGCTGGCGGCGTTGATTTAACTCGCCATAAATTGCACAGTAGCTGAGATTTATCGAATCAACTTATGAAGCAGGAAAGCCATCTTTTGAGACTAAAAGCGCTAAAAAGAGGTTTCGATTTAAGAATTTTTAAGGCTTTCGACTGACGTTTCTATCACAAAGTAACGGCTCTTGTGTGTGCACGAATAGCAGCCTATCGACCCCGACTCAAGATGTAGATGATATTCCTAAGGCGATTAAGAAAACTCATATCTTTGACGAAAAGTGATTTCACTGATGGTTACCAGCGTCAGCCAATATGAAAAAGAAAGAAATGACCTTAAGCGACGCAGTATGTGATGTCGAAACGTACCAGTTTTCATTATGATATCTATAATCAATTATATCCATTATTTAAGAATTTAAATCAATTGTAACTCTTAGCGCAAATGTTTAATCTAACCGTTATTATAGCCGTTTATTTCCGAAATATAAAAGTGCCGAGATAAAAACTTGATATTTTCTCTATTTGGATCATAAAAACATTAAAGCTGATTCGACATTTTTAGATCGATTCTCAGTTTGTTTTTAATATTTGAAGGAGATTATAACGAACAGAAAATTTCTGATATTCGGTATTCGGTGACTTTGTTGAATAAGTGCGCAAGTCTTTAAGTTTCTTTTAGCGGGTATTAAGAGTATTGAGAGAATTAAAAGAAAGAAGTTTGACTTACTTGCTCTAAGTGTGTACATAAAGCTTAAATACTAGCCTCTCGTCGCCTGAGTCAAGCCATCCACTCAACTGCGCGACACCAATGCCCATCCTGTAGCTACTCTAATAAGTTCATCCGTTACAAATAGCCAAACATATTTCTCGCTCCTACTGACGTCACTCTTTCTTTCATAACCCGGCCTGTATCACTTATCAAGATATTTAGATTTATATATTTTTTTTTAGCCTTTATGTTTCTTAAGGTCTCGAACCAGCTATTTCCAGAATGTTTCGAGATGTTTTCTTGATCTGGGTCGATTAATTCTGTTTGCTTAGAGAATTCAAAACACTCACACTCATCAGACTGAACGAAGCCATTCAAGTGTTGAATCAGAGAACGATATTGCTCGTTCGTATAAATTACTGAGCGAAAAATTTCGGGAGGTGAAAGAATCTTCCTACCTCCTCTCTCATTTTCTCCGTCTTCTTTCCTGTTTTTTTTTTTTTTTTTTTTTTGCCCTTTTCTTCTTCTTCTTTTTTTTCTTTCTTTTTTTTTTCTTTCTTTCTTTCTCTTTCTGTTTTCAATTCTGTTTTGTTATCAGAATAATTCCCTAATCGTTTCCTTACTTCAACGCTAAGTTATTCGTATACTTTCGCATTTAAAACAACCGAAACAAGCTACCCCCGGTTTTATGGTTTCTGTCACTTCGGCCAAACATAACATCTCTGGCGGAATAACTCTTCTGCATAATCGTGATTTTTTGATTAAAAAAAGTATCTACTTACGGTTTAGGTTGTGTTTAATCAGACTTTTAAAAAAATCCCAACTCAATTCCAGTGGCTCAAAGCACTAGCCAGTAACTTCTCGATTTTTATCTATTTTTATATTCTTTTTCTCTGGGTTTATAAAGCCGGAAGCACTTCTCGACTTTTTCTACGGGTGGTATCGCTTTTTGTGAAATATTTTTCCTGCGTTCGATATAATCATTAGCTCGTTCCATGGGACTGGTTCTATCTATAAAAAGCAACCGTCAGATTGGCTGTTTTTCGCAAAATCAAACGATTGTTTTTTTTTAAATCTGAAAATCCCGACGAACAAAAAAAGTGAAAGAGTAAAATAAATATTGGCTTGAGCTTTAATCGTTGTGTAAACTAAGCATATATTGACACATTTTTATTATTAATTGTGGGCCCTGTTATTCGAAGGAAAAATATGTTTTTCATTTCGAAATTAATTTCAAATTTTTAATTTTAAATCGAATTTTAATTTTTCTTTATTTTTGCTTTGAGGAAGCGCTTTCAAGGACTCTTTGACTTCCTTAAATTCAATTCAACATTTTCTCGTGCCGTTCGTGCCCCGTTTATATTTTCCTCGGTATGGGATTCTTTATAATACATCAGCAGGCAAACTTGGCTCTTGTTTCTAACAGCTGGAAGATAGTTCTTTTGATTAATTAAGCATCTCAAAAAGCCACCTTTTCTTTGGCTTAGCTCCCTATTTTTTCTATCATATTACGGATAGCTCTCTTTATCCCTTTTGAAGCCATTCTTACTCGTGTACTTCACTATAACTTTTCTTCTCATTCCTTCATCTGCTTTTTGTTTTCAAGTTAATGAAGGGTTAAAAGAATAAGATAATTTAAATCGTCTGAGTCTAAAATTTAATATATCTATTCTTCTAGATTAAATCTGATTAAGTCAAACACCTTGCTCATATTTTTCTATTTAGAAGTCACTAAATAAAACAAAGTTTGTTTAGTAGGGCAAAGAGGTTACTGAGTTAGTAATTAAACTAGGTCGGAGCGCGAGGAAGTTTGTCTTTGATCTAGGAATATCATAGTCAAACTTGCAGCATATTTTTGCTATAGATTTGATCAGGTATTTAAAAGTTACCTTCTTCGTTCTTGGCTTTCAATAATGAGCGGGAAGAGGGATCTAACTTATAATCTTATTATAAACAAGAAGAATGGGAGAAAAAGGCGCCAAATTTGGAAGAGAGGGATGACTGAACGCATGTCTAACATCAGGCTTTAGAAACATGATTATCTGTTGTTTTTTAAGATAAAAATAATTAAATTTGAAAGATCTTTGCTGTCGCTTTATTATATTCCTATCGGCTTTCCACATTCATTAGACATCTTTCACTTGTCTGCGCCTTGATAACGTCTGAATTTTCTAGCACTGTTTGCGACTTTACATTTTCATGCTAAAGAACTGATTTACATATTGTTTTATGATTCTTAAACTCATAGACAAACGATCTGCTTGGTAGTTGTGCATTTGAATTCTGAATACTGCATTCCAAGACCAAAGGGCATTTTGGGTCTCGTTAATTTGAAATAAAAAGTAAATATACAGCGAATAACTCACATGGAATACACTAAAATTCGAATTAGCTTGCAGCGTGTACACCTTTTCTGAGAAATTTGAAAATAATAACCTTTTCTGAGATGGCGAACATGGTGCATTCTGGTCTAGCTTCGGGACCAACATCTTTTGCTTATCATGTTGTTTGTACTGAAGCTACACCACAATATGCATTGGTCCTGTTTATCGAACTAAGAAAAAGCCTATTGTGCGACTAATAATAATACTAATATTAATATAATATGATAATAATAATTTTGCAAACCGAATTTTAAAAGACGTGATAAGCCTATTTCTTCAAGATTTTTCTCCAAGATTTTTGTTCAAATAAACCCGAAAAAATATACTAATATATTCAAAAAGTGATAAAAAACAAACAACTATGGATAACAAGAGGTAATTATAGACTAAAACAATCGTAGAAATAAAGAAGGCTTTGTTTGTTGAAAGTTCGACGCCTTGAGTGAAACGTGGAAAACGTGCCGAACTTGTTAACTATAATAAAGATGGATTATCTTTATATTATAGATTTAGATATACTTTTCTTGTTGAAATAAAACTGGAATTTTCAAAATTAATGCATATTTATTCGAAAGATTGAATTGTTTAGGTAAATCCTCAAATTTCCAGGAATTGTGGATAAATTCCAGATCATTTCATTAAAAAACTTTATTAGCCGCTTTTTTAACTCGTTTTTTAACGAACATTTGGTTTAAGACATCTCCTTCAGTACTTGAAAAAACAGTTATTTACTTGGGGGATTTTAGAGAATGCTTAGTTATAACTGATATGTCATGTTTTATCAAATCAGAGTAATTAACTCTGATCAAATATTCCCCTTTAAATCCGAAATCCCTCGACATTCAATACTTCAAAACGCGAAAAATAGTTAGCAAAGGAAAAAAAGCGAGTTTGAGTCGCTAAACGACAACGTTCTGCCCCGAGAAATATTAATTAAAATTAAAGAAATGAGAAAAAAATACTTAAAGCCTTTTGTGCCTACCATCTTGAAGGATTTACACCAGTTAATCTAAAATGATATAATAAGAATACGTTTTTTAGAAATGTTTTAGGACTCTTTCTTTACATGTAAATCGATTGACGAAACTGATAATTCTAATTTCTATTCTAAAATTACACATAAAAAAATTGTGAAATGATAAAAAAATTGTATAAATCTTCCGGGAAGAAAAACCAAAGTCGTACACATTTTGAAATGCTATTATATAAAGGTATCAATGTAGTGAAAAGAGGACCAAAGACTTACCAAATATTGAAAAAATATATTTCCGCAGACTACTGAACTGGTCTTTGAACAGACACGTTTTGGAAGTTGCACGATCATACCATTCTTATAAGAAATATTCTTTTTGACATGGTTTCAGAAATTATGCTATACCCTTGACCAATCAAAAACAGAACAAAAAAGTTCTATTGTTAATCAAGGGAAATTAAAGTACGATTGTTCCTAACTTAAATTGGACTTAAAGCTTCGGATTATAATTAAATAGTTAAATCCTCATCTCTGTAGCTTTACTACCATATCAATTAAGTAAGATATTTTAGGGCAATTTTATAGTAACGAACCGTTTCTTTTAAGAAAGTCGAATTTATCGAAATATTAAGGGTTTTTAGTGGTTTTCTAAATTTGAAATTTCGAATTAATGAGAGGATAAGATTGAAATGAACAAGGAAACGAAGTTTGTAGCTTTTCACTTCCATTTTCTAGGATAAATTAGTGACTCACCCTTTTGGATTTGAAATTTTTTTAGCATTGCTTTGATAGATATATCATTAGTAATTGATGTTTTTAATTTTTTTTTAAATTGTTAATTCGTTTCACTTTCCAAAGCACGAAATCAAGATTTATGCGCAAAGAATATATACACTCAATGTCATTAACGCTGGCCCTTCGAAAAAAGACTTTTAGAAAATTACACATTTACACATTTAGACTAAAAGAAATATCACGTGTTTCCTCGCTCTGGCATAAAACAAACGCTGAAATACCATTCTCCATCTTAAATCCTCACTAAATGGTCGGGGCATTCTGGATTTTCGATTCACGAGTTGAATTTTACATGTTAAAGTTCAGGCTGACGCACACGAGGCAAAGAATACATAATGAAACACGTGACATTTCTTTTAGCCTAAATGTGTAAATGTGTAAATGTCTTTTTTAGGTGGACAACGTTAATGACATTGACTGTATATATATATATATGACCGAAAAACTTTTTTTTTTAACTTAGCAATACCAAACTCTAATCGTATAAATAATTCAAAACACGTCCCAACACTTTTATCTGGCATTAATTGCGAAAATAATTCAAGCACATTTTTTTTATTTTTAATTTTTGTATATTTTTATTTTATTTTTGAGTTTGAGTCTTAAAAATTTAATTGACTCAATAAAAGCAATAGTTTATGAATTCTTTCAAATTAGACACGCGAAGGATTGTTCCTCGAAAAATGTGCTAGTTATACTACTTAAGCTATCAAGATAGATTGGAACATTGAAATGGTTTTCCTTCCAAATCATCCAATCACAAATCATTAAGGTACACGATTAAATAAAACAATTTTTTATATTTTGTAGTGTAGAAAAAAATATTATTGTTGCTGCGCATGCGAGGAATTGTCGTTTGACATTAAGAGGGAATTCTTTTCTTTTCTTTTCCTCAAGCAGTGAGCGCCAAAAACTATTTTCCTTCATTTGCTTATTTCCCATATATTTTCTATAAAAAAGACTGACAAAGCAACATTCTAACACAAATGCAACAAAACATCTTTGTACAATTGAAAATACCACTTCAAACAGCCATTTTATCATAGTACATCAGTTTCTAACTGTTTAAAAAAGGTTTTGAGTGTTAAACCCAAACGAAAATTGGGATCAAAACTTCATACTAAAGTCTAGTTGTTGCCATTATTGCCCATTATTGAACAACATTTCCCCTTAATATTTATTATTTTAGTATGATTTTTTTTAGTGCTTTCTTGGGTCATTAATGCCAAGGACTAAGCGGAAGACACTTAGCACTCATTGAAAATCTCGTTCAAAATGGTTCTCTAGTAGTGATTTGTTCCTTTTAGGTTTTTGAGGACAGCATGGTGTCCAGGAAATCTTGTCTTAGTTCAACTGATAAATCACTTCAGTAATGGTTTTACAAAAAATTATTTAGATAGACGTTCGGACTAACATGGAAGTCTAAAAAAAGAATTCGAACAATCACAAACACCTGAAAATACCACAATATAGACTTTCAAGTTTCCCGTTAATCGGGAAGAAAACACAATTACAACCGTTTAACAACACACACACACATGGGTAAAAAAAAGTGTTTTAGTGTTCAAAATGTGAATGAAGTATTGCTGTCTAATGATTTTAATTAGCTTAAAAGCACGATTACAACCGCAATTTTGTCCTAACCAATATGTCGAAAATCCTTATATTAATCAATAAGATAGTGGCGTTTAATGAGACCAAAATAATGGCTTTAGTTCCTTATTTTTGCATTAATTTCTGATAATTCGAAAACTAATGCATCTTATTGAAGTTGTTTTTTTCTCCGGCCAACATAATCTTTCGTGTTTTTCTTGACTTGAAGATAGAAAAAGCTATGAAAAGCAGTGAAAAGGATTTTTAGTTTTAAAAAAGCAGAGAGAAATTTCGATGACAACCAATTTGCTATAAACTAAGACAGACGTTTTTCCTTATTAATTTGTTTTTTCTTTCAAACAGTAAACTTCGGCAAGAATTTCAATACTGGTACCCAGTTGACCTCCGAGTGTCCGGCAAGGACTTGGTGCCTAATCACCTGACCTATTACCTGTATAACCACACTGCAGTCTGGTCCAATGAAAAAGACAAGTAAGTCTATTGATTTTGGTAACCATGGGAACTATGTAATGTAAAACTGCTCGCTTGGTGGGTCGGTGTCTACTGGTAGAACTTAGCTTAGGATTGGATAAAATAACAAAAACAAAGAAAGCATGGATTATGTTGAACAATGTGTATTATTCTACATGTAAGCTGCGTTCTTTGTCTCATCTCACCATTCATTGTTTGTTTATCCACTCCCAGGCTTCGTTCTGCCTGTTGTGTGTTACCCCGCTTGGTAGCTAGGCTTTTTGTGGTTTGGGTCAAGGGGAGGGGTAAGAATTTTACATCCTATTAGAGAGTTTTAGATTGACTTTTTTTCTCTCCGCAAACGGCAAACATGAGCACGTTTTCATAGTTTTCCTGTATTTTACTTTACCTTTTACAAACCTTCTCACCAAGCGCAAATATTCTTTTGTTTTTCTACTACTTGGACTTTTTTGCGATTTTTTTTCAGTTATTTAAATGAATTTTTTACAGGTCAACTGACGTTTCACGTTTGCCGTGAACGTAATTCTAAAACTTTGTATTTCTTTCCAAATCCTTCGCGTCCAAAGAGTAATCGGGTTAAAAATAGTAGCTGAAGCTAGCAGAATTGAAAGTCATTTCATCAAGAAAAGCCTAAAATTTGCCTAAACAAATGATGATATGAGGTTTCTATTTCGACTCTGTTTAAATGAAAAAATATGTAACGTTAAATGTCCAAATTTCCCAAATAAAATAAAAGATTGTGGTCTACTTTCCGTTCAGACTAATTTTTTTTCTAATACCTTTTTAAAAGAAAAAGAAGAAGTAAACAGAAAACAAGAAAAATTGACTGATAAAGCCGAAATAATTGTCTTATTAATATCGTATTGAATTTTTGTTTGGGAAATAAATAATCTTAATCACCTTTCGTTATCACATCAATTTCGAACAAAAACCAAAATATTTCCAACTTTTTTCGTTTTCTGTCGTACACAATTTTGACTAAGAATCATTATTGAATTTGAGAATCTGAATTTTGGAGTGTAAGAAGATGATGTTCAGGGGTTCGTAAGATTTAAGTTAGAGATTGACCTGCAGTTTAAGTAATGTTCGCTCTACTCAAAAGGGAGGCTTTTGAGCTTGGGTTATTCATGATGGCCGCAATAATTGAAAGTCCGAGGGCTCCAATCTGAGATAGTTATTTCATGATTTTGTTTGCTATTGCATTTGGTTATTAGGGGTGAAAACACAACACGTTTTACAGACAAACAAAATCTATCGAAACTCTCTCAATTTCTCAGACAGAATAGATTCTATAGTAGAATAATTTTTGTTCATCGCATAGAAGGAATTAAGGAAAGAAGGCATTAAACGTTTCTTGAACCAATTGTTGAAGCCTGAACACCTTCTCTTCTTGTTTAGCATCGAGATAAGACAGGTCAGTCAGTACAGGCCTTCAGTTAGATGCTACTTTAACATGTAATAAATGCAAAGTTAAAGAATTCAAATTCATAAAATAAGTCCACAGATAAACTTGAAATATTTGCACATTTATCTATCTAGGAATAACCTACCAGTATATATAACTAACTTTGATTTTTCTCGGTTTTAGCTGTTCAGTAAGTCTATTGTTTGCATATCAACGTTTAGGGGGGAAAACCAGCTTGCTACTGATATATTTCGGTCGCCATATGCACAAACACGCCTCCCAGTCGCCACACTACCACCAAAACTATTAATAAACCAAGTATTTTCCAAATCATGTTTAACTTACTTAATTCTAAGCTTTCCTCTTCCCTTTTTTGGGGTCCAAAGTTTATCAGCCAATACAGCACACTCCTTTGGAGCAGAGCAGCAGATATTTGTAATCGGACTAATATAATTACAGTCGGTTAACTCAAGTCATAACACAATGTATAATTTATTCTCCAATACGAAAGGATAATAGTATATTTTGAGTTTAAAGTCTTGCTCTCGGAATTGAAACGAGAGTTCACTTGGCGTTGTCACTTGCTGTGTTTGAATATGACAAGAATTATCGTCCTATCGGTCAAGATATCCTGGAGTGATTATTAAACAAAGCGATAGTCGTAGTTCATGACAAGTTACGGAAGTAATTTGCGTTTATATTAAATCCTTAGTTTTTTTTATTTTTTAAAGTAAACAGAAATGTCGGCAATGGTACAAGAATGAGGCCAGTGAGGATCATGGGAAGCTAGCGAGGAAGCCCACTTTTATTGAATACAATAATCGAAAGAAATTTTCTCTTATTCGCCTGTATTCCTTATGATTACCAATTGAATTGTACGGAAAACGCTTAACCTCGGAAGAATAAATGAAAATTCTAAATGTCGATTCAATTGCTTAGTGTATATTTGAATGCCGCGATATAAATATTCGTTTTCTTTTCTCGAGAATGAAGTGTGTATAAAGAGTGGTTAGTCCTCATACTAAGAAACCAGACAAGAAAACGATAAATGTCGATATATCAATGTAGGAAACGTACTGACAGACGGAGAACGGAATTAGAGAACCGGCGGACGCGGAAACGAACGAACAAACGAAACGAGCAAAAAGGGCGAAAACAGGAGAAACTGACGACGGACAAACGAAATCATCGAACATACTCGAACGGACTAAACGAGGGTAAATGACTGGATATAAGGACAAACGAGCTAACGCTAATTATGTGGATCTCGTAGTTTTATGACTCATGCAAGATATGCAAACACTATCTCTAACACTACTATGTTCGCTATTCTATACATGCATGCAACTCCTAGTTCGCGTGTCGATTTTCAACAGGGAAAATCGAAACGAATTAAAATGGTAATAAATGAAACGAAGAAATGAGAAAAAGCTCTTAGCTGAAACCGTTCTAAATTATAACCCAACGATGTGCTAATAACCGCAAACAGACTAATGATAGAAACTTTAGCAAAAAAAATTCATTAATTATCGATTTACCTCTTGCAGAAAGGAATCCTATTTCACTTGGTGCCGGGGTTGAGGTGAAATGCAATATGGTTTATTAATTCAACTTGTACGGATATCTTTTCTATTACCCAACTTGTTCTTGTCAAACGCCTTATGGCTTGACATATAGATATTACATATCTTGCCAACCAATCAATCAACCGTCTAAAACACTCTAAAAGGTAAAAAACAACTAATTTGTTGGTAAGAAATTAAATTTGCCAACTGTGAGTAATTAAAAGTCTCGTCATTAAAAGTGCTGAAGTATCAGTTCCTTCGAGTAAGGTGGTCGAGAATTTAATAAACTCGAAAAAAGGCGTCTGTTGAATTGGCGAGTTTACGTAATTAAGTTACTATAATTCCAGAAAATTACGACACAATAAGATTACTAATATTTTAAATTAAAGTTAAAATTATTGAATATAAAGAGAATTTCCTTTTTCATGTTTCCATTTATACTTTGTTACTTGAAATCGTCCATGGTTTGCCTCTGGGGGGAATAATTGCTCCACACGTTTGCTTTGCTTACTTAAAATACAGTTTTCGCCTGTGGTCTTTATCGCCTACATGAATGATAACGATGTTGAATAATGTTCAACAAAGCCATAACTCTTAAAATAATTCACACGGATTGTTTTGGTTTTTTTCGTTCTTCTTGGCACATTTTAATCCTCTCCCTTAAATGCATTCTTCGCTATATTTTGCTGTCTTTTACTGTCTCTTGCCTTGAAGATAGCAACGTCAATCCATTACATTTTTGTTTTTTCTTATCTATTCTGTCATAACATATGCTAATATTTGTCGCTTGTAACAAGATTTACTCTTTACTTCTTAAATTATAGGACCATACTAATACTAGGCATTCACAGAATACTTTCTTCATACAGCTTATTTATAGTTTGATGTACTTCAGCTGATAAAGGGTGGATGCTTCTGATAAATCCTTTAAAAATGCACGTATTTGAAAATCAAAAGCCGAAATTCTTGGCACTTTTATGCATATTTTTAGATAAAATCATACGTATGTATCTCCAGAGTAACCCTATTCATGTTATAACTTACGTGATTTAAAAACATCTTCCTATAAACATGAGGTGTCTTTCTTTCTTTCTTTCTCTCTTTCTTTTCTTTCTTTCTTTCTCTCTTTTCGTTTCTGTTTTGTTATCCGAATAATTCCCTAATCGTTTCATTCTAAGTTAGTATTCACATCGTAAATGCACTATATAGATTTCAAATTAATCTCTTAATGACAAGAATCAAGCACTTTGCATTCTCGTATCTTTTCCTAGAATCTTTCTCGGTTCCCTAACATCCACGTTCTTCTGTGATGCGTGGAAATACACTTTTTTTGGAGGGGGGGGGGGGGGGATAATGTTTTCCCATTTCAGACCACGTGTAGTTTTCTTGATGTTGCTAGTTATAGTTATAGCTTCACCCAGACCATCATTAATTGCTGTCTTTTATCGTAAACTAATCTCAGGACTCCAATAGGGGGTACGTTTTTGAACCATGATTTTAGCGGTTACAATTATGGCCCTTGCTAGGGTCTCTACGATAACATCTATTTTAAAGCAATCTCTTCTCCACTAACGCACAGCAATAGACCAACTTGCACTCTAAATGGTCACGTGACCCTGCCCCCGTCCCTTAAATCGAGCAAGCCGTGAGACAAAATGAACATCAGAAATGAAAAGAACACCGCGATATCAATAAGATGATAATGATGATAATAATAATAATATTAATAATAATGATAATAATAATAATAATTATTATTATTATAACCTCCCCCCCCCCCTCCCCCTGCTTCGCGCGGGTCCCTGTACTTATAACTACTGCTTTTGCCAGATGTCGTGCCAAACTTTGTATTTTTCGAGCATCCTTAAATCAGATATATCTTCATGTCTAGATATAGAAAGCCAATGCCTCATTTCCAAAGTGTTTCTTAATTTAAGTACCTTATCTTATTTTAATCCTAATTCATTATCACACTGAAATAACGAATAACGACCCTATCCAGGTGAAGCTAATCCTACAGTCTCTAAAACTATTTTTTTTACAAGTATTATATATTTTTTTACAAGTAGCGCTTAAACCTTACAAGTACATGAGTCAGTGTTATGCTATAAACATTTCTTCGTAGTTCAAAGAATGGATAATCTTACAGAATGTAAATGAACTCTCTTGTGGCAGTGACTACAAAGAGGTGATTTAAAGTGAACATCGCGCAGAGGAAACAAAAGAATAGTATCTTACCTTTGTCACTTGGTAAAATAAGCGACATTCTTGGGTCTTGGAACAATTCAAACAAACACCATTCACCTAAGCTATCAAATTTTCCACAGTGGTCACTCTAAACTTTCTGCTTTATATTGTCTCGCATTCTCTTTCTGATTGGTTAACAGCACGCATCTATTTTCCGCAAGCTTTGACTACGCATGCGCATCATGACAGCCGGTGTTTGCAGACTTTCAAAGACTTTTTCTAGAAACGTAAGATAAACTCGAGACAAGCCAATCGAACCAGGTGATAAAGCAAATAAAACCTAGGCATATGGTTTTGGTTAGAAATTATGCGACTTGTCGTCTGCGCTATACGATACTTTTAATTCTAAGAATAGACCAATAAACACAACAGTGTTTATGAACCCAAACCACTCTGATGAGCTTTCGAAGTTTTATTTGTATGTAAATATATTTTTGTTTTTTTGTTGTTGTAATCGTTGTCATCGTTGTTGTTGTTGCTGCTGCTGCTGCTGCTGTTGTTGTCGTTGTCACAACGTTGTCATTGTTGTTTGTTTTGTTTGTTTTTAGCAGTTTTTTAATGTCGTGCCTGTGGTTTCACTATCCTAATTAGAGTCATTTGTTGTAGTAATTGCTTTTTTAATTTTTGCTGCTACAAAAAGACATTCTGGGAAAAAATGTTTGCTTTTTAAAAACAATTTAACCATTACTGTAACATTACTGTTGTTTAACCACAAAGGACTATGTCTTTACACATCTGTGCCAATTGTTGATTCCTGCAATCTCGTACCCAGAGCCTGCGTTTCTTCTGGCCTGCGGCATAATCCATATTTTGGCACATGCGCAATTTTTAGAACGAGATACATAAACGCTCAAAATAATTTAGCGTAAAAATTAAATCGAAGTAGAAATCAAAGTAAAATCTTAGTAAAATCATAGTAAAATTTATTTAATTAAATTAATTAATTAATTTAATTATTAATTAATTAAATTATTTAATTAATTTAAATTTATTTTCGGGAGAAAATATTTTTAATTTTCGGCAGTCTTATACCGAAAGTCCAAGAAATACTGGTCTCGAAAATTTGATTATGCCAAAGCCCTCGCTCTTCACTGCAGGCAAGAAAAAACGCAGGGTCTGGGTACGAGATTGTGATTACTGCACATTTCGGATTAAAACCTTACTGCGCATGCTTGGAAAAATGACCGGAAAATTACACAGGCACTGTCAACTGTATCGCAAAATATATAAGATAACGACTAGATATTTTCTGGAATATTTACAATTCGTCGTTTTTCCATCAATTTCAAGCCGGAATTTGAACGTTTATAAAATGATTTCCGGCTTTCACGTCGTTTATCTTTTTTTACCAATCATTTTACGCGCTGGGGAAGTGAAGATGTTACGTTAATATATATTTCCGTCTCATCTCAAGTCATTTGTCTATCTTTTTATCTCAGTAATACAAATCTGTACACCAAAGGCCAGGAAACCACTTAAAAGAGATGAAATGTTGTGATGCGAGTGTGAGAGGAGAAGAAGCAAGAGGTTTTTTCGCTACGAAGTTGTTTACCGTTTCTGTATCGAAGAGCTTCCGAAATGTGTTATATATTGACATATATTTGGCAGTCGATAAGCCATTATAAAGACGTTATTGCTTCGTTTTGATTGTCCGTCGATTCAAAAGTCGAAGTCACTTTTTAAAATGTTGAATTGTTTTAGGCTAAAATGTCTATATTGAGTCAGTTGTGGAGAATGACTCCAATGACAACGGCGACATAAAGCCGATTGATTTTCTTAGCTAGCCGACTGGGTTTTTTTAATCTCATTTTTCACTTCCTCTCGTTTCTTTATTTTCTTTTGTCTTCGCTTCATTTCCCCCTTCAATTTCGTTTCATTTCTTTGCATCCTCTTTCCTTACTTACTCCATTCCTTTTTCTTGTCTTCTTGCCTTCTCAGCTTCATTTTCTTTCTCTTTCCCTTTCCCATTCTTTCAATTTTTGTATATTTCTATTTTCTCTCTATACGATTGTTCCTTCGTTCGACAAGGTGGTATTTTCTGGAAATCATTATCTCCATTACTAATCCATCCCTCTACGCTTAATCTTACCATTCTCACCGCACATTTACTAATCCGATTACCTCGCAGGATAAACTCGAAAACGTAATGTCCTGTTTTGAGACTTTTTTAAAAACATAACGTTAAAAATCCCTCCTTTTGGAGAAAGAATACACGAAGTCACTGTTCCCTAGCGTAGAAGTCACTGCTGATTGTGTCTCAGAATTGATAAATTCAAATCCCTTAAAATAAACTAAGAACAACTTAAGAGCAAAGATTGGTACAAAAAATATAGGAAGGATGCTGTAGAAATCATAGGTTCTCTTCTGTGCTTCGAGGGTTTTTCTCAAGGTTCTCTGGTTTTCCTCTCACAACAAAAATTAACTCTACTGCTGTAACATCCACTATTTTATGAAAGGTTTCTTAATTGAATTTATACTCTACCTGCTTTTATCTGTACAATTCTGATTATCAGTTTATTCCAAGTTTTTTTTTGCGTGTACAGATCATGAAGAGTTTTGGTCTTACAGAAAATGTATTGACTTAAGAGAAATGTTTGAAATTTACCTTGAACGTCTTCAAGCTTCTATCTTTTTCTGTTTTTTTACTTATTCATTTTATTTTTGGATACCAAACAAGGTATTTTCAACATTGTCTGATCAGCCTTCAGCGAAATAAGTGGGTTTTTACCCTCTGGTTACCCTCCAAAGACGCAAAGGATTATGGGGATGTGAAAGTAGTTTCATTGGAAACTATTCTTCGTTTACTCAAAACAAAGTTGGTCAATGTTCTAAGCGTTTATGTTATTTATTTAATGTAAACTTTGTTTACACTGACTTTAAGATCAATTGTTTAATTTCAATTGAGAATTACATTCCAAATGCGCTCGAATCATGTTTCGTTTATGAATATATATTGTGTGGGCCGCTGAAATACAATAGTCGTTCGCGAGACATCTCGTCATTTTATCACAGGTGGTAATAAGCACTCATTCTCTGGTATATTTACGAACATCTACTTTCTTCACCTATCAATTTAAACAATTTTTAAACCCATAAAAGTCAATGTCAATTTTGATACTGGAACTGACAGAAATATCTTAGAAGAAAAAACAGTAGTTCAGCACCATTTTTATTTATTTATCTGTTCGTGAGGACAGGGCAGAATAACGGTTTTTGGCCTTTCGCCATAAGGACAGCTTTACGTATTTAAGCAAAATCTTTTGTAAACAAGTTCTTTTGGAGCCAAGTAGCAAAATATCAAAAGCGACCAAAGTTTATTGAATGCGTATTTGAGATATAGAGCCGTGTACTTTGGGAGAGGTGATATTTTGGTCAGCAGAAAAACTGACATTTTCGTGAACACTATGTACATTAATTCTAATGATTCGACAAAAATTGTGTCACAAGTTTCGAATGGATGCTTAGAAATTTGGAGTATTAAACTCAGTTAAATAAAAAAAGCATAAAAGTAGAGGGCTTGTCGTGTTTTCTGCCCTGTCGTTTGTAAGACATGAAATGGCAGAAAAACCATTCATTTGAATAAACAACCATTCCAATTATTACACATTTATTGGTAACAAGTTACTCTTTGACTTAAATAAACCGTTTGTTATATATATAAATTAGTTTTTGGCGCTAAATCGTTCAGCATCAAATGCAAATGCGAGCCAAATTATTGAGCTCACCTTTTCGTCATATGATGTTATAAGTCGAAGCAGCGCTAGACACAAAATATTTCTATAAATACTCGCTGTAAAATTAATTTTGACAACTGTTCTCAGCCGTTTTAAGTGTCGATCCTAATAATAGAGAGTTTTAGATTTACGTTCACGGCAAACGTGAAACGTCAGTTGACCAGTAAAAAATTCTTTTAAATTACTGAAAAAGAATCGCAAAAAAGTCCAAGTTGTAGAAAAACAAAAGAGTATTTGCTCTTGGTGAGAAGGTTTGTAAAACGTAAAGTAAAATACAAAAAAACTATGAAAACGTGCTCACGTTTTCCGTTTGCGGGGAGAAAAAAGTCAATCTAAAACTCCTCTAATCGTAGTTCCAAAGAAGGGTAGAAAATAACAAGTTTTAAGTATGAAAAAGCAAGAAGATTCTAGATCTTTACTTACCTTGCTGTAGTGAGATTAGTTAAAACACTTTTTACATATTTCTTCGATCCAGCTGGGAATTGAATAAAAAGTTGTTGTCATTTATATTCGTGAGACTAGAACCCATACTCTCGTTAGAGTGACGTCATTCTATTGTGCTTTCAAGCGCCAATGTGACGACACGTGAAGGATTTGTGAGATTTTTTTAGCCACTAAATTTTAGAGGATCTGTGCCTATATTGCCGCCAAGTTTTTAAACTCGCAAATACATAAGCTCCAGATCCGTACTTAACTTAGCTTACATCATTTTACCTATCCATTTGGGGGTTCCTATCCATTGGATTGAATTATTGTACCTACTCTCTCTGTTAAATGAAACTCGCCCGTCATTTTTTGTTTTTCTTCAGGTGGCCGGGAGGAGTTCGCGCCAATGGACATCTGTTGCTTAATTCAGAAAAGGTAAGGTGACGTCAATACTTGACTGACGTGGATTTCCTGTCAGGTTATTGGCAAAGTTGTAACGAGGAATGAAAGGGATGGTTGAGTATGAGGAGCCGGGTTTCCCTTCACTGTGCGATGTTAGTTACGACAACTAATTAATTTTATGTGATAATGTACCCCTAGGGATACTAAAACTCGAGGCCAGTTGTAGTTAATGTTTTGTCTACTCTCCAGATCACTTTTGAATCAAAACATCAATTCCCAAGTTTCTAAAATGTCATAAAGTTCGTTTGATGTTAAAGAGAATATGAACCAAGAGAAGGAATCCCCGTGCCCCATCATGAGCTCTCTTTGATGCTATTTTTAGAATCTTTGGTTTGTTTTTCTCCACGCGTGTACTGCGCGCACTCTACCCTGTTTGCTGATGTTTTTTTTGTCATAACATAAGCAGACAGCTTATGCTTTTGTTCGCGTGCACAAAAATAAGCGATGGCAATGCGATTCTCTGAAAAATAGAATCAAACGGTGCCTATGATGGTTACAAGATTGAATATCAGATATTCCTTCTTTTAGTTTATTTACTCTTGATGTTACTTTTTATCAAGAAAAACACAGATACGCAGAACAAAGTACGTTTGAAGTCTAAATATATGATTCAGTTTATCTTTTATTTTACAGATGTCTAAATCTACTGGGAATTTTCTGACGTTGCGTCAAGCCCTCGACAAGTTCTCTGCTGATGGTAGGTAGATGATTCGTGGAGACAACGAGCTACAGGACCGACCAGTCGACACGACACGAAAACCTCCAGGAAAAAAAACCTTGTGTAGAAATTAATTTGAAACCTTCACCTTAAAACTAAATAAAATAGAATAAAACTAATTTCTAGTCCCACAAACAAATGCGGAAACAAACAGCTTTTGCATCGGTATCTCCACGCGTCTGCCATTTACCCGCCAAATTTCTGAACATGCACAGTTAGGTATGATTTTCAATTTTTTTGAACATACGCAAGAAACAGTTCTCTCTACAACTTGTCATTTCAGGCATGAGACTGACGCTCGCTGATGCCGGAGATACAATTGAGGATGCTAACTTTGTTGAGAAGATGGCTGACGCTGGAATTCTACGTCTCTATACTTTCCACGAGTGGATTAAGGTGATTTTCCTCCCTCGGTTGTTACTTTGTGGGAACCCTGTGTTTTATTCTAGCTTTCTGACTGGTTTGAGACTCTTCGATGGCTTCGATTCTAAACCAATCAAAACGCACGAAAGCGCAAATCATCCAATTTGGAAGCAGCCGGTTTGAGTCTTTAAAGATCAATAACAGTACGATCCATGGTCGCTATTCAGTATTCATAAGACGACGTTTTCAAATTAGATGTAACTTTAGGACCTTGAATGTCAAATCGTCAGAAAACTTTACAGGATACAAGCAGACAAAACGGAAAACGTGGTCCCTTAATGTCGCCTTAAATTGAAAACAACACGATGAGATTGATTTGCGAGTTAAAGGCACGTGCGTTCTGATTCTCCTCTCAAATTGATCTGAGATTATGATCATTTAAAACATACATTATCTGACGATTTTCTGGCACCTTTGCAGGAAATCCTCGAGGCCAAAGACTCCCTCCGGACAGGAGATGCTAGTTCATTCAACGATCGCGTGTTTGATAGGTACGGGTGATCGTTCTTTGTTCGTGTCTGTTATTGTCTTCGTTAATGTAGTCTGTATTGTGTGTGTGTTAACGGGGATCTTAGTCTTATTGTGTGTTAGCGCGGGATCTTAGTCGGACAATAAATCAGGAAAGCAGATTTCAAAAGGAATATTGAAATAGAAAGCAATTGGTCCAACTACCTTAGACTTTCCGTCTGCCATCGACCGACTACCCGGATATATCTGTAATAACAAATTACCGATATGTTATAAGAACAATCAATCCGAATGGCCCCAAGAGCCGTCTGGTAATGAATCAGTAAATAGCAGATACCTGGAGCCTATCACATGGGGTGTTTTCATGGTCATTGGTGATCGAGTGGAAATGGAATGACAACACATGATGGATCACATATGATTTAAGAATCACGTTTCACACGTTTCATATTAATATCATTAAAACACTTACACAGGGGTGGCGGAACCGGGGGAGGGGGGGCCATCCCCCCGCCCCCCACCAAATTTTTTGGGGGACCTGGCCCCCCACAATATTGGTTCTTAGTCATTGTTTTACGGCGCATGCTTCTGCAATCAAACAAAACATTTTCATTATCACATAGCGTCAAATATAATCTTCAGTGCCCCCCCCCCCCCCCAAACATTTTCAGCTTCCGCCGCCCCTGTTACAGTTGACGTATAAACCACTCAGTCCTTGTAAAACATTGTTATTGGTTGTATTACATTGTGTTCGAAAGCTGTATATTTTGTTGTTCGCGTTCGTTAGTGGTGGTGGTGGTGTGTCGTGGCTGTTGTGGGTGTTGCTGTTATTTGTTTTATTGACAACATGATGATGATGGTGATGAAAATGATGGCACCTGTGATAATGAAGGTGATGGTGATATATACATACATAAACATTTGTCAGTCTTCTAGCACTGATCGAGGACACTAATGATCATGATAACTATGATAAACAAGATGATTTACTGAAGTTGTAGTTGATTTTGGTGGCGGTGGTGGTGGTGGTGGTGGTGGTGGTGGCGGTGGCGGCGTGGGTGGTGGTGGTGGCGGCGGCGGCGAAAATGTTTTAAAATACTTCTTACTAAAGTCACTACATTTTTATCGCAGTTTTCAAACATCTAACAGTATACATTAATTATTTAGTGAAGTCAACCGAGCCATTCGTCTGACGGAGGCAAACTACGAAAACATGATGTACCGTGAGGCCTTGAAGACAGGGTTTTACGAGCTCCAAGCAGCACGTGACAAGTACAGAGAAGTGTGCACTAAAGGCATGCACAGAGATCTTGTGTTCAGATTCATCGAGGTATAAAATCACCTGCTTATTTTATCACTGAAAATAATTCAAAGTCAAACTTCAATGTTATCAAACCCTTAAAAACCCTGGACAGATATGATCTAAGTCAGAGCACCGCTAACTCACAGATCGAACCCCGAAACAACCTCTGAGCTGATCAAAGTCAGGGCGTGGCTAAATCACAGATCGAACACCGAAACAACCTCTGGGCTGATCTAAGTCTGGGCATAGCAAACTCACAGATGGAACCGTGAAACAACCTCTGGGTTGACCTGATTTTCGAGGGAAACACTTAATAGCCAGTGGCTAGCAAACCTGTGCCCTTATTCCCTTATCAAGTTGAAATTTAGAAATGGACCGGAAAACCCGGAGAAATGCGGTCAAATTACGAGAGAAAGCCAACAAGGTACTTTACTAAAAAATGAAAGCGATCAGTACCATCACAGCGTTAAGAAGTGGGACATTAGCAACGCACACTACCTGTGATTCCCTTAAGTCACGATCAGTACCATCACAGCGTTAAGAAGTGGGGCATTAGCAACGCACACTACCAGTGATTCCCTTAAGTCACGATCAGTACCATCACAGCGTTAAGAAGTGGGGCATTAGCAACGCACACTACCTGTGATTCCCTTAAGTCACGATCAGTACCATCACAGCGTTTTGAAGTGGGGCATTAGCAACGCACACTACCTGTGATTCCCTTAAGTCAGAGAATGGAAATAAAAGAGTGTTGGTTTTGCGTAGAAAAGAAACCCCATGTAACCCTGAGAAAACTGATTTGATAAGCAGTGATATCGCACTGTGATTGGTCCAAAGGATGACTTTTGAAGTTTGTAAGGCTGGGTTCATAATGTATGGCAGAGGGGAGGGGGCAGGTGAAATTTATAGGGGGAGATCAGACATTTTTTTACCAGTAAAAGGGGGGGGGGGGGTTGAATTTTTTCAGAAAATTGGGGGATGCAAAATTTCTAGAAGAAGCTACGAGAGATTGCCAGGGGGGAATAGTTATTTTTGGGGGGGACTTCAAGGGGGGTCAAAAATTTTTTGTCTTTAAATGATTTCACCTGCCCCCCTCCCCCCCCCCTGCCATTACATTATGAATGCAGCCTAAGGCTGATGTTGTTTCTTCATGATATTCAGGTCCAGACACTTCTGCTCTCTCCTATATGTCCTCACCTTTGTGATCACATCTGGCGTAAGATAGGCAAGGTGAGTTTAATGTTCTTATATCAAAACCGATGACTGAGTAAGAATTATGACACAATGCACGGCTCGATTGGATGCGTCGATCATGCTTTTTATTGCGATCACGAGTTTGTTTTAAAACCTATCCTCAAATAACCTTTATAAATATAAGGTTTGGTATCGAGTCTTACCTCATTCCATGAAAATTTCACGACACGTTTTTTTCACGATTTTACGGTGATTTCGCGATTTTTGGAAATTTTTGAATTTTGAATCACTTTAATTTCGCGTTTTTAAGTAAGGCACTATTTTATTTAACTAATCCTTGAATCAAGTAGAACAACTTCATCTACGATATCGTCAAAACTAAAAAAAGATGCAGCGTCAGGTCTATATGACAACACTAACAACAAAGAGGTTCTCACAATGTCCACAAGAAATTCACGCTTGTACATGAATTATTGACATGAGTCACTGATAGACCACAATATCCAAGTTACTACACCCTTTATTCCCGCTTTCTCCCATCCTTTCATGACATGAAATCATTGAAATTATTGGAATCAATCTTCGGATTCTTGCAGATAAACCAATGCAGTTTATAGGTTGTTCTAGTTAGTATATATTTCAATATTTAACGACTTCTCTAATCTTCACGCCTGTTCTTCGTTTTGTATTGTAGAATGGAAGCATCGTGGACGCGTCGTGGCCTGTTATCGGAAAAGAAGACGAAGTTCTCCTACAAGCATCTGCATACTTGGAGAGTATTACTCACGATATGCGTCTGAGGATTAAGAACTTAATAGCACAACAGGCCAAGAAGGTAAAATATATATACTATCTCATATTCCACAGCGAAAACTGTGCAATTGCCGCTCATGGCGTCATTTGTAACAGGGTTAGTTCTGATGGATGTTGCAAGGAGTTTTAGGATGTCACTCCGACAAATCATGCATCGTAAAGCATCACATGACCCGGCCAATAGCGCTTAAAATGAACATGTTCCGTTAGCTGACAGCCCAATAATAATAAAGCTTTGCTACAGTAATGACGTCTACTGGTATTAACAGCTCACCAAAAGAGAATATAACAATTAAAAGATGAATTAAGATGGTACATCGATCACCTTTACCCATAAAAGATAGACAAACACACGAAACTCTATATTTTCCCCATCATCTTTGTTTTGTTTTGCCCGCTGTCAAGATGGCCGCCATATCGTCGAAGTAGGCCTTTAATCCCATGTTTTCTTATTCACAGCACAAAGGAGACTCAACACCACCCAAGCCAAACCATGGTGTCATATACGTGGCTAGCTCATTCCCTGCCTGGCAGCACACTACACTCACGATCATGAAGAATCTGTACAATGCTAACAATGGATCGTTCCCAGACAATCGAGAGATCATGACCGCTCTGAAAGATAAACCAGAGGTTAAGAAATACATGAAGAAGCTGATGTCTTTTGTGCAGTTTGTGAGGGTAAGTAAACGAAGCTAAACATCAAAAGTACATTGTTTGTAATCATCACCATCATCATCATCATCCCTACCCTCCCTACCCTCGTAAAACAAGAATGGTTCAGTTGATAATGTAACCTGAATGTAGCACTGTCATTTGATTAGATAGGGAAAAATTTCTTGGTTTTTTATTTATTCAGAACAAATCCAATGATACTAAGTCAACTTCACTTCATCTTTCTTTCATGTGTCTTTTAGGGCAGTGTAGAAAAAGATGGATTGTCAGCCATGGACACAACTCTGCCATTTGACGAGAAACACGTTCTGCTTGATAACCAACAATACCTTGAAAAATCCCTAGGGGTAAGTGATGATTTATATTGCTGCTGCCACCAGGGCTTTCCATACTTGTTATTCACCAAATGCTTCTTGTTTTCTTTCTTGCAGCTGGCACGTGTTGAAATCAAATCATCCAGTGAAGCAGATGCAAAAATCCAAGAAGACTCAGCTCCTGGGAAACCAATTACAGTGTTCACGACCAAAGAAGGTTTGGTAAGTTGAGAAAAGTAGAAAGAAAAATAGTCTACATGAACGATACATGAACCTTATTCATGCAGAAACTATGTGGACTTGAACAATAGATTCTCCCCACCAAACCGTGCATTCGGCTGTAGGTTTTCCCAGCCAGGCTTTTCAGGACGAGGTAACGCGGTTTTTAAACAAAATATTTTATCTTTATGGCCCAGTCTGGTAAAGGGGATTAATTAATTTACAAGGAGTAGTTACAGACGTCTAATGAAGAGATCAAATGGAGCAGTGTTTGTCAAATTGTTTTCCCATGTTTTATCTTGGTGGTGTTTTTTTTCTCCAGACAAATGGCATTGCAAACGTTGCTGACAAGACTCCTCTGGCCGCAGACACTAATCCTCTTGTGACCCCTGTATGTAGATACGTCAATGTTCAGCTCGTAGGGACAAAACCAGCTTGTGGAGCCAAAGGACAAATTGCTACAATACTACTGGAGAATCCTAAGGGAGAATATATTCTTACTCAACATCAGTTAGTTGATCAGGTTAGTGTATGTGTTTCTCAATTTATCTTTTCCTTAATAGACGTTTAACAACTTGGTATTCAACCTTTTTGCCGAATAGGTTAAATCTGTGTTTGGGCTTCGTGATAGGAAGTTAGTGCTGTGCTCTTCTTCGGCATGTGATAAAGGTTAGTCTATTTATTTAAATCATTTCCATCTACAGTTACAGATACAGTGATTTCATTTTCTCTCCTTCTCTATGTCTCTTTCTCATTTCTCTATACTAGCATGCATTGTTGCATAAAATACCTTCACTGGCAACATCTTTGAGACTTTGCGACTTTCTATCGAAACTTGCTGAGGTGCTTTTTTCGAAAGATTCCTGTTACCGATGTTAGATCATGTACTGTTTTCTAAAGATCTACGTTTCCTAAAAACCATGTATTTTTTCATTTTTTTAGTTCTCAGTGGAGAAGTTCTACATCTACATGGCAAGACTATCTATGCATGTATCAAAATATAGTTCATTTTACTCTGTACAGGTAGACTTCAAACCATATATCCGTGAAAAACAATAACTCACAAAAGAGTACAAATTAATGCAAAGTTTTGTAGTAAAGTATTCGATCTACTGAGGTCTACTGAACTTACTAATTTGTGTAGCTTTGTACAACGTTTTTCACGAATATATTGAATGCACCCTAGTGTAAAGTAAATCAACAGAATTAATCGTGACTTCATTGAAAACCACTTTCAGTTTCCAGACTTGGATTCTAAGATACCACTTTGAATCCAGGTGCTAAGCAGCTAGGCAATGTTTTTTCTCCAAAGACAACCTAGTATTTTTACACAGAAATGTAGTCAAAATCATTATTTCATTACAGTTTCCTGTCTTAATATTTCTATTCATAGCCCAGCAACATTACTTCCAAAACAAGATAAGCACATAGTGGTATAAATTATCTGTCAAAAACTTATTTTCAGTTTAAAAACATTAATGGAATACATGCTTCCTATCAACTTATCTCTACAGTATAATAAAATATATCAAATAGCTACTTCATCAGCCTCTATTTATTTTCCTAATCAACATATATTAATATTAATATATTAAAACCATGGCATTTTTTGCTCCAAAATGACCAAATGGGTCAAAATCGTCCATGCTTTTTGCTCAAAAATGGCCAAAAATGACCTATTTTGCATGTTTCATCAATAATGCATATTTTTCCAAAAGGTGTGAAAATGGGTCAAAATCGATCAAAACCATGGGCTATAGTCCATGCTTTTTGCTCAAAAATGACCTATTTTACATGCTTCATGAATAATGCATATTTTTCCAAAAGGTGTGAAAATGGGTCAAAATCGATCAAAACCATGGGCTATAGTCCATGCTTTTTGCTCAAAAATGACCTATTTTGCATGTTTCATGAATAATGCATATTTTTGCAATAGGTGTGAAAATGGGTCAAAATCGATCAAAACCATGGGCTATAGTCCATGCTTTTTGCTCAAAAATGACCTAGTTTACATACTTCAACAATAATGTATATTTTTCCAAAAGGTGTGAAAATTGGTCAAAATCGTTCAAAACCATGGGCTATAGTCCATGCTTTTTGCTCAAAAATGACCTATTTTGCATGTTTCATGAATAATGCATATTTTTCCAAAAGGTGTGAAAATGGGTCAAAATCGATCAAAACCATGGGCTATAGTCCATGCTTTTTGCTCAAAAATGACCTATTTTGCATGTTTCATCAATAATGCATATTTTTCCAAAAGGTGTGAAAATGGGTGAAAATCGATCAAAACCATGGGCTATAGTCCATGCTTTTTCCTCAAAAATGACCAAAAGTGACCTATTTTGCATGTTTCATGAATAATGCATATTTTTCCAAAAGGTGTGAAAATGGGTCAAAATCGATCAAAACCATGGGCTATAGTCCATGCTTTTTGCTCAAAAATGACCTATTTTGCATGTTTCATGAATAATGCATATTTTTCCAAAAGGTGTGAAAATGGGTCAAAATCGATCAAAACCATGGGCTATAGTCCATACTTTTTGCTCAAAATTGACCAAAATACCATATTTTGCATGTTTCATCAATAATGCATATTTTTCCAAAAAGTGTGAAAATGGTCCAAAATCGATCAAAACCATGGGCTATAGTCCATGCTTTTTGCTCAAAAATGGCCAAAAATGGCCTATTTTATAACCTTCATAAATAATGCATGTTTTTTGAAAAGGTGTGAAAATTGGTCAAAACCATGGGCTATATATAGTCCATGCTTTTTGCTCAAAAATGGCCAAAAATGACCTATTTTACATGCTTCATGAATAATGCATATTTTTCCAAAAGGTGTGAAAATGGGTGAACATCGATCAAAACCATGGGCTATAGTCCATGCTTTTTGCTCAAAAATGACCAAAAATGACCTATTTTGCATGTTTCATGAATAATGCATATTTTTGCAGTAGGTGTGAAAATGGGTCAAAGTCAATCAAAACCATGGGCTATAGTCCATGCTTTTTGCTCAAAAATGACCAAAAATGACCTATTTTACATACTTCATGAATAATGCATATTTTTCCAAAAGGTGTGAAAATGGATCAAAATCGATCAAAACCATGGGCTATAGTCCATGCTTTTTGCTCAAAAATGACCTATTTTACATGCTTTATGAATAATGCATATTATTCCAAAAGGTGTGAAAATGGGTCAATATCGATCAAAACCATGGGCTATAGTCCATGCTTTTTGCTCAAAAATGACCTATTTTACATACTTCATGAATAATGAATATTTTTCCAAAAGGTGTGAAAATGGGTCAAAATCGATCAAAACCATGGGCTATAGTCCATGCTTTTTGCTCAAAAATGGCCAAAAGTGACCAATTTTACATGCTTCATGAAAAATGCATATTTTTTCAAAAGGTGTGAAAATGGGTCAAAATCGATCAAAACCATGGGCTATAGTCCATGCTTTTTGCTCAAAAATGGCCAAAAGTGACCTATTTTACATGCTTCATGAATAATGCATATTTTTCAAAAGGTGTGAAAATGGGTCAAAATCGATCAAAACCATGGGCTATAGTCCATGCTTTTTGCTCAAAAATGACCTATTTTGCATGTTTCATGAATAATGCATATTTTTCCAAAAGGTGTGAAAATGGGTCAAAATCGATCAAAAGCATGGGCTATAGTCCATGCTTTTTACTCAAAAATGACCAAAAATGACCTAGTTTACATACTTCATGAATAATGCATATTTTTGCAAAAGGTGTGAATATGGGTCAAAATCGATCAAAACCATGGGCTATAGTCCATGCTTTTTGCTCAAAAATGACCTATTTTACATGCTTCATGAATAATGCATATTTTTCCAAAAGGTGTGAAAATGGGTCAAAATCGATCAAAACCATGGGCTATAGTCCATGCTTTTTGCTCAAAAATGACCAAAATACCCTATTTTGCATGTTTCATCAATAATGCATATTTTTCCAAAAAGTGTGAAAATGGTCCAAAATCGATCAAAACCATGGGCTATAGTCCATGCTTTTTGCTCAAAAATGACCAAAAATGACCTATTTTACGTGCTTCATGAATAATGCATATTTTTCAAAAAGGTGTGAAAATGGGTCAAAATCGATCAAAACCATGGGCTATAGTCCATGCTTTTTGCTCAAAAATGACCAAAAATGACCTATTTTACATGCTTCATGAATAATGAATATTTTTCCAAAAGGTGTGAAAATGGGTCAAAATCGATCAAAACCATGGGCTATAGTCCATGCTTTTTGCTCAAAAATGACCAAAAATGACCTATTTTGCATGTTTCATCAATGATGCATATTTTTCCAAAAAGTGTGAAAAGGGGTGAAAATCGATCAAAACCATGGGCTATAGTCCATGCTTTTTGCTCAAATATGACCAAAAATGACCTATTTTACATGCTTCATGAATAATCCATATTTTTCCAAAAGGTATGAAAATGGGTCAAAATCTATCAAAACCATGGGCTATAGTCCATGCTTTTTGCTCAAAAATGACCTAGTTTACATACTTCATGAATAATGCATATTTTTGCAATAGGTGTGAAAATGGGTCAAAATCGATCAAAACCATGGGCTATAGTCCATGCTTTTTGCTCAAAAATGACCTATTTTACATGCTTCATGAATAATGAATATTTTTCCAAAAGGTGTGAAAATGGGTCAAAATCAATCAAAACCATGGGCTATAGTCCATGCTTTTTGCTCAAAAATGACCTATTTTGCATGCTTCATGAATAATGCATATTTTTGCAATAGGTGTGAAAAGGGGTCAAAATCGATCAAAACCATGAACTATAGTCCATGCTTTTTGCTCAAAAATGACCAAAAATGACCTATTTTACATGTTTCATCAATAATGCATATTTTTCCAAAAGGTGTGAAAATGGGTCAAAATCGATCAAAAGCATGGGCTATAGTCCATGCTTTTTGCTCAAAAATGACCTATTTTACATGCTTCATGAATAATGAATATTTTTCCAAAAGGTGTGAAAATGGGTCAAAATCGATCAAAACCATGGGCTATAGTCCATGCTTTTTGCTCAAAAATGACCTATTTTACGTGCTTCATGAATAATGCATATTTTTCCAAAAGGTGTGAAAATGGGTCAAAATCGATCAAAACCATGGGCTATAGTCCATGCTTTTTGCTCAAAAATGACCTATTTTACATGCTTCATGAATAATGAATATTTTTCCAAAAGGTGTGAAAATGGGTCAAAATCGATCAAAACCATGGGCTATAGTCCATGCTTTTTGCTCAAAAATGACCAAAAATCACCTATTTTGCATGTTTCATCAATAATGCATATTTTTCCAAAAAGTGTGAAAATGGGTGAAAATCTATCAAAACCATGGGCTATAGTCCATGCTTTTTGCTCAAATATGACCAAAAATCACCTATTTTGCATGTTTCATCAATAATGCATATTTTTCCAAAAAGTGTGAAAATGGGTGAAAATCTATCAAAACCATGGGCTATAGTCCATGCTTTTTGCTCAAAAATGACCTATTTTGCATGCTTCATGAATAATGCATATTTTTGCAATAGGTGTGAAAATGGGTCAAAATCGATCAAAACCATGGGCTATAGTCCATGCTTTTTGCTCAAAAATGACCTATTTTACGTGCTTCATGAATAATGCATATTTTTCCAAAAGGTGTGAAAATGGGTCAAAATCGATCAAAACCATGGGCTATAGTCCATGCTTTTTGCTCAAAAATGACCAAAAATGACCTATTTTACATGCTTCATGAATAATGAATATTTTTCCAAAAGGTGTGAAAATGGGTCAAAATCGATCAAAACCATGGGCTATAGTCCATGCTTTTTGCTCAAAAATGACCAAAAATCACCTATTTTGCATGTTTCATCAATAATGCATATTTTTCCAAAAAGTGTGAAAATGGGTGAAAATCTATCAAAACCATGGGCTATAGTCCATGCTTTTTGCTCAAAAATGACCTATTTTGCATGCTTCATGAATAATGCATATTTTTGCAAAAGGTGTTAAAATGTGTCAAAATCGATCAAAACCATGGGCTATAGTCCATGCTTTTTGCTCAAAAATGACCTATTTTGCATGCTTCATGAATAATGCATATTTTTCCAAAAGGTGTGAAAATGGGTCAAAATCGATCAAAACCATGGGCTATAGTCCATGCTTTTTGCTCAAAAATGACCTATTTTACATGTTTCATGAATAATGAATATTTTTCCAAAAGGTGTGAAAATGGGTCAAAATCGATCAAAACCATGGGCTATTACATGTTACAAAAACACAAATCATAAAATAATTGTTTATTCTGTATATTAAATTAGTAATAAGCATGTGAAGTTCCTGACACTAGGAAACAATGGTTCTAATTTTCTCCTTTTATGTCCTTGTAGTATCAAACCAAAAGAAAAATTGCTGAAGGAGGAAAAAACCGACCTCTGGAACCCAGGATAAAACGTTTTACAAGATATTTGGGAATAGTACATTAAAGTGCATCAAATTAATTAGTTCAGTTTTGTTTGTCGAATATTTCTCTTTTTTTCACTGTTGAATTTTCTTTTTTTAAATGCAATAACCTGATCATCAGGTTTATGAAAATTAATCTTTGGTGTTTGACGTTGTTTGAACTTGCTTTCTGTTTTTCTGGCAGTGACTTCTGGATCCTCTATTTCTTCTGTTTCTTCACTGTCATTAATTTTTTCATCATTATCAGTATTCTTACTGCAGAAGAAAGGGATAAGAAAGTGATAGAAATATGCCCCAAAATAGCTAAAACATTTTTGGGCATATATGATAAGAAATGTTATGTACTAGTTTCATATTCAATTCGTAAAGGTTTAGCCTTGTCTATAAGTCAGTATTCACAGTACAGATACCACTTAAAGACTGTGGCATTTCAAGGCATTATTGTTTATCGGTCCTGCACTGGGGCATAGCTAAGATTTTCCGAAGAAGAGCCTAAATTCAAAAATATGTCATTTTCTTTAAATCCCCAAAATGCCAATTTGCACTAATAGGTCACATGTTTATATCCCCTTGAATCAAGCTGTTGTGTCAAAATAAATGTTAGAAACGGAAATAATAGTAACAGCTGAGCTCATAATATGTGAAAAACGGTAGGTAAGATAGTAGGAAAGATGTGTGTGTACCTCAAGTTGAGTGGGGGTTCAATAATCTGTACTGTTGTCCAGGCACCATAAGGTGAAGATGATTTAACTTTTGTGTTCTTAACTTTGTCCCCTATATCTTTATTGCTTTTCTGCTCTAGTTGTGTGTCCTCTGACTGCTTTACCTCTAGCCGTTTCTCCTCTTTGCCTTCTTTTTGCTAATGCAAAACATTGAAAGAAATTCACATCACAAATACAATCAATCAATCAATCAATCAATCAATCAGTCAGTCAGTCAGTCAGTCAGTCAGTCAGTCAGTCAGTCAGTCAGTCAGTCAGTCAGTCAGTCAGTCAGTCAGTTGCTAACAATTTAACACAATATTTATGCTACTGTCGTAAGCTTTAATAGCCAGTAACAATTAGCTTGTTGATTAAAGAGTAGCCCCTTACCTCTGCAGTGCTTGCTTGTACTTGTGTTTCATCTTGTTTTGGTGTTTCATCACTTGTATCGCTGTCAGATAATATTAATAGCAATTTATTGTTTTCTTTAAATAATGAACTCTTGAACTTTTTTAATACTTTTTCATTTTCTTTTTTATGGTTTACAATTACTAATAAGCTTCAATCCCTGAATGACTTATTGTAAAACATGAAAAAGTCATAGAAAAGAGTTATAAACATGACTCCTGACGACAATTTAGATGCCTTTGACTTACTTGTCTGGTGTTTGTAAACAATCTGGGACATCCCATTGTGATGCTGTAGAATATAATTAAAAGGATCAAGTGAATTAAGCTTCTAAACTTACATTGTTTGAGCGAATAAAAGTTTATGATAAAGAGTAGATTCCCAGGGGCAGATCCAGGATTTTTTCAAAGGGGGGGATTGTAGCATTGATTGAGGTACTTAGCGGGAAATTTGCACAGGGTTCTCAAACCGAAGTAGGTCTTATGATAATGATTATTTGCTGCAGGTGAGCATGGTTGTTTCAGTTCCTACACAGGGCGTATAGAAAAAAAGCGAGCGAAATGTGGTCGGCACCCCTGTTTTAATAAAACTCACGATGCTGTTGGTGTTGTCATAAAAAAATTAAACTAATAAAAAATCATGATATAGCTATCATGGGGGGGGGGGGGGGTTGCAACCCAAATCCGCACCACTGATATGAGTTTGGAATGTATGGAACTGCCTTATAGCATGTACAATGTAGGGTATGCGAAAACACTGAGATGGCTTCCTATCATTGTCCTGTCAAGTGTCCAATCACAACACAGTCATGGCTACATGTATATCGCATTCTTTATGGTTAGTGAATGCAACCACTGCCTAGTTAACTCAGTTACAGGTAGAAAGAGCATCGGCCTGTTGTGCTGGATTCATCAGATTCAAACCTCTACCAGATCAACAATTGGGGTCTTATAATAACTAAGGAGAAGGTGCTGCCTTTGAAATAATTACATTTGCAAATGGTTAGCCCTTTATGCATTATCAGATAAGGACTTCAAACCATAGGCCCTGTCTGTCATCACTATATAACCCTGTAGAGAGCAGAAGTAAAAGACCCACTGAAAAAGCAGGTGATTACAGTAGTAAATACTCATACTAACGCTACAGGGCCCACTAATTAGCTATGATGTTGTGGTGTCCCTGCCCTCAGAGGAAAATACATTAATGTAAATAATACAGTACAGATATAAAAAGGTTTTCTTGCCTAGTGTTTCAGAGTTGTAGTAGTAATAGTAGCCTTCAGGTGATTGTGCTATAGACCAATGATGAGAACAGTGAGCTACTGGTTGGCCATCGTTATACACTATGGTACAACCTGCAATAACAACATTTTATATATTGTTTATCCCAAAACCGCAATCAAGATATTTTTCACTAACTTATATGAAATGTTTTGTTGAAATTTAAAAAGTAAACTAATCAAATATAGAACTTTTAGGATCACATGATCAATGCAGTCATGTTGGATGGCAGATAAGAAAAATTCTGAGTAGTAAAGAAATTATTGTTTTAATAATAATAATAATAATGGGTTCTTATATAGCGCATTATCACATTGTCTCAATGCGCTTTACATTGCAAGCCACTGCCATGGGATTTTTAATGCATTTTTTGAAGCATCTATTATTGTAAATAAATAGAGTGGAAAATAAATCCCAAATGAAAATATGTTAACTAGTCCATGCAGATTGTGGCATATGTAGATAGTATGACTAACCAGCACTGGATGTTTCGTCATGTGTAGTTGTAGTGTTTCCTTCCTGGTAAGTCTTTTGTTGGTAGGATACTGGTCTTGCTGTAGAAGTTGTTTTCTGTGTAGCTCTGTTGAATGCTTCTTCACCAATGTCTTTCTTGTATGACTCTAGTGCAGCCTGCAAAAGATTACCATACCACAGTATAAGAACCTCCTATTATTATAATTACTAAGACAAGTGCATTGTACATTAATTTAGCCAAACACAACACTGCTCATCTAATGGTTGTACGCTGTATGCTCTGAGTATTTACTGCTGCAGTATCTGTGCCAAGCAGCACCTGCATTGCTTCGTTAGGAATTGCTTTTATTAAGAAGTTAATGAAATTTACCTTCAGTACAGTAAAATAATTGGACTATAAAACACGCAATATATAACCAAATCCATCTGTCCTAGCACCCTTGACCTTTGACCCTTGACCCTTGAAATTATTTGAATTGTTATCATAAATATTACATCTTCAATCGCTTGCAGGTTCCTTTTCAATTCCTCGTTGTCTTTCAGAGTTTGCGCTCCTCTCTTGTGGACCTAACATGCAGAGGTAAAAAAAACAAGGTTTTTATTTGGTATTCCTTGACTAGATTTGGTTTAAAACTAAAGGGTCTGACCTCTTTTATTTTTCTTGCAACGTTTTCCTTGTGTTTTTTGCCTCTCTCATGGAACTCTATACTCTGAATTTCAATTAAAGCAAAGTTATGTATCATGACTTGTGTAGCAGTGTTAACAGACTGGCCTACAGCTGTAGAGCATTTTACTTACAGGTTTATTATCAGTAATCCAACATTTACAGAAATCACAGAATTTTTTAGCTTGTGACTGCCAGTACTCAGTCCTACGAAGAACATGGATATTTTATATTTAATTTTACTTGGATATTAAAGTATTAGCAGAACTAATCTTATCTTAAACAGTAAAGGTTCAGTTTACATTCCTGTTATACTTACATTTCCTAATTTTAAAGCAATATCTTTGGTTTAAAAATCACAAATTATTTCGAATAAAAACACGAATTAGGTTTTCAAAATGGCGGCCAAAGCTGAGAGATACTAGGGACTAATCATCACTCTTCTTGGAGTATAACACAGGTAACCCATTACGAATTTTCCCCTCTCAAAACCAAGGCTTTTTTTTTAAAAAGTTCATGTATTTCTGGGTCCAACCGCCCTCAAACACATTTACGATACAGCGAAAAACGTTAATAATGATTTAATCTCCACCAGAGAAAATAAGAACCAATTGCCTTTGGTTTTAGACCCGGAAAGCGGTATTCTACCAGTACTGATTGACAGCACACTGTATTATATAATAAATGAAAAGTCAATTCTACTGAATATATTATGGTTTATGAACAAACGACAAACACTTCTAAGAGTTTAATAGAGGCGTATTTAATATGCATAACTTGTACTGACTCTTGTTTACATCCCGCTATAGCTTTAGATTATTTTTGCAATCAGGTTTATCAATCGGGTTTATAAGTTTTGTAGCTATTTCGGCGTGCAACCTTCGGTAAATATAGTCTTCTATATGTGCAAGAGAAAATGAACTAAGAGAAGGAATCCCCGTGCCCCATCATGTGCACACTTTGATGCTATTTTTAGAACCATTGATGCTATTTTTAGCTCGTTACCATGCCCGCGCGATAATCATGCTTCCTTTAAAACCTCGTCTTAGGACACGAAAATTGACAAAAACACAGGTGTTTGTTTACTGCAAGAAAAGAAGCCGCCTACCATCAGCAAATCAACCAATCAAGTTCTTCGCTCAAAATATCTCCAAGCTAAAAATAGCATCAAACTGTGCACATGATGGTTACAAAACTATATAGGTAAAATTCCTTCTCTTAGTTCATATTCTCTTGATATGTGTCTATTCAACATTTGCAGAGCTAATTTTTTGTCATGCGCATGCATCAAATATGCATTAAATATATTTGATCTTATTACTTTGCCTATAAATAATTAGTAGTGTAACAGGTTTTTCAAAATTCTGGTAACGGGAATGAAAAGAGATCATAATCTTTGATGTACTTTCTTACAACAGCTCTCAACACTGGTTTTGGGACCTGATTTATCAGGTAATCAAACGAGGTTTGGTTAGTATAGTCATAATAAAAGGACTGTTTTTGGGGGAATTTTACTTTAACATCAACTTGTAAATGGCGGAGAACCCGTTTAGCATCTTGCGCTAATGTATCAAAAGAACCGATGAAGTCGTAGTTTACTGCGCATGGCTGGGACAACTCCTTATAAGGCATCCAATGTATGTCCATTTTAAGAGGCTTTGAGGTGATGAGGAATTTGAAAAATTCCGTAATAGTTGGTACATCTTCGTCAATATAACTCTTTCGATGCTTTGACTTCTTACGAAACTTCTTGATGATCTGAGAGCCCCAGCGCTTAACAAAGTACTCTCTGTACCTAAGAAACTTGTCTCTGTAAGCAGAAACCAGACGTTCTAGTGGCTCCCGAACGAACAAGAACTTGTAGTATGTTCTCAATCGCCGTTCGATGCCAAACGGGGAATAATCAGTCAAAAAAGTGAATTTTTGATGATCAACTTTCTTGATCGAACTAGCTGACAGAGCTTCTCCTGCCAGAACTGAGAACACTCTCTTCCAGTTTGAACACGCTACCTTGGGGAAAAAACAATAAAGAATTTGGTGCCTGTCGTCGACTATCATCTGTCGACTAGTCGCTTGCTTCTCTTCTAACGAAAGACTTGACCATGATCGCCTGCCATGGAGACGACAACGCTGTTGTAGGTGTGACACACGTTCTTCGCTGCTTAGCTGTTGAACGAGATTAATTAAAGGTCACTAGACATATTCGTATGGCGCATTTGATCATATTCACTACATGTGAATTTGCACCAGTAATTGATTATTATTATTAGTGGGGGAGGGGGATTAACCAAATCCAGCCAAACAATAGGGTAGAGTTTATAAAAAATGATCGAAAACGAATGAAAATCATCCAAAATCCACCCAAAATTGTCCGAAATGCACCAGACATTGAGTGGCGGGCTACCTTACGAATCAGACCCCCCTCTCCCACACCCTACGCACAAAGGTGAACGACAGTTCATATCATTAAGAACATTGGTACGATACATCTGTTCGTAAAAACCTCGACCATGCCTGATACTTACTAGAGGTCTTGGGGGTAAATATTGACTTGGACCTAAAAATGTTTTATATGCGGTTAGTAATTTTCGTCGGGTTAATTTTAAAAAAAAAACACGGTTTTGTGCAAGGGCGGATGCGGGGGAGAGGGGGAGGGGGCAAAGGGGGGGCTGAAGAACCCCTTCAGGGGAAAAACAAAACAAAGCTGAAGAGAATTAAATGTGTGTTTTTTTCCCTTGTGTTGACAGAAGAAACTCAACTGGCTGGATCCTCCCTTGTGGTGGGGGGAGACCATAGACTATGCGTTAGGGTTCTGTGAATCTATATATCTCCCCCTTTCTACATAAGCCACCCCCCCTAAAAATAGGTCCCACATTACTGATTCTGGAACAGCTCAGACAGCACCAATGACCTTGAGATCCCATGATATACTGTTGTCTAAATTAACTATAAAATATAAGTCCAACCAACATCACATTGGCAAATAATAACTTGTTTAGCTCGACAGATAGGCGAGGAGAGGATAAAGTATTTCGAAAAGTAGAGTACAAACACTTAATGTGTGCAACATAAATATCACCTAAAAAGTGTTATATCTTATGCTAATTCTATTGTTTTCTTTTGTTTTATTAGTGCTATTTACTATTTACCTTTGTAGCTTAACTATTTATAAATATAACTAAATAGTGTTATTTATCTTATGCTAATCAGTTCTATTGTTTTCTTTTGTTTTATTAGTGCTATTTACTGCTAAATAGTGATAACTAGAGTGCAAACAACATAGACTATTGAACACATTTAGTATTTTTACTCTATTGAGTTAATATTTTCGAATAAGTTATATTTCATTTACCATCTTATACGCCGGTGGTAAATCGATTGAAATCCAAATAAAGTTTAACTATAATAATATATAAAAAAATATCATATCATATGAATGTCTGTACATGCTTAACCTTCCACCCCCCCCCCCCCCGAACTTTTGTAGCTTAAGTATTTATAAATATCACTAAATAGTGTTATATCTTATGCTAATTCTATTGTTTTCTTTTGTTTAATTAGTGCTATTTACTACTAAATAGCGATAACTATTACACACATTTAGTATTTTTACTCTATTAAGTTAATATTTTTGGATAAGTAATATTTCATTTGTTATCTTATACACCGGTTGTACATCGATTGATGTAGACCCAAAGTTTAACTATAATTTAATATAAAAATTAGTTTAAATAAAAAGTGAATAATAGTTGAAATAACATATGAATAGACTCTATACATGGCCATACATGCACCAATAGCTTTTCAGAATTTTTGCAGTTTAAATATTTATTACTGATTGACTGCTCAGTACCGTCACTAAAAGTATGGAAGTTCCTCATATATCACTATTCATAGATAACTTGTAATACAAATAAAGTATCCTAATAAACAAAGGAAGAGGTGTGTTAAATTTGTAAGTAAATAAAAGATTAGAAAAGAGAAAACATTGCAAGAAACAAATAAACATTTGGTAGACTTACGGTAAAGCCGACTTAAATTAGCATTGAAATCCAGAGCACGAGTTGTCGACCCAAAATGTTTTATCTTGGCCTGGTAATACTCGTTAAAAGTTGGCATTAAAGCAACTAATAAACTAGAAATCAAACACAATATAGCTATAGCTGAAAGAATTCGACGAAAATACCTAAGTGACATCTCGATAGTTGATTCAGAAATAAAACGAAGGTCAGTGAAGAGGTGCGTTACTTTATTAAAGTAACATGATACTTAGTAGAATGAGGCTAATTATAGGGGAGGAGGGGGCGCGGTTAATAAATATTGGGAGGGGAATGGGGGGAAGGAGGGGGAAGAAGGGGAGAGAGGGGGAAGGGGGAAAGGCTTATCTTTTGATGCGAGCTGTTTTCGCGAAGATGTGGACTGAAAAAATAAAATCCATTCTTGATAGATTAGGTCTTGGGTATTTAAGGCAACATGATTGTTATTAAAAGACCGAAGATGGGTGGAATCTGTAACAAAACTCATTAAACAAAGAATCGAAGATTGGCGACTTATATAACGACGAAAGAAGGACGAAAACATCACTCAAAAATGGATTGAGAACGGTATAGCAGGTTTAAAACAGTCTATAAGCAAGAGGAATACCCGAGAGAAGTTAGCAAAATCAAACAAAGAATAAGCCTTCTCATACTCATTAATAATTCACGAGTAAACCATCCAATCAATGGGCTATTTTTGGGCCACATGATGTTACTTGAAACCTGGTAAAGTGCTGTGAAAGGAATGCATTCACTCTGGAGTAACTGGAACAAAATTAATTCAGTCCTAGGACTGAATTAATTTTGTTCCAGTTACTCTAAGTCGAATAATTAATGAGTATGAGAAGTCATTTCAAAGCTTCCAAATTGGACTGGACAAGAGTTCAAAGTCCTTGACTGGAACTAATTGCGCGGACTTTGAAATCTTGTCCAGTCCTCATTGTCGGCTTTGAAACATTACTTACAAAACTCAGAATCAGCCATCACTGTCTTCAGATTGAAGTGGGCACTGAGATGCACTCGACCATAGACTGAACCTGAATAAATGTCCTGTATGTAAGGTTGGTGTAGAAGATGAGGCACAATTCCTTCTAACATGTTCAAATTATGTTGTAGAACGAAAGGAAACCTCTTCTGAATAAGATAAAGGAGGCAGTAAACTTTAAAGTAGAACGGGTTAAGCCAAGAAGATAAATTCAATTTTATCATAAACCCCAAACAGACCAATTCAAAAAAAAAAGCTAAATATATACATGATCGTTTTAAAAAGAGGGATGATCTAAAGCAATAAAATCTTTGTACAAATTTAACTTATTAATATTTTGGTGAATAAAGGAAAGACATTATGATATAGATCGATGTGCGGCGATCGTTGAGTTATTATAAACAAGGAGTCAATATATATTAGTTTATTGAACTATTCTATATTTTTATTGGCAGCAATCTAATGTAAATATGTTTATACGGAGCCAATAAACTATGTTGTCTTGTCTTGTCTTGGACGGGCCGGATCACTGGGAACGAAAAATGAAGCTAAATAATCAAAGTTCTCTTGTATTCTTATCTTGGTTATTGAGGAACGAACAATGAAGCTAAGTAACCATGGTTCTCTTGTATTCTTATCTTGGTGATTGGGGAACTGAAACGGGGAACGAAGCTAAATAACAAGGCAGAGCTAGAAGTTGTGACACATGAGGCTAGAGGTTCAGTTGAGTTAAAAGCGAAGAACAAGTTTCTTCATCGAATTCAATGACTGTTATCTAGTATTTGTAAGAAATCTACGGTGGTAAATATACCCGCATTTGTCACACAATTTTCTTTTGAAGCCGCTGCTATAGACGGCTTGCATGTGACGTCAAAGCAGCTTGATCTGGCGGACAGAACAAAAGAATTCCAATCTCATGAGAATGGGGACCTATTGTTATGCCCCCAGATTGAGCTGCAATTAAAAGTACTGAAAGGGGTCTATATATGGCGCTTGATGTGGAGGGGGAGGGGAAAGAGAAGGGTTGTGATTTGAAGCTTACTTGAGAAGGACGATAAATAGAGAATATGATAGTATCTAAAATGTTTGTTTGTATACAAAATCAGTCAATAACCTTGGCTGAGATGCAGTTGATTGTCTTATTCAAATGTTTTGTCTTTAGCCATGACCCTTTCAATTCTTCTTTTATTGTTGTTTTTGTATGGTTACTGGTTTTAACTATCGATATACCAACTGAAGTGGAAGACTAGTATCAGTGTCCGCTCTACCATACATTTGATTGTTTTCTTTCCAATTCAAGTGGCGTTTAGAAAACTGGGATGAATTGGGGTTTGCAAATCCTTCGATCAGCAAAAGGAATTGACAGATGAGACTGCTCCTAATATTCTTTCCGTCCGGCAGGTATCACGTGGGATACCTGTCCAGTCACCCGCCTTACCTCTTTACATCCTTTTCTAAGATTAAACGTGCTTCCAACAGGTGATTCAGTGTTAATCAAAGACAATTGGAAATTTGTCACATAATTAATCATTCCGTCCCAATGAATAGTTGGTTAAGAATTATTATTCTACTTTAGCGCCGGAGGTAGTTCGCGGAATGTTAGTTCTTGCAATTGCATTGTCGAGTTTGCTATCATACTTTACTGAATCCCCTCTCACCTGTCGACCGTAATCTGCTTATTTACCGAGACGTTTATCGTTGATTCGCTAAATACGAATTGTAAACAACTGGGTTATCGCTGAAGTCATGGGTCGACCCGATAAAAACTAGTCTGATAACCTGAAAGTTGATGTAGCTACGAAAATCCGGTTTACATGACCTTCAAGGAAGAGCAGCCCGTGCTAGCCTCGACAGATATACATGGATCAAGGAATAGAGAAGAGGCAGCGATGGAGTGAGCGTTCGAGGCAATGAATAAAATACACTCGGTTTCAAGGCAACAAAGGTAACTCTTGTCTTAATATGATGATATGTTATAGCGACTGATACGCCAACAGGAAGTTATTCTGATACACAGTGACTAGAATCACGATTTAAAAAGTATTATAAAAATAAAATTAAGGTCGCAGTATTCTCTGTGGTAAACCCCAAAGATTAAAATATATAAAAACTGTAGCGTGGTTAAGTACGTAGCAAGGCAACCAGGTGTGATATTAAAATTAGACAAAAAACGTCTCCACACAAAGTTAGACTGTTATTCACGATTGCGAGTCGAAAGAATGGCCGTTTTCAGTACGAAACCATTCGTAAATACAACCAACTAATCCCTGGCTTATCTCCTAGTGTTTTAAGAAGACAAAATCAACAGAATTAACCTAAGTGACGGTTATTTTTTTTAACTGAATAATTTACACCGTTACTGGAATAACTTGAATACGAAGCAAAACACACGCACATCTTCTTACATGCAGTTAGTAGCATAACCATACTATATACTTTTATATGAGAGCTATCTTCATCTATCAATTGAAGATATAACAATTTCTTTTAGCAAACACCGACGGCTTATTTATGTAATACGAGGGTTAAAGATAGAAAATAATAGACGAATACAGTAGAGATGATTTGGTTTTGGTGTAGACGTGTATTAGTACTCCCTACTGTTACCACGGTTATCAGAAGACTTCCTCAATATATGCAAATGACAAAAACAAAATTCGTAATATAAATGTAGTAGGAAATTGATGGCTATCAAGAAAATCTGCCAGGTGTATGTCAAAAAGGAATATCGCGCAGTAAGAACTCTTTCCTAAGTAAAACAGCTAGAATAGCGCGATATTCAGCATTTAATGAATGGTATTAGAAAATACAGTGATGATGATGACACCGTCGATAGTAAATTACTCTGAAGGACAATAATAATAATAATAATAATAATAATAATAATAATAAGAATAATAGTAATAATAATAATAATAATGATAATAATAATACTAATAATAATAAAATTATTGACAATAATAACTTTTTTTTAAATAATAATAATAATGATTATAGATACTGGTTCGTCTAAAATATTCTTGATAATAGTTCGTCTCAATATTCGTCTTTAAATAGTATTCTAAACTACTAGTAGTATAATAATAATAATAATAGTATAATAATAATAATAATAGATGATAATAAAAGTAATTTTTTTAAATATATATATAATAATAATCTTATAGACAATAATGATTATAGTAATAATAAATATAAAATAACAAATATATGTACAAATTACTTATTTATCGATAAAAATATATTTGCAAAATATAAAAAACAATTAAAGGTTAAAAGAAAAAAAAATGAAAAATGAAACTTTTTTAAAATATATTTAAAAGTTAATCTAAGTAAATGACTTAATGGCTCTTTGGACGGTGTCAATGTCAATATCACAGTTATTTACATCATAAGGTGTTCGCCTTTTTGTTCTTGAACCTCAGCTCTCAAGCATACAAGTGCAGAACGCAGAAGAGCAAATGATGTTTAGCACGAATCCAAGAGATTGTTTTTGCGTATTGATCTCCTTTCTTGTGTGATATCTTGTCGGCCAAATGACTATGATATGCGTGGCACTCGTTACCCATCCCCCCTGTAGTCGTAAATACCAATGGTGTAAATGAGCCATGCTCGATGTCTATAACTCTCCTTGAGTATTGGCGATTAATAATAATAATAATAATAATTATAATATAATTAATAATAATGTACAAGTAAAAATAGATAAGTACTAAATTGCGTTTTCACTTGACGTCACAACGGCTATGCTGGTGTACCAAAACAAAACGAGAATGTAATTCTTTTTCTATGCACAAACTGTGCAGAAAGTTTCCATTGTTTGATAGAGTACAAAAATGGCTGCCTTGTCACGTAAGCGATATCACGTGAGAGAAAATCCTATCATACAAGCGGACAATATTAGTATCAGGGACGATGGTTAGTCAACGGATCAACGATGACGAGGATGATGATAACTTCTTATTTTCCAAAAGATAATTAGAAGAAAGCAACTGATTGGGTCATTCGATTAGCCTGACAGAAACGAACTTGTCGACCTGCATTATTAATTAGCATTCCTGGGAATAACGCTGACCAGTAGGAACACAAGCTCCTGCTTCGGTAGATATTTTTAGAGCCAAGACAACGCCCTCTACTTCTCATGCGGACACGCACACGACCCAAAAAAACGAACGAGGTGGGCGTATTAGTAATCAGTTGAATTGCTATGCTTTACCTTACTGACAGAATCGTTCAAGATATATAGTAGTGATGCCAGGAAATGGGGAAATATAGTCTATTAAGTGCTTTGTGGGAGGTCTAAACGTCAGTGTGAACACCGCTCAGAATACCCAAATCCCCATACAAGCAGGAAACCAAACTAAGAAAAAACCATTCGCTTTGGCCATAACTTTGATATCAGATAAGCTACTTAAACAGCTCAGTTCGTTCAAATCAGATATGTATACAGAAATTTCGCCATTATCGACATTCCTACTAAGCTTATTTCTTGAAAAGCTGCTTGCAATGCGATCTCCAGCAAAGACTTAAAACTCATTTTGATCCCTTAAGTGAAGCCGTTCATAACCTTTGATTGACAAGCTGTCTGATTCGTTAGGATCTAGGCTTGGTTGGTCGAACAGAGAGAGTATTTATAAATGGCAGGGTAGTTAGGCTATAAAAAGAGGCAAATTGTTTAATATATTAACAATCATAAAGACAAAAGAATAGCTTGACGATAAGCAGGTTTTCTGTGTGGCCAGTCTTTGCATGTGCTGATATCCTAAACGAAGGATTCTAGCTCTTTTCTTTTTGTCAGTTGTTTGTGGAGTAAATTTGTTCTTGTCAAATTAATAAGTATTAAAGATTATGATAATCCGTATTTTGGAGAAAAGAAAACCAAGTCTCATGTATTCATAATCCCCTTTTAATGGCATTAAAAGTAAAAGTGTCTTAGTAGAACAAATGTAAGACTTTTTTTCTACCAACGCGATCGAAATTAACTCGATTTCTTTCACCGAAAAAGGAAAAAAAAAAAAAAAACTTCAAAGCAAATTTGTGACTTTGCAGAGTCGAACATTTCAAATATTGTGTAGATTGTGAAACCGATAATTTTAGAGGCAAATATGCAAGAGTGATTTATCTTAATATTGTCAAAAGACAATTAATCACAAGAAATCCCTATCAAAGCCGTTGATAAATTTCATGAGTGTTAAGGATGATTTTTCATTTTCTGTCGCTACTTGTCGAGCTAGCATCCCCTACTGCAAAGTCATATTTATATTCGCGCATCAAAGCTAGGTGCACAAGAAATAGGGTCAAGGAGAGTTAAGTTATCAAAGTTGTATGTCTGAGTCTGTTTGGCGTTTTTTTTGTCAGATGTCCTGTACTTTCCTTCCTTAATCCCAAAAATACACAAACTATTGTTGCCATTAAGAAATAATCGAGCGATAACACCAGCGTTCATATTATCGGATTGCTGTGATAAGAATATCAAGAGTCGTGAAATACGGCGTAAAATCCTGGTATTCGTTACAAGCTACACGACAACTTTTTCTAGAATCTTCCGGGGAGAGAAGTGAAGATACATAGACTGAAATCAGAAATGCTCATTCTCGCTGCTATACTTAACTTTACACTGATTCATTGAGGTAAGAACTGTTAGAACGAATATCTAGACATACGTATGTTAATGAATACTGAAATGAAAAACTAGAGGTGAATGAGAAGGAACTTAGAAAACATCTGAGTTCCAGAGAGGGTAAGAACCGTTTTTTTAACTGTGGTGGATTATCGGGGTACTGGTTGGAATATTTCGACGGTTTGGATATATCAACGGCACAACTTAGTTGTAATAGGAAGATATAACTAGTTAAAAACTAGTGTAATAGTGTGTGCGTGAAGCGTTCTCAAAATTAATGGGAAAAATTGTCCTACAAACGCGAGATCGCGACTGAAATTATTACAAGAATGAGGAATATGATCGTACTAAATGAATGCAAGTTTTTAGCGTGACAAACTTTCGCCGGACGCCATTTTTTGAACATTTTTGAACCAATCAGTTACCGTAACACTCGTGGACCGAATTATTCGAAGAAAGCAGTGAGAAACGAAACTCGTCCAATTCGCGAGCGAGTGAAGTAAGGAAACTGTTCTGTTAACATTTTAGTTTTGTAGTTTTCGAAGAATGCGAAACCGCTTCTTGTCAGATTTGATGAAAGAATCCAACGACGAGAGTCATTTCCTTGACATTTGTGATTGAAGAACATGAAAGTTTTGTTCATCTTTTGACAAAAACGTCGATTTAGAGATGACAATTTAATCAATTATCGCTCATTGTGAAAACAAAGCGGTGGTCGTGCGTCAAGCAATCAATTTATGTCCGACAAACAACCGTTACTTATTGTTATAAATGATGACATTTATATTTGTATTCGAGTTTCGAACCTTTGAAACGAGGGCACTCATTCGAAGAGACAGTTTCGTTCTGAAAAGACAATCTAGTAAGGCATGCATAAACCCTAGTTTATTTGTCAGCATCTTTTGTCTTGAGTATTATTCTTTTCTCGCTTGTCTCGAACGTTTAACGTTTCCTCAACGCTCTTCGTTTTGAAAGTGTAGGTCAGGAACAGCGCTAGATAGGTCATGCTTTAACACTTAGTTAATGGAATTGATATCGAAAGTATACAACCATTATCAATACTTTCTCACTCTCTGCAGTTCAAAATATTAATACGCTGTAAGATTTCTTGATACCATTTGGAGCTATTTTCGATCATCATTTTTGAGTCGCGCATCTTAGTACATTGATCCTAGCTTCATTGAACCGGCCGTTCATTTAGCGAACTTTATCGAAGCCTGAAACTCCCTTGGACTGACAACTTCTAATAAGGCGCGTTGCAGGAAGACCGTCTAACCCGAAGGAGAACTATAGTTTTGACAATATAGACTCATATAATCAAGATTAAGATATAGCAAAGTAAAAGAGTGTATAGATGAGCAAAAGGTTAAGGCTTAAACACTAGGGCCAACCATGATTTGATAATTGCTATCACTTTCATGATTTTATAGGTTAATGTATTTTGAAGTAGCGGCTTGATTGGACTCTTAATTGAGTCAGACTGTCAATACAAGTCAAACCGACCTTGATTATAATTAGTTCCAAAGTCATTCCTAATCCCACATCCTTTGATGTCCTATTATTTGGAAATCGAGTTTTGAGTTTGGGGCTCGTCCAAAAAGTTTACAGAAAGAGTAGGGTTTATTTTACTGCAAGAAAGATGTCATTTCGTTTAATATTCGTGACAAAAGTTTTAAGCATCGAGGCACTTTAAGATAAGCGATAAACTGTAATGGTTTAGTACATTACTGCAATGAGATCCTGACGCGTTTTAAACTTAATTCTGTACACCATGCCATCTTCAGTAATTGAGGCAGCCCCAGTACACGCGATAGATTTATATCGATCGCACGTCGGTAAACCGGCCGGTCGCGATGGAAGACCGGTCGAAACCCAAGTGCTCCTTTTTTTTATCCCTTCTTCGCGACCATCATTTCATCGTTAGACTACAACCACGTAGATAATTTATTGTTACACAACCAATGACAACTTGTAAATAAGGAAATTCGATTATCGACCAGTGGAAATAGAACACTGAATAACGGGAAATGAAATGATAAAAATAAAGAAAAAAGATCCAAAGAAAACGGGCCTGTTCGTAGAAAATTACGAGGTCAAAATATTGACAGGAAAAAACATAATCAACTAATAGAAGGTTTCAAGTATTTTTTTTAGTTGTGCACATCACATGCTTCAAGCGTTTCTGTAGCCCTTTCAAAGCGTTTTCCGCGTCAGATATTCCAGATACTCGTATTCCAATCCATAAGCCATCAGAGTCTTTCACCTCAAGATCTTATCAAATGGATATCAGAATCTGGAGGGGAAGACAAAATCTTGTTTTATTATCTCAAGTACAACTTTCTTAAAGATTATTCATTCGCATTTAAAACGAAAAATTGTTATCTATGTGGCGTAGATCAAGGGAAATAAACGAGGTGTACAAATGGGTAAATGCTTAGCAGGTGTAAGTATGATAGTTACGCGAAATTGTCATAAAGCCGTTTGAACAGTGTCGATATAGGCCTAACTACCTGCTAACACAAGTGCGGTTTTATTGTATAGTATTCTTGGGACTTAAGTTCTGATGAAAAAGCTAAACAAAAGGCCAAAGATCAAACTAGTTCTAGAATCAAATATTCAAATTCAATATTTTCAGCTCCCCGCCCGATAATCATCTTCAATCCAGCTGTACAGTTGGAAGTAACACATTTATTTTCGTATAGCTTTAATGTTGATGTTGCCTCGATGTTGCTCGATTATAAATGCTGCGTTTTTGTCGCGGAATCTTTCATCGATCTTGACTAGGATTCCCTTTTAATTTTGTGTTAATATTATATCAAGCGTGTTTCACGAAAAACACCCGAGGTAGTTTTCCAACAGCTTTTCGCTCGGGGAATATTATTGATGCACAATGAAGGCGTTAATGGAAGACGTTAAGGGCGGGAATATAAAAGCGGATAAAAAAATAAATAAAAAATACAATACGTCTGGTAGCTAATACCTATATGTCTGACTCGTAGAATGAGAATGATACATGCTCGCTCGGGTTCTAGTAGCTTGCGTTGTATACAATCTTAGCTTGCGATTGGAATATATATCGTATCACTTTATTATAGTTCAAGAGTTACATGCAATGCTTTAATGCAGAGCAGAAATAAAAGAGAAGCGTATCCTAACTAAATAACCACACAAATACGGCACACATACGCAAACAAGAAAAAAAGACTTTATTGACAGCCGAATCACTCGCTTTTTAACAACACGAACATCACTTGAACGAATCAAAGATAGGAAACACTTTGACATCAGTTTTCCGGCTTTTTTTTGTCAGCTGTCTTAGAAAAATAAATATAGATGCCACAGAAGTGATCTTTAGACAAAGCAGATAGTTGTCAAGGCAAAGATACTAAGTCTCTTGCCTTTGATAGTGAGTAAAGAAAGAGCTAGCTAGGCATCTAAACTAATCCTTGAGTAAACATTTAAAACTGTTTTTCTAGCTGGCAAAGTTTCAATGATCTTTATACTCACTCGTTGTCTCATTTGGAAATAAAATTCCCAATTAAATATTCTCGAAGTTTGACAGCAAAAGGGTTTAATTTAACTTAATTAAAGATTATGTTTTGAATATCACTAAGAGATGGAAGATATTTATTCCAATGCCCTATTAAACGTTACTGTGGTAGGAACAGCATTATTCATGAAGTGACGGTTTTTTTCTTCATTATTTCAAACGTACTAAAAAAATAGTTGAAATACTCTCAGTGAGGTCAAGATAGCAAAATTCACCGTTGCTAGCGTTCAAAATAAACTCAGTATAGGATTCATTTGATGCGAAGTGCTGATCATTTGATAAACTTTAACTCTGGTGCTATAGAGGCAATTTTCTACTGCGTACTGGATTCATTTTCTATAGGATTCATTTGTTGCGAAGAGCTGATCACGTGATAAACTTTCACTTTGGTAGTGCTATAGAGGCAATTTTCTACTGGCGTGTATGTGAAATTAGCAGGAAAATAATCTATACCAACGCGAAAGAATTCAAGCTCGAGAAAACTCGAGTGCTAGAGCAGACATGTCATTTCAAATCTCATCGTTCAAGAACGCCGAGTTATCTTTCGTCCAATCCGATGGCGAGGCTCAAGAGGAGCAATATCAAAAACTAAACTTATACGGAATATCTCAGTCTTTTGACGTAGTGTTTTTATTCTCGAATTCTGGAAGCTTTCTTTGAAGCAATATTTAATATCTGTAGAACGTAGATCAGGAAAATATTTCGAATCTACTGAAGAATAGATAGATAATCCCACTTGGAAAGAATCTTTTAGACAAATTATGTACACTGTATATTGAATGGAAAGTACTGAATGTCACGCATGCTTCTCAATTTTACTGACTAATTTTTTACGGACCTATTATACGATATAATTTTTTTTATAAAGCATAAAAAAGGTTTTTTGAATTTATTGGATTTTACTTTAAGAGCAAAATTTCTTTGTCAAAAATTTCCTTTTTTTTTTTGATAGAAAAATTATTTTTGGAGTGTTTTTCTGGCCTATTTTCTTCATTCAACAAATGCATACAAATTAACATTTCAACAAAAGCAGACAACCTTAATGGATTAAGAAAACATAGCGAATTTTGTAGTTTAAAAGTATCTGTTATATGACATAAAGAAATATTTTTTAAAACATGCGGAAGTTTTGACATTACGTCGAAAGCATTTTTCCTTCAGTTTGTCGTCATTAAAAATTCTTTTCTTGAACTGAAAACTTAGAGTTATCGAAAGTATTATGAGGAGAATGTTAATGTCATAGTTTTTCAATTTAGAATCCGAAATCATCAGTATTGAAAATTTTATAAATTACGGTTCAAAAGATAAATGGTTTTGGTAGTATTTATCTAAAATTGAATAATGAACTTTTTTTAGGGTAGAAATTTGTTTCACGACAGACAAAAGTCTAGTAAACAATCCTTCTGGTATAGAAAATAAGATAGGAAAGAAGCCTAGCTGAAGGTGGTGAGGTTAAGTGTCTTTGTATTTGAATGACATCTAGAAAGCCACTTCAGCGCTCAGCCAATATTAAATTCCAAATTCAAAGTGCATTTTCCCTTCTATTGTGATCGGCGATGGTAAAAAAAAAACTCTGTGAAAACACGTCCATAGCTTGTCACTTATGATTCTTGGGTGTAAATGAAGAAAGATGGCACCTTATTTGAATGCCATTGACGGCATATAACAATGTAAAATTTTATACTCTGATTGGACAACGAGCTTCATGGCATCTTTCATTTATGAGATTTGACGTTTCTGACCATCTTGGAAATGCATTTAGAAACGAGATTCAGAATGTGTATTTACCAAAGTAATTGGGTGTGAGAACATACAAGCTCTCTTTCTTTCATTTTGCTAATCGAAAGAATTTTACTAGACAACTGATGTAATTCCATGAAGTAGGGTTTCGATCGTTTTGGTAAAATACGTAGACTTAGGTCGTGATCGTGGTGTTGATTTTGCCTCTATCATTAGACTAATCACCATTGTTTGTTATTGGTTTTGAATCTAAAAAGTCCCTCCCCCCTCATCAAAGCCTAACTCCTTGTCAATTTGGGTGCACTTGTGGTTGACGCGAGCCTGTCAAATGCGAGATAGCGTATTTTCATGCAAATCACTTGGGATTGAAGCAAAGCTGATAGGCTGTACACGTGGGGAATTATCTAATGGTTCAAAACATAGGTTTTGAAAGAGACACAACTGATTACCATCACCTCAGCATGTTTCCGGTAAGGCAGCATTAAGGGCCATGTTTCAAACACTTCACTAGACTCCATTAGACTAGAGCGAGTGCTTGCGAAGCGCTGTATAGTGTCTCGCTGTAATTGGTTTTGCTTCAAGTCTCGAACGATGCGTATTTCGAGTTACTGGACATGACAAGAAAATTGATCTCCAACTGTATGGGTCGCCTAACCTTGGTTTTATTTGGTCCATTATTTAGAAGACAACTGAGGTGTTAGTAAAAATTTAAGGCTGATCTGTTGGGCTTATACAATTAACGCTAAGACAAGCTTGAAGGGTTGCCTGCCCTGAGACAACAAATTGTCGAGGGAATGTGACACGAGAGAACACGATGCTTCAAAGTACTTCTTACTAACTCGCCTGAACTGGAGACTGAAAAACAACATTAACATAGCGTACTGTAATTTGTGGCGCCATCGATTTGTTTGAATGTTCTAAAGATTCTTCAAAACAAGTTCAAAATCCGCACTTGGTGATTTCGAAAGCTCTGCATACCAACCTTGACACTTACTTGGCTTCCTTGAGTGAGTTTTTACTAACATCACCTTCAAAACACTGGATGAACGTTCACTGTATTTTACTTTCAGTATCCAAAAAAAGCTTTAGCAGCCGAGGTAAGTGAAGTTAATTGTTTCTGAAAACTTTGTACGCTATGGTTCTATTCTTAATCCATAGTGTTACAGTGGTTGTGTTACGAACTCTTTCTTCACTCAAGCGAACTTCAATTGATATAATATAAGGTTTTATAGTCGATATCCAGGCACGCTCGAGGCTGATTTCGCTGTTTGTGTAACATCCAACCCTACTAATATTCTTAATCCTAACACAAACATTGAGTATAATCGCAAAAGAAATCTGAAACATTTGACTAGAAAGCATCTGTTTTGAAGACTCTTTTTGAATCACATCGATGGTTCCATTGTCCTTGTGTTGTATTTTGATCACTAGACACAACACACCAAGAAAAATAAAGTTTTTGATTTGCAAAATATTTTGTGAATCGACTGGTTTGACACGACAAAACACTTTATTGCTCTTAACACCGATGTTGACGTACAAGGCGAACTGCCTCGACATGGTTAGAAATGCTAAGATTGACATTTTCAATTCGCTTCAGTGTACACGTGCCTTGGATGCAAAACTAAATATGGGGGCGTCATCGGGAATGAACAGCATTGTCAAATCTTAATCATAAGCAAAACACTTTATTTTTAGCTAGAATCAGATCATTCGAGAGAAAAACACACAATGGCGCCCTCTCAGCTTGTCAAAACACAGGCCGCTGATACTAAAGCAAGAGCCTTTTGTAAATGGATGTGAAGTGATATTGAACTAGGTGGACAACTAGATGTGGTTAGATTTACCTATCCATCTTTCTTCTTACGAATTTTCTCATATTTTCTTAACATTATCTCGTTAATTGATTTAAAAAATAAATAAAATTATGACAGACTAAAACGCTAGGAGATCGTGTTCTTATTGTAATACAAGTAAAAAACCGAACGTTAAAAAATAAGCAAGGTTAATTCAGAATCTAATATAGCAACATGAATGTCACTATTGAGCATCTTAATGATTATGCTTAAATCAAATAAGGAATGTTATCCCAAACAGATGGTTACCGACTTGTAAACTCCCGTTAGATAAATATAATCAAAACGGGGCGGGCAGTGGTTAGTGTTATTGTAAATATATTTTATATCGTTCTATATTATTAAGTTTGTTTCGTGTAGAATGGATGCAGCGCAACGCGAAGCGTCATTTTTTTAATCTCCTAGAAAAATTCTGGTCCACAACATCTGCTTAATAAGAACGCTTATGCTAAGCGTGTAAGAGGCTTCTTATTGGCTTGCATTTGAGCTTATTGTTAGTCGTACAACAGAGTGTAATAGGCGTGGAATGCTAATTGATGTTTCATTAGGTTCTAACAATCTTATGTGACAATTAAATTAGGGGGGGCTTAAATGGTTAAGAAAGCGCTCAACACATCTACTTGGGCTCATACGAGGCTAGATAGATCGACAAGTTCACACGGTCTCACCGTCAACTTCATTATCTTTCAGAAACAGAACGAGAGATGTTGACGACATGAAGAGCGGTCATATCTGGAGGCGAGTTTACTTGGCGATTGTCGTGCTTTCATCAATTAATTACGGTGAGTGGATGGCATAGACGTTTCTACTATCATTCAAACCTGTAGATTTTTTTTGCTTCTAATTAGTAAGAGGCTGTCATTACTTGATCGGACGGCCTTCATCGGTCGTACTTGCAAGACACGGGAAATTACGGCTACGATGAGTGAATGCTGAATCTTTTATAGTTTGATTATATTTGCGAGATAATACCGTAACTGCTGTGTTTTACCAACTGCAGCGATTAGCTGTTTGTTTAGGCAAAAACTGTTTAGATTTCTTAGCCTTTAACATAAACACCCGCCAACCGACCCACTACCTGAACGTAGGCAGGCCGGACGACAATTTAAATTAACCTACTTTTACATTCTATCTACTACTCCGATCACAAAGAAAACTAATACAAAGATATATATACTAAAGATAGAAGCAAACTTAACCTGTCTGTGTATTTGATTTTGTAGGAGATCTGATTTCGGCAGATTCTATTGGAGTCGTTGTAGAAAGAGTAACTCCTATTCGGACGGTTCTCAGCGGTGATGTAAACGTTTCTTTACAAATCCCTGGATATCTGGTCAACGCTACTACGCCAAGAACACTTTTTTTGACTGTCATGGAACACCGGACTCACGTACGATTACGAACACTTAAGGTCGACGTGGATCGTCAAAACCTTACAGTACAATTACCATGTGACCTGTTTGACCACGCTGGTCAGTACGGTTTTGCGTACAAATTCTCTGGAAACGGGCCTACTGGAAAATTAAACACCACATTGAGCCTCGAATGGGGAAAGATGACTGTAGAGGCACCGAGGAATCACACGACTTTGACCCGCTTTGGTTATATTTGGGTCTATCACGACCGCTCTTGCCTACCGAAATCACGGCGTTACCGCGACAAAATAAAGCTGTATTATCTAAAGGAAAATCGAAAAGTGGTAATAACACATCGAGTCGTACGGAAAGTAAAAAACGGTAAACAGAAAGGCCCCAGGCGAAGAATGCGTATGGGTTTTAGTTGTGACTTATTCGATATAGCACAAACTTACTTCTTTGAATATGTATCTGGGTTTAATAACGCTTCTTTGGCAAGGAGCGAACCTGTGTTTGTTCGTTGGAGCAAGCATTCTCTCTACACGCCTACCAAGACCATATTACCTTGCACTAACTCGTTTGTCGTTTCCTTCAACGCTCCCGAGTGTCACAAGACAACGGATGTTATAAGAGTTTACGAACAAAATTCTGGACGTTTTGTTACCGAGAGACCTGCGTTACCAGGTCACACGGCTGTGTTTTTTCCATGTACTTTATTTAACGACTACATCAAGGGATACTGCTTCCGTTATGTTAGTAAATCTACCATGAGCAGCAAGGCGGAAAGAATACAAGCTACGCACTGCGTTTCTACGCTTGAACCAGGTAAGCTTTTCTTATCTTGTTAGGTTTAATTAACATCTTGGTGTCCCTACTTAATCGTCTTTTGGCTTACGTTCAGAGAGCATTACAAATCTAGGCTTTATCTTCTCCTGTCAATCTAGTCTTGTAATGATCTTAAGATAGATCTGTTACTAGTCTTAAAAAAACTCGTTTGCTGATTGGTTGTCTTGTCACTAAGACCCGATTGTTGGAGTCGCAGTTTGGAATTAACTGTCAATTCTTTTAGTCATAAAAGATTTGTGCGTTGATCCTAAAGAATAACATCCCACCAGTGAAAATCAACTATATATAAAACACATGATATTAAAAATCGATTATGGTCACCTCTTTAATGAAATAATTAGCCGTGTTTCCTTAAACATAGCTACTCTGATAGTACATCTCTAACACGATATACAAAAGCCAAGGGTTTGCAAAACCCTCCCCAGGATTTATTCTATGAATGGGTTAACATTATGTTCAAACTGCATCCGTTTTATTATTCCTTTGGGGAAACTTAGCACTAGTTTGTTTTTACTAGAACAAAAGGATAAATCAATCCTGTAACGGGTTATAAATAAGAGGTGGAGTTTGAGGGGATTAACGTTTAATCGGTTAATTGGTGCTGTAGGCTAAATATTTTTATGTACAAAACAATACGATATCAACGAACTGATTCTTACTGAACATCACTCAAGTAAAAGCGAGACTTCCACCGATATAAACCCATTGAATAATCCAAATACATCCCATCGTAGCAGCCGCATTTTTTCCCATTATTTGCCAAAAAATATTATATATATATAATATACATGAAACACGGATTGTTTTCAATTTTCGTTCATGAATTGCTTTCCGGGGATTTGAAATTACTTCCTGTGAGAAAAAAAACATTAGCATAGTTTAGAATCTTAACGTAGTGATAATGGTGTCTTAATTGCTATTTTAAATGCAAAAATTCTGAATTATGAGAGTATTAGTCGACGTAGAAAAAAGACGTGATATTGATGAACGCTTTTTTCAAAGAAAATATACCCACTAACTTCGATCAATACAGTTTTAGTAATGAATTCTAGAATGAATTATTTTTCAAAACTGCGCCAAAAGTAAATCGAGAAATAATCGATGTTAAACTGTCTATTTTTGCTTGTCTTAAAAGTTTCCCTCTGATCTCATTTCTAAATTTTGATTACTACAACTTGCTTTTCAGTTTAATTTCGTCTCCACTCCACACGTTTTCGAAGTTCGGCCAACACTTGAACTTAATTTTGCATGCCATAAAACACGCATGCCAAAGACCCTGGAATTTGTAATCCGCAGATGGCGAGCATGTCTTCTTCTAAGCTTTTATACGAACAACCGGCCGGCTTATGTTTGAAACCATATATAGTTGACTTCAGTAGATATTACATGATAAACATCGATTGTTGAGTCTAAGTTATCACTTAGGGAATTTACTTGACCAATCTTAAAAATGTGATTTGAAAATATGTCAACGTCAAAAGGTATTATGATTGCGAATGCGCTTGAGGGTGAATCTTAAGGGGTACCCCTCCCCCAGAATAGACAGGGCTATCTGGTAAATGTCAGGGCAAATAGGATTCCTAGCGGATCCGGCTCACCTTATGCACCAGTATTATAAGTAGCATTAGTAAGAAGCTCTCTGTGTCTCACCTGACGAGAAAGTGAGAAAACCAGACCAGGACTAATATGGTATCACTATACGAGGCGAATAAGGTCAAGGTCGATGGAAAGGAGTTCTGAAATCTTAATGAAAAGTCTTTTAAAGTTGACGGGTGTGAGACAAAATGATTCTCACTATAAACAGCATTAATATTTTTAAGTATAAATTAGTCTGAAATACTTCAAATACTAAATTCATTAAATCAGTTTAAAAGGTCCCCCCTCCCCCCAGGAATAGACATACTTGAAAAAACTCAATATATCCAGCATCAACATACAGTGTCATTAGTTACAATCGCTTGTCGACAAACCAAATGATTTACAATCAGGCCTTTTTAGACTACGATATCGAAGGTGGCTACTGCAACTGAAATACCTCGGGATTTTAATAACTCTTAACGTATATTAATTCATGTTAAATGACAGGAGAGTAGACGTAGAAAGATAAGGTGGTTTCTTTGGGCGACAAGTTTGCTAGATTCTTAATTTCCTTATTTGAAAATATAGCTTTAAAAGCTGTAAAGATTTTCTAGTTCTCGTTCTCTTGAGCATTCTTTTTTTTTCTTTTTTCTCTACAAATTTGAAGCACGGCGCATGGATATAGTTAATGATAATAATCTTTAAAAAAAGCCTTATCTGCAGGATAATTGAAGTGGGAGCGAATCACACTCGATGACTGTTTCTTATGTTTTGATAGTGCTTGGAAACACTTTTTACTTTGGTTAGTTTTGATTCGTAAAGACACCACAAACGTTTTTGTTAACGATAATCTTAAAGCGGATCCCTCGAAGGCGGTGCCCTTGGCGCACAAGGCGGATTAGATACGATAGAGAGGTTTGTGAGGTCCAAAGTAGTTCGATAGATCTTGGCAAAGGACCTCACACTCAGTCAGGGAATAACGGCTATTATGATATTTTATCAATCTTACAGCTCCTATTGGGCAATTCAAAGGCAAGGCACTTGCGCATGCGCGCAGTAAATCTTATTTTTCAACTACGTTACAATGTAGTTATAAGGTAAATCTTCTCTCGTTAGGATTTCAAACATGGTTGATGCACAAAGATATATAAAATATATATATGAAAAGCCAGTACTAAGTGAGTAATGCTGAGTGATATGTATTTTCTTTGGGCGAGAGCAAAGCCAAAGTTTTTACTTCAGTCTTTCAATTTTAACGACGCAAATTCAATGATAAGCTCTTGTATAAATTAAACTACCCCTATGTCAGTTCATCCAATAGCAGAATAGGAACATATAATACAAGATCAATGACCTAGCAATTAGCCTCAGCCAGAAACGTATAACGATACAATTATGGCTTCCGGTTCACGATCTTGATATCGAGGAATGTCAGCCAGTCCTGCGATTATCAGCGGCTGTCATTGTTGCAAGATTGTGCGAACGGCTCTCAAAGTGTTACATGTCATCTCAGGAACTAGTTGATATATTTGTAAGAAAAACGTTATCTCCTCTTAACTCGTGAATCAGGAATGGTCAGAATGGTTTTAATCCTTGTCTAAACGGCGGACCAGTGTCTCGGACATTCACGCGATGAGTAGCCCTTTGATGGCATGCCCATGTAGAGAAGAGTAACGGTGTAGTAATGTATCTGACAAAATGGCGGATATATGATACAATGGCTGACTTAAATAAAGCAGAATAAGAATGTAATGTTTTTTTTCTTCAAATATTGCGAGAATTAAAAATACAGACTTGTCACGTGGTTGACAAAATGGCGCCTATATGATACAATGGTCGAGCGTGTAAATAAAACAATAACAAAATTACCAAAGGCTCTGTAAAATTTTGGCTCTTAAACTGAGTAGCATCGATTCTTATATTTTTAAATATTTTTTGCATAAAGAACGAATGAATGCAAACTGAAAGCTTATAGGTGGTCAAATAGATTCCCATCAAATAAAAAAAATGTTCAGGAACACATTGTTCAAGTTTATTTACCATTTGAAATCGGAAACTAGCTTGCAAGGACATGGTTTTAATTTATCAAAGTGGGATTAAGAGGGCGTTGTATTTGGCATTTCGATCTTATCACTCAGTAACCACACATCGATAGATTCTGATAGGGTTCTACAAAATGCCCTAGCGATGCCCGATCAAACGCGTTATTATTTGGGCTAGATGAATATCTTGAGGAGAAGCGTCAGTTTAGATAAAATATAGCTGGAGTGGAAGAAATATAACAACAAAACATTCTAAGTTAGTTTTTACGGGGAGAGGGAGGGGATATTTAGGGGTTTTCTGAACGAGGGTTTTTTATGGGAGAGGGGGGGGGAGCACTCGAAAATTTCATTCCATACTTGATCTTGTGTCTTCTAAATTGTACTATTTGTACGTTTGAGTACACTGGGAGTGATAATGTGTTGGTCAGTCCCGAGGTCATGTTGTTTTAACGAGGGAGATTTTGACAGGAGCAGAGGATGTGAACGCAGTAGTTATTAAAGTAATTCGTAAAAAAAACTGAGAATTTGGCGATTGAAACCAGGTTCACTTTACGATTGAATTGTAATAATAGACGAAACATATAGACGGGACGAACAGACAAACAAAACAGCAAGGCAGATTTATACATACATTGCGTGACCCCATGGAACAGCACTTGTCTTCAGAGTTACTGGTTAATTGCAATGTATAATGTATAGTTCACTTTGTGACCGTCTGATCTAATGGAATTACGTCATTCGGTGATAATGTTCAGGTTCGTTTTATATTGCATTAAAAACGTGACTGATGGTTCAACGAGTGTGTATTCGATCAAGTTATTACTACACGCGATTACACGACCAAATGTTTGAGATCGTTATGATATTTAATCACCCTTCAATCAAGACAGCTTTCTTGATCCTTTCAGAATGATCTTGACAGACGCTAAGGGCAAAAAAGCGGTTTTGAAAATTACAAACACATTAAGAAATGATTAATAATTTTTTTAATCTTTTTAAAGCGGCAAGAAAAAGCGGATTCTATTTTCACTTACAAACAAACAAACAAACCAGGAAGAAAAAAAAACAGATTGAAAAATTGGGAGGATGAAAGGGAATGAACGTCTCATGTCAAACCGAAGCGTTTAGAGCGTTATCAGCTGTGTCTCGTGGCCAATCTCTGCGTCAAATGTCTAAGTAGTTCAAGAAGATTTGGTCTTTTTTGACCAAGTATCTCTTCTGGTTTGTGTAAAAGAAACAAGGCGGTCGTTTTGTGGCTATAAACCACTTACATTGTTTGACACGCATGGCGTCGAGAAGGCGAAAGACATTTTGAACCTAGGAGAGCCCGTTTATCGATTAACATAATTACAAGGGAACAAAACATATGTTTGAGCCCTCTAGTTTGAGCCAGTACTAAGAATGGCCTCGCAGTTGAAAAAAAAATCGAGATCAAGGTCATCAAGTGTAAAATGAAATTTTAGGGTTTTTTCAATTTTTTTTCCTCTCGTCACAGACGAAAATGGAGAGTGTTATTTTCAGGAACTGAAATGGCTTAGTTTTTAATATCACTTTAAAATGTTAATAATCAAATGTATTTTCAATTCGAACCTAACAGCAGGAGCTTTTCATTTAGTAAAGGGTACTTTGTGTAAGGAGTAGATGTCAATGCAAAAGAGAAATATGACCTCAATTTTGCGAGTAGAGTATCAGAATGCGTAAGGAATGAGAACAATCAGGAATGATCTGCTTATATTTGTCTGACCACCGTTTTTAATTGTGTTTAATTTAGAGGTTAATAACAGTAATCTGAAGCAGTGCGTTCGAAGAATAGAAGGACGCCAGAGTGTCAAACCACGCGAATCATTTTTCCAATACTTGTGTAAGAAAATCACAATAAGCTATAACAAAACGCCATTAATTAATAACAATATACTACATTTTTACCAATATATATCGGATCATTCTAGTATATTCAACAAAGCATAAGGTTTGAGCAGGGTATTCATTGGCGAAGTAGAGGCAGGATACTTTGGCCGATCTACGCGCGCCTGGAAAAGCACTGACAAGATGTGGTTTAAAGGATCTCAAAGCTCTTCCAAATCTCTAAAAATCTTAAGGATTTCGATATCTTTATATTGAGATGTTATTATATATATATAAATACAGCCGTTTGCAAAAGTTATGGCCGCTTCCAATATATGTACAAGTATATCAAAAATATATCAGAAATTATGGGATATCATCCCTGATATTCTTTTCGAGTTGTCTATCACAAGGGCTTTCTGAAACAAATATCAAGAAAGATGTTCCGCCTTGCCTGATATTTATATATATATCGTCTTCTTACAGTTTATGACCATGTTTCATAATTGATTTTAACCTATACCTATAAATCTTCAACAGGAAAGTCGATTTATGACGGGTGGAGCTCGTGGTCTTACTGGAATCTTTGTTCTAACTCGTGCGGACAAGGCAGAAAATATCGATACAGATTTTGTTTGAGTTTAACCTCGTCCAAGGATAAAAATAAAGAGTGTGGTGGGAGAGCAGTCGAGACGAAACCCTGTGTTTTACGACCTTGTCCAGGTAAGTTGGCCAAAAACACAATCGGAACCTCTGAGAAACGGACACCTGAATGTTCTAAATTTTTTTCTCTTATTCTCTTGCCTCAGTTCCCTCCTTTCCTTTCCTTTCCTTTCCTTCCCTTCCCTTCCAAAGAGCGAGAAGTGTCCTGACTGTGGCAAAGTAATAATTATTTTTGTCTTGTTTTCCAGAAACAAGAAATGCCTGTGCATGTGGATGCAGGCTGACGGAACCCGAAGGCATGATTACTTCATCACCTCAACTCTTCAAAAAGCCTGGTCGTTCTCAATGCACCTGGCGAATAAATGTCCCCGGCAACAAGAGAGTCAAACTGTGGTTCGACGCACTAAAATTAGACGGTGATTATGTTTTCATACGGGACGGCAATGACTCGAGTGCGAATCTACTGGCTAAGATTAAGGCGGATGACTACGAAGATGCGATCATATCAAGTGGGAACAGCATGTATATTTATTATTATCATAATGGAAAATGGATCAATGGGACTCGGAGAGGATTTACGGCATCTTATAAAGTAGAAGGTGAGAGCACATGCCTGGATGAATAAGCGTCATTTTCTTTGACTTACTTACAGCACGCGGTATAAATGGTACGACATGCCATAACATTGAAATGGCTTTCCATCGCTTTCCAGTATAATTCATCCTACCGCAACACGTAGTTACGGCTTTGGTAAGATACGGTACGGCTAAAGGACGACTATACGATATTACCGTATCGTTTGCCACAAATACAAAAGTCGCTCTACCAATTAAGTAAAAATGGTTACTTCGTATACGTACCTTGCTCCCCTTTGCCTTGACCGTGTAAGCACCTTAATAAAATGAGCCGACTGTTTACGAAAGATGTTCTCATTTCTTCTAAATTTTTCAGCTATACATCATCTATGGTGTTCAAAATAGATATAAAAGGTGACATACTTGAGCATAATATATACCTTGCACTTACGTGTAATATCTTAATTTTTCCAGACACTTCAGTGGCAGCAGTTTTCGCGTCTAGCAGAAGAACTCTTGGAACAGCGGAAATTTCTTTCCTCGCCATCTTTATCGTTGGAATTCTTATCATGGGAAGCCTTTTTTTGATTGTCTTTTTGAAACTTCGTCGTCAGCACAGGTTTTCAGCGTCCAGCGGTAGTTCTACGACATCCGAGTCCACGATACGATCGGCTGGCACTCCATCTCCACTTGAAGACGAGGCTTGCATCAACGAACCACTGAAATCAACCAAAGATACCCGCACTAAAAAATCGAGAGGAAAACGAGATCACAAGGAAAGACAAAAAGAAAGAAGAAAACGACGAAATGAAATGACTTGTGAAGGGAATCCCATTCCTCGCTGCTCCTGCGCATTAGTCTCCGAATTCGATTCTGGGTCCGGCACAAACTCTTACAGCGACGGCTCGCCACAAAGACACAACAGTGGTGTTTATCGAACACTTGAAAGAACTATAGACGACTATACTGTCTGTGATTGTCCAATGTGCTTACGTCATCAAAGAGAGTATCACACTCAGGAGCCACACTTTGGAAGCCCTGAGAAAAAGTACTACGGTGACTGGATGATCCAGGAGTCGTATATGGAGGAATCCAGGCAGAATTACCGGAATTCCTTTCCCCAGTATGTTTAAATTTTCATGATAAATTTTATAAAAAGAAATTTTGTAACGAATTTTCTTTATTATGACTCGTGGTCGCCATGTTGGTTGTGTCCAGTCCTTCTCGGTAAAGAGGCACGTGACTATTATGTCAGTTTCTATGAGAATATGGCCTTGTTAACTTTCAAAATGGCGGCCACTAGTACGAAAAAATATTGTATAGTTCTTGGTCTTTACTCTGGGTAATAATTAGATATATTAACAATATCTGCAAAGCAGAGATAATTTATATAACAATAATATTTTCTCAACTCGTTAGGTCTTACATGAATAGAAAGTTTTTGTGATATAGTTTCATATTGTGTTCAGTATTAAGTATTTTTTTGGTAGTGGCTTGATTTAAGTCGATTCTCCATGCAAAGAAAACGACCGACAACAAACTGATTTGAGATTCATTGTCCGATGTTTTGTACAAAGTGTGTCTCGAACGAGATAACCCATAATTTCTTTACTGATCTTACTGGTCTTAATTTAGAGATATTTCATAACATCGCAAGCTCATGACCGTTGGTGCTGAATGGCACCACAATTGAATACTTCAAATTTGCTACTCAAACTAATCAATAAGAAGCATTATCGTATAGTAGAATGATATTCCTTGCTAAATGATTGGCTTAATATGCGGTCCATAACATATCGGTATGGACCCGCTAAATGAAATTTGAAGTATTAATATGCTTGCTTTTGAGACCCCATCAATCGTCCTAAGTGAACTACGATACATTGGGTCTTATCAGAAACATTAAACACAGTCCTCATAATCACGTGACGCGGCGTTGGCAGTTGATCAAACAATGCTATAGATCACGTAATAACTGCCATCACGTGACCTTGTAATCACGTGATGATAAAATACTTCTTTTGTTCAAATAATTTATCTATGTTTTCAATTTAAAATGTTATTGACGACAATTTTAGCAGTTAAGTTTTATAGCAATTACCATGTTTTTGAGGAGAGAGCATTTTCACGTGACCTCACAGCGGCCATGTTGGTGTACCAAAACAATACATTTTTTATCCTCGGGGAATTGAACTGTATTTTTGATGCAAAAACTGTACAAAACGTTTCTATTGTTTGGCACACCAATATGGCTTCTATGTCATGTGAGTGAAAACACAATAGGGCTATAAAGATATCCCTAAATGAAAGGGGGGGGGATACTGGAATTTCTAAACGAAAAGATGTGAATAGTATAATTTAATGCTGGTTATTGACCCGTGTACGACACAGACATGTTTATATGAACAGTAGTGAAAATATAGAATTATTTATTGAATCGAAAAAGAAAATCAAATCACGATGAAATGATCCCATATGGCTAGGAGTTTTATTCAAGAAAGTTTCTAATGATATCAAAAATAGCACTGTAAATAAATGAAATCACCTTTGTTTGTGAATAAATAATAATACGAAATGGAGAGTTCAATAAATGGATTTCTGGTCCAACCACAGGGTGCCCAAATTATCCAATAATGCATCCTAGTCTAGGCAAATTTTATTGTCAAGTATTTCTAAGGAAATTATCTAATTCAAAAAGGCCCATATTTGGAAGTGTTTGCCGGAGGTGTAAAACATCGAAAGGGCTTCAAAACGCGTGGGATTGTGATATCGGATGCATTGATAAACTGAAAAGCTCTGCGGGATAGCAATTAGTTGACTTCGGTTCAACTTTTATCCAGAAAGTAAACGCCTTTATGGTGTTTTAAAGAAAATATACAATGAACGTCCATTAGCAAAGAATTTGAAATGGCAATCTCTTAATCTTTATCTTAAAATGGAAAATAAAAAAATATGGTGAAAAACATTTGAGCCAAACACCCAACTTGAAAAAACTTTTTGAAAAAAGTCCATGGTATGGAAAGATGTTTGAAAAAGGGACGACTTCCAAAATCAGTATTTCTATAATTTCGAAATGACGCTTGAAAAATGTTACCATACGTTTGGTATGGAACTTCCATACTATGGAAGTGCTGACTTCCATGATATTTCCAAGGTTTTTGAACTTTTAAGATATAGAAAAATATTGGGAGTCGCCACACTTTTACACGATTATTCGTGTACAGCTCTTTTCCAGTGTGTCATTTATATTATAAGTGTTTGAAATATTACTTTATAAACACTCTGAATACTGTTTGACTAACATTTAAAAAAGTTTATTTATGAAAGGAAGCGAATATGTTAACGATCAGTTGGACGTCAATTTTCCGTTTTTAAAAACTCACGCAGAGGTCTTTCTTTTTATTTTCTTTTTATTTTTTTTTTTAAAGTAGTTAATAGAGAGTCTTAGATTTACGCTCACGGCAAACGTGGAACGCCAGCTGACCAGTGAAAAATTCTTTTGAATTACTTAAATTGAATAAAAAAAATCAAAGTAGTAGAAAAAACAAACAAATATGTGTGTGGTGAGAAAGTTTGCTAGAGGTAAAGTTAAATACAGGAAAACGTGGTCACGTTTGCGGGAAGAAAAAAAGTCAATCTAAAACTCTCTTATTTTGGATTCAAGTATCAGGTACGTAATGGGAGCAGTCTCTCTTGGGCGAGTGCTTACAGCTTCCGTTAATTAAAATGAAATAATGGCAAAGAATAGATTGAAAACTTAATAATAAAAAAATAATAAGTAAATAAATAATAATAATGAAAAAAAAGATTGAAAGCTTATAATCTTAAACTTAATAATTACCGGAAAATATAGAAGATGTTCGTTGCGTTGCAAAGATCGCATCTTTGGGGAAAATTACTTCAACTCCAGGTGGTGCGTATATGATGACATAAAATCGTGCCAAACGTAGATTTGGAAAGATTAAGGATTATTACAGGGTTTAGAGGAGAGATTGTTGTCTTTGTTCGCATTATTTGAGCGCAAACGTTCTATTTGGATGGTCGTTGGAGTGGCCGATGAGGTATGTATTGATTTTGACTTAATTTTCTAGGTTTAAATTTTCAGTGCCTTCACTCAATCAAGCCATTAGTTTTTTTCATTTCCAATAATAGAATCCATTTATTTGCTCACCCACCCTAGGAAAAGTTTTCACACGTTCTTCCATTCTTTATAATAAAGTTGAAAGAAAGTTGGATCAGTGTTTTAGCGCTTTCGTTAAGTTTTATCTTGTTTTTTTTTAAATATATAACAAAAATAGAGGTAACAGAGAGATGTTTAGTCGCTCTAGAAATGAAAATTTGACTTGTAAAATTGCATCGAAGCTAAAAATCCCATTTTTTCGTAATAAGTTGTAGAGCACCAATAAACACCGAATCGAAATATGGCTATCAATTTGAATAACTATATCGTTTTGGCTTGACTAGCCTCCCATGCATGTGAAAACGCTTTTTAAAAGTTAAATTTTTCCACGTGAACACGAGGCTAGTAAGCTACATGAGGACACTAAGACGAGCATGCGCATGTTCATTTTCCTATCTACACGTTTCCATGTGCTTTTTTATAGCTTTTTCCGCCTTTATTTGCCTTGAACAGTGGTTTTACCGTGGCGTTTTCAATTTCAAGATACTATTGATTCTATCTTAAATGAACTAAGAATAATCTTAGTAAAAAAGGGTTAAAGCCGAAAGAAACACGATTTTACTGTACCGTTTTTGTAAACACAACCGGATTTTTAATCAAAAAAGATAAGTCGGTAAGAGTAATCAACCTAGTACATCACATCAAACCGGTTGTTTTTGATCTTCTGAGACAGGAACTGGATCCGTCATTTACTTGATAATAATAAAAATCATCTGTAACTTTATAAAGGTAAAAATCTCAATAAGAAACACTACTCTGTAAATTATAACTCATTAGGAAACTAGAGTACATTCTAACTTCAAAAGCAACCACAAGAAATGGTATTAGAATTTCATCGAAATTACTAAGGTTCGGTAAGACGAGAGTCGCAAAGCCGGCGTGACGACTTTGATTAAAAATGACTTCAAATTGAATTTAAGGACAGATTTAAAAATCAATTTTTCGCTCTTGATTTAATCGGTAGACCATTACCACTTACAAAAGCGCTTAAAGTTAAATTTCTAAGTTATTTCGTTGGCAAGGTATTCAGGTTTATTTTTTAACTATATCTTAAAGGAGGAATTTATCATGTCAAATGAGAAAATAAAAAATAAAAAAAGAAATACCAGTCAACGTGTAATTGTCAAATCCACAAAAGAAAACAAATAATATCTATTTCACGGTGATTTCACTCTACTGTGCGGAGCACCTATAATTACTGCTTGTTATTAGTGAGTGATAATCTAACATCTATTTCACGGTGATTCACTCTACTGTGCGGAGCACCTATAATTACTGCTTGTTATTAGTGAGTGATAATCTAACATCTATTTCACGGTGATTTCACTCTACTGTGCGGAGCACCTATAATTACTGCTAGTTATTAGTGAGTAATAATCTAACATCTATTTCACAGTGATTCACTCTACTGTGCGGAGCACCTATAATTACTGCTTGTTATTAGTGAGTGATAATCTAACATCTATTTCACGGTGATTCACTCTACTGTGCGGAGCACCTATAATTACTGCTTGTTATTAGTGAGTAATAATCTAACATCTATTTCACGGTGATTCACTCTACTGTGCGGAGCACCTATAATTATTGCTTGTTATTAGTGCTATCGAGCCGCCTAATCTGTGCCATACGCAGCATGAACGGGAAAATGAACCGTGGGTTTTAGTGAAATCGGATCTTGATGTGCGATTAAATCAGTGTATCTCAGAATAGACATTCACTTCATTAATAACCATTTAAAGATTAATTCGTTTTTAGGAAATTAATTTTTCAAAACGCATCAGACAGGGAAAGAAGTGGCTAGGCGCAGCTAGAAAAAAAAGACATTTCAGGTATACTAGTCATAGCAAGGGGTTAATCATTTATGGTCTAGGGGCCGACTAACCTCTCCCTTAGGCTTTTGCCGAGCTTCCTTATCAGTCTGTAATTCCTCCTGGGATAGCGGTGTCGGGTCGAAATCTCCGGTGTAGCCGTAAGTCCATACGACGGTTCAGTACTCGATGTCTGGAAGTATGGGCCTGGTTGCTGTAGAAAATAAGAATAATAAGTGCCAAAAAACAGTTTCCCAGATGAGCTTTTAAAAAGAACTATTCGTAAAAGAAGAGGATTCCTAAGTACGCATGCGTGGTAAGCGTGGCTTATATGAAAAGAGAAAAATGCACGGACATGCGCAGTACCGAAGACAGCTCTGGCTTCAAGAGTGCTTATTTCGCATGCGCGTCCAAAATACAAAGAAAGATGTTTTCGAGAAATTTAAAAAAATTTTCAAGAACTCTCGTTGAAGATTATTGCGTTAAACTGAAGTAGTTTTATTGTCATTCAACTGAAGTAGTGTTTTGCTATAATGATTCAAAACTCTTCAATGTAATGAGATTCGTTATTTTCATCGGAAACCGTCAACTCCAAAGTCAACAATATTCAACGATGCTAATTGGAATATACGTTATGGTTTTCCATTCATAGAACATGTGTCATTCTATAGAGAATATGATTTTTTGTTTCAGTTTTATCTATATTTATGTGTCTTCTCTTCTCATGCGCAAATTTTAAACAACAAAATAATACTCAAGGGAAAGACAGGTGGTCTGAAATGGAAAAAAAAAACATTACCGGCCTAATTAAGGTAAAGAGGTCATATCATATATCATGTTGGACTGAACAACATGTCTTAATAAGCTGGTTATTCTGGTAATTTAGTCATTTTATTATTGTTATTTATCTTTATTAAATTAAATTAAATTAACCAGGTTTTTTTTTTATTTTCGGTTTTCTCTTACATTTTGTCCTCACGTCGAAGGCGGATCCTTACTCCGAAAAAACAAATATATCGATGTAGTGTGTTTTCTTCCTCTATTGATAAAATATAAAAGAAAATTGTCACTTCCTCAAGCTATCTAAATACGAAAACCAATCAGAGAAAACCAACACAGAGGTTTAGCCAATCTGAGTGCGAATAAATATTTTAAATTGACCAGTAGAGTGTTGTCGTTTTTCAAGAACTAATGAATGACTAGCTCAAGAGGGCTTCCGTTTCATTTGTGGTGTAATAAAGATGCAAAAAAAGGATATAAAAGCCGTTGTTAATGTTTCGCCCGTTAAAACGTAGCCAATAGAACTTAAATACAACGCACCGCGTCTTATGCCATTGTACAGAGATTACAGGACATCGAATGAATCAGAAAAGTGCATATATGCTATGTTGATGCCTGCATGCTTTCAAGCAAATCTTGGTATGTATCTTTAAATATCAATTAATAATTTCTGTAAGAACATGTTAAAGTTTAAGTGAAGGTCCCGACTATATGATATACATGCTTTTGCTTAAAAAAAACTGTAAAATCCCCCACATATTTGTTATTGCTATTTTCCAACGCGTATTTGAAAGTTTATAACATTTTGCAAAACATAGGCGTATTTCTTATTAAAGTTTTGTTTCCCTACCGCTGTTATCCTCGGTTGAATCCCTGTTCCAACCCTCATACGTGAGTAGTTGTCTGTTGGTTTTCCTTTGCATATCGATGCCTTTTTTCAGGCTAGGGGTCTCCGGTTTTTCTGCTCCCTCTCGAAAAATCAAAAAAATGGAATTCAAGTTAGAACATGGAATAAGACACACACACACATAGTTTATTCAAGGCGCAAATAAGTAGCTACAGGGATATTGAAAATACGTGAATATTGTTCTGATTAATGTTGCGGGACAAGACAAACAAGCTACTTTCTGATCTCTGTATACACTATATATACACAGACCCTAGTGCATTGTGGTCTAGTTTGGGTAAAAGATCCAGTCACTTGCAATCCATTTCAGTTACAACCAATCCCTTCTAGTCACATCAAATTTATCTTAATAGCATCTTAATGGAGGAAAATGAGTCGTAAAAGTATGTAGCGATTCACAGAGTCTCCTATAGACACATGATGTATACAGTCCTTTGAAAAACCTTTGCCGGTGACCGGATTCACAGGACTTCAACCAGTACCTACCTACTATCCGTACGGAGATAATCTGACTTAGATAGATTGATTTCATTTCAAATTACCTAGTACATTATAATTTGATTTAATTTTAACTATGATATTGTAATCTTATTGTATTCATGTATAACTAAAGTTTTTGTTGTTGTTGTTGTACGGTCTAGCTAGTCCATTCCATCTATGTCAGTTCACTTGTTGCCTGAAGACATTCTTGAGTGAATCGTATTCTTAAGTATCGTTACGTGGATGCTATGAGGCTCTGCACACGTTTCCAAGCTAGTCGGTAATGATTTACAATAAAGATCAAACAAGCAGAAAGGATTCTATCCCCGAGGATCAGTCTTTGATTCTGTCTTTGTGTTGTCAATTTGTCTCATTCAGTCGGTATAGTCGGTGGGACAAAACGATGTGTTTTGGTTTTGTTTTGTTTTTTATTTATTTTTGTTTTGCATAAGAAATGAAGGGCCCATGGTTTTGTCCCCTAGAACAATTCCTCTTGGAAATCAATGCAAGGGGTCTATAAATCAGACATCTTCATTTGTTCCTTCTCCATATATCCAAGCAATATCCAAATAATATCCAAGTTGTAGAAGTAGCCAAGGCAATATCTGCCGGTTTGAGGGAAAACATGAAAGGCGCTAAATTAAAAATTGGTTTCATTCATAGTGATTGACTTCTCGTCAAGGGCCTATAAAAAGTCTTGAGTAGGCTTATATAATATCCGGCGCCAACCAAGCTATCTCTCAATGATCTCACGCTAAGCACATCAAACAGAAATAATTATACTAAAGCTGTAGTAGCGACAAGGAATTGTTTACAAAAATATTTACATAGCATGGGAGGAGAAGACGAAGAAGAGACGATGTCCGGCAATAAGTAGCTGTGTTTTTTGTATGACAAATTAAAAGCTTGAAGTCAATCAAGACAAGCTCTGATCAAAAACGTCAACTGTGGTGAGTTTATTTTATAAGTAATAAAAACAGAAGAGGAAAGGAGCAGTTTTATTTCTAATATTATCATATATAATATTTCATTTTTATATAATGCTAATAATTTTCGAAAGACATTAAATGTTAGTTTGGCACTGCAACACTCCAACACTCCATCCATCCATGGATCCAGGGCTACATCCCACACTCCAATTAAGAAAAATCTTCTTCAAAAATTTGATTTGGTTAGCACAACAATTGAAAAAAAATGTTTCGGCCTCTTTAATCCTAAGCAGACATTAATAGATGCAAAATATGTCGTTTTAGGCTTCATTTATTGGCTAGTGTTCATTGTGTGCTTTATTAAACTTTCTGTTTCATATCCTGTTATGATTTTACTCTCTTGTTCGTCGTCTCCGGTGCCGTGTATGGAAGTACTTGATAGCAATCTCTCTCTCTCTCTCTCTCTCTTTCGTGCTCTAGAGAAACAAATTTCTTCCAGAATGACGTGAGAAGATTTAGTAATGTCATTTAAGAGTTTGTCGAGCCACGGAATTAGAGTTAGGTTTAAGCATCTAGTGTTTTGGCTGGCAAGTCTTAACGAGTACTTCGTCGTGATCTTAGGATAAAACTTTGAAAAATCAGTTATAAATTCAGTCAATAGTTCTAAAAAATATATTTGAAAATTACATGACCTTGGAAAAAGGAAAACGTAGCGGTGAATTTGCAGCCAGAATCCGACCGTTCCCTTATCTTTGCGCTTTGATTGGCTGGCTTGCACAAAACACTGGAAGCCATTTCAATGTTGCCACTTGAATGTAGATTAACGATATTAATACCGTAACTATAGTGAAATTTGTCGTATGACCGTGAAAAGTTCAGTGCCGTGTCGTAACCGTGATGTTTTCTAGAATTTTAATTGGCTGATTTTTTTTCTCGCGCAATGTGATTGGTCTAAAAGTGCCGTGATCTAAGCGTGACCGTGTCCGCGCCGTGTTTATGCCATGTTCTGGGTATTTGATTGGATGGAGAGTGAATTCTCGAGCAATGTGATTGGTCTGGCGTATCCCTAACCGTGTCAAGAACGTGTTCGTGCCGTGAGCTTTTCACAGTCATACGAAAACTGCACTATCAATACGTACCGTAACAATATTAATACCGTAACAATATCAATACCATAACAATATCAATACCGTAACAATATCAATACCGTAACAATATCAATACCGTAACAATATCAATACCATAACAATATCAATACCGTAACAATATCAATACCGTAACAATATCAATACCATAACAATATCAATACCGTAACAATATCAATACCGTAACAATGTCAATACCATAACAATATCAATACCATAACAATATCAATACCGTAACAATATCAATACCGTAACAATATCAATACCGTAACAATAATCAATACCGTAACAATATCAATACCGTAACAATATCAATCAATACCGTAACAATATCAATACCGTAACAATATCAATACCGTAACAATATCAATACCGTAACAATATCAATACCGTAACAATATCAATACCGTAACAATATCAATACCGTAACAATATCAATACCATAACAATATCAATACCATAACAATATCAATACCGTAACAATATCAATACCGTAACAATATCAATACCATAACAATATCAATACCGTAACAATATCAATACCGTAACAATATCAATACCGTAAGCTTCCTGCGCATATGCCGGAACCTCTCTTCATTCATAAAGTCGTTAGCACTCGCTTTCATGTTTTTAAGATTAAGGATATATACCGCCACAATATCAATATTTGAGGAGGGAGGAAATTAAACCGGAGAACCCAGTGAAAAACCCTTGAAAGAGAAGAGCAGAACAACAAACCGGTGGTGCTCAAAAATAATAGCGTGTCTAAGTACCGAGTTTAAGCACACTAACAGCGAACAACCATGCAGTGTTAAAATTATTAATTATCTATTACATTTATAAAAAGTACGCTGCTATAGTTAAAGGAGATGAGAGACAACACGTTAAGAGGATGTCGCAATAGCAATTGCTACAAGATGTACAGCCACGAAAATTTTATTAGAAATTTAATAATAATATTTTCTTCTTCTAGTAATTATGTTTTATCACACGCCTACACTCAGCACTCTCACAAATTATCTTGAGAGTTCTTGTTCATAAAGATTGATAACAATGAATGAAGAATGCAATTTGAAAACTATCTGATGTGATAACGAACCTTATAACGTTAATGAGCCGCCCATTCTATGAATCACTACGTGACGTCAAAAAACACGTAGCCTTAGGAAGATATGATAGATATGCATATATACCAGGGGGAAAAACTATGTAAGCAAACCGACTAGCGAGTATAAATATTCCGAAATTGCAGTAAAGATTCATGATTCATTATGATTTAAAGTTGTCTCTGGCTTGTGACATTTACAATGTTTTTAAACAGACGTTTTAGTCTAAACAAATGCTTTCATAATTGTAAATAAAAATGTTTGCACGTGCGCGTTTTGAGGATCTTGAAGCGCGCGCAATAACACTTGAATGTTGGGTAGAAAGTTTTCTGTATATTATAGCGAGTACAGTGATAAGAAAACGGATTGATCAAGGTAAAGATTGGTCGATGTAAGATAACATATAACTGAAATTTTGTGATAAATGCTTCTTTTTCTTTCTCTCTAACCATTCGGCCGTCGAGTTGTTTATCAGAGATAAATTACTTAATTACGTAATTAACAGGAAAATGACTGGTGTTGCTACGATGATACTCCAGTACTTGTTTGTGTTAGTTACATCATTCACTGTAGACTTTAACAGTCTAAAATAGAGGGACTGCCGCCTTAACAATTCCTTTAATCCTTCCCTCCCCAGCCTCCTCCCCCAGGGACTTTTGAATCGTAACGTAATCGTAACGGACGGTGAGCAAGGGAAATAGAGAGACTGCTCGCAGCCTACTTTTTGAGTCAAAACAAGTGCGAATCCATGTTGGTACTCCCAGGGTTAGGAAACTAAGAGGTTAATATATAATATATAAATCCTAGAAAGTCGTAGGGAGTAAATTGCTCGAAACACCAAATGCATCAACATTGCGCGCAATGTTGCATGGCATCGTGTATCCGTAACTTAAGATGGGATATATACGTCAAACTATAAAGCGTTCCTTTGTAGATGGCATCCAGGCTGGGTTAGATGTGAAGAGAATCAAACCACTGTATGAAAATTATGCCTTGTAGTGTATGTATGATAATGATTAAAAAGGAGTAAATTAAGAAATCAAGGTATGGTGACTCGCATCTCATCCTGAGGTCTGTGGTACGATTCCTAGCTGGACTCTATCGGCATAACAAGTGAGTAGTTACCTCTCTCCCTTGATTACAGTGGTTTTCTTCAGGTTTTGAAGATTTTATCCCTCTGCAAAACCTAACGAGCTAAATTCCAATTCGATCTGTAAGTTAGCCGCTTACCCTAACTTCGATAAGTAGCCCAGAGGTTGTTTCAGGGTTCGATCTGTGAGTTAGCCACGCCCTGAGTTAGATCAGCCCAAATGTTGTTTTAGGGCTGGTTCGATCTACGATTTAGCCGTGCACTGACTTAGATCAGCGTGCAGTCCATAGGTTGTTTCAGGGTTCAAAAAGACTCCAAAGGTCTATCCAAAGGTCTATCCAGTATTCAATTCAAAACCTTTTTTGATATAGACGTATAATGTATTGGACTCAATGTATGAGAGTGCCACTTGGGGTACCAAGAGCTATATCTCTCGTAAACCTAAACAACAATTCTGCATATTAGAGGTTAATCTAATTCCTCTTTCCAGCATATATATGTCGTCACTGTGTGAAAGAGGTTTTCTTCATGGGAGAGGGTATTTTTCTCTGACTAAAATTGTTTAAAAATCATGCATTTTTAATTCTATTTCCCGTAGAATGTTCTGGTTGTCTAAAAAGCTTTCAAGTAGACAAATTTCGAAAAACATCTTAACATTTAGTACTGAGGACAATGAAGCATTCTTCCTGTTCAGTTTTCCTTAAAACTGTTCAAAAATAAATATTATAATAATTATTGACAGATTTATTTTTAAATTTCTATACAAAGTAACTCTTATCGTTATGTTGCTGAAGTAGAAAACTATCCTACTTCAACAATCTCCCTACTCAAGATCTTCTACATTAAGAAGTAGGTAATTTGGCCCATGGTGTGGGCTGTGTTCTGAACCAAGTCTTACTGACCGTAAGATTTGAAAATCTATTGGTAAATTACTGTATGAAATATTGATCTGGTAATGATATGCAGTCATAACAAACAAAAAACCGATACCACACTTTACTTCAGTCAGTTCTGGAAAATTCCTTTAAATTGAAGTTAATGTAAAGCGGTGTGTTATGACTGATCACACGCCGCTCCTCATTTTTCATTTTCAATTAATAGCCAACTACCATCTATATTATTTAACTGTGAAGTGCTCTGACAAAACTATCTGCATTAGGTATTTATTTTCAAACTACGTCTCTTTTTAGTCGAAGACCATGACTACTATACTAAAAGCAACGCAGAAGCTAGTTTGAAGAATTACTGAAGGTGTAAAGCCCAGTTTTTGAAGAGTCGGCTTCAAACGTCTCGAGCTGTCAATCAAAGACCACGTTTACCAAATATGTCGGCTGTACACAAATTGCAACAGTAAATTATAAACCGACTTTAATAATTGAATATAGTCTAATTTAATATCCTTGTCTTACTGGTAATAGTTTTTTAATTCAACACCAACGTACTCTACATTTTTAATGATGAGTATTCTGGAATATCCATGCATTTGGAATATTTTTAAAAGCTCATAAAAAATGCAGAATGTGAAATTTTATTTTATTGCAAAAAGCTTGAAAAGTAGAAGAGTAAGAGGATAAAGCATTCAGTTCATATATGGCTCAGTTATGGATGTACGACACTGAGTTCAGCAACACGAATGGAAACGTTTTCCGTCATAGTCATTTTCCTTTCTTGCTCAGTTCTGACGTTCCTAACTGAAAGTCGGAAAGATAAGGTACGAGCGTTGAGAGATTTTAAGATCGATAGTTCAAATATAAGTGTGTACACGCTGTGCACGACTGCATGGTTAGCTTATTATTCATGTAAAAGTTCCAAATCCTTTACCCAATCAGTTTAGAGCTACATACTAAACCTTAACACCGAATCGTACCAGTTTTTCTATTACGTACCTTTGATTCAAGATATGTGTATAGATCGATCTGTTGGTATACATTTAAAAAAGCGGATGTAATAGAATATGAAATAAAGCCGCTTTATCGTTCTTCTTTGGAAAAATTGATCAAAACGTTAGTATCGGCATATCTAAGCCAGCCGGCGGCCATGTTGGTGCCAGCGGTCACCTATTCAAGTCTTTCTTTTTGAATCGTTTCCCCTCCCATTAGCTAGACGCATAATTTACTTGCGCTTCCAATTCTTATTTGTATATTTAAGTTATTGCCGGTGCTGAGGCTCCAGAAAGGACTCTTTCTGAGGAGCAAGATTCTTATCTGCTGCGAATTTGACTGGTGTTTCAGGGATGTTGACTGTTTGTATGGTTTACTAGTGAATCCAACAGCTGGCACTTTTAAAAGAATCAAAGGTATACTTCAAGAACTGGTTTTGTGACACCGACAACTGGTTAGACAAAAAATTTAAGCGCTTGACAACTTTTGGAGATATGATGTCGCTGATGTACAGCGATAAGAAGAAATAGTTCTGAAAATAGTGATAGATTTATTGACTCCCCTCGTCAAAATTTTATGCTACACGATTCAAAATATCTGAGACTTCGTTTCATTGCTGACAAGAATGAACCAAATAATCACTTCAAGGTAAGACTTCACATTCACGACGTCCATCTTTCATACTAGCAATGCTTAAGTTTATAACAGTCTGTAGTAAGCTTTTTGGTTGGTAAGACTTCACATTCACGACGTCCATCTTTCATACTAGCAATGCTTAAGTGTATAATAGTCTGTAGTAAGCTATTTGGTTGGTGTGATCTAACGATTTTTACCGACTATATAAAACGTAGACGTAGGTTGGTTTAATTTCTTGTGATCATGAAACTAGAAGACTGGATTGCATCACCTGATAAACATGATGAATAGGTGCATTTATGACTCCTATTTATTTCTCCTGATTTTTGAGCAATGTTTTCGAATGATAGGCCTTTTCAGCTTTGGCGTAGTATTTTTAACAGTAACCAAACTTGGTAATGAAAAAATATTTTCTCGAGGAGGTGATTGATAAGGAAATAACATTTTAAAAAATTGATCATGTTCATGTGCAAAATGCCTGGCATTTCTAGCCAATTGAAATGTCATAAAAACGCATGCGCAGTGCCAGTTTAGAATTCTTTTACATTTTTGTCTTGTTTCTTCTCTTTTCGTTCATTTTTTATGCATGCAAGTTCTCGGGTCTTTTGCGTAAGTGTGCATTCACTAGAATAATAAGTAGGAGTTCATTCATGTCCCCAAAATCCGCATTACTCTTCGTCTCTCGTATCTGATTGGTTAATACAAGTAGGGAAAGCCACAAAAAAATAAAATAAATAAATAAGGGGAAGGGGGTCGGGGGGATGAGGATGTAAAATTGCTTGAATGTGATATAACTGATCATTCGTTTAAGCCCAGTCGTACCAAAATGAACCAGAATACATTGCAACTTTGTATGTATTTGAAAAACTGCCGAAATCATTAATCCCAAGCAACTTTTGAAGACATCAAACTTGCCAATAGCTACTAATTAATATCGAGTTCGAACATGCGCAGAAGTTTTTTTGTCTACCCCTCTGCGATTGAAGTTATTAATAACGAATAAAAAGATAATTGAGTCACGTTTTGAAAGAGGTTTCAAAGTAATTACCAAATCCGCGAATCCCACATTGATAGAGTTTTTATCTAATACGCAACTCTGCCAATAAAACGAACCACAAATCCATGCCTACGATCACTCAGAAAAGCGTTTGTTTAAAGCACGATCCTACCCTTTTATCTTACTCTCGGATTTCAGTGACGTCGTGAACGTGTGTGGTGGTGCTATCTCAGTTCTAGTACCATCAGCTCAGATGTTTCTAAGCGGTTCTATCCTTATCAATGTTCAGTCTATTTTTCAAAGTAGGTTTTTAACTCTTTATGTAAACTATCGCGAAAACAATCTTGGGGTTTTACTGGGGGGTGAGTTAGCGATTGAGTTTGTTGTAGCGCCTTTGCCTTTGTTGAAGAAGGAAGACTGAGACATCTTTCGATGTCGATCGAACGCAATTCACAGTCAACCTTCAAAAAAAAAGAGTCCAAATCCTTGATATTCCTATTACAGCCTTCAATGACTGCATTGACACTCAAGATCAGATGTTTTATAAACAGGTTAGTTAAACGAAGACACTTTATACTATTGCCTCCTCTGTGAGGCAAGTGAGACGAATAAGCATTACATATACGCGGATCCCATGCAATTCCTATTACATTCTCCTTTATGGATAAGTCACACTGATAATCACGATGGTACTCACCAGTGTCAATTACTACTGGTATTTTTCTTCTATCCTTCGATACTCCTGAGAAAAAGAATGATAAATCATAAATTGATTTATTTCAAACCTATAAATGCAATCTTAGCTTTAATATGTTGCAAGGTACGATAAGCGGCATTCAACATTTCCATGGTAATGTATATTTCCATTTAAGATTGTACCACTACTCTTCCCCCACGAGTAGGCAGACACTCACGCACGAGCAACGCGATATCATTCTTTCTATGGAAAAAGCAATTTGTCTCTGGCAAATTATTGTTCGTATAATAAGGCGACACACAAGTGAGTCTGCGACCAGTGTTTTAGCAGCTTTATGATGAACATTGTTATGAGAAAATGGCAAGAGTCGAAAAATGTCGAATCTAGACAGAGGTTTGATTTTGGTATGAATATCAAGAGTACTGACATAAAAGAAGCCAGTGCAATCTAAGATTTGGGCGTGACTGTAAAAAAAATGACCTAAAATGCTCGGGGCTATGCCGCTACTTAAAAAAAAACCAAACGACCCAATCAGGAAAACCACGCAATATACTATAAATGAAATCGTCCTCTTTTGATATATTCAGGATATTCTAAACATTACGGTTAAAAAGTAAGATATTTTTTTATTATCAGAAGGAATATGATTTTGTCATATACATTAGTCCCAACTTGTACCCTAAAGTCTTGGTTTTCATTCATTCATTTTAGCAAATAGCCTTAAGTTAGAATAGCGTTGATGCAATCTTATAAATATAGGGATGGTTGTTCTGCTGGTGTTGCCACATAAGAGAGAGAGAGAGAACGGACGGACGGACGGACGGACGGATGAGATAAAGAGAGATGGAAATAAAAGGAAAAAGATAAGGAACAGAATTTTATAAAGCACACACAAAAAAGTCTCCCCTCCAGCGCAAATTAAGCTCTTCCAAATATCAATATTGATACAACGCAAAACCTTAAAAGAAGTTTAATTCGCAAACATTAAGAAAGCTTAACGGGTAGTTAAAAACCCAATTACCCCGGTCTTTTACAAAGGCTTACCGCTTAATGCAATATTCGCGTCTTAGACAAACCTTTACCGTATCAAACGCTGTCAGTATTGATAAAAGTATTACCTTGCTTTTGGCGGGAGAATGAGCGATATCTCCTGTGCTGTCGATCTATTCGATCTTCAACGGGCAGTTGTTTATCCAGACATCCTAAATCCTTTCACAAAAACAGATCTAACAAAACAAGGACGCAGTTTAACATAGAGAGTACAATATAGTCAAGATCATAATAGTATAATAATTAAGGCGTGTGGATGTTCGAGCTACCGGTACTGCGCATGCGTGAGAAGACAATTTTAGATGGCAGTGATAAAAAGTACTAAATTTAATTATCGGTAAAAGCTGTTAAAAAAACTGCAAAAATTTAGTACAAAAGTAGGTAAACAATATCTACTGAACGAGGCTTTTAAAGTAAGTGTATTTGAATTAGTAATATGAATATTATCGTATTATAAACGTACAAAGGTTTTATTCTTTCAAATCAGTATTTCATGTCAATATTTAGCTAGGAAAAGTTGTGAAGTACTTCTTGTAATATTCAGACGTTAAAAAATTAAGTTTGGTTTCAATACATGATTTTTTTCCGTGTCATTATCGTGTTTTAACGTTTTTGTTTTGTTTTGTTTTTCAACCCCTTGTTCCTTTGCGTTTTACATATTTCCATTCATTTCTCCCAACTGGAGTGTTTCGCCTTTATTTGCTTAATTAGTGTTATAACAGTACATTTACAGTGGCCTTTTTAAGTTTTTTTGAGTTAGAAAAGGATTGCCCCAAAAACAAAGTATTTTAAACCTCATCGCGCAACTCAGCTTTCAATTAAGTACGCCTCTTCCTATGTTTTTGCTTTTATTCTTTATTGCTTTTTTCTAATTAGTTTATCTTGACTTTTATGCTATATATATATATATTTGCATTTTAGTCTATCCATCAACATTATTTAATTTAGCTTGGCTGCTATTTTCTATAATATGTATAAGTACATTTCTTCCTCAAATCGGTTTTGATCCCTTTAGCTAGCTATTTTCCTGCTTTCGTTCCCTTCTAATCACATCATAGCGCACTAATACACCAAACCTAGCTTCCATATTTACTTTCCTAGCGGTTTTACCAAAGTCACTCGATTAGAGAAACAAACAGATAGCTTCAATATGTCAGTTTTTCCACTAAATTTACTCTTAAAAAATATTTTCATCTTGAAAGCACAAACAAGAAAAATAGTTGGCTAATTCTTACTAAAACATTATTAATAACGGAGATAGATAAGTCATAGGGGTAAGAAACTATAAACTATGAAAAGGTTTTTAAGATTTTTCCAAATATATACCAATTAGGATATTTCAATATCTCTTATAGTTCATATTACCTTTACTATTTTGCTTATTTAAAACTAATATATGTCAGAACGAATTAAGAACTGGTTGCAAGCCCTTTAGTGCTTTTAACGGTAGACAAAGATCAATTGGATTCTCTACGCATAACAAACTGATGCTAATTAACAAATTTTATCCATTTTATAGCAAAATGGCGGCCTGCTGTATCGGATATTTACAATAAACGCTGCTCATACAATACCGTTTTTAGCACTGTTTTTATGTTGTTGTTTTTTTACTGTGAATCTAGAATGATGGATTGATGCATAGACTTGACTTTGTGAAGCGATTCATCAACTTTTCAACAAACATCTGCTATAGTTTATTCTCCGTTAAGATAACTTAAAGAGATACTTGGGAATTCTCAATACAGACAGCAATTCCTACTAAAGAATAAAGAAACCAGGACTCATTCTAAAAGCTGAAAAGATTCCTACGATGGAAATATTTTATATATCTTAACGAATACGCGTAGTTATTTTTCTGTCGTTGATGCTTAGAGAGATAAAAAAATACTCGAAAATTGTGTTCGTTTTTTGTTTTGTCAAACAATGCACTGCGCGCCTACATCTAAGAAATCGGAATTGTTTTCAGTAGCAAAATATTGCTGTATTTATATCATTGTGTGCCTTATATTTAATCAGTATCGGTGAAAACCGTTGTTTGCCCAGATCAAGTACAAGGATATCCCACAGAACCTCTTACTAACAAGGATTACTGAAGCGGATTTGTCCATCGGTGGGAAACTGAGAAACGATTTTGTGATAAGATATGATGGTTTATCTAAGTTTTATCGGTTGTTTCTTTTTTTCAAGTCGGAAAGACATGATATCCAAGCACAGTTAGAGTACTAACGCGTAGTGTCAGAGTTAAGCTTTTCTTTTCTTTTTCAAGTTGGAATGAAATGATATCCAAGCACAGTTAGCGTACGAACGAGTAGTGTTAGAGTTAAGCTTTTTTTTTTCTTTTTCAAGTTGGAATGAAATGATATCCAAGCACAGTTAGAGTACTAACGTGTAGTGTTAGAGTTAAGATCCCAAGAGGGTAAGTATGTTTAGTACATTTATCGTTTTTTCTGTAGAAAATATTTACCATTATTTCGCGGACAAGTTCTGAACAGAGATCTCCATTATCCACTCGTACTACTGTACTCTAAGGGATATTCTTATCTCACTCAGTTAGCCTTTTAGCTCACTATTCCTCTCAAACGTGCGAGACGATAATCAAACGATCATGCAGTGAATAGCAACACCTTGTTAAATAAATAGACCTGATAAAAAGTTTCAGGAAAATAAGATTAACAAATATTAGATAGCTTTCGACGAAACTATTGTGTTATCGGATTGGATTGTTTCTATAAGAAATGTAGCTTATTCGGCTTAAAATTGAATCAACGATGTAAAAGTTTTCACATCACTACTTAAAAAAAAATTCCTGATATTTATTCGTGTTATATATTCTTGTTAAAAAGATTAGCGTTACTTCTGAATAAGGGGGAATATTTTTGCATTTTTTTAACTTCTCCCTTTCGCAGTTTTGATAATCCAGTGTAAATTAATGTACAATATGCAAGAGCTCACAATATAAAGTTAACCCTTTTACTTGTAAAAAAACCAACATATTTACTGACAACGACCAACGAAGCGAAGGTTGTAGATTTCGCAGCATGTTACCCAAATACGATACGTCAGTTCGAGAACTCGTCGCATTTCTCATCGCTAAGTCTCTGTTACATTTGAGACATCGTCTTGGATAAGATCGTTTCTTTTTTCTTTTTGGTGATAAAGTCCTGATTTTTGATCAAGATCTGATTGTAACGTGTCCATTTCCGTCTTTCTCAAATAAAAATAAAAAGGTTTGCCGTAATTAACCAATCAAATTTGGTTTTACCACGTGAGTCTTGAAGCACCCTCTTCAATATTCTAACCAATTTTCAGCCGAATCTTTAGCACGGTTTTCGACTATTATATAGCTCGCGATGAGTGCCAAAAAAAGTTTGAAATGAGTATATATTTGAAGTGAAATGAGAGAACTCTTTAATAACGGATCTAATAGCTTTCCTACTTTAGTCCTATCTAAAAGGTCTTTACCAAAAAAACCTCTTTAATTTGTCAATTATCTTATCCATTTTACCTCCGGGTAAACAAAGCAATTCAACGATTAACACGAGGGGGAAAAATATCTATGTTATATATATATTGGTTCGTCTTGGCGACTTGAAGGAGGTGTTGAACTGATCCATGCAGAGTTTCGATGTAGTGGAGAATTATAACTGGTTTAAAGTAAACCTCAGGAATATAGGCTGTACGTTGATCCATTTTGTTACGTGAGTCGGTCAGGCATTACTTCTTGGCAGGGAAAAAAGCGTAAGTTTCTTCAAGGCAGGGTACAAGTATACGAAATTAAACTAGAAACAGAGCGGTGTTATAGCAGCACTAAATGATATTTGCAGTTATAGTATGTAAGTGTATTATACATAACCAGCTTGGTATCGATGGAAAGCCATTTGAATATGTCACAACATTACTGTAGTTTTTCAGTCATACAAAAAATATTCTTTTGGGAAACCATTTCTGTGCTAACGTGCAGTTAGTCGTTAACGCATGACTGTCCAATTGACCGACAGCTATTCTTATGGGATTAAGCCATTTCAAGTACTGTTGGCAAAAGCCCGGCTTTATGCTTTCCACTCACAACTGAGATGGGCATTTTTATGGGAAGCCAATTTAGTGTAACGGCATGTAAGTAATACATTTTTCTATACTTTTATTAGACATGTCATCGTTTTACGAAGCAGCTGTTGTCGAATAAAACATAAGAAGAACGGCACATTTGACAGAAACTAATAGCAAAACTAAAGCGAACATCGGAAGAGACACAGACAGAGGAAGCCTAGAGGGTGAGTTGGAATAATTTATGATTATTAATGAATATCTAAAAGTTTTGAGACGCCGGGAGCAATCATATTCTTTAAGCGCCGAATCTAATTTTTGCGCATAAATGAAAAATAGCGGGAAAAACGAAAGGTGACAAAATCATTATCGTCATTATGGAGCCAAGCCTGGCGTCAGAGAGTAAAATTAATACTGAATTCAGTTGCGATGAAAGCTGTTTTAAAAAGCCACTTGAACTGATAAGAGCCTAGGTTGCTCCTTAGCGCAATCTATATTCAATATAAACTAGAGAAAGCCAAGCTAGGACGTATCAGACAACCGCAAGTGCCATTAATGATTGTATTAAAAGTAAGTGCGCATGCGCAAAATCGCGGACGAGAATATTGTGCGCAATGCAACATGGATGACCGTATATAAACAACCTAGTTAAACAACCGTACGTGATAAATATGAAGATAATTCTAACATCGAAAGATAGAAGAAGTGTCAGCCTACATTAGATCATTTTAAGCTAAGGAAACATCGCAGACTAAAAATCTAAAGTCGTTTATCGAACCAGGTATAAAATCAGGCTCAGCTGATCTGTGTTTGCAATATCACAGCTCAGAGTTAACTGATAAATAGCGATTTCACGAACACGAAAAATTTTTTTTAACAAACGTATATCGTTACTTAAAACCATTTAACAGCATTTCTAACACCTTTAGATAAAGTCTGAGACAAAGTATAAAAGCCGCGGCGGTTCTGATATTAAAGGGGCACTTGGATGAAAATGGATAAAAATTGGAAATGACTGTAAACTTAGTAAGACGTATCTATATGGCCCAGATAGTAGCGAAGTAACATGTTTCCTTCACAGTCAAAAGTAGCGGATAAAAATTATCAGTTTGATTCAGCAACTAAATTGTGAGTGAATGACGTCATTTACTCAACCCTATTGTTCTTTCTGCTTTTGAACCAAAATATCTCAATAGCAAGTGGCTCCCAGGCTAAAATGTTCACTAATCTGGTGTACGTAATCATAATTGAGTCATTATCCTCATATACTTCAAATACTTGGACTTTCAAATATTGGGGCGTTTTCATCTAAGTGCCCCTTAAGTTATTTTTCAGCAAATACAATTCATAGTTGAGTCTACTGCTATAAGGAGTTTTAGAGTACCTCTCGTTCAGCCAAGTAAGACAACACTCAACAATAACAAGATACAATATAGGTTTCCTTTGGACCCGTTAAACGGTAGGGCAACAATATATATGGTACACTTTTGCGCAACACAGACTTGTTTTTTTATTTTATTTTACAGCTTTATTTGGGAAAACTAATATTACAATGCATTGAATAGAAGGGAAAAAAACAAACTAATAGTTACCCAAAAAGGGAAGTCACGAACGGGACACGAGACCCATGCAAGATGACCACCTCATGAAATAATTAAACATAAAAATATATGCAAAAAATATATAACATTGTACGTAGAAAGAAAAATAAAAATGGAAAAATAACTTCATTAAGATAAAAATGAATAATAGTGTACTTTATGACCGAGAAAACGAAAAGGAAAATGGCGCGCAAAAATTATAAAATTAAATTTACTTATGATTTATGAATTTATCTATTCGATTCAATACTGATCTAAGACGGTGGTTATAAAATGTGGCGGGTAATGAATCGCCGAATGACTCTATATGCTGCTCTAATAGAAGCAAAATTAAAAAAGATATAATGCTTGTTAACTCTACGGTAAAACACCTAAAAATACTTTAATTCTGTTTCTCTCTGTGATAATTATTTATTATTATAGTAATTAATATTTATTATCTTATTATTTCGTTATTTCTGTTATTCCTATTATTTTTGATCATCATCATCATCATTATTATTATCAATTATTATTATTATTTATCATTATTGTTAATATTATTATCATTATTTTATTTTTATTTTATTATTATTATTATTATTTTATTACTAATATTGATATTATCATCATCGTCGTCATTATTAACTTAGTTAGTCCGCCGGGTAGCAACCGAACCGCAAAACCTAAAACAGATACGTGCCAAAACCTTTTTTTCAGACTTGATAAACACTTTAACAGACAGCTTTTATTAGCGGTGGAGACTTGTGCCCCCATATATCCTCATATACAGATATCCTCATATACACAGATTTAAAACTTCTCTTACGCTGTTAGGTTCGATCTTCCAAACCAACATGTCATGTTAATAGTGTTTGTTGATTCTCTCCTGTGCTTCGAGGGATTTCCTCCGGGTTCACCGGTTTTCAGTCTTCCCTCCGCAAAAATCAATCTAAAGTTGACCAGTGAACGAACGTTGCAAGTTTGTTAGCATCTGAACTTTAATGTTACTCCATAAGATAAGGGCAAAGAATTTTTACAGATCATTCTACAAACATAATTAACTGGTTCTAAAAAATATATTCTAACTATTCAAATTTTTACAGAAATGAATTTTCTAAACAGCAAGAAAAAATGGACCTGCTATTTCGAATTGTTCGAATTGTTCGAATATTCATCTTAAGCCTGGTTTTCAATAGCGACGGAAGCAGAAGCGGAAGCAGAAGCAGAAGCGTCAGACGTCTTATGTTCTTGTGAAAATCAAGAATTAACGGAGACGTAAGCAGAAGCAGAACATCGACGGAAGCATAAGCAGAAGGAACGTAAGGTTTCCTTTTTCTTATGCTTATGCTTCTGCTTCCGTCCTTATGTCGCTAGTGAAAACCAGCCTTTAAGTCTCAGCAAGCTCTTAATGTCAATTTTTGATGTTTTTGATAGCCTTTGGTCGTACAAATCGACGCATCTTTATATTCCGTCCTTATGTCGCTAGTGAAAACCAGCCTTTAAGTCTCAGCAAGCTCTTAATGTCAATTTTTGATGTTTTTGATAGCCTTTGGTCGTACAAATCGACGCATCATTATATCAAATCGTACTCTAACTTCTTTGTCAGTTTAATGAACCAAGAAAAAATAATAATGAAAAAAAAAACATGACAATTCTAGATCATCTCAAGGCAACTGTCATGAGTTTGACTGAGGAAACATTCAAACAAAAAAAACGTCCATAAATTCGGAGCTTTTTTGTCGCCATTAAGAGATTTAAATATTAGTGCGCCTCAAGGGAATTGGTCGTGGGAATTCACCGTGCGCATTCTCTTATGGATTAAAATGTGTGGGGAAAATCAAATTAAAACATTAGTTTATTATCTGGAACTAAAACCCGTAGAACGGCTGTTCAGCCTGATGTGTGATTAAATAAACTAAGAAAGTTTCCAACGGGGTCAGTATTAATTTGCCTTTTTTTTGCTGAAGAAATATTGACAATTCGTGGGCTAGAGGACCACCTCTTGGTAAGAACTCCAACAACATGCTAATGGAACGCTTTTTTTAAGAACTGACATGGTTTTAAGATCCGAACAAAAGAGTTTTTTCTTTTTTTTTTGCTCGAGGCACTATCCGCTACGCCGACGTTCAACCGTTGTTTCTCTGGGTAATTGGATAAAGCTAGTTTTTTTCCATAACTTTTATTATTGGTGGAGAGCACATAGCTGTGATTGGCTTAGGGATGTACAAAAGGAATGTCAGGCGTCGGCAGCACATCGTTTATGATGCCGAAAGTAAGAAGAAATTGAAGGATATGAAGGCGTTTATGGTTGAGCGTTGCAACATAAAGAATTTATTCAGATCCAGGTAATCCCTTTCTTCTTTGCTTAATTACACCCCAATCACCATCGAGAAGGAAAGAAAGCCGCAAGCGTTAGATGTTCGACATTACGACCATGGTATATACATTATATATATATGGGAATGACAAGTTACTGATCACTATTTAGTGGCGCTCAAAAAAAGTATTAATTACACTCAACGTCTCTTTGATTAAGTTTAGTCTTTTCGCCTTAATTCTCTCCTTTCTACAGGATTCCCACTCGATTCTTTTTCCTTTTCACTTAAAAAAAACTAAGTCTCGAAGATTTCTACGGTTTCCACGTGTACTAAGCTAGAATCACCAGATTTCACAATCATTTTCTAAAAAAGTTATTCTTTAGGAGAATTTTTGACGCCCCCTTTCGCAGACGTTTATTAGAACATTTAGCTAATAATATATGCATAGAGACAAGTTAGAAACTGTTATCGATATTCATTAGTAATATTGACCAACAAGAGATGATGTACGCTCAAATACTGCTAGTTTTTCAGAAGATCAAAATTGATGAATATTTATCAGCACATGTAAGTGCGTTCCAGACCCGTTTAAAATTCTAGCGACATTACCAACATCAGCTATAAAAATATCTCAAGTAACGAAAATTTTTTTTCCAATGGTTTCAAAAAGTAACATACTATTTCTTTGGCTGCTAGTTGTAACAAGCAGGGGGGGGGGGGGGTGGGGATTCAAAAATCCACCATTTTGTTTGAGCCGACAAAACGCCAAACCAAAACATTAAAGAGCCGGTAATGTGTTTTAAGTTTAAAACATTTAGCAAAGCCAATGACAATGATCGTATAAATTCCTAAAATCCGCCATTTTGTTTCCATGACCCCCTTCCCCTTACGCCCTTGACAAGCTATTTAGATTTGATCGAAGAAATCATGATTAATAGAAAAGTTTGAAAAAACAATGCGGATTTTTCGTCTCGGATTCTGCTTCTATAGGGCCATCGAAAATGAAGAAATCCTGTAAGCTGTTTTGTTTCTCTGTTTTAAATTAACCTCTCGTTAAAACGACAGGCCGTTACAAAAGATATTACTATAAAAGCCTTAATGGAAAAGGATGTTAGCTTTAAGCTGATGCTTTGTCAGTTAGAGCAGACTGATATATTTTTTCGATTTTCTGTCATTTCCTTGTGTGACAGAGTCCGATCTGTTCTTACAGTCTAGAATGAAAAAAGGGCTCACAAAACGCTGTTAGATTTGAGTGAAATTTAAAATTCAGCTACCTCCGTAAAAAATGTCTTTTTCTCTTCTCTCTCGATTTTCTCTCACTCTCTCTTCTCTCTTGCATAACCAGATCAAAAAATGTGTATCGAAAATGTTCATAGATTTACAAAGAGTCTCTTTCTCTTTCGCTCACCTACGTAATCGGAATAAGCGAAATTTCGCTTCACTTCCACAAAAAAAGTATTTCTCGTTTTCTTATTCTTCAAGTCTCATTCTCAGTTATACTTTTTAAATTAGGATCGTTTTAAGATTCATGCATCAGAAACAAAACAAAGTGGGATAATTGTTTGAAAGGTGTGAAAACGATACTGTAGCTAATGTAATTTTATACAAATAATAAAATATTTATATCAACAGTGTATATGAAGTTAATGTATCAGCAAGCCGCCCGCGGGGAGAACCATGCCATTTAATGCCTGTGCCTATATTAAGTCTATATAATGATATAAATATGTGACTTGAGCTTTATTTCAGATGGTCGATAAGGTCTCTATGGGTATACTGTAAGGATCGTGTCAAACGTCGAACTTCACATTAGGTTCTACTCATGTGAAGTTCGACGATTGGGGAGAATGTATGCTTGTGTTTCTTTAATGAGTTATCATAGGTTTCTGGAATGGTAACAATTTTATTATACGAGTTTAAAACGAAGCTAGATTTTTTTCCTTGTCACAAAACTATTTTCTAGATCTTTATTTCGTTTTCACCGTTCGTGAAAATCGAGATGTGAGTCAAGTGTTGTGTGAAGCGATGAAATGATTAATGTATTTGGAAGGCTAGCCATGACGGAAGCCCCCCATAGGTTGTCTCGCGCTGTCACTGCTTGTACAAATGTTGAATCATTCAAGTACACCTTTGTATATTGCTTAAGATTAATTAGTAACCGGTAAAAGTCAAAGGCAGTTACTTAAAAACATTACGAACCAAAACCCTAAAAATCCGTTAAAACCACAGGTTTTAATGAATTGATGTTAATGCACATAAACAGCATCTTATAAAACTGCGGACGGAAGTTATTCGCCGAACAAAAAAATTGATGAAGAAATGATATCATTAATGACTTCATCTGGTTAGACAATTTCTGTCGATTTGAACTCGTTTATACCTCAAACATCTTTTTTCTTCAACCTTAAGTGATCAATTAAGTTCATTAAGGCTAGAAAGAAAGGCGGCCTCCTCGAAGTTCCCAATTAAAGTCCTTGATAAACAATACAAACATTTGTTTTGTTTTTATTAGTAGTATTAGTCGCTCGTTCTTTTAAGGGAAGTCTGAATTAAGGGAATTTTCGGGGGAAAATCTCCTTAGATATTTAACGTGTTCAAAAAGGGGAGAATTGGGAAACTATATCCCAATCTCATTGAATCAATCGGTTGATACAAGAGAATTTCTTTGGCGAACAGGTTGTATTTTTTCAAGTATTTCTTTAAGAATATTATTAGTATTTAATAGCCGATTCATTGCGGGTGGGACTCCCGTGGGTCGAATTTTATTGTTCAACTTTCATGAAGAAATTTATGCGTTAAAAGATACTAGCCTTGTTATATGGAGGCCATGACTGGGATTGGTTCCTGATCGCACACAAGCTGCGATTTTGGCACCCCATGCGCGCGACAATTACAACCACTTAGGCTATATTTAGGAGGTACGAAATAAAGCGCCTGGCAAAGAAACCGTAAAGGCATATGAAAAAGAGAGAGGAAAAAGAAAATCGGACGGAAGGCTTTTAGTAGCAACAACTTCATTTATAGTAACCTACGCCACGATTGTCATGGTTTTGGAGTCTGTAAGACGTATCATAAACACACGCATTTTAAGATGTTAGATCTAATGGTGATTTCGTTGGCGCCCTTAGAATATTACATCAGTTAAATTCAGTGAATTAGACTTCATGGCTGAGAGTTATCCTTACTATACTACTTAACACGACTCAGGCAGGTATGCGCTTTAAAACCGCTTCTAAATTCATTACATATTTAGTAAATCCTGTTTATTTTACTAGGTTTCATAAAACTACATAGAGTGGTTTTTATTAACCCGTGAAACAAAATTTACTTATTAGATGGTAACAGCCAGATTCAAACAATAGAAAAAAAAGTTAAAGCGTAATAGTACTAAATACATAACATAACATACATAATGGTTTATTCACAAGTTCATCACCTTGTATACAGAAAAAAAGAAGGAAATAAGTACTATTGGTACATGAAAAATTGAGAAAGGAGGTGAAAGAGTTTATCCCTATCTAGCACGCTAAAATGTACGCTGAAATGTATTTCACAGGATTATGAAAATCACTCTATTACAGCTATATAGTATATATATATATATTCAATTCCAGGGGCCGCGGAGGGGTAATAGCTACTTTTTTTCCCATCATAATTTTTTTATTTTATCTTTTATTAACATCTCACCCAAGTTGTTTAGAAAGAACCAATAAAAATTCAGACAAAACAAAACCGTACAAAAACACGAACAGACACAAAGATAAAAGAACAAGAGTGTTTGTGCAAAAATACCCCTCAGAACGCTGGAAATCGCAATTGAGAAGTTTGAAATTGTAAAACTGAATGCTGAAGCTTCTCGTCTCAGTTATTGGTATGTAATCAAAACATAGTAATGACACGCATCTCTTAAGATATTATGGGGACCTCAAAATCTATAGAACAAATTCCGTCAGTACGTCCACTCTCGGTTCGAGAATGGGATCCCAATATAGCTTTTTTATTTGCGTCAACAACCATGACCACAATTTTGTGTAGCCAAGCTTTATTTTATAACCAGAGCGCGATATTTCCGGGCCGATCCACTGTTCGCTTTCAGTGCACTCTGCATCTAAAGTAATCCGTATCTGATTTACAGCCTGCTACGTATGTCTTTCATTATCCCGTGTAGTTTAATACACACGAGAAGTATTCAAACGACGATAAAATCGAAAACAATCACTTAATACGTTTTACTGACTTAAGAAGTCTCTTATTTCCGAGAAGAACTCTAAATATCGAGTTAGAGTGTCTGCAGATAATAGGAAATAGTATAAAATATTATTAATCTTAAGCATTAATGGCCCCTTAAGGTGCAGTAGGGTTCGATATTATTATCGGTAGATCTGCATGATACTATAACTACATCGCTTATACGATACTCATATCGAAATAACAACGTACAGAAAATCTTACATTCTGTTCTCACTGCGTAGTTGTTGGTACTATTTTGAGGGGGGCTTTGCTTTCAGTTTTTTTGTTTTTGTTTTTTTGCTTCAACGCCATCTCACAGTCAGTGGTTCGAGAAAAAAGGATCTGAATGGTATACGACAGGTACAGCATGAGAGAATCAAATTCTTTCTTAAAATCTTCAGTTTTTACATGAGTACCCGGAACTTCTCTTGATTCGTTAAAAGCGAAGTACAAGCTTCATATTTTACCAAGAAAGATGTGTCCCTTGCATATTGATTTTTTTCTCTTCACAATAATGTAATTATACTAATTCACTTTCATTCTTGAACCGATCTTATGAAAGATTACTAAACACATGATTACACGTCATGGAACGCAGCGTGGTTAGTCCTTGAGTTAAGGAACCAAAATATAGTCATCGATTAACGAAAAAATTGAGGGCGGGTTTTATTGTCGGATGATGCTGAGCGCGTGTCTTTCAAATGAGGGAAATAAGTCACGTCTAGGATCCATTATCTTTCGGAGACCCACCAAAAAAATAATAATTTAATTCGGATCTCATCCTTAGTATACGTAAATAATGGGTAAGAAAATGCGCTATTTTTATCTAAAATCGTTGGCGGACAAGAAACGTGACCGGTCTTTCATTTTTTTAGATTGTCTCGCAGTATTCGCGTATGCGCGCCTGTCGAGTGCATAATAAATATATACTGACGTAAAGATTTTGTCATTTAAATTGAGTCATACACTCCAAAACAAACACACACACACATATATATATATACTATGAAAATATTATTGTCTCGAAGTTAAACAAGTAAAAGTGCTCACAAACAGAGAACGGCTTCTCTGATGACTTGGCTTAAAAATTGGTGTTTATTTAAGTAGCTATCAATAGTGCTTTTTCGCTTGAGAGTATTCGTAATCTAAGGTAAGTCATGACGCGCAAAATAATTTAAAGTAAATTCCAGACCATTGCGCTTTTATATTCTTATCGGCTTGTAGTTTGATTTCTGAAATCGATCCGATATAAAATTGTTCAATCTTCTTGAGTTGCAAGCATTGTTTTTAACAAATTCTCACACCAAGGTACGTGTTGATTGAGATTCCATTTTCTCCAATGATTTAGCTCGAGCGTTTTTAAGCTTTTAAATAGAACCATGATTTCTTGAGGTACAAAATTCCTTAATAAGACCCCAAAAAAAGTATACACGTCAGAAAGATATGCTCTTATCAGATTATTTGAAAACCATTAATTGGCTTAATGCTTAACCACATTCCTTGATTTTCTAGAATCTTAAGAAATTTAATAGCAAGAACGAATTTGTCATTAAAAAACATGATACCAATAGCTCAAAAAACGGCTCGTGGCTACCAAGAGAGATATAAGATGAAGATGAAACAGGACTCTTGATTAGCTTCATTAATAGATAACTATCTATAAAGTGACACACAAAGCAGATAGATGTACTATTCTATACTACAAGGTTATGCGAAAGAGTGTTATTATCATAATAATGATTTGAAAATGGACTTTTTTGAGCATCGTCTAGAAATGTTTACAAGGCAAGCTGTCCACCTAATGCTTCATACAACGTATACTGGCCAATATTATAAGGACTTTATCGACTGCTAGATAACATCTTTTTAGTCTGAATGTTCATTATTGGAGCAGTCTATCCTTCTAATAACTGATACCACAAGTCTGACTAATAAAGACACTCGAAATGAGGGTTTAGGCAGTAATTCAGTCGAAAATAGCAATTTAAAACCACTTAGTAAACGAGGTATAAAATTCTCAAGCTCTGACTCAAATTCATAGCTCAAAAACAACCCCGTTTGGGCTTGTTCTAAAGTAATTAGGAAGTACTGTACTTACTTTTGTCAAAATAGGTCTTTCCAGGCTTAATAGGAGTCCAGAAGTCTAAAATATTTCCATTCAAAACCATCACAAGGAAAACTTTGTGTTTGTATTCGGCGCCATTTTGTATACAATTAGAACCCAATCTGTTGGACCGTGGGCATAGGATTAGTGCTAGTCCTACACGGTTGGTAAGTTGTTTGAAAATTTGAATATTTGGCAAACTTTTCATTCTTTTCTATCTTTTTCTATCTTTTTTTATTTCCTTTTTTATATTGCCTTTGATTATTTGATTATTTCCCTTGATGGAGCTATTATTTTACTGAGTTCTTAGAGGGAACATGAGTGAACGATTAGGGGGGGGGGGGGGGGGGAGTGGGGGGAATTGGTTAAATTAAAAAAAGAAAAGAAAAGATAAGATAGACCTAAAATCGATGATCGTGTAAGAAAAAGAAAAGACTAGATATATGTCAGAGATTAAAAAAAAGAAGAGAGTTTTGTTTGATGACAATATCACGCTGACGTTAAAGATGTGCTATCCGAAGCAGATTTCATTCAAAATCCTGCTCAATTAGTTTTTTTTCACTTAAGATTATCATGTTAGAGTCGTTGACAGTGTATTGTAGAACTGTCATAATCTCTAAGGTTAAGTTTCTCTCTATACCATTTGAACCCTAGCTCTTAAATCACGAGTCTAAGTACCATATCAGGCAAAAGACAAAACTGTTCTTGCGGTATTTTAAATACGAAGTGTTCTACAGATTTTAAAGGAGCTTTTTCGTTTGATAATGAAACTATTCAGTACCGGCAATCTCCTGTACATCAACTCAAAAGTAAGTAAATTTTTAATTATTAACTTCATTGATGTTCTCTTGTGCATGTCAGTTCATGCCATTGACTGAACAACAGTCTTGACCGGCTTTCCTGAAGTATGCGAATGAGGAGATGTTCATGTTAGTATAGCAATCATTTTCAAGTTTTTCTTGAGGTGGAGGGTAGCTGGGCGGGCGAGGGGAAGGGGGTTGAATTAGCACGCGCCATACACCAATTATGATGATATAGAGACGTAGCCACAATAACGTACTGGGTGGCAGCCATGTCAGGAGGCAGTAACAATTGAATCTGATCTAATTAACGTGAGAAATAATTCAGTTTCCCAGGGTAAAAAGACTCTCCTTTTGTGCCTCCTGCCATGGCTGCCATCACGTGGTGGTGCAAAGCCTTTATACGCAATATTTTATTCGTAAATAGATGTTTAGAAATTCAATACTTGCAGGGAACTAACATGATTTGCCAGGTTTAATCTGAGCAATTCGCCATTCTGTCCTGCAAACGAGAATACAGCTTAGTATACTTAAGTGAATATTCATGTTTGAAATGAAAATCAGCGGGAAGATAACTAACACAGTGCACTTGAAAGGAAAATTATAGCGCACCTCGACTTGTAGGATAAAACTAGTCGATAAATTGACAGCTGTCAATCTCATTAGGGTAAACTTACGAATGAAAGGCGTTGACTGGAGATTGAAAGATTTTCTCAGATCAGTCAATGGTGCTCGGCTTTGTACACATTTGACGGATAGTGTATTTTTAAAAACTATATATCCGTAATCAGTATTTGATTTTGGTCTAAATATCACTTCATCAAACAAAAAACAAAAAAAACAATTCATATATACTATTACTATTTCTTGTAATACTACTACTACTATTACTACTAACACTACATTTCTGTTGGTGCTGCTGCCATCAAAACAACCACCACCACCTCTGCTTCTGCTGCTGTGCATGTCAGACAAAAGGAAAATCTATTCGTTATTTTAAAATCAGTTACTAGAGAAATAATGAGTTTAGAAACACCATGGTAGACTGCATAAATGACAGATTGTCTGTAGCAAAAGCGATTTAAGAACTATTCCGTTTTGATATTTTGTTATCTAATGACTCAAGCGCTGTTGTGAAATTGTCAAATGTCCGTGACAGCTGTAAACCAAGACAAAATTCTCACTGATACGAATTCATACATAAGTATAGAAAATAAGCAAGCCAGTGTTTATGAGAGGGAGGTCATAACGGGCAAGGCAGGGCATAAGTAGTCTAACCAAAAACTTCTGAACAATCTACAGTTCAGTTACCACAAATAACCTCGGAATATCTCCAAAATCCAAAAAAGGCATATTTATCGGCTGCAACAGAAGGTAAACTCAAAAATCTCAACTACTTTCTAGGAATAAACAACTGCCAAGAAACTTATTTATATTTTGGGATGTTTTGATGGGGGAAAAAACTTTCTTCTTAAAATAGGCAAATTAACTTAATATTCAGTTTTGTGTTCGGAAAATAAAAATAAAACCGAACATATCTTAAACTGAGTTGAAGATATAACTAGCTAAAAAAAACTAGCGTGAGCTGCGTCGGTGTTTCTAATGAAACAGTAATGATGAAAAGGTAAATTATACACCGTGAAAAAGATGAAAAAACTTACTGACGTTTCGGACGCTAGTCCTTCGTCGGAGTAAAAGAGAAAGAGGTGGTAGAAAGGAGTGTATATAAGATAGAATAAGACAAAAGAAACCAATGAGAACAAGGTAGGCAAGGAAACAAAAACAAACAATTAAAAGACAAAAGAAAAGGTTATTTGAAAGTAAAGCGTTCATGTTAATTTATTTTAATTTACTCATTTCCTTCCTCAAGGTAAAGTCACCTTAAAATTGCTTCAGTTAAGTTTGTCAAGCTAAGTGGTATCGAGAATTTTCGTGTCTATATGTATATAGCGTGAGAAGTAAACGTTTGGTGAAAAATGTCATATGCTTATCTACTGAATTTTTCGTAAGAATATGTACAAAAAACAATAGTTACGAATATGAACCAAGAAATAAGATCAGTGCGATTGGGCTAGATAGACACTAGGTATATGAGGTTCAAAAAGACGGTAAGTATTTGCACACATAGAGAAAAAACCTTTTCCAAAATATGGCTAAAAATAAACCCAGTAAGCTAAAGATTAATGGCTGAACATTACAGGCTGAGAGGATGCTCATTTGTCATGAGTAATAACGTACATTGTATATCAATTATTGTACGTTCGAGTATCCATGAAAACTATCAATTCATCTTATCTACTTGTCACATACTTGCATTTTTCTTCCGATATTACTTGAAAATGTTTGAACTAGCTATGGTTCTTAGCTTCTATGTGTGTTTTTAGAGTAAGGCAGTCACGAAACAAAATTAAAGGTGCTAATCGCGAACATTTTTTGTGTGTGCTTTTCTTCTTCTCTTCTCTTCTCTTCTTTCTTCTATATTCGAACAGCTTATGCAACCGGCTATATTTCACATCTAGTTAAAATCCACATATCTTTGCTCAGCGGTCCGTCCCGAGTGCTGCGCATGCGTGCGCATGTTAAGTTCTGCGTTTATATTACAAACAAACAATTAGAGAAAACAAAAAAAAAAGGATCATTATGATACATATACATATACGAATAAAACCCATCAACCTGAACGCCTTAGTTTATTTATTAGTTTACAGTAGTTTTTCGAGATAAAATAAATTTTCATTTTGGGAGGTTATTCAAATAGAATCAATGTCCAATTCATACAATACGAAGATTATTGTGCAATGTAAATTCAAAATTAGCTTTAGAAAAGCGTTCGTTTGCATGACACTTCCGTTAAGCTTTAAATCTAGTAAAAGAAAAGAGAGCATTGAATGATAGCATGATAAGCAAAGCAATACAAACACCGAGACAAAAGAGTCTCTTTGCCGTCACTGGTTCATTAGAAGGCTCTCAAGGACAACAAAGCAAATAGAAAAGAATCACCTAACGTTTTGCTGTGGTGCTGATGCAAATCAATCTTACATATGTTATCACTGTATCTGTATACACGTACGCTATACGGCGTCAGTGTTTTTGGAGATGGGGGACTACATTAGTTATGGGTCGTGAGGCTAAAGTAAGTAGGTTATCAAAATAAGAGATCTTCTACTCTAAAGTTCTTATATTACTTTTGGTTATTTATTTCACTGGCATAAAAACAAAATGTACTTTAATCAAGTATCTATGCGGACAAATTTAAATTCGATTAAAATATCGAAGGAACTCGTGGAAAAAAACTTCTTCAAAAATACAGCTGTACCCCGTGCATCTTCAAGCAGTTTTACCTTTTTTGATAGTCAATGATTTTAAAGTTAAGGAGAGTAGTAAGCTAGAAAGTAATAATGGTCAAGAATAAACAACGTTTTAGTTTTCGACCTGTTCTGATCCGATACTTGTGCAAATATCAATAATGAATAATAATTCTTCGTGTTTTTTGATGAAAGAAATGAGTTGGTGAGTGTTTTTCAGTGTTGAAAAAATAAATGGTTCCTTTGTCGCTTTGGAAAAACTTTAATGAATTCAATGTCAATATTAAGTCTACGACTAAACCACAATTATACATCTAATGATTTCATGTCATTTCAATTCATGAAATTCCAAGAATTAATGACTAAAATTATTCCATAACTACTTTTTGCGGAATAGAACAGCGACTGCATGGCCAAGAAGGTTGACCGAACGATGAACCGGTGAAATTAATTTTTAAAATGTTGGCTTTTTAGCTAGGAATTTTTTACCCCCTGTCAGCTTCTCAAACAATCTTAGAAGATGAACTCCGAATTTTCGTTTCCTATTGTAATACTGAGACAACAAAGGTCTCTTCTCATGTTTTCGTTACTAGATGTCTATTTTTTTGCTGCATCCATGAATAGGATTAATAATAATATATTAAGCAGTATTCAGCGATGCATTATAAAAATAAATGATTTTAAACCAGAAGTTACCCGACGATTTCTAATCTTATCACATACTAAAATCCGGATAAAAAAAGAAAGAAGAAAAAAATAAACGTCTGTAAAGACCCTTCTGATTAGACTCTTCTGATGAACCGATAACAAGATTATTCAACTAAATATATTTTTAAAGTGATTTCTAATTCATTTTTAGCGACCTTTATGAAGCTTAAATAATAGAAGATCATGTAGGGTTGGTAGTTATATGGACGGTATCCTTTGAGTCAATTCGCTGCTTCAGTTTTCATTGGCTGAAAGGGAATAGCGGTGCCGGTTTTAGTACTGGCGCTAATGATATCTCTTTCAGCTCACTTTATATATTAACACATGATTTAGATATTGTATTTGATATTACATTTCACAGGACGGGAAATACGTGATCTTCAAGTCGTGTTCACAGAGAACAGTGTAACAGCAAAACACGATCAATACAAGCTGGTGGGTCCGCGGCAGAGATCTCTGAGGAGGCATATTGAGGGGAAAACTCATTTAAAACACCAAGACTCTGACATATATAAAAGTTTGAACATAGACGCATACTAAAGTCAAGAACCAGGTATTTTGAATTTATTATACATATATATATTTTTAAAAACATTAAAAATTGGCTCACGGCCGCGAATTGGTTGAAGCTGCTATGAAAACACTAAAGTTAATGATGATAGTTTAAAGGGACGCTTTTCAACAACATTACATAGGTTTACGTTATTCGTAGAATTTTAATCCCTGCCTCTCGCTGAGTGGATGCTATTTGTTTGAGGGCAATTAAAGGAAACGATAGGGCTGATAGTATATATTCTGGTAACTAAAGTGTGTTTTTATGTTGTGAAATCTAATAACACAGCGATGTTTTTGCTTCACGTAGGGAATTATCCAAAAGGGACGCATAATACTGCCTCACCCGGCAAACCATCTCAAGGTCAAATTGAAAAGATTTCGGTTTTAAAACCAAATAAAACAGCAAGACAGCACGGAGATATAACATAATTACTTCCTTAGTATAAAGTGATTGGACTCTATAGACTCGGAGAAAGTTTGATCGTCGAGGAGACGCAAGACGCTGTTTCTAGAACCTGCTACGAAAAGAGATTTAAATTTATTAGAAAAAAAGTGAAAAACACCGAGCTTTACTGAGAGACATCTTGAAGAAAGGAACGCTGAAAAAAGCTTGACTGTATCAGGCGTGTATTAGAAAAAAGCAGGCTGCCTCTGAATTATCAGGTGTACTTATAAAATCAAAGTTTGAGGCCAAGTCCCTAACTCTGTTCCTATAGAAAGGCTTGTTCAAAATACAAGCCATCATATGAGCTATTGACAATTTACATTCGATTGACGGGACACTGAATTGAAAGTCGCTGGAATGGAGAACTCAACGTTGTTGACAGAGTCTTTAAACGCTACGGCCAACACAGAAACATCAATGAAAGGACTAGTAATCGTCGAGTACACTCTTTTCGCCATTATATTTATCGTTGGAGTCGTTGGGAACATCCTCGTATGCCTAGTAATCTTGAAAACACCGAGCATGCGAAGCACAAGGAATTATTTAATCATCAACTTAGCCATTGCTGACATAACAGTGGCGTTGGTATGCATCCCTTTTGATGTGGTGATAAAGATATATGGCGATACATGGGTACTCGGAGCAGCGCTTTGTAAGATTATCTGGCCATCGATGACTTTGGTGACCACCTGTTCCGCTGCTACTCTGGCGGCCATCAGCTATGACAGGTATAAATAGGACTGACAAAATATATGAATAACTAATTGGAAATATCAACTTCTATTGAATTTTGAAATCCGGCTTGAAGTAAATTTAACTTTTGATGAAATTAAAAAATTGGTTTGTATACAGTTGCTGCCCGGATTCGACAGCTGCGGGGATGAAAAGAATGGCTAGTTTTGTGAATGGGGCTTAAATAATTAAACTCCTTTAAAATAAATGTCACTAACGGCTTTAAAATGCCATTCACCTTTGGGTGGGAAAAAGCTTTCTATGGTAAAACATTTATTCGTGTTTCGTATGCAGAAGGTGAAGTAATGAACACCAGATTTATAAAGGGCGTTATTTATTGACACGAGAAAATATCCTTCAAATGGCAAGTCTGATATGTAAGAAAATGGAACAAGCTAAATGAGTGATAAAGAATCAAGGAGAGTTTTTGAATGACGGACTGCAGTCTGCAAATATGAACTAAACTGACCCTCAAACGCCCTGTCGGATTTATCAATACACGCAAATACCTCTGGGCTGATTTAATTCAGCGGCTATCTCACAGATTGAAACCTGAAACAGCCTCTGGGTTGGTCTAAATCAGGGTACGGCTAACTCACAGATCGAAACCTGAAACGGCAACCTCTGAGTTGGTCTAATTAAGGGCGTGACCAAGTCACAGATTGAAAACTGAAACAACCTCTGGGTTGCAATTGGTCTAAGTCAGGGCACAGCTAAACCACAAATCAAACCTTAAAACATCCTCGAACCTCTAACTTTAAAACCTTAATCCTGCTAACTTCTTGCATGGCTACTGTCAAAACCATTACTGTAAATCTTGATTTGAAGAGTAGACGCAAAACGAAAGCAAAATTTCTCGCGAGTCTTTTCGCGATTGTTATATAATCCATGCAATCGCTCAAGTATGGTAGCTTAGGTTTTCTGTGCCCCCTTTAGTTCCTACGCTGCCAAGCTCTCAAAAGAAACGAGTATTACCGGTAGGCTGGTATTATATATATATATATATATATATATATATATAATATAAACACTGTGCTTTCATTGGCAGATATCGTGCAGTAGTTCACCCATGGAAACCACGACTAACCCAGAGACAAACAGCCATCGTCATCTTCATCACCTGGGTCTTTTCCTCCATCATCGTACTTCCTTACGTCGTCGTACTCAAGCTCGACGAACAGGGCTGTAACGAATACTGGCACAAAGACTTATACCGGCAACTATACACAGCGTTCCTCTTTGTCTTTTCCTACTCACTGCCGCTTGTCATTATCGCTTTCGCATACGTAAGGGTCGCTCTAAAGCTTAAGGAACAGGCTGAAAAGATCGCCCGAAACAAGAAAGCAAGTGGCGCAATTTCAATGACAAATTACAGCTGGTCCAAAACCACAAAAGAAGACATCAGTGAAAATCTAACATCATCGCCTCGTTACTCTAAAAAAGATTGCGCACTTCTGCAGGACTTCAACAGTGGATACGCAAACGACAAGTCAATCCCTTCACCCACCACACCAGAAAACCCACAAAAGGAGGTGAAAAGACTCGAACGCAACACCAGAATCGTGAAGATGTTAGTGACTGTTGTTTTGATTTACGCGTTGTGTCTTTTGCCCAATCAACTTGTGTGGATGTGGATTGAGTTCGGCGACGGAACATCATATCCGCGGCTCACTACATTATTAACTTTCACAGGGATGCTCGTGTATATTAACAGTATCGTCAACCCTTTTCTTTATGCAGGGATGAACGATGAGTTTAAAAAAGGCTTTGAGAAGCTCCTCTGTTGTAAAAAAGGATACGGGAAGAGATTTTAACGTATAGAGTGAAGAAGCACTATATAACCAAGAAGAAAAAGCACTTTTATACACACAGGGTAAAACAGAATATCATGTCATTGTCAGTCATTTTTCACTGGTATATTCTCGTTAAAAATTGTTAGGAAAAAGATTCTATAACTATTGAAAACATGTTCTCCGCCTCAGTCACACAGAACGTTGCTCCAAAACGCTTGCTCATTCGTTCGTCGAGGCAGCATCGAAGCGTCATATCCTTCAGCGTCCAGGACTATATTGATATTTCAGATGTTAAAACATTCGTAACTTGATTTTGAAAATTCAGATAATCGTCTTACTTTCTACTCAAGTAATATTGAATAAACTCTGATTATGTTGTGACAGTCAAAACGGAGTTCTCAACAACAGAAATTTTAACAATAAAAACTGGATGAACATTCGTTACCTCTTCGCAAGATATTAAATTAGTCATTTAGTTAAATCGCATAATTTAGATTTAAAGGAAAGAATGTTTAGTCAGATTGCAGTCTTAACAATTTTAAACCTATGTGTGAGGCTAGAAATAAAACTGAAGTTTCAAATATTTTGTAGGGTGACTTTTATGAACAAGCCGTAATATATAACATATACGGGGCCGCCACGTTGCAGGGTATAACAAAAGACTAGAAACCGGTTGGCTCTTATGGTTGGACACCGGAGGGCAGACATTGCGTGAGAGCGAGGTCGTGGGCTTAAGCCACAGCAAGACCAACAATAAAGGTCTTAAAATATCTGATTCAAAGGTGCTGCTTAAAAATATCTGCAAGACCTTCGCCGTGCATTTTGGCTCGGATGACAAATGGTGGTTCCTCCGCAAAAATTGATACTATATTTACCTAGTACTGTTCTTAGCCTTTTTAAGTGATAGGTAATGTGCACACTTGAGAAATAGCAACTCTTATCTTCTTTCTTTTAAGAAAAAACTTTAAGTTCCAAACTGCATATTTCCTTATCAATATCAGTAAGATTAATATTGTACGCACACTTGAGAACGTCAGTATGATAAAGTTTATATTATTGGGAAAAATCGCAGTTAAACGTAACGACCAGATGAAATTAATGGCAAGGCAAGCTTTTAGAGGCGCCCCGATGTTGGGGGGAAGGCAAAAACTGGATTTCTTTATGGATAATTGAAAAATTAATTGTCATCCTTGGTTCTTATTTTGTTCAATTTTGCTGCACGCCATTTTCAAAATGGAATTCTATTATAGAAGTGCCTGTCTGTCTTCCACGTGCTTTCCTACTGCGTGGCGACCTTATGGTTGACCAAGGAACGTTGGCTAAAGCACGATCGTCAGATTAAAGAAATTACAAGGTCCTTAAAAAATAACATTTGCGGAACAATACTTGTATCTCAATCATCAATGAAAAGAGTTATTATTATTTTCACAAAACAAATTGGAATCTAAATCCTGTATCTTACATTGCCAAACAATGTGCCCTCAAACGAGGAAAAGAGTCCAAAATATTCAAAAATATATCAAAAGTGCAAAAGGTTTAAAGGTATGAGAATTTTGTTTAGCCATACTAAAATGATAATATTTTTGCAGTTTTGGTCAAAACAAGTCACTCAAAACTCTTTCTCGTCAAGGCCAACAGGGTCAGATCTAGATAAGAATTAATTGCAAAAAATGTCGAACACTTGGAAAGAGCCTTGTTGTTTTCTGATTGGCTGTTTACGACAGGTTGCCCCCCCCCCCCTCCCCCCTCAGTAAGTTTCATGGCAGTGGGTCTAACAATCCCTTATTGTCTGGGATAACATTTTTATGTCGGAAACTTTATGAAGCGTAATTTCGAGATTTCATATATTCTGCTTAATTTAAATCCATACTTATTTATGAGTGTTAAGGCAAAAATAATTGCACTGCTTGAAGATTATTCATTGATTTAAATTTAAGAAACTAAGTTAACCAACCAGTTATTTGTAACACTCTTTAATAGCAATTCAACTAAGCATTTTAGCAACTGAACTCTTGTTTACGAGCCCAACTGATTGTAGCCACGCCTACGATTTGCCGCGGCCTCAAAGTTCATGCATCTCAGCCAAATATAGAAACAAAAAAACTTGTTATGGCGCTGGTCCCCGCAAGAATAGCAGTGGCGCAGCTCAACACTGAAAGCATGAACTGAATTAAAGCAGAGAGAAGTTTCAGATTCCTTTAAAATTCAGTTATAATTTAACTCGTTTGATTATTTTTTTCCGGAATTCAGCCCTGGGTTTATGATTGACCACAAGGGTATTATAGTCTGCTATACAAATCCTCGTGTTGATGGAAAAGTCTGGCAAAGTTTACTGTTTACTCAAAGGATCTCAATCATAGTCTGTCATGTCATTATCTATCCATCAAACTACTAATTGGAAACCGAGAGACTAACTCTAAATAGCATTTCGCAATAGGCTACATTGTTCAAGTTCTTTCTCCAGTTTTTTACGCAGTAAATTGCGTGCAATCATAGAAGCTAAGTTGGTTGTAGAACTCCTCCACTAAAGCCAGCAACCGGCCATAAAACACAAGGAACATTTAAATCTGGGTTTATTTTTCTGTCCTATTTTCATGTAATGCAGTTTTGCGCCACAAATACTTTTGTTCTTAACAAACATTGGAAAATTCCTTAAGGGCGCGTGTTTTGCAAAGCTTGGAACGCTGTCAATGAATCGATCGGCGATGACAAAAAACAACCTGAAATGCCAAAAATTCTCCTCGATTAATATGTCACATACCGCGAAGCGTATGGGACTTGCGTTGTAAACTAGTCGCTAAGATTAGCAGGGGTTTACTTTTTAACCTAGGTATGTGATATTTTTATGTGCGCAACCAAATAACAGGCAGATTAAGATTCCCGTTTTTGCTTCTCGCAAACGGCAAACGTGACAACGTTTTCATCGTTTCCCTACATTTCACTTTACCTTTTGCAATCCTTCTCGACAAAGACAAGTATTCTCTTGTTTATCTACTACTTCAAGATTTTTGCGATTCCTTTTTCACTAATTTTAAAGAATTTTTAATGGTCATCTGACGTTTCTCGTTGGCCGTAATCGCGAATCTTAAACTTTCTGATAATTTTAAACTGATACTTGAGCCATAAAGACATGTCCCGCACCCCGACGCACTCCTTTAGGTCTATTAAACCGAATTCCATAGAAATGTCTAACCTTCCTTGACTGTGGCCACAAAAAGGAGGTGATATCGGATCTAATATATAAAAATGGTTCAGGTCCAATAAAACTTTGCACTCAGACGTGGTCATTATTTCAGCAGTATTCCGCTTTATTTCATAACGTTTTAACTATATGATGATATACAATTTGTTTATCAAAAATATAGAGTACAGTTATCGCCTATTTTACAATAATAAATAGATCAGTAATAAACTAGTTACTAGTTAGGCTAAATAATTCGAATGTATTGAAAATGAAAACAATAACCTAACTGTCAGTTAAAAGTTCTGTCTCACTTTTTCGCTTGCAAACGAAGGTTTTTTTTAAAAATACAAACATTGTCGTATCCTTGGTCTTGCATCTCTTCCTATCGACAGAGAAACACGCTTTGAATCTTTCTTGTTTTCATAAGTATTAAAGTCTTTGAGTTCTGCTTGAATCCCAGCTTGTTTATATTCTCAGTTACTTGATTCGTTTAAAGTTTTGAACGATCTTTTCATGTTGCTTCTCTTTATGCCACAACGATTTCGGCATTTCATAAACTCAAGACTGCAGTCATAGCAATTTCCAATTTGGCATTGGCTCATGCAGGCATCCCAGTTTGCTTTGCACCTTTTGGCACAATGTATAGGGTTTGCAACAGCACATGTAAGACAAACGGCAAAGAACAGCAATAAAATTCTCTCCATGGCTTGTTTTTCTCAGTCGCAGCTAAAAACATACAACAACAAACTAGTAAACAATGAGCAAATAACTTCAAGTGCGTTGGAGGACTTATCTATGATAGGAATGTGAAAACCAACTTCAACAACAACTACCTAAACTGAAAAAGAATCTATATCAAACTAAGAAAAACAATCTTTAAAAACCTTACTAAAGCTTTGTAAAGAACTGCTTAATTCTGTAGAATTTCTTTAAATGCGTTCCAAGGCTCAATATCCTAGATCTGAGATGTACTAGTGAAATATTTTTCATCAGTTCAGCGTGCTATATATGACGCTGTCATACGCTCTCTCATCTCAGAAGGCGTCATTAAGTAAACCTTTCTAAACTTGTCATTATTAGTTGAATCGAAATATCAATAAAAGATAGCGTTAGATCATAAGCCTCTTGTCTTCGATGAGCGAGTTTCAAGTGCTAGCGTGCTTGGTGTCGTCACAGGGAGGGTGGGGCGGGGAAGCTTTTAACATTCCTAAAAAGTATATTCGAAACACTATACATTTTTCATTAAAAAATAATTTACACTTCTTCGTTGGCCAGTGGAATCAGAAAAGCACACAAAAAAGAAGATTTTAATATGGCCTCAAGGTGCAAAAACGATTTTCAAGCAATATCATTCCTTTGTGATTCGATTGTTTGATTATTTAAAAGATTTGAAATTGAAAGTCAATGACTGTTTTATAGCTCGCGGCATGAATTTCTATACAAATACGCAATATTTATCTACTATCAACTATCTCTTACCAGATATGAATCGTTCTAATCAAAGGCACAGTTACCCTTTAATAGTAGAGAATGACGTTTTGTACACAGAAAGTGGAATTGAGTAGAACTAGAATTCCAACGAGATAAGCTACAGTAACTGTAACATTGCAATGGCTTCCCGCTGCTATTTGTTTGAAGTCATCCAATCATGAACAACTTAATTCAACGAATTAGTTAATAAGTTCCATGCCATAGATATAGTATTACTTCTACAGTCGGTTCACCTCAACATGCCTTGCCTAAAACTCACCTTTTTTCAGGTCTCTTTTCTTCTTTCTTGTTTGAGATTTAAAGGTCTTCTTGATACAACTTCACTTCATGTGGTCTTGATCCGTGCCTCTATTTATACATCCCCAGAGAGTTTTACGTGCACGCCTGCGCCAATGCGTGGGAGACGACACTCAGACTTCATGGGCCTGATGGATGACGGCATATACTCATATGTAACGGGAAAACAGACTTGAAAACGCGGATCGGACGTTTTTCGAAATTTTTGACGGTTAAGAATTTAAGCTATCATAACATGTCGATTCTGCCGAAACATTCACTTAACCTCAAGCGAGCAATGGTTGGTAGGGAGGTCAAATATATATGTATTTCATGGCATGTTTTGGGAAAATGTCCGTCTAAATAGAAAAGGAAATGAGGAAAGGAATGTTACGATTTTCGGAATTGATGGACTGGTTTAGAGGCGATGAGGTTTGATCAGGCTACCCAATCCGCTAAATACAACACCCACATTTACTGCTGTATAATCTCAGGTGTTGTGAGCAAGACGGCAGTAATCTATAGTAAAAAATATCTTGTTTCTAGGAAGATTTCTCATTTTGAGAAAATATAATTTCAATTAGATTTCGGAATACGATGCACGAGGATGTAAGCATAAAATAGACCAATGATGTCTATTTTTTTAAATTCTCCAGAAATAGCTGAAAAAACGAATGCTTAGCTCAGCCACATCACCGTCTCGTTCTATCTCTTCCTTCCGGCTCAAATGGCCTTGTCCCTTGTTGCTTGTCGCAAACGCGGTCAGGGTGGCTTCTACAAGCTTGGCCGGGGAATTTCACACAACGGCAAAACTTAATTGATCTTCTATGATTCTTGACTCAGTCGACGAATACATATTACCAAAACTGTATTATTTAGTTAGGATGAAGCCATATAGCTACTGGAATGCTAAACTTAAATTTCCAAATATCTTTTATCTTCAAACAGCTCAGTTCTGCTTGGCAGAAATTCTAATTTTTCCTTTTTCAATAGCTAATACGTTGCGCAATAAATCTTATTTCACAATCAATGATATTTTGTTATCATCACAATGAAAAGCAATATTTATTGATTCTAAGTTTAGTTCAGTTGATATTAGCAGGAAATTATTCTTCAATATCATTTAATGTACGTTTTTATTTGATTACTTTAAAGCGAGGACACTCAAACCTTGAATATACACTTCGGGTCATTTGTCACGAAGATGGAAACATTTCTTGCTCAACATAGATTTGCTGTAACAGTTTGTGCTCTTCTCTACATTTTTAAGTCTCAACTTGAGGGGAATATAATTGAATACACTTTCGTATGAAAATCATGCATGGAAAAATCCAGTACACAAAGAAAGATAGAACAATGAATAAAATTGTTTTTTTAACGTTAAAAACAAACATCCTTGCAGTATGTACTCAAGATTGAGAGACACCCTTGACAGTTTAGGTAAACAGTTTTGGCAAGTTTGAAAATACAGAAACAAAGTTTTTATAGAATTTCAGATGAAGTTATGCAAAAGTTAAAATGACTGAATTCCTTTCTATAAAAATCATTTCGCGTACTTGGGAAATTGAGATGAAGATAATGGGTTTCCTCAATGATGTATAGGAACATCGTTGTGACATCGAAACTTGAAAGAATGTTGGCGTCAGTAAAAACATTGGTTTAATGGTTTTCATATTGTGATAATTGAAAAATATGTGCTCAGTTCAAAAGCTTCTTTAAATGGAAGCTTGATATTTTTGGATACGTAATTAAGTAACAAATTATTATGGAGGGAGGGGGTGGGGGAGTTGGTTAGACCATTTTGTGGCACCTCGAAAATTTTGGATTTCCAACATTTTACGAATCGAGTATAAAAATGAATTACTTGTTGTTAGGAATAATATTCAACTTATATTTTAAGGATATATTGTATTTTATGATTCGCACTTGAAAAATCGAAGTAGAAAGGAAATTCTTGATCACAAAGTGCAATATACTATTTCATACTGATCTCACGAATAGCACTGACGTGAAAGCTTGATTGAGTCCCCCCTACCCCTCCCAACCAGCCAAAACATTGACCAATATTGGTCCATACATAGCTTTAATCGTGTTTTAAGTTTACACTAATCCTCTTACTTTCGAGTTAAATTACCGAATATTTTCCTGGGAATTTCAAAGACGTCTTTAGCTTAGCCGCAAACACTTCCTTTTGCGCTCTTTCTAATTTGGAAAACCATTCAGGAAGATCGGTAGCTTAACTGAAAAAGAAAGCACACACACACACACACACACAAAGGATGTCTAATTCAGCTCTGACGGAAAATTATATCCCAGAAATATTGTGTTCTGGTTAATGCTTTTAAGAGTATTTTTTAGTTGTGGTTTAAGTTAAAATATGCCGCGCCCTTTGTCGCACATATTTCTTAACCCTTCAATAGGGATTCTATGTGGATTGATGTTATGATAAAAATAGGTGTGTGCATGTTTTCATCAGGAATTCTTAAAATGCTTCCTAGGTTTATCAAACTCTAACCAGAAACAGTCATGGAGCCTGTTCAGAATCTCGTTCAAAGACCATGTTTGTACTGACTTCTAACCATTATTCAGCGACTGACACTTTAGCATTCGGATATTGTAGCTATTTTACCGTATGCTTTCCATAGAGGTTATTGTTCGAAATTCAGTTTAAGGTTTTATAAAATGACGGGGACAAATTGGAGGTATTTGTAGCTCCTGTTTTCCTCAGGTTTTTTTTCAAAACTAAACTTCATCGAGAAAGTTAAGATAGCTAAGGCAGGAGTAAAATTATTTTAAGAACAAATGAGCGCCAAAGATGAATCTTTCCACACTGAACCCAGTCATTCCGCAAGATTGAGCATAGACCAATCAGAATGCGAGATTATTTTGTCAGTGTCCTGAAACAGCAGAAGAGTACGTGCGCACTAAAGCTTTTTATAGCCATACGAAAACTTTTAATCCCCGTAAGAGAGAGATTACAAAACCATTAGCTTACTTCCCTTGAACCTCGTGAAGAAGGCAAGATTTTGTCGTGATAACTTCCGTTGACGTGACATCTTGTTCCTATAATTAAGTCCAAGGCCAGTGCGTGACAGATGCAACCATGCCGTAGGTCGCCATTTTCAAACACCGCGTCATTCGAAATTTTTCTTACAAAACAATGAGAAGCTATTTGAATGTTGTGGTATACCGTCTCTATTCCGTATGCCACGCCTATGCCGTTAATCAACTTCCTCTTTATATTACTTCCGGTCCGCCTTTATATAGATCGTGTGTTTGTATGATACCGTCACGCGGGCCTGCCATGCCATCGTACCCACCCGAGTCATGTGATTCAGATCACTGAACAATAATTTGATGACCCTGACACGTGCCAATATTTTCGTCCACTTAATTGAACTAAAACTACTCTGACGCCGGCAGTTTTATTCTTTGCTTTAAATCAGTGAAGAGTTAAGGTCTCCGAAAAAACGCGCTCCGTTCAACGTATTGTTTCATATTCTGCCGACGCCTGACTTTGATAAATAAAATTGACATCGACTGTTGTAAAAATATGTGTGCTATATGATAGCCAAGAGCAAACTAGGTGAAGGCAATCAAAATGACTCAACAAATTAATGTCATTTTTTTTCTGATTAAACGAATATATCAGCTGTTTATCTTATGTAGTTATCGATTTTTTATCTATTAATTGGAGTTTCATTGATTCTGATGAGAGATCATCAATTGGAACACAACGGTTAATATATCAAGGAGTGGTTGGTTTTGCTGGGACCATACAGCAGCAATCTATTAAATAAAGTAAGGATTTAGCTAAAAAAAACTGAAAAAGGTTGAATTATTTAATATATCAAACCCTTTTTCTCTGTATTCTGTTATGTCCCACACAGGCTCTAGTTACAATAGCGTTTTTTCATCCATCCATCCATCCATTCTTCTATCTTCGTATTGTATGGTAGCTTAAGATCTTCTTCTCGACGAAATTATCGCCAAAAGAATCAATTAACAGTCAGTCTAAGTGTCTTCTATTTACATTGTGAGCAGAGAACTGACACAAACCCGTCAATTTATTTAATAATAATTATCCATGAAAAAGCAATATTTAAAAAAAATGTATCAGTTATATGTTCAGCAAAGTATTATAAGTGATTCCATAAATACATTTGATCAGAAGAATGCTAAAAACCAGACCAAAAAAACATTGGAATAAATTGATACTTGGGGACGCTGAAGTCCAATATTTTGAATGATTAATTGTTGAATTAAAACGAAAACCGATTTTATGTTTGTTTTTATGTATTTGTCTACACGCTAGGCTAATAAAACGAACCTGCTAGAACAGGAAATAATGTTGAAAGCAAACTAGAAGCAAGTATAGCCATAAACAAAGGAAGCAAAAAAAAAACAAACAAAAGACTCAAAGGTGGGTGCAATGTTCCGTATCTTTTTCCAATTTTGGACTAATTTGGAGATTCGAAACAATGTTTGTTAGACAATATTAGGTGGGACTGCCTGTGCAAAATGCAGGAGGAGTGATATTGGGTCAACTATCAAGGTCGGATATATACGTCATATAAGCGAGCTTTTTGAAAAAATTCGCCTGAGAACATCGATCAAAGACAAACAACAGTAAGCTAGTAAGAAAGATAGAGAAAAGAGGAACTCCTAACTGGTGAGTAATTGCAAATTTTTTTTTAAATTATATTTTCGAATTCTCTGCTGACTCTCCAATATATATCTTTGAAAAATCACCCATTATCAATTTGATACTGAAATAGAATATTGATAAGAACCAAGATATTGTGCGGAATCTTTTGCCAATCCTACATATGTTCTTTTGTCGATCTATCGGTTATTTTTATGTCATACGAAATGTATATTTCAAATATGCCATTAAAATCGCCTTGACTTAGATCAACTCAAAGCTTTTTAATCCAACAGGGTCTCGATAGGATTGAGGCCGTTTTTCTATCAAGGCATGCGCGGCATGGCCTCGCATTGTTCTAGACAAAAACCTCTCCTAAACCTTGTCTATCAGCTTTTTCGAAAGTTTTTTTTCTAGATTTCAACTTAATATATCATGATATTCAGCTTATTGATAGTTGTTCCATACATAATTTGTTTTATTGATGAATATATATTTATAGTCTACGAAAATAAACCTATCCCATAAAACTTTGCTTTAAGAAATACTGATCCAAGCTTGAAATCGTGTATTTCTGGCACTATCTAAGTTTTGCAACTATTAAAGTTTGATTATATGAAAGCTTACGCTAATTTTACGTCATTCATTCCACGATGCTCTAAAATGTAAAACAAGCCGAACTTACAATGAATATGTATCATACCTACAGCTGTGTAGCTCCATGGGAAGTCAGCGCGCGTTTCAGTACGTTAGGTAGCTTTTATATTAGGTCATTAGCATTCAAACTTGTAAAGAACAATATACTACATACTGACATAAACACGCCACACTCAAATTTAAACAAAGACTACAATTTCTAGAAAAAATGCTATTGTTGTCAAAACGATGCTTCAACTGAAACTGTAAAATATGATTATGAATATTTTAATCTGCAAGGGTTCTCTATCACTACCATTTTTTTGTTAATCAATAATGGTAATTGAACTAAGTGCAATTTGGTCTGAAATCAAAAACGTGATTACGAAATTGCACGAACGCGTACAGTGGGGAGTGCAATTTGTTAATCATAAGTTTGATTTCAGACCAAAATTGCACGACATAAAGTTCAATTATCACTTGATTATATTCATTTCGAAATCTCCTGCAATAATAATTCATTTTCCATTACATCTTACTAAAATTTAGTCAAAAAAAAACCGTCTTTAACCTAACAAATTCCCTTCAATTTTTTTCTCATGCCTTTTTTCACTTTTCTTTTCCTATATATGATTTGTCAAATTATGTTTTTCTGCAATAGTTCAATGGCTCTTCAAAAGAGTGCGTTAAAGTCAAAGTCAAAAAGGTGCGATTCGTGATTAAGTCGCACTGCTGGGAGTCAATCAGATTGCAGAAATCAACAGTGATTTCAAAATAGATGTAATTAATGCGAAAATGAAAGTAAAATGTAGAAGCCAAAACAAATCTTTTTCTTTTCGCTTCATCAAATTTGAAGCAGAATCCTATATTTTACTTTAAAGAGTAAGTGGACCGCGTGGCACTAATGAAAAAGTTGAAGATATAGAAATATAGGTAGGTTGTAGTGCTTGGGAACGAGGTTATTCCGGGCGTAAGCCCTTGGAATTAAATTCGGAAAACTTATTTTCCGACCTCGCAAAGATTCAAACCCACGACCTTCGGAATTGTACTACCGATGCTCTACCAGCTGAGCTAGAGGTCAGACTGAGAGCAGGCCTGGGTGAAATAGATGTTAGTTCGCGGTAATTATGATGCAAAGATGAGAGTAAGTGGACCGCGTGGCACTAATGAAATAATTGAAGATATAGAAATATAGGTAAGTTGTAGTGCTTGAATCTCAGCGAGGTCGGAAATTAATTTTTCGGAATTTATTTCCAAGGGCTTTTGCCCGGAATAACCTCGTTCCCAAGCACTACAACTTACCTATATTTCTATATCTTCAACTATTTTACTTTTATATTTTAAGGCAGTTATAGATTATTAGAGAAAGCCCGGTCCTCATCACATGACTAGAAATTATTAAGTGCGCATGCGCACGATATGAAATTACATTTAAAAAGTTGCTTAGCGATAACCATCCATACAATCATGGCGTGTCCATATACTATACGGTAAAATAGGGTACGGATGGAATATGCATATGACTATGGGCCATTTGCATTATGGCGTCATTTACTACCACTACCAAACTCCATTGCACACTGTCTTTTGTTCTGTTAATCAGCACCAATTGTCTCACTATTCCCATGAGGAACTACAAATTTGAATAAGAAAGAAAATTCACGAAGCATTTTGGTAGTGGTAGTAAAATGACGCCATAATTCAAATGGCCTATTGAATATGCCATATTTCTTTGAAATTAAAATGTGATTGTCGTATATTACTATGACGTCACATAACGACAATCTTTTGTTTTAACGCAAAGAATCATGGTCGTGGAAGCAGGATCAACATGGAAAGAAAACTGGAGAAAAAACCCTGTATTTTTAGAACTTAGTAAAGCATTAATAGGAATATTGTAGGAATTTTAAAAATGCTGAAAACGAGTAACATTAATGCGCCAAGGGTCGGTCCTAGGACCACTGAAAGGTCATTGACTTAGTCCAATGTCTTTAACTAAAAGTATCTCGTGAATGCTGAATTACATATTTAACTCATTATTGCCAGATATGTGTTTTTATAAATATTTAGACCAATATACAAAGTTTACTTGCCATACGTCAGATACCTTATAAGAAACGTTGTCTTGACGTGCGTTTGGGTTCTAAAAAACTATTACCAATCGTTATCAGAACGCAACCGTCATAAAAATTCTGAATTCAGCCTATTCAAAAAAAATTGGGTGCAATTATGACGTTATTAATTTCATGTTTGTTTGAGAGGAAACGGCTTGTTTTCAATTTAACCTTAAACAAAGAAATAATACTCAAGGAAATGCTTTTACGTAGACAAGTGGAACTTTATACGTCAGAATATCTTTTAACAAGTACATATAATCATTACTTTTTAAAAACCTATATTTTGCGGAAGCTACGACCCAGATGGTGAAATGCTACTCAAGTAGTAGGGGTAAATTAAAGAGTTTCTCGAAGCTACAAACCAGACTAAATCAACCTGTTTTACCTGTGTAGTCAACACCTTTTAAAATAAATCTTTAATTTTGCGGCATTCTAGATTTTAACATGATAATGAACTATTCAATGCTGCATCTGGCATAGTTAACTACGGCTGTATTCATGCAATGTTCAATCTAAATAGGTGTACAGAAAACGGCATTCCTAGGTCCTGGAGACTATACAGACATATATAATTGATTGACAGCTTTGTAGGGAATATTGTCTGATAATGGTTTCAGTAGCATATGTTGTCGATGAATAGACCTACACAATAATACATCGTTTGTAAGCTAGGTAAACGAACTGCTCGGATTATAGCGACTGAGAAAGCTACACAAAAATACATCGGTTGTAAGGTAAACAAACTGCTCGGATTAGAAAGAGACTTAGAAAGCTAGGTGACTATATTTTATACTAACTTCATTATCATAGAATATAGAAAGCAGAAGTTTTTGGTAGCCAATGTGTTCATAATTATTTAATCGAGCTTGCAACGTTGAAGAGCAACTTTTTGATAGCCAAGAACCAATCGAAGTACCCCTCACAGAAGCAATGCGCGTCATAGTGCTATGCAACCTCGCTTTATAGGAACTTCTTCACTGTATTGATGGTAATACGTAGTTGACCTGAGGGAAAAGTGATACGCGATAATCAAACTGAAACTTTTATTGCTTTACTTAATACCTATTGAATTTGTAATGGCGTTTCAATTTCTAATTCCTCATTCATTATAGTCCATTTCAGATGTGTCCCGTTGCTACTACATTGGCCCGCACACGGTTCTATAAGATTCGACTTCCTCTTGTAGAACATTATTTACTAAGTTTATCTCCTGTGATAAGGAAGACATACTCAGAAGACTTTAAATTATATTGTGTTATCAGTAGCTAAATTTAGAATATACGAACAAACTTGATTTAAACATATAAACTCTCACTACGATGTTCACGAAAGATTCCTCTCAAATTTAATCTCCTACGCCAACGAAGACATGTTCATAAGACTTTAAAATACATTATCAGTTGCTAAAGTTAGAATATACGAACAAACTTTATATAAATATGCTAAACTCTCACTATTTCTACGATGAATGAGCTATCTATACAGCATTATCCGCACTAAACTACCTACTAGGAGATGTTATGAGTTACCATCTCGATAATCTTTGTTTCATAAATTTGCCGGACATCCACCAGGCATTCAGTAGGAGTCAAAACAACTACTGACAGCTGTTTTCTTCTAAAAGCTGCTGTGATGAACAATATATACATGAGCAATTAAGGTAGCAAGCAATTAAAAGGCTATTCTTCAGTCTAAATTGACAAGGAGCTAAAAGTCACCAACTTCCCCTGAGCTTAGCACCAAGACATTGGTAAGTTACTTTACCACCTTATGACACCCAACCTTTCATTTTTCTACACCTATATATCTATCTTTTCCTGTTAAACTCTTAGATTTTTTGACCACAGTAAAAAAATTGAAGGGAATGGGATAAGAATGAAGAAAGAAATTTGAGGTTTTATTCCACTTTTATACTTCGAAATCTAGTATATAGATTTTTTTCTGTTAAAATCTAAATTTTTGTGACTATGGTAAAAATGAAATGGGATGACGATGGAGTTTCAATTTCATTCTTTTACATCAGTTCGATTTTAAGAGTGAAAAAGAAAACATTGAAAAAAATGTCCTGGTTTTAAAGTTCGAGCTACCGAAGTTTTACTGAGTTTTCGTTAGTGAATAAAGAAATGAAAAATGTGCAGTGTTCTCGAACTACAAACCTTTAGAACTATAAGAAATAACAGAAATAGTCAAAACCGTTGTTTGGCTTCCAATATATTGTTTTATATGAGCTTAAAATCAATCTCGGATTCTCCTTTTTTTTAAAAATTCATTAGTCTAAGTTAGTTTTCAAAATTGAATAATATCTCGTGTTTCGACATTTCTGTGCATTTGTTTTAATTTTTAGAGTTTACAGTGCGACTACATCAACCAAGACCACCTAAACAATTTCGAATCATATTCACAACTCACATTTTTGACGCTGCATAATAGATGAATCAGTGAATTCTGGCCTTTAAACTGTTTCTTGTTCACTTTTTATCATGCACACCCTCGATAAAGTAAAAGTATGACTTTTAAGAGAAAAATGTGAAATTTTGTACAGATTCTAATGCTCAAATACTCAATCGTGATTGGCCGATTTGTACGAAACTTTGTCTGGGTGTAGTCGATGAAAAATTGGATTTATGATACAACTTCACTAAATTTGTGGTAAGGATATCAATATGCAAAAAGTTCCCTAAGAGGTATTTAAGAAAAACAAAAAAGATAAAATTTAATTTTAGCTTTGCTGAGATAAATTCATCGAGAAAATTTATGTGAATGTTGTGGGTGAAAAAAACTTTAACAGAATTTATTTTTCTCTTTTTGATGTGGCGCCAAGTTGACTTTCTGCAAATACAGCCCAAGTGGTTTGCCTCGAGTTCACTTACTATTTTTCCTATTGTCTGTTTTGAGTCATTTCACCATCTTAATAATGATCTATAATCAAAATGCTCCATCCAAAAGCTCATTAAGTTAAAAGGATGAAGGTAGTGTAGATAAGATTCGAAAGTAGTTTATAGTGTTGCCAGAGAGCAGCGTGATGTTATCATATGATGGTGATAACGTCAGCAAAGAAAAAGTAGAAATGTTGAATAACTTAGCTTTGTATATAATAATAAGATGATTCTAGTTCTCGAAGCCATAAAAGGCACTCAATAACTGAGCTTTTTAACATCGATTCTCTTAGCTTGAAAACATTTTAAGTGACATTTTTAATCATGTTTGTAACTCAATTTTTTTTACCACATCTTAACTTAAAATCTCATCAGTATGTTGATATGAATGATCTAGAACCCTGCACCCGATCACCTCTCTAAAGCGATCCACTCTCATGAAATTTCTTTTTTTTTATCGGACAAACCCTGTTAAAACCGTTCCCTTTTTCTAGACCGTGCAAACCAAACCTCTACTAAACGACCTCCGTCTAAAAACGACCACGAGTGCTTGCTTGAAGAGGTCCAACTGCCAAATGGAATAAACTTCTCCAGAGGCAAAATACTTACAAAGTCGACTGATCCGATGAGTCATTAAGAACGTGTCATCATCATTATTTTTTTCAAGTTGCAAGAGTGATTAAGCCGGCTGTGTTCATACGTAATGCGATTCTCCAAGCTGCACCATTTTTTGTTCACAAGAAAATTAGATTTTCCAATTACTCATACGAACAAGCCGCGATCGTTTTCGAGTCAGAAGCAGTCACCGAATCTGATGCAAATGACTTCATGAAATAGGTTTTGCTCATTTGAATAAGATCGGATTCAGCAGATAGGAAATTCGACGTTTAAGCTGGCCTAAAACAACATATATTGGCTTTTATTATTAATAAGATATTGATCTTGTTCTACGACAACGGAAAACACACATATAAGGATATGTAGTAGCTATACTGTCACCGAGGGCAAGGTACAAGGAATCCGGAAAGACCAGCAAGCGGTCGCCATCTTTGTTCGAGAGACAGGCGAAGCACTACTTTCTTACTTAATCACTTTTTTTACTTATTCCCTTTAATATGTTCGCTTTTTCTATTGACAAGAAGCACCAGCCTAACATTGAACCATTCCATCCCATAACATTCTTTCTCATGACCATTTATTTGACAATCGAGCAACTATTTAAAAATCTACATTAAAATATTTGAAAACGCTTTCTTAACGGTCTCTGAGTAATCTTTATTGATTGGCATGGCTTCGCAGATAAACTAAATATGGTATATAATTTATTTTGTCCAGTTTGTATCAACCTTAACGAAAAAAAATTCATCGTTTTCTATCTTGACCGGCAATTAAAAGCCATAGACATATCTCGACCGAGTTTAAGAACTGTAGGCGTTTGTTACTTTTAATTTGATAAGTTTTTGCACGAGAAGATGGGGAAAAATATGGGCGTTTCGATGTGGTATGTAGCTTATGTTGTGTTATGAAACCTTAGATTTCTATATAGTCATTTTCCCGTGAATTGTACTTCGCCCCAAAACATGTCCTTCGCAAACCCCATCCATACTACTTCAATACCGTTTTGCTAAAAAGATTCGGAATCCTTTGTGAAAAAAAACATGAAAATATTAATAAAAACATTTCCAATTCATGAACTTCAAATATAAATATTTCACCATCGTCTATAGCCACTTACATAGTTCAATATTGCTTCATAAGTGTCGAACGATAATATTTTTCAAATAAGAGTAGACGCTAACTTGAGTGCGACTTGATTAAAAAGTCAACTCATATATAAATCAGCTGGTAATTGAAATCGATTGAGACAGACAAACGAGTTCAAGTCTTTGTTGCAAAGCTCTCATGGTCATCAAAATCAATACGAGCAAAATGCATGGCAGAAATCAAGGGTTTTGAAATATTTGATGTTTTTGAAGTTTGAATCTGCCCTCTGGCTTGGTAACTGTCCCCACACTTTACTTCCACTTCCAGGTAACAGGATGCATTATTTGAAAAGATCTTTTTTTAGCAAAGCAAAATCATTTTTTTTAATTTGTGTTCATCTACGCCAAAAACTGTATCGACTCAGTATTAAACGTTGAAAGTAAGATCGTGAAAGAAAATTTTTAAACGTATTAATGAGATAAGAATCACTTCAAACTTTAAAAATGAGTAACGTTCTTGTTTAGGATCGTAGCATTCCATTAACGAATAAATATTATCTATAAGTGATACTTATCGTTTCTCGAGTCTTTTAAAATCGAACCAGATGAATTAAAAATAATATTCTGCTTCATTGCTGAAATTTAATTAACAGCGCCCTTCCCAACCCGACTTCAATACGAAAGTAACTTTTTTCAATTAAAAATGAAAATGTCAGCCTTGACGGATGCGACGGAGCCTGTCGTCTCGTAATCTATTGTTTTAGTCATTCACGGGATGACCAGAGGGCAAATTCTCTTAAAGCCAACTGATATAATCCGCTTGATAATATGCAGCTTTGGATTTGTGGTAATTTACTGTATTCGATTGTTTTTAATATCCGCATCTGGAATTAAAATAAACTCAAATTCCTTTGAATGATTTTTAAGCTTTTCATGGAAGTATCATTACAGATTGACCTTGATAGAATTAGCTATAATAAAGCAATATTAAAAGATCTATCTAAGTATATTTAGAATTTTAAAATCTTTTAAAAAAAGATTGAGTTTTTGTGGTTTTTAAGGTAAGAAAAAGATAACATTAGCGAACGGAAAGGAAATGGTAACGCGGACTCATAAACAGCGGTCAGCGGTAAGCTATATTATTGACATACTGAAGTCTTACCATCACTATCAAGCTTCGTGGAGCAAGGAAAAGGAATTGGTGATTGAAACTTGGTGAGTTTCATTCGCTTTATGTATTGTTGCAGTTTATAGCTCAGTTAAATTTTACCACTCTTTTATATTACCACTAAACAGTCGCAACAGGGAAACACGGCATGCAATACACTGCCGCCAATCAGAGAATATAAAGGTACCGACCAATGTATTTGATTGACGCCCAATTTCCCTGTCGCGACCGTTGCTCGATTAACACGTAGCAGCGAAAATGGTGGTATTTTTTAGTCGTCTACCAGGTGTCGAACACATGCATGAAAAAAAAAACGATTTTGATTTTTACAGCTTCGATTCACATGGATATTTCTGCTTCTAGATAAAATACGTACTGATGCATTTCTAGCTGCTTAGTTGATCCTCAGCTAGCTTAGATAAACCTTTCCCGCCTTTTTTCAGTTCTCACGGCTCCCCTGTACTCTCCTGTGCTGTCCTGTCCTAATCACTTGTATACTTTCCTCTTCTCTATTATCCTCCTTCAGAGTAATTCCGCATCTTATGTTTAAGTCTACTCTGACTTCAAGCATGATAAGAGTCAAAAAATGAGGTCATATAATCCTTTTCTTTCTACCTGTTTATAGTTATAGATTATTAATTTAGGCACAGATTAATAAAGCAATATAACATTCGCGGGGAAATTAGAAAGGATATGAAGAAAAGTACCTGAGGTCATGAAGGATTGTCTTGTGAAACCAAACAGCTTAGAGAGAGAAGATAACATCGACCCCCCGCAGTGATGACGCTCGTTAATTTACATAAATCAAATTAAGATGATCAGATTTTGAAAATTCGTTGTATGATACCATGAGTGAAAAGTTGCAAGTTAGTGATGAAGTGAGTAACTTTATAAAGTTAAAAGAATTTGAAATATTTAAAAAAATTAAGAATGATATAGAAAGATATAAATGGAAGGATGGACGTACAGAATTAATAGGGAAATTAGTGAAGCAAGAAAAAGAAATATCAATTAATTGAATAAGTTATGAAACTAAGGATAAAGAATAAATAAGCGGGAAGGAAAGAAGGAGGCAGCGTGAAGAATGAACAGATGAATGGAAGGATTGATAGATTGCCAAATGAAAAGTGAGAATATGAAACTGTCAAGTCAGCCAAAGTCCAAGCTGTACCGTACGTTGTAATCAATTATTCATTCTAGAATCAAGGAAACATGAATCAAGAATAAACCCAAGATATAAGAAGGTTGACAAAAGACAGTACTGCTTGTGCGCATGTTACAAATATGATGTGCTTATTGCTGGTAAACGAAGTAGGAAGATCTTGCAGAACTTGTATCAGTTCATATTGGTTCCATCCTCTATATCATATATATTTACTAAACTTCACAAGTCAATGAGAGACAAACCCATGAAATAGAATAACCAAGAATTGCACAATTATGACCTCATTAACACAGACACCATTACAGACAGTTAGTTATCGCCCGAGGACCCGAATTTTCTCCTTAATAGTATTTGATAGAATTGTTATTGATTGCGATCTTGTCGCGTTCAAACGTGGGAGGCGTTAGGTTGATCATTAATAGAAACCAACGTCTTCCCCTCATTAATAAAATACTAAAATCCAATTCAACAACTGCATATAAATTGGGCTTGAGTTGGAAGACAGGAACTTAGGAGTTTGTACTCTCCGTTGGCATTCGTGTTGAGTTCGAGAGAAGACAAGAAGTTTAGTGTGTAGAAAGGGTAAGTAAAAAGTGCTGATTTTTTAGAGAATATTTACCGGAATTTTGAACCCAGAATTCTTGAATATGGATTATCTTCGAGCACAAATGAAGTTAACAAATTTATCCTGTAAGACACTCGTATTAATGTAAGCATTTTAGTGTTTTATCAAGTTCAAGTTTTATAGATACCGATGAAAGGATCCCTAGTAATACATTAGGCTAAATTCTTATTCCAATCTGTAAGGAAAAACTAACTGAACTTTCTTTGCTCGCACTTGCGAAGAGTTGAAGTCTTATTTACTATACAAATTGTACTAATAGAGTGGTAAGTGATTCTTGTATTTAGATGATAATTCATGGATGAGCTTGAAGAAAGATAAGTGCAAATCCTGTCGTCTTCATTTAAGATGCTTTAGTACAATGGTTCGTATATATACGTCGATTGTCTCAGTTACGCTTTCTTTTCGTCTCTTGAAAAATAGCGAAGCAATCACATTTCAGTGCAATACAGAATGTTCTAAGGAAATATTACAGAAAATTTTGCCGTTTTTTGTGACGACGTTAAGATGGAGAAAATGGATTAAAAAAAGTGGACGCAACGTCAGAAGAGAGGGGAAAGTAAGAATTAAACAGACAAGGTCTTAAGAATTCTTTTACCATAAATAATTTATTTCCAAAAATTGACCATGAAATCCGCATGCATACGCTAAAAATGCGTATATATTTTCACTTTTTTTAGATATCATATTCCTGTCCTACGTTCAAGCTTATCAGCTTAGCTAGTCGAGTTATCTCCTCAATAAGGCTAGTGGGATTTGATTCCGGTTTTTTTGGAAAAAATCTGGTATCAAGAGATCAGTTTGATTACATTACTGGTTAAGTTTTGGAAATAAAGGAAAACCAACACACCACGCAACCAAAGATTTGCTTAGACCTAGAGTGCAGAGTTTATAGTTTTAATTCCGAACTTCTAAATTGGAATTCAGTGGAACTAAAGCCACTCTGTGGAACGAATGTTAAATTGAAATTATTATAAACTATTCAATTATCTCTACTTCTCACAGTCTTTCATTTTTGAATCTTTTATCTTACTTTCGTTTTTCTTTTCCTAGAAATTTCTTTCAGCTACGAAATCGTCTTTTCTCTCTCCTCCTTCTATTCTTAATAACGTCCTTTCTCTCTGTTTGCCTGTCTGTCTGTCTCTTAGAGCTCTGTTTCGCATGTGTTATTTCATGATAATTCAAAAAAAAAAAGGAGGAATGAAAAGTCGGCATGAAAAGGAGACGCCATCAATTATTTAGTAACATGAACGCTTTGGTATGCCGTCAGGCAAGTTTAAATAGGTTTAAACAGGTTTATACAGGAATTAATTCATAACGGAAGCAAAGCATTAACGAAAAGGCAGGAAAAATGTTCAGCTAATTGATTGTGATTGTTATAACGCATGTACGACCTAGTACTACGCTTGCGCACTTACAGTCAAGATGACTTATCGCACAACGAGTGGAATACGAGCCTTAAGAGTGGAAGGCTGAGCTTTGGAGGGCTCTTAATTAGATGTGAAGTGGAATGAATAAATGATTCATTCGAAAACGAAAAGTTGATAAATTACTAGACATCGTGTCGTCAACACGTCGAAATACCGCGGCGCGAGGTACGAGGACGAAAGAAGCATGAAGTAAATCGTACAGTCGAGGCTATGGCAAAAAATCTAACCCTGATATCAAATTATTTAATATATTTTTAAAAGTAACTTTCTCAGTCCTGACAGGCTTTCGTATAAAATATATCTGAAAAAGCAAAGTTCAGTCCTTGGCTACGAGTACATCTAAATATGTGGCTAACCACTTCTCGCAAAATTTCGGTCTGCGATCAACAATCTTGATCTCAAGCTCTCTGTCTCTCACTTCCCACCCCACCCTCCCTGCCCTCAACCCAACACATTTCTCAGATCCCTAGCCTATCTTGCTCTTCTATTTTTCTCTCCTTTTCTCGATTTGTAGATACTTTTAGTGGTAGCTTGTAAGATGAAAGTACTAAAGAAAGAGAGAGAGAGAGTAAGTCTTTTAAAGCGGGCATAAACATATCTCATACGCGAGGCTTCGATCAAAATACGGAAGGAATTATGAAGTAAGCCGAGGAGATAGACTCGAGAACCCTGCGTCAATCCATACCTAAGATATCTTATTAATTCGATTTGATTTGATAACCAAGTCCATTTAGTCGATGCTTCTTTCTAGGGTATTATCTCCAAAGCCTAAAGATAAAATGGAGCGGATCAACTAACCTTGCTTTTAAAAAATGTGCGAAAAAAAAATAGTTGCACCAACATTTCTCCCAATCGGAGGCTTAAAATTTATATTATCTTACATTTTAAAAGTATTTAAGAAAGTATTTCTTTCTTTCTTTAATCAAAAAATTCTGATAAATAATTTTCCCCCAGAAAAATCTATTAGTTTAAAGTTATATTGGCCCTTAGTTTGCTAGGGGGTATCAGATATCGGATTCGTATACTGATTCTCTAGAGTGGTGTTTTACTTGAGGGCACTAACGCATCATTCTGAAGAGAATAAGATGATCACTTTGAGTTTTTTTAACCGTTCTAAAAACAAAGAGGGAAGAATACGGAAAGTACGATCGACATCCATGGATCTAGGCTGCGACGGCCAGTTCTGAAGACTGATGGTTTTACGTTTCCAAACCACGACGAGACGAGAAAAAAAAACAATGCTTATTTTGATGTACTTGTCGAGCTTGTTTTCATTTCTAATATTGAATTATAAACCACGCCTACGAGATGCTTTAAATGAACAAAGAAAAAAATATATATAGTTACACCATTGAATAAGGTTTTCACTAAAATGGAAACATCTCTTATCGCGATAGTATTCATCAAACGTTTTGAAAGGAAAAAAAAGAAGCTTGATGGAATATTACGAGGTTTTTTCTGTGATGTGAACGGTTCCTTACATTGGACAAATCCGTCATACTTATTTCAAAATTAATATTGATCTTTTACATTCAATGCTATTTTCTCAACATTAGAGTAACTATCTATACTAGTTATAAATAGAAACTCACTGTAACCAAATTTAAATTCAAAATTTGAGTTCAAGAAATGTTTTAACCAAATAATTCTAGGGAGAACTGAACCCGTTTTCCTAGTATTTTCGATTAGCACAAAAACATGAAAACTTCAATCTGTAAATACATCTAAAAAAAAAACGATTAATAAATTTTGAATATTGAAATGTACTTTTATTTCAGTCTTATGTATTTTTTTCTCTAAATATATACCTAGATATTTCGGGTTATGGAACGATATTTCTTGACGAAACCGATAAGCTAGCAAAGTATGAACAATAGATAAAAAGAAAAGACTTTGAATAACAGATGAAAAACCTCGCCTAGTTGTTGTTTATTTAAGTCATCCAACTCGAAAGATAAATATGTATTTTGATTTTCAAATAAGTAGGCTTAAAGTAGAAACAGAACAGTACGTACTAATCAAATTTTCGAGATCAAACCCAAGGTTTACATTCGAAAGCTTTAGTGATATGGCTTCGTTTGCTCACTGAACATTCCAATAACAAGAACAGTCACGTACAAGAGGTCCAATCACTCAGAGTTGGTACCGAACGTTGCGTTCAATCGTTGATTTTTTCTTCGATAAAAAAGTTCCAAGTCAATACTATCCATCAACATCTTATTGAAAACTGACAATTCATTTCCGGCAAAAACTGAAATATTAGTCGTATATTCTTTAGTTTTTATAGCTAAAATACGTTTAAAAAAGGTTATTAAAAGTCTATACTACGACTGTGTAAATGTTTAACATGTAATGCTAGCCGCCCTGTCGATGTCGTGGCAGTAAAAGTAGTTTCTTAAATTAATTTCGTCATAGTTTTAGCAAAGAACATTCATTGTTGATTACTAAATTCAACATTACTTGCCAGCCTCAACCACACTCCGTAGAACTATCGCCTAATATCGTCACTTTGTGGCGTTGAAACTTCCAAAATCTATTTCATTCTTTATTAAGAAAAACCAAAACTCACTTATAAAAAAGCTAGGATCAATCGAAACTGATTAGCCGCTGGTCAAGATCACCTAGGCGCTAATTTATGACGTCACGTGCAGATGCCCTGATCAGAGTTCTGAAAAATTTCAATAGATATTTTTCTGTTTTTCGGTTGTTAAATTTGCGTAGATGACCGAGTTGTAACATATGTCTCTAGTTTCAATTTTAGTCGAGGAATTAAAAAAAGAAATCTTGGTGGTACGTGAGTGGAGATCCGCACACATTGTGACAGAGATATCGAAGTAAACCCACCGGATTCAGTTCAAAAAATCAGTATTTGGTATATTAGTGTGTACTAAGCATCTGGGTGTTTTTATATTTGATAGTAGCGATATTTAATTTGATTAAATCGTGGTAATCACTTCTGAACACTGAACGAGGCATGTGACTTGGGTCAGTCAAAATGGCGGGGAGGTTTGTGGCCGAGAGACACGTGTAGATCAACTACGATTTATGTCACAGCTGTAACCACAGATAAAAATAACACTTCTACATAACACTCATATCATCGATTGTATTAACAATGTGCCAAGGTACAGTCAGTGTTGGCTAAAAATGGATTTTAGCGTTAAAACATTAAGAATACTTCAACGATATTTACGAACATACTTTGAGGTCAACCAAATACTTAAAGTGTAGTTCAGATATTTAAGAAAATAAAAATAATGAAAGCGCAGAATGCAGTCAAAAGTATCCTTTTCTTTATCTCGACTTCCTGTGATTAAATCGATTCTTAAACCTAGCTTTTGCTTTCAGTAATTTTGATTTTAATGAAAGTTTTTGCTTGAAAAAAGGTGAAAATCAAATATCGAACACCGAGTCGTTCATGGCACACGTTTCCAGGCCCATCTTGAGTTTCCAAGCCATTCTAAAGCCAACTTGAGAAACGATAATTTGCCAAATGAAAGAGAAAGATTTATTTTCTGTTCAGACCCCCACGCACGACTCACTTCTAGCCAAAAAATACTTTAAAACTATCATTTTCTTTCAAGATTTAAATCATGTAAACTATCTTACAAAACTAGTTACGAGTTCAAAACTAGGCCATGTTACAAGATGTATTTTCAAAATACAAAGTAAGAAAATAAAATTTGTTTTTAGTGTGTTTAATTAAAGAAAATAATGTAAGCCAATTACAATACAATGTATTTTGTAGACCCCCCCCCCCTCCCCCAGAATTATCGTGTGGATTTGATTGTGAGGGATTTAAACAAAATAAAACAACTTCGAAATGGCTTTCCTGATTTTTTACACACAAAAAATTGCCAAGTCAATCAAGCCTTATTTTAAACTATAGTCATTTTCGTTTCACGAATTACAATGCTAAGTAGAATTTGAGTCTTTTGACCACACAAATATAAACGAATAACGCCTTAAAAAGCCTTGGAGGCATTTAATACTCGATATAACATAGACATGTCTTTGTTCATAAGCAAATGGCACAGTTTGAAATAGGCTTCTGGTCTGGCAATTTAGACCAATACCACATTTAAACTTCTTTAGATTAGCAAAGCATTAGAAATAAGATAGAAGCATGTTGTCAGGCCAAATAAACGACGATAAAGTTGAAATGATAAGTCGAAATTATTTTCGGGAACGCTAATTGTGGTTGTTGAGCGAGAACACAAGTTTGAAGACACAATTGAAATGAGTTTTGGCGCGGTTCAAGCGCACGTTTTGGCTAGATAGCGCTGAGGGGAAAAACCATAATACAATAGGACCTTTTTCGGGGAAACTAAAAGTATTCCCTTTGTATATCAGGAAATAAATATAGCGCCAGTAGTTACATAGAACAAGAGTGAATAGCTTAAAAACGACTTGTCAAAGCCGAGATTCAAATTGATTAAATATGTTATTTCAAAGCTGAAATACCTCTCATCCGACTTCAAACAAATACTATGTTTAACATGTTGAAGAAACGGCATAAATTTGAGGATGCGTTGGCCGGAACTTCTTTGTAATTATCATGTGCAAGTAGATCACCTGTCTTTTAGCCCGCCCTGCCCTTCAAATATCTGCATATAAATTAGGGTTGTTCTCTATATATTACCATGCTGTACATTATCAATACTATTCATCGACCAACTGACCAGTGCGCTATCTATCTCCGTATCAAGGCGGCCAATCGTAAGTGTTGACAGTTTTAGACTTTACTAGTTGTAATACTTTCATTCCTTTCATATAACAAGCAAGTCGAAGGCTACCATTTATCTGTAATATAAGTTTAAATTTACGAGCACTTGTGTTGCTGAAGTACGGTAGAGTTATATGAGGCGGTATAGCAATCATACCCAATTCAGTTCTTGGGCGGTAAGAAGAAAAACAAAATCATTAGCTTTCAATGAAAAATTTCCTTATAAAAGTCAAATAATGCGATTCTATGACAAGCACCGTATTCTCAAAACCTCAAAGATAAAGATACATCATTTCTACCTTCTTTGTCTTACCTTCTGAATGCTTCAGCACCTTGTTTGATAATACATCTGGGTCAATCTTCAATATCCCGCTTTATATCAAAGTACTTTATTTAAATGCCACAAGTTTGAATCCCAAATTCACCTTCTCCGACTATATAGATTCACGTCGGAGTACCTCGAGTTGGAAACCTCAAAAAAATGGACATCTATTGTTATCGGTAATTCACATAAAATATTGATTACAAAAGCGTAAAATTTGTTTGCATGTAGTAAGTAATGACAATAAACTAATGACACTTTCTATAGTGAAGGCAAAAAGAAAAAACATTGATCAATTTATTTCCAATTCTTCATAGCGTTGGCATTAATAATAAGTTACCCCCCAACACCTTTTCTTATCAAAAATTGAAGACAATTTGAAGTTGTTTGAGATTTTGTGCTAAAAACGTCATCATTACTTGTAGCTCTGGATCGTGATGCTTTCAGAAAGTAAAACAAAGGAAACGAAAGGCGCTAGAGCGCTATAAGAAAAACTGAAAAGATCAATAAAGCTGAATAAATAGAGGGATTAATCTCGACAAAAATACGCAATGATATTGCTTTAATTTTGAGAATATGAACATTTTTGATTTGTTTAATTCCAATTTTTTCCTCACTATTAATATAACCTTTATTACGGAAAAAATCGAATTCCATTATGCAAAACCTTGTCAAACCGCAATGAAAACTTTTTCTATAGAATGAGTTGAAAAAAATTCGGTTTTTAATAGCATGGCGATGAATAAAAATAGATTGCATTTTGACTGAAAATGAAATGATGTAAAAAGCAAGAACAAAAATGAAGTAATCCTTCGATTCCGTCTAGTTTACTAGATAGGTTTTCTTTTGGTGTACAGTAGGCTGTCATTCTTTACTTGCTATTTTTATGGAAACTACGCGCATTTTTGAATTGAGTCTCCATATTTGCGTAAAGCCATGTCAATGTCAATGTCAAGATTGAAAAATGCGGCGCTTACGTCAAGTCAACCCCACTCACATTCTGAGTCTAATCCCTCGACCGACTCATCTCGAAGATTTATAAAAGTACACTCTTAATAAAAAACAATGACCAGAGTTTTCGATTGCTCAAGTATACGCTAATTTCCACACGCATTACAAGAAATGTGGATTAAAGCCATAGGCCGGTTATATTTTCAACACTCTCTCTCAAAAGCACACCTAGTTCTTTTGTGATTTGAAAATAAAGAGTGTATGTGGTGAAACCGCATTTTCTATATGGCTGAATAGAAGATATTTGGTTTTTGTGGTACCAAACGTCAAGGCAAAAGAATGTGGCGCGTTTATGATATCATGTGGTGTTAGTGACGATATTGCGGGAGACACCTGCCGATCACGTGACAAGGACTAAAAGCCGGATAGAAGTTGATTTCAAAGTTAGGTTCTCTGAATTTGAGATTTTTCTTTCCTTTATAATGTAATTATAATGTAATTAACAAAGGCTAAAATAGCTGAAAGGGAAGATGTGAGGACATTAGATGTCAAAGTTGTTTTTCTTGTTCGATTTCATCCAATCACAGCGCGTTGATTGAATACGACTAATTTAACATACCTTTAAGAGATTGGGCCGACTCTTTCAGAATATTAATCTTCGAGAAAAAAATTACTACTGGGGCACATAGATCACATATACGACAAGTTAAACACATGGCTGGTACTCTCTCAATCATTCTTTATTTGGTATTCATTATTCAATATTTCTATAATATATCTTTAATATTAAATGACAGTTTAAAAGAAAATGGCTTTTTGCTTCGTTATATCGTCTTCCATTTGTCGATTAGACTAAGTGGCTTAGGGATGAATGATCATTTGAAAGTACTATTAGAATGGCTAACAACTCAACTCAACAAAAACAAACATGACAAGAAAGGGTATTACTGAGTGCTTTATGCTTTCCACATAATCGGTCTATCCAGGTCAGAAATTTAATTACGAGTTGTTTACCAAAAGCAAGAAGATATGACTTATTTAGGTAATAAAAATGTACGTAAAATAAAATATGTAAATTAAAGGCAACTGACTAGGAATTGAAATTTTATTGTTCTCATTTCAGTTTAGGGTACATATTTGTTTTAAGGAGGCTGGAAAGTGTTTTTGTATCTTCACATTATGAACTAAAGAAATTATTATGGCTCTAATATGACAGCAAGTAAACCTAAAAAGCCAAAGACCATAAACCAAAGTTCACAATGAACACGAAAAATGACGTAAGATGTTGCTATGGCAACATCAGAACCCTTCTTATGCCATCAATATGTATATTTGAAAAATCATAACTCAGAAACCAAATGGTGAATTTTTTAAAAAACCGGAATATTAAAACTTTGTATCGTTATCTTCATTTTGACAAAAAAAAATTGTAAAAAGGGAATTCATAAAAATCAATGAAATTTGTTAGGAATAGTAGTCCCTCTAACAGCATTTAAAAAAAATTTATTCCTTAATTTTTCGAAAACATAAACTAATTCCATATGCAAAATTTGAAGAAATTTCACCACAGAATTTTTGATTTTTTCCAGTTTGAATATCAAAATTTATACATCGAGCGTGCGCGCGATGAAGAAAACCGTTGCGAGCCTCCTTAAGGTGCGCAAATGGAAGTGTTTCAGTTTCTCTAATGAATACGTTAGTTTGCCTACAGAGTACTAATAAAACTTCCTTGATAACTTTTATTCTCACTAGTTTTTAGTGTTCTAAAAAATTTCAATACCAACAAACGAGGTCTATTCATAAGGTGTAAAAAGTTTTCTTCTTGTAATTGTCAGTGTTTTAATCACCAAAAATCAAGATATCATGTCCAACAATCAAAAGTAAAATTATTTATTTGAGTTTATTTGAGTTAGGAGAAAATTGTTGATGTTATTTTTGGATCAGGCCTACCTGATTTCGAATTAAGTCGTTACTTGGCTTCTCTATTTTTTTCTGTATTTTCCCGCCATATTGATTAATGCCGTGTTTCAAACTTCTGAAATACACAATGAATAATGAACCTAATGTAAAAGCCAAGAACCTTAATTGAAATAACAACTATGGAAAAAACGTTTAAGTTCCTTTTGCTCAAGTGTAGAGCTATTATTTATTATCATGTTTCCGTTGTATTTTATTTTATCTTATTTCATTATTTTCTTCTATTTCCGTTTAATCTTACTCGAGGCTAAAAGAAGGACTTACACAAGGCTTAATGACAGCAAATTAAAGTTGGCTGGGCTCTTTAGTATCTATACAAAACTGAAATTTTAGATTAAGGAATTTTTTTTCCATTGAAGTCAGGAAAATATGTCATGCAAACCTTAAATAACGATTAGGGGCTAAGTATTTTGAGAGTATAACGAAGTCATAAGGCCAGCCTCAAGACAGTTTTCGAAGTTCCTTGTTGAGATAATTGCAAGCGAATGTCTCACTTTTCTCAAAAAAAGAAAATGATACCACATTAAAGTAATAGAAATGGGTGGGAAAAATCACTCAATTAATTTTTAGAACTGTCGCGACTTTATAAGTAGATGATGAGTTTAGAAGGCAACGACGGCTGACTGCCGATTAAGGCATCTAGAACTGACTGAAGATCAAGACTGAAGATTCTTAAATTTCTTTAGACTTATAAAGATGCTTTCCTTCATAAAAGGGAAGAAAACATATCGTTTGATTTAATTTGTGGATAATCCACAATCTTGGAACGTGTTTAATCCTACTTTAATGATGACGAGTCGACACGCCAAAAAAAAATTATTTAAAAAAAATTCTAATCCTACTTGGAACATTTTGATAAAACATGAAGCTAATGACTATGACAATCATTTCCGGTTTTGAAAACACAACATTTTTGCTGTAATATAATTGGTTCCTGCATGTTGGCTATAAATGGATTTTTAATTTAAGGGCGAGCCACTTGCAGTCAGACTGAATGATTGCTATAGCACAAAGGGTGAGCTCTCAATCTTAACCCCAAGCTATTCTAGTATTTTGAGTTGAAGTCTTTTTGACTCTGTTTTACAATTTATATTAACTGAAATTGTTTTCAAAACAAGTCGTTATGAAAGTCTAAATATCATCTAAAAACAGATTCAAAGTTTTTTTGTTTAAAAGATTTCCAGCACAATATTATTCATCGTACCTTACGAGTCATTTTTTAATGTAATATTGTAATATTTAAGCTTTTTCTCTGATCCTTTTCAGATTGTAACCTCAAAATCCACGAATCATTACATATAATTACATCAAGGTAAGTTTGAATGTTTCAGGGTTAGCTGCAATGATGTTCATGTGGGCGGGACCTTGGTTTGAAGTATATTAAGGTATTTTCTAGATTGAACATCATGATTATAATAGGAATTGAGGTTTTGCATCTTATCCTTGGGATCTTAGCAATTTTTTACTTACACAGAAGACACTATATTGTCTGTATCAGTTGCGCATTTATTATTTGATTGAAAGTGAGTTCAAATTGTATATTGATGAAACATGACGAAGCGAATTTCAAGGTAGCAAAAAAAGAGAGAATAGAGAGAGAAATATTTAGAGAGAAATATTTAGCCCAAGAAAAAAGAAGAGAAGAGACAGAAATGAAATGGCGAAGGAAAATAAGCAAATAATCGTTTAACGGAAGAAAGATTCCGCAAAAACAGTAATGAAAAAAACATATAGCGCAAGAATATGCCTTTCATTATCTGGACCAATTTACGCCAATATAAACAAACTTGTATTGGTACAAAATGGGCCAGATAATGGAAGAAAAAATCTCAATAAAAATCTACCATAATTTTCATCAATTTTCTATCAACAGTTTTCGTCGATCTGTTATTCGTCATATCAAATCTTGACGCTCAATTTAATTTCATGAATTAAATTAAAATTAATTTATTTCAAACATACTACTCCGATTTGATACTATTTTGTACGTCTAGACCGACATTTCCCAGAATTATTCGGATAAAAAATCATATTTTCTGTCAACCGAAAGAAAAACCTTTCTCCGCCAATATATATCCCAATACCTAACAATATTCACATCGAAGTATTGACTTTGTTTAAAATGGTTGTGGGCCGACTAATTGCCTGTTTATATTTTTGTGACAGCTTCCTTCCTTGAAAAAGTACCACTCGTCTTTTTTTATACTTTGTTCTCCTACTTCCCTTCGCCGTTTATTTTAGTTTTTTTTATTCATTTATCTGTTGCACTTACCTTCTTGTTTCTTTTCTCATCCTTAACATTCTTAAGATAATACATAAGTACATATGTATATTTATTTTAGTATTTTTAATTTTTTTATTCATTTTTCTGTTGCACTTTCCTTCTTGTTTTCTTTTCTTATCCCTAATATTTTTAAGATAATACATAAGTAAAATGAACCTTTTTCCAAACGCTCTACTTAGGCCATGTACACCAAAGGGAAAAGATTCCTAGGAAATATTTGGTGATAAGAGTTCAAATTGATAATATTTAAGAGTTTTTTCTATTTCTGATAATGTCATTACTTGGGTCTCGTAGCTAATTATCAACGAGCGTTAAGTTGAAGGCTTAGGGTGTAAAGATGTATAACCCACAATTGTCATGTTATTATATGTATGAAAGATCCATTTCTCACTGTAGAGATGGATTCGGGTTTATTTATTCTATTATAGAGTGAACAAGCAATGCCTACGCAATTTCTCGAATTGTAATCGCATTTAATTTGACACAACTACACCTCGCTCGAGCAATACTTACATACATGTGCTAATTCTTCAATCTATCAACTCAGATGTTTGTTCCATTCCGGAATCCCTAAATAGCCTCGAAGGATTACTCCTCCAAAACCTCGTTGGTGAAACATTGCCACTTGAATTCCGCATCAAGCAATTAGATCGTGTATCTTAGTGATTGGCAAGTGCGGGCGCGCGCTGAATGTTAAATTGGCGGGAAAGGTTTATTCACATCCGGAAACAAAATCCACAGACTTTAGTTAGGATTAAACTTTCAATAGCATAAAATACATACCCCAAAATTAGCTATTTCATCTGAAAATTACCTATTTCATCTGATAAATCAAGTCTAATTAGCAGCAAAGGATAAGAAAGAACGTGGACTTGAAAAATATATAATCTGTTAATTGACAGGAAATGCTGTCCGTTCTTTTAAGTTTGTTTGTAATCGGCTACTTTGAAAGAGATATCTACGGACGCCTGCCCCACAAGCAACTTATTACTCAGCAAATTTAAAGTAATTTCAAGTCAACTTGAACGGACATTAAGCTGATATGAAAATATAAATGATAAAAGCTGATAAGGCATTTGGATATATGTTAGAGGCAAGATTCTTGAATGTTCTTTCGATAGAGAGAAAATTGACGCATGCGCAGTTCCCTTTGTACCTTTCCTTCGAGTTCCTCGGTCATGTTCCTTGTTAACAACGATCCCAGCCATGTTAGCCTGTGTGTTGTTGTTGTTGTTGTTGTTGACTCGAAAGTTCAAACATTTCCAATAGCTTGGGCGATAGAACAAGAATTTCATAGCAGCCATGTTGCACTCAGGAATAATCATGGTGTTTTTTCTTTTGCAAGACAAGATATTTCATTTCGCAAGGGAAAAGATTTCTATTGGTTTTAGTTACTCTACGACATGACTGCTGCCATGAAACGCATCTATAGAGGTTCCAAAAGTGCAGAAAATCTTAAACTTATACTTATTTAACTTATACTTATATATGTCTATATCTCTTTTACTATCGGGTACAGATCCCCCCCCCTCCCCCCCCCCCCCCCCCCCCCCCGCCACCTCCCATCATTTCAAAAAAAAAAACTCTGCTTCATCTTCTGATATATTTTGACTTAATCTTTAATATTTTCTTTATTTTAAATTCTTTAGATGAAGTACACAACAGCTATCGTAGTCGCCACCCTGGCCGTTCTACTGGTTCATTCTGCATCTACTAGTTTGGTAGATGACTGCAAGATGGCATGTTTTGGCGAACAACAATCGTGTATCAATAACGATTCAAGATGCTTTAACCCTAAATCTTGTCAAAGCTGCCTAACGTCTGTCTACAGTCCATGCTTTGCTCGATGTATGAAGAATCAAAGACGCGAATACCTGAGAAGTCCTCTTTGGCTACAAGCAAGATAATAACTAAATCCCGAATACAAAACTACGATCGTATGAACACATAACACTGTCCTTAATAAATAAAGTAGAATATTCAATCTTCAAAATTATTTAAAATTCCACTGTAAAAAAAAGACCTTCGAGAGACAGATTGCGAACAGTCTTGAATGCAGTTGTGCTGTTTGCTCGAGCTGAGTTTTAAATTGCTTGTGACAAAGCTAATTCCATTCGAACAACCAGAACGACAACTTTCGAGATGCTATTTCCAATTATTACATGCTAGTTTCCTGTCCTCTGAATATTATTTTTTTCATTTAAACTGTAGACTTGGATCGTGCTAAGTCGAAGATTGAGTTGGAATAAAATTTAATATAGACAGGGTTGAGTATTTGTAGCCATGACTATTTCTTTAGAGCAATGCCGTGAAGGGGAAATTCCCATTCTTTTGGTCTGAATCAGTCAATGAACCCCGCACGGGCCTCTGGTAACCAGGGTATTTCCATGGAGAAATTCAGTTATCATTTGTATAACCACTTGTTTTAATTTCCCGATGCCCTAAATACCAGCACCAATATTCTCCTTCACCATTCCCTGCGCCATCTTAAAGGGTAGGCGTGCCTCTACATCGAAGTGAGACGAACGGTGAGCTTGCAATTATAGACCTTTTTTCAACACCTTGGACAATTGTTCACATGTCAATATCATTGCAAGCTCACCGTTCGTCTTGCTTCAATGCAAAGGCACGGCTTCCTTTCAAGATGGCACAGGGAACTTCCGGGAGAGAACTGTGAAAGGGACTATTCATCAGTCGTACTAATGCTGTCTTTATGGGCCCATCAAGCACACTGATTATAAAATACGATATAATTTGTATATAATTATATATTTGTGCACTTGATATCCAAGAAGACTGGGTCTACGATGAGCAGCGAATCAATTTACATAATAGTTAAAGATAAATATGGAAAGGAGAGCGATGGCATCCTTTCCCTCCCCTCCCCTACGAAAAAGAGAAAAAATTGCATATGAGTAAGATAACGGTTTACTCTCTACTGTGATATTTTTACAAAATTATTTTTGTCATGTGCGTCTTATTTCCCGAATGGGAATGGAAAATAAGTTACTCATTTCACGTTCGGAATACATTTAGATTTAGCTAGTGTCACCTTTCATCTTTGGTCATCTTTCAACCAATGAGTGTTCGTTATATCGGAACATTTCGTAGCTACATAACAATCCTCTTTATTACGGTATTTCCGCAGTATATAGACTTGGAGAGAAATTGAAAGCATATAGCCGAGCCGAGCCGAGCCGAGCCGAGCCGAGCCGAGCCGAGCGAGACGGGAAAGTCTATCTAGTGCCATGATTGTCTAGCTACAAGAAATCGGAGCTTCGGATATAGTACCTTGAACACTAACACTAACTAACTATTGTACACACGTACTTTGCAAACATCCTAAGCCTAGAACTGAAATGTTAACCTTCGTTGAATACACCATGACGCACGTGGGTACTAGTATTGTTAGGTAATGTTTTGAAACTGTTGGGATCCCTGTGTAAAAATAGCCCTTGCCTTTCCATTGACGACCCTCAAAACTCCATTGCTTGCTTTGTTTATTGTATGATTTCTGCTTTTGTTTACCGACCTCAGAAGTGAGGCTTAGCTCGCACACACTGATGTTTTAAGACTCGTAAATATTTTGTTAAAACGATGAGCGGCGTGAACTGGAATTGATGGCGTAGAAGTCATAAGATCTATATCTAGATATGCTCTATCTATCTAGATATGTTTGTATATTTTGTTGACGCTGATTCAAGCCCAAATTGCTTTTAAGATTTTAGGAGTGCAAAAGACGCGAAAGCTTTTTAATTAAGGAAACCATAGATGTGCCGAGATTTCAATTTGCACGCTTTTTATAGCCAGGAATACGGCTAGAAATCAACGGCACGAATGCATTGGGAAGCCATTGATATACTAGCTTAATTTGAGAGCGCTGCATGTTTCAAACCCGAATTACTTCGGAAGATCAAAACTATTAACGACAGGAAAGGTTTAGAAGCCAATGATGCGCTATTTTTCAACTTGCGCTCCTTTTAAAGTCAAGAATACGGCTACAAATGACGAAGGAAGCCGTCCACATGCTAGCTAACTTTGCGGCTGTTTTTTGTAGTTAGATTCGACAGGACAGCTTGTCCAACTACCTAGATAACTGCCGACAAGGCCAGTATACATAAGCTAAAAAATTAAAATACCTTATGAGTTTATGACATTGGTTAAAGATGATAATAATGAGAAAACGCGCAGCCGAAAACCATTAAAGTGTCAATCCCTTTTAAGGTGTGGCGCGAGTCTCACGTTGGGGACTGACTGGAAGTTAATTAAAAACTCACATTTTAGTTGCGTGGTTCTTAAAAACGACATAATATTGTTAACCACCTTTGAACAGATGCCGTGATAACATGAATAAATATCAGATTTATCGGGTATAAAGGGATAAGATGAAACGCTCTAGTGGGTCAGTACCATATACACGACTGATACACCGTGAAGAGACAGGAACATCGACAGTTCAAATGTAAGTAGAACAGAGCATAGTCATTTGAAATCGTTTTGAAACTTTAAAGAGATTTAAAAGATACTTGATTGACATAACGTTGAGCTATGCCACTAAATGAAATCAAACCTATTTGTAAAAGGTTTTTTTAAACCAAATACTGTAGAATATTGTCGTATAATATATTATGTAGAATATGTAGAATAGTGCTCTCTCAGCATCGCGTGGTTAGATCACAGTATACTAAACATAAAACTGTCAGTTAATATCTCTTTACAACTGATTATATAACAAGCACACTTTAACAAAAGATCAACGAAAAAATTCTGTTTTATCTTTCTTATGAAAGTTTAAATTCGCAGTGCACTGTGCGCGTGAAAAAAAAAATGCCAAGAGTGTTTTAGACCTTAAGAACAGCTTTCCGCTAAAGATACTGTGATCTAAATACTTGGGGTGCTGAGAGAACACTTGAGAAGCTAGAAACCACTCCGCGTATTTTAAGCCACAAACTAATGAAAAAGGCTGTTAAAATTCAGAGTTTAAATTCAAAGTGCGCCGTGTGCGCGGAAGAGTTAAGTGAGCGCTTTAGATACTATCATCTAAAATGGTATTTCGACCAATCAGAGCGCAGAATGATACTCAGTTTTTGCCAAAAATAAAGCAGCACTCAAAAAAGAAAACTGTAACGTTTCATTACCAAATTCTATCGGTTAAGTTATGCTAAGAATGTTAATTTAAACGTTAATAGTACCTCTGTGGCTTAAATTTGAAGGACATTTTCTCTATGCGTTACCTTGACATTTATGAATGGTATGGTAAGAATTTTGAATTAGCTGATTTGAGTGTCATTTAGATTTATGTCTAACCGTTTTATATACAAATTGTTCGGATTACGAACAGTTCGTTGCCTTAAGGGATCTTTTATCTTAGTTCAAGCTGAAAAGCGCGGAAAATCTTAGGGATGGTGTGAAATGGTATTGAATGCTGTTGAATGAATGAATCTTATGTAAGCCTCGTTTGATGAAAGATTTTAAAAATATTTATAGATGGATGAATGAATGGAAGGATTTCTTCAACTAATAGCCTAGATTAAACTCCAACCAAACCAAATCTAATGAGCCAGCGTTAAGTTCACCCCCTCCCAAAGTGCAAGCTAATCAAAAGATTTTGAATTGAGATATCTAAGCTCTAATTCACAAAATGACGGCAACTTAATTCATAGAAAGGAATAGAATTTTCGCTAAAAAGCCTGAGAAGAATGGAGTAATTGCGCCTTGCGAAAAGAACAGCGTTGAAAGTAGATCAAAAGATGGCGCTCGCCTGATATGACGATTAGCATTTAGTATCAAAGTGCTACAGCTGTTCCAAAGTGCTCTCAAAAGTAGAATCTTAGTCTACTTGGCCTAAGTTACTAACAGAAAAAAACATTGATAACAGAATTGCTATCAACAGCGAACATGCGTTAACAAAAATGTGTTCGATCGAAGAGGAGACTCCAATCCTCACTTCTGCGATTTAGTGGGCAAAGATGGTTGAAATATAGTTCAAATTGTGCGAAAGATAAAGAAGATGAAGAAGTTTAGGAAGCAACTCCTAAAAGGAGTTTTTGAAGTGCTCTTATGTTCTTGATTGGAATCGTAGCTACCGGTTGGAGGGAGGGGGGATCGGTGGGCTGTGGTCATACCCGATAGTTTTATCCCGGAGTCGCCCACCTCCCTGGACGTAGATTTTAAAAAGTCTTAACGAAATATCTATGTATATGGGTCCGTATAATAACATGCGTTAAGGATGTTTCGTAACGTATAGTAATCTACGCATGGGAACCAGTTCTTGAGTTGGCACATTGAAAAGCAGACTCATTTACTCAGTGTCAGCCTCGAATCAGTTATATAACGTATGGCGCGCACTAAGGCGAAAACGGACCGTTTTCTCAAGGTATGCGCGCCAGCCAATCTTAACGAGCCACAAAACTGAAAAACGCAAATTCACTCAAATCGAGAGGCCAGTTTTATATTAGAGGAGAATATTAATAATCGATTCTATGAATTCTTATCGTAATATCTCATTCAAATGTATGATAACTCTCATTATAAAGCTTCGGTTATGGTATCGTGGCCCCTCAAATTTCTTAAGTTTGGACGAGCGCGCAACCTTGAGAAACCGATTTTACCGTAAGAACATAGCAGCCTTTGATTGTCTAAACCTTAAAACTAAAAGGTAGTGAATGGTGTTTAATACTACATGAAAAGTAATATAGAAAACAGCTGGAAAATATTAAAAGGAAGAAAAAAATTTTCCCCTCAAAAACGCCGCCCAAATTAACTATTCATTTTGCCATTCTATTCGAAATACAAAGACGATGACCTAAATAAATATGTAATATAAATATGTAATATAAATATGTAATATAAATATGTAATAAAAATATGTAATATAAATATGTAATAAAAATTGGGAAAATTGGAAGTGAGTATTGAGTGTAACCCAAAAACGACCAACTATAAACGACCATAATAAAGTTTGCATTTTTTTTAAAAAGAATTTATTTGAGAGTACGAAGTAGAATATTAAAACGAGTCATAAATATGAGAGAACTGAAGACAATTCGACTTGGATGTAGTTTGTGATGGGCAATAATAGACAAAGAGGTATGACGTGAAACTTAGCAATATAATCTATAGAAATTAAAAAGGAATGACACAAAATGGGAACTTTAAGACGTCCGTTATATGAAACAGGAAGGGTTGTAAAATAATTTAGTAGGAATAAAAAAAAATTCCGACGGAAGCCAAAAGTCTTGCAAATAGCAAACTGAATGATTTAGTTAGAATTTTCTCGATCCTAAAAATTAACAACAATTAAATGAAAGTATAGGAATAGAGTATACGAATGTCTCGGATATAAAAAAAAAATGCAAAAGCAAAATGATGACTGGAATCTCTTTTGGATGATATTTTTCTCTTTTAATCACTTGAAAATATTTTTGAAAATGTCCTAAATCTTTTTTTATAGCAAACAGAGGGACCTCCATAAGCTACGTTCACCCACGTTTAGCGTTATTTAGCTTTTAACTGGCTGGTGTTTGGTTAAACATCAACGACTTTCATTGACATTAGATTGTATTGACTCTTATATTTCGTGTCAATGCGTAGGATGTCAAGTAATTGTTTAACCGTTCGTTTGTTTACTCTAATCTTAATGCCAATCAAAGTTAACCTAAACTTTACTGTAAGCTTCACCTGTTAGAGTATTTTCTTAGAATAAGATTAGCTAATGAATGGGTCCGTAAAACTCATCAAAATTTTTTCTTTAGCGTTGCGGTATTGTGGCAATTCGTAAAGCAGAACTAAAAAAAAAATGCAATTTACTCTTTCACTCGTGAGGTGGAGAATTTTTCTGCCATCTAAAAATTGTATTCATTTTTGGTTTTGACAAAGGTATGGTGATCTTTTTTCATAGCTAGCCCGAATTTCAACTGTTTCCTCTGGGTCTTCTTTAATTAAACTTCCACTGGTATGTCGACAAGTGACGGCTGAAGGTCTGGCTATTCAATGGCTTCATTATCAGTGGAAAAAAAAACTATTGCATGATATGAAGTAAACGTGCGCTAAGTCCTACAATATATCTTTCATTTGGACAAAATTAATCCATTCGAAAAATTTCTTCGTTAAAATTAATATATTAGTGATAGCCGAAAGACAGAGTATTCAGTGAAAATCGTAAAGTTAAGATCAAGCTTCGTTAAGTCAAAGATAAAAATCTTTAAAATCTCTGTGTTTTTTATCTCTTGTCAGGAACAAAATCGGATGTTTCCAGGAAGTGACTTAAATTAAAAAATTGATTGAATTTTATTTTTTGCTACCCAAAAAAACTTTGAATCAAATTCACAACTCACATTTTTAACGCTGCATAACAGATGAACTAGTGAATTCTGGGTGTTAAACTGCTTCTTGTTCACTCCCTAATCGTACGCACACTCGTATAAAGTAAAATATATGTTTTAAAGAGGAAAAGTTTGTAAAGATTCTATTGTTTGAATACTCAATCGTGATTGGCTAATTTGATTTGTATGAAAACTAGTCTGGTTGGCCTTTGTTGGTGTAGTCGCACAGTAAATGTTAAGGAAAATAGAAAAAATTATGTTTGTTTTTCTCGTTCTGTTGTGACAGTGTTATTGATTGTCCGGCGCGTGCGTCCAAAACCCCGGGATGAAGTGATTTTGCTCAACGGCATTCATGGTATTCAATAATTGATAAGAAATTCTGGTTTGGACTAGGTTAATAGTTGGGACAATCATGCGAATGAAAAGAATAAAGGATTAAAAAGTGTTTTTGTATGAGTGCGAAAAACAAGACAAATTTGTAGGATCAAAAGGAAAGCCACTTCAATGTTCATATTCAATGTTGGAAAGCCATTTCAATGTTCCCGTTCAATGTAGGAAAGCCTTTTTACTGTTCCCATACCATTTACGTGCTCTAAATCAGGACCTAAGGTTCCTACTCATTCGAAACCCTCGCTCATTATTCACGCCATGTGTTAAATGATTAGCCTTGGCGAGTCTAGCTAGTTCGCTTCAGGCTACGTCTCCTAAATAAGCTTTTACAATTTTCATAAAACGACGAGCTATAACCACTTAAATTTAAAGAGCATGAACCTTCAACAAATCGAAACAGCCTGTCGTGTTTAACTAAATACAGATTTAGACTGTGCAAACAGTTTGGAGGAAAATTTCAATCTAAAAACGGAAAAATAGCGTGGTTTGCGTAAATAATAGTCTGTTTGAGATGCTATTTTATTATGTGGATCTATTGCATGAGCGTTGTTTTGTGTATCTTTTTAGGAATGAAAAGCCGTGAATCAGCTTGAGCCCCGTTCTAATAACATGATGACTGAGAAAAAACCATAGCTACATTTCGTAGAATAATAAGTTTTATAGTGCAGAAAACACTTTTCAATTCGTCTGCGGAAAGCACGTATCTTTTTAATGATTTTAACGGCTTTAAGAGAAAAAATACCTTTTAAAACCAGAAGAATGGAATGGTATACAAAATAATTTAGTTTTTCATTCAAAATTACGTACGGATCTAATAGTACAAGACCAAGCTAAATGTTGACTAGCGCGGGAATGCAAAACACCACGCGTTTCCGTCAAGGAAATGAAAGCTATTCTTTGCGCTTCTAAAGAACTACAACCAAGCTGATATTTTGAAGAGTTTTTCTGCCAAAGCAGGATGTGTGTGTGTGTAAAAACAGACAGTAATTGCCTTTGTTCTGGGAGGTTGTTTGCTAATCAATCGTTCAACAAAAAGAATTGATTGTATAAATAAGAGAGGGCACGTGGATGAGTAGAAATCACGAACATTCATTACTGTAACAGAGGAAGTTAAAGTTACAAACCTACCAAAGCTCTATAGCACAAGTAAGTGTTCTCGGTCTTAAATTTAACATTTGATTTATATCTACATTGTGTTGGTGATAATTTTGGTTACGAAGATTGAAGATGTTGGTTAAAAGTTATCTTTAGTTTTTATTGTCATGGTTTGGTACTTAGTAGCAGTGTTTCAATCTACGGGGTTCAATGGCGGCGCGACTTAGACACGGACACGCGCACCGATTAATCAACAATAGCGAAAAATAGACATGAAATTCTGTTGTCATTGCTAATTATTAACTACTTGTACTAATACCGTTGTTTTTACTGTAAAGCAAGGCCAAATCTTTTAGGTTTTTTCATTTTCACAAAAATCAGTTTTTAAAATATGCTTATGCTGGCTTCGAACCGTGGGGCAAAACTAAAATAGAATAGGAAAATGAGAGAGAAGGGGGAAAAAAACAAACAAAAGAAGCAGGAATATCTTCTTGATGAATATATGATGTGAGAGTTTTTCGATACCAAAAGGGTAAATACGTCGCAAAATCGTGCACTCAGTCATAATCAGTGCGATCATGATATAAAGATAGTCACATAACTGTGGTCGTGATCCTACATATTTGTATTTCTAATTTTTATTTAGATATATTTTTATATATGTTTTTTAATTTCAAAGAGTAGTTTTTAGATGGTACCATTCGTATTTTTTTAAAATGTGTATTATCTGGTGAAAAGTACTCTTAAATTTAAAATTATTTAACTCAGACATCAATTCTTTTCAAGGCGCACTGCCCATGCTCAGAGTTTCGCCTAAAAAATTGGCGGGCGTTTCTTGCGCGTGCGCAATTTCACAGTCCTGTACTTCAAATTCCTAGTCTAAGGGAAAACAAACAAGTAAGAAAAGGATTTTAAGAATACAAACATCAATGACAGCAACATAAGACCATTAAAACTGCTCATCACCCCCACGATGCATCGACAACTCGAAGGAAAAAAAACTCAATTCAGCAACGAACTTTTTCCGCGTGAATACCAAATATAAATTCATTTTATTGATTTCTATAAATGACAGAAATCTTAACTAACTAGAAAAGTCCTTGAGCGTGATCCTCGAACGATTTGTCAGTCAGTTAACAGTTTTTATTGAAAAGATTATCGCATTTGGTTAAGCCCACAAGAGTATTTTTCCTGTGAATGGTTACGATATTACTTCATCGACCACCAACGAAGAAAAGAGCTGCTTATAGGCGTTAATTAAAGCTGTAGCTAAAACGTTTTTTAGTCTTGTTTTTTAAGGCCGGCAAAACCCCGACCAGATAAATGTTTGAGGAAATTGGTGATTTAAAGCTGACGTGTGGTGCTTTGGCTTTTATCGGAACGAACCTGATCAGATTGCATTTCTTAACCCATTTGTCAGTTATCTTTAATGCGTTGGCCATGTATTTACACATGTTCTAAAACATTTCTTGTTTCAAAATATTCATCATCATTTCCTGTCCTGTCCTGTCCTGTCCTGTCCTGTCCTGCCCTTTGCTTTGCTTTGCTTTGCTTTGCTTTGCTTTGCTTTGCTTTGCTTTGCTTTGCTTTGCTTTGCTTTGCTTTGCTTTGCTTTGCTTTGCTTTCTAGTCGTTTCCTGGCTTTCCCTTCCCGTCCTTCGATTATTTTCCCATCCTTCATTAGCTATTCATTTCCCCTATACGAAACAAATCACACCCCACTATTCAATCCTTCAAATGATTCAAGCCTATAATTTCGCAGAAATTTCTTCCCTCAGTGTTATATCTTCTCTCTTTATATCTTTTTATCCTAGCAAATTCTTTCCTCTTAAATTCAAAATCGAAACATCAAGCAACCGTAATTTTCTAAGGGCTCTTATAAGTTCCTAATAGTGATAGTGTAAGTTATTTCCTCACTAATATAATGAGATAATACTAGTGGTAGTAGTGCAGATGTTAAGTGAGGTTTATTCATTGGTGGATCATCTTCTTTGCTCTACTATGCCCCAATTTATGATAATTGTTCTTGTTCGTCTAGTTCGTTCACTGAATGCTTTGATACTGTTCTTAAATATTCGAGTTTATGTGAATTATGGACCGTTTCAGAAGAGCTTTATATAGGACTAGTTAACTCTAGAGCTGAGTCGTTCAAAGCCAGGTTATTGCCATGTAAATACCAGGCTAACCAAATGATGTCATTTAGTTATTCGTGCCTACTTCTCTATCTTCTCCCCATCCCTCCCCAGGATCGGAACTGCAACATATTGATGCGCTCGTACTGGGTAAGACCAAGGCCTTATGCGACGACTCGTGGCTGTGTGAGAACGGATAATAACTGGGTTAGACGATTTGGATTTAAGACACAATTAGTTTGAGGGCAGTTTGCAGAGCGTATATTATACATCACCGACAATTTTCTATTTCTTTCCCAGTTTTTCATTTTCATTCATCCGACACTGCCAATCTTCTACTCCTTCTAGTGGATTATCTAACCCTCGTAGCTGTTGTTAAACTCAATAACAGGTGTAGACAATCGAAGGGAAATATATTATTTTCTGTTCTGCCTCGCCGAGGTGTGAATGACTTTGAATAACTAAGAGGACTTTAAAAACGCTTGCCCTGAAGCCTTTAAAAATCTCTGTAAAAATCGATATCTATGTATAGGCAATACGCAATGGGTTTGTTCTATTAGTTGTTCTCCTACTACCAAACGTTATATGATACTAGAGGTATAGTATGTATATATATATATATATCATTTAATCGAAAGTACTTAAAACACTTTTAAAATCTTATTTAAAGCTCCTAAGATGGTTCCATTTTTAAGAAAATATTATTTTAAGCTCCTATGCCGGATGGTTCCATTTTTACATGACAGTTTTGTTATCTTGAATAATATCATGATTACGATCTAGGAAGATTAGAAGTCTTGCAATAGTACCTATGCTTGAAGTGCTCAAATGGTCCGCATTTCTTTACGTAGTAGCCGCGCGTTTGTATAGGCCGAAATCTTATGGATTATAGACTCAAGGCGACGTTCTTCTTTCCAGTCGATTGCAATTACGATGGAATACTCCGCACTTAGAATATCCTAATTGTAACTTTCTTTGATCTAACGCCGTCTAGACCTGGTATAGTAGAATAATCTCTTTTATGCACTCTAGCTTGTCGCTTGCGAGAGAAAATGGCGCCAACACTTACATTAAATAAGTTGTCGAATCATTACGAAAGCACTACGTCAAGACTTTAAATTCAAACAGGATACGTTGCCTTTAGTAAGACTTAGAAAAAAGCGCTAAGATCGGTAAAGATGCTTTTAAAGAACTTTAAAAGGCAGAGTATTACGACTCGATTAAGGCCGTAAGGAAAACAACTTGAATTTCCGTGATAACAGTGAACAGCAATACGCATTAGAACTAGCTTTAAAAGCGTCCGTTTTTCGGGGAATTTTTTTAATTCTTTGGATAATGCACGAGCTTTAATCCTCTTCCGATGGACGAGTAGTTTTACGCGGTCGAAGAACTCTGACTAACCGGATACAAAATTAAGGCACCACGATCGATGTACCTCGAGTAGAACCGTTATAAATAACACCTACTACTTACATGCTGCAATGAAAACGGTGAAAATGAAAATGAAAAAAACCCCTTATTTTTTCACTTCTAGATTTGATTTGATTTCAATTTGTTTTAACTTGCTTTCTGAAATTCAATCACCGGTTTCGCTTTGCTTTTTCATGGCGGTTATATCCTAATCCCGTATCAGTTTTTCTTTGAACATTCCTTTCAATATATCTCATTATTTTTGTTTTCTTTTTTAATTAATGATGTCTTCCACGAGTGGAGGCTGTGACAAACATTATGTCGCAAATTTACAAGCTGCGAATTCAAATTCAAATAATAATATAATGATAATAATAATAATAATGATAATAATAATAACAACAACAACAATAATAATAATAATAATAATAATAATAATAATGATGATGAAGATAATAATAATAATAACAATGAAGGGGTGCTTATATAGCACATTTTCACATTGTCTCAATGCGCAAATCTAAGACAAAACTGTATATAGAATTCACAAACTAGAGTCATAGCCATAAATAGGAAGACAATGGATGTAATCAAGCTACTATTGAACAAACGCTATGCGTATTTCAAAAGCAATGGCTGTAATTACAGTTTCATTTAAAACACGTTATTAACAGCACGTCAAGGACTTATAATCTTAGTTATTTGAGCGATTATAGTATCAGCGGATGTCGGACGCCATCGCGCGCTTTGGCAACTGTCCGTTCGACCAGAATAATGGGATCACCGTTACCTTAATAGACATCAATTAGACTTCGACAAGGAGTATAAAAGAATACCGTTAAGCGCGGGATTTGTTTAGTTAGGGACGGCAGGCTACCGATAAGAGAAACAGAGAGGGAAGAAAAGTTTGTTTTTAAGGTTAGTAAAGCTATAAATTCGATAAAGTTGGTAGGCATATATACCTTTAGAAAAAGTAATTCATAAACTCTGGCTGCCAAATGGCTTGTTTATCATGTTATATCAATTTCTTATCTTTCTCTACGAAAACTCTAACTTCGTGAAATTAAGGAGCTTAGAAAAATAAGAATACTATGGCCGTTGAACAATTTAAACTGTAGATAATCTACGTGAACAAGTTTGTTTTGGGGCAAAAATGATATGAAAGATTATTTGTAAAGACCACTAGATGTTTATAATGCTTTTCAAGTATTATTTTAGTTGGATAGTAATGAATGGCAAAACGTATCTCACTGATGGAGAATTTCTCGTTTGTTTATTTACCATCATTGTGGTTTTTATCTCAAGGAACGCCCCAAATCATTCCATTTTACTCCCGATAAAACTGTTTTCGAATTAACTCGTTTCGAAAATATTACAATTTTTTTTCCATTTTTTATGTCGTTTAAGATTTTAAGATATCTTTTTGAATTCCAAGATTCCTTATTTTTATGTCAGGTTTAATTTCCAGTGAATTTTAAAAATCCTGCAATGAAATATTGTGAAAGAGTAGAACTGATTCCTTGAGATCTATAATACCTACAGTAAGCACACATCAGAAAACAATTATCGCTTTGGTCTTTTCTTTGTATTCTGTAGGGATTTATTTTTCCTTTAATTTACAAATATCGTTCAGTTAATGAGGGATTGGCATCAAGCCGCAGTACGAAAACGAGAGTGTTTCTTTGTTTCCTATGAATGGTTTTATAACTAGAATCAAAAGAGCTTAATTGCTCGTGGTATTTAAGAACGAGGTTTTAATAGCAAGAAGAAATGAAAAAGATTAAGGAAGAATTAGATTAACAAACTAGATAAGACATGTCAAGGAATGAAGCATCTTGGTAGTAAAACTGTTTACATAAGCTTAGTTTTTTCATTTTTCTTTTGTCATTAGGAAAACGCGAGAAAACTTCGTAATTTTCTTGGATTTGTTTTCATCGACTGCTTCGATCGTTCATTCCTTCCTGTATTTCATTTTTTTTCCTTTGGTTTTTACCAATTTCGAAATCTCTTTCTTTCCTTTCTCCATCCCCCTTTCTCTCTTTCTCTTATTCAGTTTCAAAATGACAAAAAAAGAATCAAAATAAAATTGTTTCAAACGCTACGCAACGAAGTGTCCAAATCAAACAGGATGCCATTGTAAGAAACAATCAACCGTTCGCTGCCCGATATGGAAGATAATTTCCTGTCTTTCAAAATTCATCTAGTCTTTAAGAATTCACTTGAATTAGATAAATGCAGTTTTCTCTACTTTCAACTTGAACAATATTCCTTTCTGATACATATTTATTTTCATTTTCTCTTCTTATTGTATCTCATAGTCTCTCATTTCCCCCCAAAGTCATTCTATTGGTTTCATTTTTCTAGTTGGTCTCGCTCTCTCCTTTCTTCGCAGTTTTCTTTGGCAAAGCTCGTTCATTTAAACAATAGAAGGATTTTAAACTAAGCTTTAAAAGGTTATTAAAAAGTATAAACTGAATTTTTGGTTACCACTGTAACCTTCATCAAGTCAACTGGAAAAGGTAAGTTGAATTTGCATTAACTTAAGTACAAAAGATTCGTACGCCCTTATTCATTTTTCAACATCTAGCGAAGCCATGTGTATCTTTTTGCTAATCAATTGATAGTATACATTTAAACGCAAAAACAAACATTCATGGTGCTATTCAATTAGTCAAACGACAACCGCCTATACTACGAACGACCTAAAAACCCAAGAATATCAATCAAACTGATCATTCACAAGTATAGGATCAATTAATGGGATAGTTAGATGGCGCAGTGATATCTTTCTATCGGCCTATTTAACCTCTACAAACAAGCTATCAAAAGATAAGTTCTTGGAAAGCACTCTTCATGCGACTAGATATTTTGAATGCATCGTATACTATCTTTGTTCCAATCAGTTTATAACTTCATGATTGTATAAATCGTAATATTTTGAGATAAAATGTGCGAGTTCTTTTTTCATTTCCTCTTTATAGATTTTTAAACCTCGACTGAACGTGGCTAATCGGTAAGAAAAGAAAAAAACTTTTGACAAGAGAAAGCAAAATTGTTCAAGGCTTTAAAACTCTCATACGAAAAGAAGAAAAAAATGAATTGAGGTTATATATTTTTTGCGATAAGTGAAAAAGATGGAATCAAAATGTCTACTTCTATAATACCGATTACCAATCCTACTGTCGTCCAACTTCTTATTTTCGAGTTATAGTTCCGTTTGTATATACCAAATAATCCTGTTTTTATTTTCGGACTCTTATTTAGTTTTAAAAAAAAGCCTTCTCAAGCTCTTGGAAGATGTAATAATTAATAATCTTGTAACTTTTTAATTCTCTTTTCATTTTTCATCCCTTTCTCCTTCATTTTCTCCTTTTCTTCTCTCTTTTTCAACCTTTTTTCTCTGCATTCTTGTTCATCCTTTTTTCTTCATTCTGGTTTTTTTTTTTTTGCCCTTTTTATACAAAAGAAACCCTTGGTACTTTAAAGGAGAGCAATTAATAGAATAAGATCCCTTCGCTATAATCGAGATTACGACATAAGAACATAATGTATTTCGATTTTGAAGAATGTGCCAGTCACAAGAGTACTATACCATAACCTTTTAGGTTCTGTTTTCCTCTTCATTACATAAATAGAGATAAACGCCCGCCCTACACGCCTTGCCTTGTAAACATTACTAAACAAACAACAATTATGTCATATGACGTTATAAAAGCCTATTGCCTGATCTCTGGAATATAGGACCAATAGGATTGTTTTCTGTTCGAATTGAGTCTTATCGGAATCTATGACGGTTACGTCAATCTTGTCGGTGATGACATTCCTCTGACGACAATCAAATCAAAAGCTTCGAAATTTTACAATCTTTGTACGGCATAGTTTTTAATCTCTAACAGCGGGGGATTCGCTTCAAAGAAAACAAAATAAAGAAAGAGAGAGAAAGATAGAGAAAGAGAGAGGAAGAGTGAGAGACCGATACTAAAGATACTGGTGATTTTTTTAAGTCATTCAAAAACTTTTTAATCAAAAAAAAAAAAAAAGGCTGCATCAAGATCCTTCCTTTTTCAGCCTTTTTCCCCTACAATATAGTTTTACTATTATGTCTTTCTCTCTTTTACCTCAAAACTTCAAAAGTCAGCTTGCTTTTTGAAAATGAAATTTTAGATGTGTTAACTCTACGCCAGTCTATAATTTGGGTTTTAAAAATCTTAAGATCTAAAGATTCAAATGAACTGATCTTTTGTGCTGACCATGACATGTTCGCAATGAATCTATGTGATGTAATTCAGTTATTCTTCGTATTTCTCTATCTTAATCTAGAATTAAACATTAAAATTAAACCATTTGTACTGACATGATATATTTTTCGCATTTCTCTCTTAATCTAAGATTAAACAAGCACAAATTAAAAACAACCTAAGAGTTTTTTCTTTTTGCAAAAGCGAACATATGAAATGTTAGCAGCAAGTTTGTCAACTCGAAGAAGAACACTGACCTTAAACTCGAGAAATGAAGGTGACTTATTACGTTTTGTAAAGCACAATGAAGCGGGAATTATATTCAAATCTAGCATAGTCTTCATTTTTTTGAAAGAAATGGAACAAAGTACGTTTGAAATAAATTAAAATGCTGGATACTGAATGCTTAGAAAGAACAGCTTCAACGGCGAAGAGGCGCAAACAATCAAGTTCGTTGAGGCGAACAATTAATTTCCTCCTATCGCTGTCCGGCTGGAACTGATAGCGATTATAAGCATAGCCACCTGCGCTTTGGGGTCGCCTATCAGCCTGTGGTGGTGCCACAGTCTAAGCACTAGCATCGATCATCTCTAAAACACAATTTACCTGCCAGGATTAATTGGAACACTTAGAAACATTTTAAGTTGTGTGCGTTTAAGGCGTTTACGTGGTAATATGAAGTGCAAACGAACTAGAATATACTCGAGGTAAAGAGAATAGTTAGAAGAGAATGATGGAAACGATAGTGATAATCAAAAACTACAGCCCAAATCTTTTGGCTTTGGAATATTTCAAGTTCTAGATAACGCTCTGCTGCTGGCGGATGTTCGTTGAATGATAATCTTGACAAACTCCAACGTCAATTTGTCGAGTCTTTTCTTTACTTGTATACACACTTTCAAATTAGATATTTTCATTTTGTCATCGCTAACTCTAGATAATTTGTTCCCTGCATCTGCTCATGTAGCGTATTTATATCATCGATTATAGAGTTAGATCAGATACAGAGACACAATATGTCATTAAATGACAATGTACTTCACGCTGAAACTTCTGCTCATAATTTATGCGCAGACGTTCAAGAGGCCGGCTTACGAATTCGGTTAATCATCCCTTATTTATCTATAAAAGCAAATCGGTCTTGAATCATTCGTTGGATAACTTCAGAAGAGGTAGGATAGAGATATACTAAAACTGCCCCGAGTTCATAAGGTAACGTATCCCTGGTCTTACTATATATTATATAGTATTAATCTGCTAGGTTTACCACTAGAAAAAAAATATCAACAAATATCTAAAAGCCCATCTTAGAAATTTATAATTTTACAAGGAGAAAAATGTCGAATTATTAAGCTTTATTCGGTGTTGATTTGTACTTTTCAGCTTAAAACTTCGATAGCATCGATTGTTATTGATAATGCTTGAGCAAAAATGGGTTTTCATCCTATAAATATAAAGGCTAAAAACACTAGTATATAATTTTTTTTTTTTTACGAATTCCTTTATTTTCCATTTTCTCAATTTCGACAGACAGGACTAAAAATTCAATGACTGGAAACAGCTTCAAAACGAGTTAAGTAATTGTTCGTCATTTTTTCAGCCAAAATTGTCTGTCAATTCTAATCCTGAACGGAAAATTTGTCGGTTGGTAACGTTACATTTTTCCGGATTAAAAAAAGACCATTTTTAGTGGAATTCTCATTTCCTAAAACAGAAACGCTCTCACCAACATTTTGAACTATTAATTAATTCGGTATTTTTATATAACATCGAAGATTACATCGAGAGTTGACCGTCCAAAATATTTAATTCAAGATTATTATTTAATTAACCACATATGGTCAAAATACTATAACAAGTAATCTGATTGGTTTAATACATTCTTGACGAAATGATTTCATTGGTTGAGAATAATGATTCATTATAAGATTGAGTTTGAAAATGCTGCAGTTCTAGCGCATTAGCTAATGATTTGTTGTTCATTCTAGCAATCGTGTTGATTGGTTAATAGAATAGGTACTAATTGTGTGCACGTATGTTGATTGGCTCAAAGCTAGAGTCAATGAAAGTAAGCAAAAATAACACGTAAATTTTGAAGCATTTGCTTTGTCTTTCTACGATCTATTTCATACTGAGTCAGGTTTTTTAAGAATGCTTGAAAAATGTTTCGATGAAAATTATAAAATGTGCATAAAACATATAATAGAAAGTCCCAATAAAAATACCTCTCAAAAAAGCTTTCCACTTTACGACACAGTTAATGAGTTTCGACCCTCGAGTGATGATGTCATGAACAGGCAATTCTACAAACTTCTTGGAACGGCCTTAGACACAAACGAAAAAAAGCAATCACAAATCACTTAAAAACTTGCTCTCAAGTAAGCTTTGTTCGAAGTTTCAAGTGAAATGCATTTATTTCAAAACGGGGCCTTGGGATACCATTCACGCTTTACTAAGGTCGTGCAAAGACGCCCTTAAATTAATTATTGACGCCTCTTGAGCCGTTACAAATTGTGAAACTAACTTACAAAACTGCCCCCACAACGGTGTGAAAGAAAGCATTCCGGCGTTTTGGTGTAGCTTAAAGGATCGAACTTATCTAAAAAAAATCTATATATACAGAGAGCCGGTTAATTGCAAACGCCAAAACAGTGCTTCCTGCGAGTTTATATATTTGAAAAACTGGTATATTTGATGACTGGTTTAATTATATTTAATGAAAACGGTTTTTATGTTTGATAAAAACCGGGTTATACTTGATAAAATATCAGGTATTTCGCGTTTCATGAATGTTTTTTTATCATACGCCTTTAGACTTGATGGCAAACTTTGAACTAAGGAAGTGTTATAGAAGAACTGTTTTTTGTTGTTGTTGTCTTATGGACCTAAGTGCGATTATTAAGATTATGTGACACTATCTGCAGCTTGCAGACACCTGTCTACATCAGCTTGTTTTATATCCTGTTTCTCTTTCTTTCGACAGAAAAGAATCACAAGGTTATTCAAGAACATTTTACAAAGATAATTACATACAGAAAGGTGAGTTTTTCGCAATTTTGGATTATTTTTTTCACCACGTGAATTCACTAGAAAACTACGATTCAAACCATTGCATGGCAACCCCTGAAAAAATGACGAGGTTTGCTGAAACACTTTGGCCTAAATTAAAACAACAGCAACAACAAAAATATTCACGCAATTAAAACATACCTATGCACTCGCGACGGGATAAAACGCAACACTACGCGAAAATTAGCCATCTTTCTTGCTCTATTTTACCATTATATATTGCTAAAGTCAACATGAAAATATGAAATTATGGTCTACTTATGGCAACCATAGAAAACCTCGGGAAGTTACTGTGGTAATAGATGATCAAATTCACTTCTCGTAGCCAATGATACCAGGTGACAATATTTAAAAAATCATCTTGGCTATCATTAGCATGGTAACCGGTACATCGTCTTGGTTTTTGTTACCATGGTAACTTTTTTTAAAAACTAAACTTTTTTCTATGAATTATGTAATTGATATTTATCTAATGATATGATAACTATAGCTGGGATATTATTTGCATGCTCAATCTCTTAGAGTAACCAGTAAATGAGCTCAGAGCAACTGCATGTGCCTGTTTTTCTATGCTTTTTGAATCTTTTGTGTCTTTCTCGATCGGTCTCTATGTGGACCATTCCACTCGAGGATGCATGCTTTGTGTGAACTCTTCCAGTAATAATTCATCAACCACTGCAACACTACAGTGGATTCCATGTGGAAACGAACGCTACTTCTATGTAATTGGCAACTCTTAAATGGTTTTCGAAATCAAGGCTTGTGATTGGATGAATTAATTTTTGCATGGTAAACTAACTTATTTTACACCTCTCAGCTTCTGCTACCAATAATCTTACATTCTTGCTTATTCTTCCCTTCTATTCTATCTTTCATTCTTTTCGGCTGGTGAATCGCATAATGTTCCATCTAATTCAAGATAAACATGAACGCTGTAGAACCAAAGTTTCGAGCTACCTTAACTTTCTGATCTGCTTTAACCGCATCGCTTTTCGAGTCAGCCTAGGCTAATAGTTCTTGTAACTGGGTGATAATGCGAACTAAACAAGACAAAAGTATCTTCATCTTTGCCATCCAAACTTTTACCACAGATGGAATTCCTCAAGAGCCTAATCCTGGTTGTCCTCGTTGTCATGGTAACCGTCCATACTGGTGAAGGCTCTAGTTGTACGAATACCTGTCGGGGAGACTACACTGGGTGTTTCCTTTCAAGGGGCGTGAATATCGAGGACGTCGGCGCGTGCAGGGAAGAGCTCGTTGATTGCTTGCAAAAATGCTTACGTAAAACCAGAGAAATCCGCGCCAACATGGCGGCCTAGGAATATCTCAAGATCTTATAAATAATAATATAATAATGATATAATAATAATGTTAAGAAGAAAAAAATGAAACAAATGCAATGCAATCAGGCGAATGTAATCTTTCTGTAGAGATGTGTTCGAATAATTTACTTCAATAAAAGATCGTTTCAAGCTGAATCTGTTTTTGTAAGGAATATTGCATCAGCTAACGTCTGGGTAGGATTACTCTACCCAGTATATCCCTAACCGACACCAGACCGTTAGTTCTGGAATTAAACATACCAAGAAACCGTAAATCAGCCAATCAGAGATCAGCATTGCTTTAACATAAGCACTAGTTTACCGATTTACTCGGCAAGTAGCAACACAGGGAACCCAACTGGTAAATGTGCAGAACCAAATTAGGAGTGAGCACGTGCAGTGCACGCCTCTAACTACGCAAGAGTAATAGTTCTTGAGCTGCCATTCCTAAAATCTCCTACCTAGAGCCTACGTTCCTTCCGGCCTGCGGCGAAGAACGAGGGTTTGGCATAATTCATTTTTGAGACCAGGATTTCTTGGATATCCTGTATAAGAGCGGATGCATTTAAAGACTTAAAATGCACTTAAAAAATTAAAATTATGTTCCCGATTTCTAATTTTTATTTCTATCGGAAGTAAACATAGTACGCTGTTTGAAAGCATAAAAGCTCTTGTCTGAAAGCATTGTTTTCAATGATTATATTTCACTTCGGGAAAACTACGCATGCGCGGCAAAAAGTGGATTATGCCAGAGCCCTTGTTTATCGCCGCAGGCCCGGGTTACGAGACTTCCATTCCTTTTGTTTAGCAGTAAAGAACAAAAGATTAGACTTCAGTGTATTCAAAAAATCAAAAATGCAAATATTGCAAATGACATTTCAACTTCAATGTAGAATGTGTTAAGACCCATTCGATGGATTATAAGCCTCAATCCCTCAAAAAAATGTAGATTGACGCAAGACTGGAATGTGCGCACTTTCTTGAAGAAGAGCAAACGCAGTACCAAACAAACGAACAAAAATTCAAAGACCGAATATCCAAAAATAGATCTTTTTAGTTTCCCGATAAAGTATTCAGTGCAAACATGCAAAATTTTAGAAACTTGTTAATTATATTTCTTCCCCTGGAGAGAATTGCAGAACGTACACCGCAGTAAGACCCAACGTAACTTTGAAACGGCCGCTCCCATAGAAATGTTTATCGTATAAGGAGGAAACGTAACACTGAAGTGGCGTCCCACAGTGAATTAATTACATCACGTTTACTGCGGCACGAGATACCATAAACTGAAATGGCTTTCCATAGAAATGGTTATCGTGTGAGTAGGAAACGTACATTACTGACTGCAAGTACACAGTACTACAAGCCGTAACATCAAAATGGCTTCCCATTATCTTTCAGTAATTAATTCAGTCACAAGGGCAAAGGTACATTTTTAACGACACCGCTCTACTGCTGTGTTCTGTATCTTTAAAACTGATTTCTCTATTATTCCCATCTCCTTCACATCTCTCAACAGATGCTCAATCTAACAAAAGTGGTTCTCATGATGTTGGCTCTAATACTCGTCGCCATGGTAACCATCAGCCACGCCGACTGCTATTCAACGTGTCAGGGAAACGTCTATACCCCTTGTTTGTTAAGTCAGTGTTCAGTGGGAAGTACTTTAGGGTGTGACATGAACAAGTGTAGACAGCAGTTTAGAACTTGTTTCACACGCTGTAAGTTTAACACGCGCAGTCTGCCTTCCAATCCTGCCATCTCAGTCGGCGTCGCCCAAGATGCGGACACATATTAATTACTTAGAATTACAGATAGGAATGACTTGGAAGAATACAAAACTTATGTAAAAATAATTATCCTACCAATGAAATAAAATAGTTTGTGAAAAAAGTGCTTTTTTGTCAGGAAGATGGACCATTGAACATCGATAGAGATTTGTATATCAATGTCATGCGCAGAAAGATAATGAAAAATCTGGGGTTGGTAATCCCGTGTCGAAGACAATGCTGGGAAGGGGAAATGAGACTAGCGTATCATTAGTCCTCTCTCTTTCAATTTCTTACCACAGGATACCCAAAAGAATAAACATCGCAAACTCACACATAACAGCGTTACACACAAAACACTATTTCTCAATGCCTGAAAATAGAAATGTGATTTCTGGACAGAATATGACCTTACTAGGTTGGACTAATAAACAGATATGTATTTAGAACTATGTCCTACCATCAATAAGCGAATCAGTTTAATCTTTACGGTACCCAAGGAAAATACCACTAATTAAAAGTAGAACTAAGCGTCTCCAGAACATCTTTATCCCCAACTGATATGCAGTTAAGAAATGGGACGCATCACCTCGACTTTAGATATTACTATCACATACACATAATACACAATTCAACCAACAACGCATGGTAATTTTACACATTATTATTGTATATACTTATCTATATCTAAATATCTATCTATCTATCTATATATATATAGTAAAGATTGGATTAAAGACGAGACATGTTCACTGTAACTCCGAGTTTCGTGCTTACGCACTCATCAGAAAGTCTGTCTGATGAGTGTGTAAGCACGAAACTCGGAGTTACAGTGAACATGTCTCGTCTTTAATCCAATCTTTACTATATATATATTGCTCTGCATCCATACGCATCGAGCACTCTTTCACCAGTATAGACCACATTACATACTTTGTTATATATATATATATATATATATATAATTGTAATCTTGAGTTTTTCAAATTTCTATGTAATAATTTGCCATTCAAGAGTAGTTAGAGCTATTATTATTATTAGAAGGGCGAGGGAGGGAGGGAGGGATGACAGCAGGAAAGAACATATCGAAACTCAGTTCGAAGCGCGACAAAATTGCGTGACCCCAACATTCCGTTCATGAAAAGATCATTTGTCACGCACTCAAGGTATTATTGCAAGAATTCGAATTCCAATACCAATCTTATTAATGAAGCCATGTGCAACCATGCCTAATATTGAAGGGCCCTTTGGATACCACTGAGCTTTGTAGATGAATCTGCTTCCCTGGCTAAATAAAGTTTACATTTAATTACATTTACAAAAAAAATAATAATTATAATTAACCGAAATTAGGTACCTATTTGGTCATAAACAGGAAGTGCTCAGTGTGGACACTTAAAACCATGTCACGTGAGGTCCAATATTCGCTTAAATAACGGTCGTTATATTGCTCAACAAAAAATAAGTTCCTTACAAACCGGAGCTTTGGGTAAACGTCGAGTGAAATTCTAGTTACGAACGCGACGGTCAAAGGGCAAAATTCATACATCTGCCAAGGTGAGTTAGGGAAAAAACAATAATAATAATAATAATATATAAAAATTTGTAAAGCGCTTATACAAATCTGCTCTAAGCGCATTGAAAATAAATGATGATGAAAAAATGTTAAAGCAAAAACTATGTTTTGAAAGCTAATTTAAATAAATAAGTCTTAAGTTGTGATTTGAATGAAGCCAAATTAGTAGTGTTTCTTATTGATGACGGGAGCATGTTCCAAAGTTTAGGGGCAGCAACAGAAAAAGAACCTAGACCATAAGATTGAAGATTGTAGGACTTGAAGTTTAGAGCCAGATGAGAAGACGATCGAAGATTGCGTGAAGGTTTATAGGTAGAGATGAGATCTTGAATGTAGACAGGAGAGAGATTATGCAGGGCTTTGAAGGTAAGCAAAATTATTTTAAACTTGATCCTTTCAGCCACAGGAAGCCAGTGTAAATCAATGAGGACAGGAGTTATGTGATCATGTTTGCGCGACAGGGTGATGAGACGAGCAGCAGCATTTTGGACAGCTTGAAGCTTGTTAATGAGATTTTGGGGAAGGCCACACAGAAGAGAATTACAGTTATCGAGTTTTGAAGTGATAAATGCATGAACAAGTATTTCTGTGGTCTTGGAGGAGATGAATTTTCTAATTCGAGCAATGTTACGTAATTTCTACTGTGGTGTCAGACTAATTAAATAATTAAGCCGAACACCCTCTTCAATACTTAGGCTGTTGAGTTGAGATCTAAAATATTCTTTTAAATTATGCCTCATAAATCACGAAGAGTGAAAGTAAAAGTCGTAATTTCAATATCAGGGAAACTTAAAGCACGAAGGAAGAGTTACTAGCAGCCAAGATAAGTTTGCGTGCGATGAAAAGTTTTCTATTGACTTTTCAAATTATTAATCACTAACTGAATCACTGATAATGTTGATTTAACTCGTAATTAACGAAGAGAATATAAATTTTTAATGATCAAGAAATACCACGCAAAAGGCAGGAAATAGAGCTCGGTAATAACATTTGAAAATGTTGGCGTTTTCTTGACTTATTGGCTTTCAAAGTGCAGCTTGAAAATCTCTAAATTTATTCACTTAGTACGAGAAAGACGGTTAGTATTTTGTCACAGTTCAGTACTTTCGAGCAAAGCAAACGAACGACTAGCAAGTCTAATAAATGAATTAAAAAGGAGATGGAATGTTCTCGAAAAAGAAGATATTTGAATTATCTGGCAGGTTTAATATTTATGTAGAAAATATTAAAATCATATTTGATATTAATTAAATTTCCCGAAGCCATAATCAAAATTTGCACATGAAACAATAGCACAGCGCAACCGCGACGTCATGAAAACGAAGAAAAAGGCGAAATTCGTACAAACAAACTTACAAGTTTACTTTCAGCAGATAATTTTCACAGCCGATCGCAGTTGATCTTAGTTGACATGGGTTATTATTGTAACTTTAAGTAAAAATAATAAAATCGGTTGGTATAATCCTCGTGGCGGTTAAACAGAATGCAATGTTTGTCCGAATCTTTAGGGTCGTTGACCACTGGTAGAACGAAGCTTGGGATTGGATAAGCTTCGTTCCGACTGTTGTGTGTTACCCAATCTTTAAGCTATTTTTAGAATCAGTGCGCTGCGCTATTAAAATAAGTGTTTTAAAAGCACTGATGCTGAAGGAAGAAAATATTTGAAAATTTTGAAAGAAAAAAAAGATAAAAAGTTGAAAGGAGAGATAGAAAAACTTGGTAAACTAAGTGTTTGCAAAAAAAAAGAAAAGATGGATCGACAAAAGCTCTGGAAATCCATTTTTGGCAGTAAAATAAGAAAGGTGAAAAAAAGAAACGTTTCTTTGGGGGAGGGGGGAGGGTAAGATAGTATAATTGTCTCGATGTCCTGGGTTACATGTTACGTCATGTTGGTTGACGATAACGAAGCATTCTTGATCAGCTTCTATTTTTAGATCAACCACCATGATCGCTATTGCATTTGTTATTCATATCAAGGTTTTTAATTCATTGAGTCATGCGATTGCACCACAAGAATACTCAAGAATATGTTTGATAGAAACCTTGAATTAGTACAAGTTTGTAGCCAATTAATTCGATATGTGACACTATGAAAGTGTACGGTAATGGTTTTCCAGCTCAGTCATCAATATAAAAATAGGCCAGGCGAAAATTTCCTTCAAAAAAGACGAAAAATGCTATTCCTAAAAGATATTTGATGAATCATTCCACGTCTGAGCCTTTTTTTCATTAGTTTATAAAAACAGCTGTTCGTTTATGGAGCCTAAAGCATCACGGAACTACCTTCAGCAACGAACAAACGTTCGCTGATTGGCTACGGATTCGTTCTGGCTGGGACAAGCGATATCGTCTAGCTATTCTCACCCAGATCAGATAAATAAAAGTGTTTCTGTTCATTTATTGAGGTTTTCTGAAAATTGGCAGCTGCATTTACCAGAATTTTTCACGCAAAATTAGAGTCATAATCGCGATTTTTCTACACGGCGTTATGTACTAAAAAAGACAAAAACGTTTCAAAACTACTAATAAATAAATAAATAAAATACCAGACCGAGAATAGAAAAAAAACCGCGCTCTTATCCACAAACTAAGACCGAGAAAATTAGTGAAGCGTAAAATTAACATAAAATGGATGGTAGGATCAAATACAGGAAATCGATAGCGGAAAGATAAGATAGCTTGGAACAGGGCTATTAAGTCTAAGCTTCATGTCACTGATATATAATAGAAACAAGAAGTGAGACTCTAAAAACTAAATGTGCATTGAATCGCACATGCTATCTAAATCTTGTATTTCCGTCCCTTTTAACAAAATGCTTTCTGTCGTCTTAGCACCAAACTTAATATAATCCTTCGCTTGACTCCATAGCGTACTTACAAACTACTCGAGCTGCGCTTACGAGCCTAGTATTAATCTCCCAGTCATTGAACTTTACTTAAAACCCAGCAAAAATATGTGGCTTATTGAAGACAGTAGAGAGTTAAGAGTGATTGCAAAGGATTAGATATACAGTAACTAGCCACTCATTATATATTATGAAACAAATTAGTATTTAAAAAAGATTCCACACTTGAGGCTCGACATGTTGGGAAATAATTAAACCACTTTGACGAGGGAAGCATAGCACTAGACTGAGACTAAGCGTGGATATTATTAAAAAAAACAAATTATATTTGATTCTTATACTCATTAATAATTTATGAGTAAACCAGTCAATCAATGGGCTATTTTTGGGTCACATGATGTTACTTGAAACCTGGTAAAGTCCAGTGAAAGGACTGAATTCAGTCTGTAGTAACTGGAACAAAATTAATTCTGATTTAATTCTGAATTAATTTTGTTCCAGCTACTCCAAGTCGAATAATTAATGAGCATGTGTAGTCATTTCAAAGCTTCCCATATCTGGACGGGATTTCAAGTCCGCGCAATTAGTTCAAGTTCGAGGCGCAGCCGTTCATTGTCGGCATTGAAATATTAGAGACTTTTAGATTGACTTTATTTTCTCCCCGCAAACGGCAAACGTTTTCATAGTTTTCCTGTATTTTACTTTACCTTTTACAAACCTTCTCACCAAGCGCAAATACTCTTTTGTTTTTCTACTACTTGGACTTTTTTGCGATTCTTTTTCAGTAATTTAAAAGAATTTTTTACTGGTCAACTGACGAATATAAAACTCTCTATTGCATAAAATAGACGGGGGCAGCAGTAATGATTCATTATTTACAGCACAACTTAGAAATTTTAGCTTCGAGGATAAAACGAAAGGAAAAACCAGGATTGAAGCGGCTCTATGTATACATGTAAAACGTTTATATGAAATCTAATGGTGTATAGGCGGAGTTTTACTAGGCAGTTTTAAGATAGTTTAAAAGGTTATATCGAGTGTCTTCCTTATATCTGATATCCGCCGATAGAAGGGAAACCAACGAAGGTTGTTATGAAATTCTAATGGTTGTGTTACGGTCCCAAAATAACCTGCTTGGTGTTTATTGAACTCGAGGCACGCAAAGTGAACTTTTCGAATTTTAGGGGAAAGTGTTTATAGAATTATCCAGGCAAGATGAATTGAACTGCGCAAAAGTGGAGTCATTGCAACTGTGTGTATACACGACTTTCATAGAGAAAATGAGGCCTTTTATTAGAAACCGATCAATGCTATTTGAGAAAGTACTGCACGAAAACTATTTTTAGAAAATTTTGACTGAATTCCAAAGAAGTTGAGAAATCGAACAAAGAGCCATTTTGTTTATCAGTGGATGGAAGCCATCGGGGCTCGTTTCGATGCATTTTCAAAACTTCAAATGCTCATATCTTGTCAAGGATTAATTCCTTAAATTTTAAACTCACACACAATATCCAAATCAACAAGTTCGATGATTAAAGAGGGCTGTCACTTCAAAATCTTTCATTTTTAACGGTAATGTAAATTAGCAACAGCTGCTTATTAAAGTCGTACGAAAGACGTGCGACAAGTCAGTCAGAGCATCGCTGGACGATCAGTCAGCTCTTATCTCTATCACTTGGTTGCTCACCACCTATTTGTGGACTTCCAGTTAACTAGACAATATGTTATCTGTATCGCTACAGGAAATAGGTATCTGAAATTTGTCTCCTCTTAATTGGATTTCAAAGAATGAGTGCGTCCAAGGCCCAGGAAGAAAAGCTAGCTGGTTGTGAGATAATGATCAAAGCCCAACGTCATTTATTGGCTCGACTATGCATTCTAGATTCAGTAGCCTAGTAGTAGGAGTCAACTATGACCTAGTCATATCCAACCAAATAGTAAGATGAAATCAAATCCAATACAATATGAATAACATTTTATTTACGTTTCATCAAGCGAATTTTATTGGGGGAAAAATGAATAAACTTAACAAATAATAGTGACTTAGTTACCCAGTTCATGCAGGAAGACACAAAAACCATATGTACAGACATGAACCTATGTGGTTTTTTTTGGCTGTTTTTTTTTTGGCTTTCCAGCCCACGAGTTACAATACGATCCAATTTAGTTGCGGTATTTTTGCACAAAAAATCTCAAATCCAATTGTTTAGCTTGAACGCGATTATCAAACAGTCTTTACCTAAATGCGACAGCTCGAAACGTCTTTGACGCAGATAGACGATTTCGATTGCGTTTTGATACCTCTAAATAATAGGTGCTTAATCAGGCCAAATCAACCTGCTTTAGGACATACGTAGTCGTGAAATCACCAAAGTGTAGTTGAGGTGTCGATGTTACAAACGCCCACAGGAGTTCGAAATTGGATGTCCGCGTGCTAAACGAGGCAACACGTCTTTGACCAGTACGTCAATCGCGAGGGTGTGTGATTAAATCTTAAAATTACAACCGACAATAAATTTTCTTTTGAGTCGCCATGGGACTAGAGAGTTCAAAAGTGGACTTTTAACAGTTTTTATTAGTAAACAAAACTTACTGTACAATTCGTTACAATTTCATTTCAATAATACGCAAATAATGATAATTTTAACTACGAATTTTTACACTTAGATATTGCGGATTAAACTGCTTCGAGCTTCATCTGTCTGCTGTGACTAAGATAGGAGATTTTGCTGATTTGACGATCTTTCTTTTTGTCTGTTCCCTTGAAACAATAGTAGCGGAATTTTCGTTCCCGTTTTGAATGACCTTCAAATTTCATATATCTTTTGTAATACGTGACATCAAAAAGTATATTTCACGCCATGAACGGCCGTATTTTCCCGCCATTAACACTTGATACTCATTAGTCCTTTTTGAATCAAGCTTTATCAAATTCAATTTATCACAACTCATTTATCTAAAAGTCTGTTCCCTTTAACCAATAGTAGCGGAAGTTTCATTCCCGTTTTGAATAACCTTCTAATTTCATATATCTTTTGAAACACATGAAATCAAACGGTTTATTTCGCGCCATGAACGGCCGCGTTTTCCCGCCATTAACACTAGAGACTCATTAGTCCTTTTTGACTATAGTTTTATCTATGGTTATTGAAGTTTTTCTGGTTTCAAATATGAGGTTTCAAAAATGACGAGACGAGAGTGGAATTTTGTAATATAGAAGGCGAACCCGACGCGGATTAGTTTCAAGGGGTGAATGAATACAGTCATGGCGCATGCTCAGATCGGTAGCCCATCGACTCCCCAATGGGATAAAATTCACAAATCCACACAAAAATAAGTGTCTTATTAGATAATGAGTGCTTGCGTTGAACCACAAATACGAAAATAACTGTGTCTCAGACAAAGGAAACCTTTTTTTTAGCATGTGCTTTCTTAAATTTATTTTAATGCCCAAAGTTATTCTTCCGGCATGTATTCAAAACTGTAAAGAAATGGATTACCCAAAATTACCAAAGGAAATAATATATGAATATCAATACTTTTTTCGATTTTGTAAGAAAAACAGATCCATTATATCTTGTCACCTGTGTAAAACCGACAATAAACCCTCATGAAATAGCAAGAAAATGGGTTGGAAAATTTAATAATGACTTCCTTCTATTTGAGTTTAGCAAATACACGAATCGGGAGCTCAATCAATCTATTAGCGTGCACCTACTCCTAGTATAAAGTATGCTATTGTTTTCCGGTGACGTAATTCTAAGCCTATTCTCCTTATATAGACCAAGGGTAGAGCGGAAAATCCTCACAAACTAAAACACTGTGGTAAAGTCATCTTGACAAGGGACAAACCCAACAAAGGTAACTGTTCTTAAGCTTTTAAAGCGAAAGTTATAAGACTTATCTTTTAAAAACCAACAACTCTTTGATAATGTAACGAGGTTTAAAATTTTTTCCCCTGCGATGACGCTGACTTTGGTTATTATTGGCGACGGCAAACTCAAAAATATTTTGATGAAATCAATTGATATTTTGACAACAATGAACGGTAGGTGTGTGCGTAGAAAAAAAACGAAAACGTTTATTATCGTCTCATTCCCTTAAATACTATGCTTTTATTTTCCCGTTTTTAAAGCTTTTTTTCTTTTTTGTGTAATTGTAATTCGAAATTTAACCAAAATGATTGAATCATCTTTCAATACAACCACTCGAAGACGCGGCTTAAATATCGCCATCAGACGATTGACTCGAGTTATACTGACAAAGACAATTGAAAATGTTGATTTTGAATTGATATAAATTCGTTCCGTAAACTTGAAGTCCTGGATAAACAGCCGTTTTGTCACCAATCATTTTAAACTCTTTCATTAGCAAAAGAAAACTAACTACACCACCATCATCAGCATTATCATGCTCCATATATACTTGTCTCTTTAAAAAAAATTATGCATATTATTCTGTCGGAATTAAGCGTGTCCAGAAATTGGAGCCATCAGACTAGAATCTACGGGAAATTTTGATAGGAGGAACATTTCCTGGGAGCGGTTTGCGTCACCCAAATGTCGTTTTTCACAAACAGAGTTTTTTGCGATATAATTGTAAAAAACGTGGAATTCAACTAACCTAATAGTACTGTTACTAAGCTATATAGCGCTAATACTAAAGTTCTAACAATTACAAAGAACAACGCGCGGAAAGCGAGTCAATGAGCTTGAATTAGAATCGATATTGATTGAAAAACAGCTTGGTTTTTATTTGGGAAAGGAATTAAGCTCAGAGTCAAAGCAAACTGATTGGTGTCAAAAAGACAAAGCACGACGATATCAAGATTATCTAAAATGCCTTTTTTCTTTTAAGAGCTTAGTCAAGTTTGCAACTTGTCGGAATTGCGATAGCAAGAAAAAAAAGAACATTATGAAATTTGAACTGTCATCTCCTGTTTTAGACACGATTGGAATAAGTATGTAGAACTTATATATAGGCTGAATAAACGCCAACGCTGAGCCAGCCTCATATCCAATTTAAGTTCCACGCGCTTTATTCTCTCTTCCGGGGAGAAATATAGTAGGCAAATTGAATAACCTGACTCTTCACTATGCTGCGTTTAGAACTGCGACGCCTTCGCGTTATAGGATTCATAGACTAGGCGCCAATAGACCCTGTGGACTTTATTTTGCCGATAAAGCGACGAAACTAACTCTTATTGAAGAACAATAAATGAAAAGCCTGGCCAAACAGAAAGCGAGCCCTGAAGGCAAGAGTTAAATTCTAATACCGACACAAGTAAGGAAAAACGTAAAATGCGACTTTTTTCGCCAGGTGTTAAGACAACAAGTCGGCTTACATGTGTAGGATATAATACATATACGGCAAGAAAAAAGTTGAGACAAAGAAAACAAGTAAGAAAGTTTGATCTTTTTCACTAGGAAATAAATCTGAGCAAAAAGAAATAAAAACGAAGAAAATACAACAACAAAAAAACCTTAATGAGAAAACAAAGGAATTAATGGAAGAGTTATTAAGTAAGAAGAAAAATACATATAAGAATTTTATAAATTAAGAGAAAAAAAGATCTAATCAAGAAATAAAGGAAATGGAAAATGGAGTAGACAACAACAATTCTAAGGTTTTTTTAAATAAAAGTTTAATAGAGGAATATAAATGTGTTTCGAGAGAGATAATCCTTGAACTAGACATGTAGATTATTTAAAGGAACTAAGTATATAATCTTTAAGGATGAGTGATGCAAGTTCAAAGTACAAGGATAATAGGAACGTCCAGGTTTAAAATGCCTCATCACTTAACGAAAGTGCGCTTAAAGTGCTGCTCTGGCGAAAATCGCTCAAACTTGGATTCAGCTGAAACTTCCTAATAATACTCTTTAAAGGTCCAATAATCACTGTATGAAGTTTTCTCGATATTAAGGACAAAAGTATGATATTTTTACGGTTTTTTTTTTTTTTTTTTTTTGGAGTCTGTGACGTCACACACTCAACACCAAACATTGCTACATATATTCGAAAGTTTCAGCTGAATCCAAGTTTGAGCGATTTTCGTCAGAGTAGCACTTTTATGAGGCATAGTTTGTGGAATATTTGACAATCAAGCATAGCTTGATAAAGGTGTGGGGGTAGCTAGCTTGGTGTGTAGAAATAATTTAGCGTCAAATTTAGGAACAGGTCTTTACAATGGCGCCAAATGGCTGGCGTTGGGTTAATTAAAACTGACTCATGCATATAATATGTGCTGGAAATATTATTACAGCAAAACTACGTCTCGTTTTTTTTCTCTCTCTCTCTCTTCCTTTCTTCTTTCCTTCCTTTTATTATATCTCTCGACGTTTTTACTTTCCTTTCGCCTTTCCTTTTCTTCCTTTCTTTACCTCTTTTTTGTATTCCATCTTTCTCGCCTATAATTCTTAATATTTCTGGGAAGCACGCAGTCTAGAAAACGTATAGACAAAATACAATAAGGAAAGAAATCAGATCCGCTTTGGCTGATCGTATCGTCATTCTTTCTTAAAGCACACAAAAAGTTGGGTGGACTATAGCCCAGAAGCTAGCAACAGTAAGATCCATCTTATGTTGAGATAATGTATCGACAAAACCTGTCCTTCCTTCTGTGAAGACCGTCATAATCATGCCGGCGTTCACCTATCAAAGGGGAAATCCCAAAATCGTTTAAAACAGCCAAAGGGACTGTCAATGAAGCGACGAGCAACAAATCGCTTGGCTAGCCCTAAGGGTATAACACAAGCACTAGCTGTTGAAGAGCATACGATCACATTCAATAAAAAAGACTGAAATCTTCTCGATTTAATCAGAGAACATTATACTTAAGTTATTAATCCCACTTATTGAATTTACTGATATTAGATATACAAAATAAAGCAGCTTAGATGAATCATTATTTTACTCGCTTATATCAGTAATAGCTGGGATCGTGACTGAATCAATTGATAAAGAAGTGTTTACTTAATATATTACATAATCCGATCGAAACCTATTTTCCACAAAGTACATTATTAGATAATTCATGCCGACTCATAATCTGGCATTGCAAGCATTTAAAATGGTTTTCTCATTTCCGAGGCTAAAAGGGATTTTTTCCCCATAAAACTTGGCCGTCCCCACTCCCCAACCCTGAAAAGGTGAAAATTCTTTTTAGTTTTCTCGGAAGATCATGAAGAGGATAAGTAGTTTCAGGATGTTTCGAAACTGGGTATTATCTGGGATTGCAAACATTGAAATGGTTTTCTCATTTACGAGGCTTAAAGGATATTCTTATAAAACCTGGCCTTCCTTATTCTCCATTCCTCAAAAAGTGTAATTCTATTTACTATTCTACCCTTTTACTGCGAATTTCATTAGTGAAGCTTTGCATGACTCGTTATTCATTCTATTCAACGACTTTGATAACGATTTTGACATACGATTTAAGGTGAAAATGTCCAAGAGTGGAGTAGTCGAAAGCTTCAATTTTTCACCAGCTGGCAAAGTTCATATCTAATTAGTTTTTTTTAGCCCTTGTTTTTACTTTTCACTGCTGGGGGACAGAGAGTGCTGAGTTATTATTCAATGGTACTAAAGGAGATATTTATACTTTCTTAATTTAAAAAGCCCCGCTCGAAAGGGTTTTAGATTAATTATCAGTTACGATAAAAATCTGTCATTTGAATAAGTCGTTACTCGGCGAAACGGCGGCTCGTTTGCGCTTTGAGTAAATAGATCGAGACAAACGCCGGGAATTGAAAGAAGAGGAGAGTTTAATCAGTATTTCTGCTTGTTTAGGAACAGCAGTACGGAATTTAAGCGTAAATTAGATAAATACTAAGGATTATTGACGGAGACGATTGGATGAAGATCCGGCATCGCCGAGCTTTGTTTTAACTAGTCTTAAATATCGAAGTATTTCGAATAATTTCGCCTTGAAAAAATTAGAAAACTGGTACAAAAACATTAATGGATTTATCTATGATTCCTTATTAGAAGAAATGATGTAATTATCGATATTAAAACATCGGGGAATGATGCTTTTAGCATAATTTCCTCGACTCGTGTCAGAGAAAAATCATTATTTCCTTCAAAGTATTCCGGTTATTCCTTTGAGCGGAAAAAAAAGAACTGCACAGTTTTACTGTCGGCAAAGCACATTTTGTCTCTGGCCTATATATAATAAAATAGTTCGTGTATCGTAAAAGGAAGGAAGGATGAAGGAAAAGAGAAAGAATGAAAGAATAAAAGATGAAAAGCAGTGTGTTTTCTTTAGTTTCTCTTTGCATTTGAACATATGCTAAGTTAATTCCACTTGTTGCTTTCGTTAATCTAAGACGAAAAGATCTGAACTTCTTGTTCATGATCATGAATTGAATACAACTCTGCTTCATTAATAGATGTTAAACTGGCTATACATTTAGAAATCCAACTATTTGGAAATCTTTTAAGGTGCTAACTCCATCAGTTGTTTTCAACTACTATAACTTCACTGATAATTCGGAATATCAGAGGGCTACGACGACAAATGAGAAAAAAAGCCCGGCAATCTGGCAATCAAGTTTTCAGAAGATGGAGTTAAAAAAGACGATACGAAATCAATTCTAATGTTTAATCTATCCTATACGGTGCATTTATCAAATATCATCAGAAGCTATAAAAAATTTCACATACCATGAAAAACAATTCTTTAAAAACGCGCGCTTTCGCGACCTGTTTTAAAATCTTTTCAGTTTTTTCCTGGTATTATCTTGTTCGAATATTTGTTTTACGACTTCTGTATGACGATCGCTGTCATCCTTATCCGGATCTTGAATATAAAGCCATAAAAGCCATCTGAATTTCAAAGTGATTCTAAGCTAAGGTGAAAGATAAGAAATATAGCTTCGATTTAATTATGGAAAGTCGAAAGATTTATTCGTGTAAGTGTACACTAGCGGATGGGTTAGATATTATCGTAGTATTATCTAGAAAGAGGCTTGTTGATGCTCGAGGATCGTTTGGTTTACGGAAAAGAGCTGGATAAAATTTTATTATAGAAATACAAATAGTTAGAGGTAATTCCTGCAATAAATAAGAATTAGGATAATCAATTCAAAACCAAAATATTTTTGCCTTTTTGTTTTTCCTTTCTATTTCTATCTTCTTTTCTTTTTTTTCTTTTTTTCTTCTATTTTTCTTTTCCTTCACACTTTTTGACCTTCCTTTGTCTTTAAAATTCATCATAATCTTTTGCTCACATGATATCGAACTAACTATTTATCATTTTTACCGACAGATGAATCAACTAATAAATATATTCCTGGTTCTTGGAGTGATAATCTGTAGTGTCGAATCTATGGACAAAGTTTGTCTGGATGACTGTTTTGAAGGTTATTCCTCTTGTCAAATGTCAACGTCCTGCTACGACAAAGCATCCTGTGCAATATGCCTCGAAAAATATAGTGCTTGTACAAAGGACTGCGCGAGAAAAAGAAGCTATGTCCCTGAATCTGTTATCGATTTAAGACGAAGACTACGACTAGGATATTAACTCACTCTAACAGAATGAGAAAATTAGTTTTAAAGAAAGTTAAATACTTTAAGGATTATCAAGAAAAGTCACATGGAATTATGGACAAGACATTTTCTTGGCGAAGTGAAAAAATATGGATGTGTATGTAATTAAGAGATGTATTTGTAATACTTGTCATGGTACTCACAATTTAATAAAATGAAACTAAAAAGGTTTAAATATCTTAGGATTATTCCAATAGGCTGAGAAAGCAAGAAATCACGCTGCCCTGGATGTTATATGACAGTAGAGTTGTTTGTTGGTTCTTTCCTGTGCTTCGAAGCTTTTACCGAGGTTCTCCGATTTCCTTCCTCAGTAAAAATTAAATTTCTAAATTCCAATTGGAATCCAGGGGAAGAAAAACTACTCTGTGGAATCTATAGTAAATCTAATTATTTATTCATTATCATATATTTTTTATATTATATCTATTGCATGTCTAACTCAGGAGCGTGCGGTACGGGCCAATATATACGATAAGGAAAAAAACTTTAAACACGTTTAAACTCGGTAGTTATCTTTTCACGGTAAATGTTTCACGAAACTTCAAATGTTCTGTATAAAAAGGCATCTTTACGAAATAGCTTTTATGACTGAGAGTATAGTCCAGTCCCAGACTCCCTTGCGGTCCGCACAATACTTAAAAATAAATAAATGCTTTATTTAACGAAGGTAAACTTTCAGTCATAGACTGGTTTACAAACTTAGTACAGAGTTCAAATTCAAATTCATTCACACACAAAAAGATATATAGTTCAAAAAGTTACAGAAAATCCTATAGTTGTTTAAGCAACTGTATTGTGTGTGTGTAGCTGCATAAGTAGTTTAAACTTCCGAGTCATCAGCCACCAACATCGCATACAATATGTTATATAGTTGAACTGATCAATAGGTTTCAAATGAATATCATTTATAAGTAGACTTCATGGAAGTAGAAGATATATAATAACTAGCTATATGAGAAAATCCTTGTTGTTCGGTTTACATCAAGTACGTTTTATTAAAGTGTGTCGTTTTTTAATAGGGAAATTGAAGTTCAATTTTTATTGTAGGTGAGAATTTCTTTCCATATTTTTGAAACAGAAAATTTGAAAGTAAATTTACCAGTCTGTTCTGATGAGTGAACGAACAACACAACAGTACTTAACAGAAACTTATTTCTCATCAAATATTTGTATTCGGCTGTTCGATGTGGGATGATCATCGAGCATTGAGCAATGCGCACAAGCCGTTTAGGCCTTTTTTCGAGATTTGGGGGTTTTCCCTCGTGATTCGGGAAACTGGAAGAACAATTCTTGTGATTAAGGGATCCTACCCACATCATAACATTGGGCTAACATGTCTTTCTCAAGTGTTTTCTAAAATATGCAGAAAATAGAAATGGAATCGTGTTTTACTGGGAAATTTTTCTTGTGTGGACGTGTTGATTGAAAAGTTTCAATGGGCGACAGAAAAAAAATCACGAATGGATCGAGAAAGAACTTGCATTTGTGTTCTTTCTTTTCACCGCAAAGTGACATGAGAGCAGATAACGAAACAATATTGTTAGAAGGAGATCCAGTCCCTGAACCTATCTTCCGATTGTCCTTTTTCTCATTCAGTAAACACCGCTTTAAAGTATTAGGCTGTTTTAGATACAGGACGTTTCATCTAAGACGACGTTAGATCGCGCGATTAGGACTGGCACGAGCAAAATTTCACTTCCGGTTTTGTACTCGAAGTCCGCGACGCGTCAAGGACGACGGTGTTTTGCCTGTTTTGCCGTCCAAGCGAGAACGGTAAGTTTATGATGAAAAAAATATTAGTTATCTCAACATAATGCAGTTATTCTCTTACATAAATTATCAAAGACTTAATAGAAAGTGAAGTTGTGCTTTTTTTGTAACAAAAAAGCGACAAATGCTTTTGTATTTTCGACTTTCTCTTGTGTCTATAAATACGCAACCGTTTACAAAACAATGTCGACTGCAATTTTTGCTTTTAGTTGTTCATCTCTCTTTAAGCTTAAATGCTATTTGCTGTTTCACTTGTTTCTAGTAACTTTCAAGGAGAAAATCATTTCAAGTTTAAATTAGCTGCTTTTAAGCTTGTAAATTGTTTGACTTTTTTCGTGAAATACTGTGTTTTTTATTCATAAAATTATCAAATAAATTTGTCATAGTGAGAAGAGTTGTTTTTGCTTTGTGTGGTTAAAATAGATTATAGTACTATATAAAGTAATGGTTTATCTTCTTTTACAGAAAAATATTCAGTCACAGGATCTCATGATCTCATGATCTCAGGCGTCCTCGCTCGTCTAAATCAAAACATTGTCACGCCACTAGAACGTCCTCGACCCAGTCCCGCGCGTAAATGTCACGTCGTTCAAGATGAAACGTCCTGTATCTAAAACAACCTATTGTAGTTTGCACACCGACGAGCAATATATACGTTGTGAAAAGTCAGGTATTTAAAGCGTTGCTCTTGAGCATCATTTTATCGACTTTCCTACCAAGTTCAGGTACTATATCTAGCAGTGTAATACTATATTCAAGGTAAGAATTCTACTTAGTGCCACAACCAACCCTTCCTCAGTATTCTATGCCTAGCATAAACGACAACTAAGAAAATACAATTTAGAGTTATTCGGGATTGCTTAGACCATGGGAATGAAGCTTCTGGGTAGTTTGAATTCGATAGGTTCTGTGGTTCATTGTCGAATGTAAATACAAAATCTTGACTGCCAGGCAATCATACGAGGAGTTTGAACACCTTGTCTGGCTGCTGGCCCAATCAAAAAAAATGTATAAAGCATAGCTGGCCGTATGTCTTGGCATTGAACTCCAGGTTCTCGGCAACTCGGAAAATGTTTATCATCGAAGAGCCCCACCACTTCCACTGTAGTATAATCATTTAAGCATGATGTACAACCAAGTGTTGTGTTCAAGCACTTTGCGGGTATCTTGTAAGTTTTTTTACCACAGGAAGCCCAAGCAATGTACTTGTAGCTTATTACAAAGGAATCATATAACTTAAACGGGGAATATCTGTAGTAATGTTTGTAGTAGTAATTTTTGTAGTATTTAAAAAAAAATCAAATTGATTGAAGGTACACGGACCCCAATGCTTTGTAAACTCTGGAAAAGAAGGGGTTTCTTGACGACTGTGTTTCCAGCTCAAGTATTTCTTTTCTCTTTAAGCGAGCGAAAGACGGCCGCATAAACAAGGTCCTTACTATCTGTTATAAATGGGATTTAACGGAGAGCAGTGCTTGGAAAACGTTAAGTGCAAAATGACGAGACTTTTTTTTGCGAGAAGTTGAATTTCCCATCGAAATCCCATACTCATAAATAAATCGAATGAAATAATAAGCAAACAGGATATGAATCTGCTTTCTGAATTCATAATAATACGGGACTAACTATTTATCAGTAATGATGAAAAAGTAAATTATACACCGTGAAAAAGATGAAAAAACTTACTGACGTTTCGGACGCTAGTCCTTCGTCGGAGTAAAAAGAGCTCTATCTCACACTAGTTTTTAGCTAGTTATATCTTCTTATAGCTTTTTATCACTTTCTTCGACAGATGAATCAAGTAATGACTATATTCCTGGTTCTTGGAGTGCTTGTCTACAGCGTCGAATCGTCGTTGACTCCATTCGTTTCAGACAGTCCCCGGGAGATCTGCCGAAAATCTTTTTTTCCAAGTATATTTCTTGTCAAATGTCAAACTCCTGCCACGACAAACCATCGTGTGATCAGTGCCACATTACGTACGTAAACTGCGTAAAGGCCGCCTGCCCCTGAACCCGTCTATGACTATGATATTCAAAGGACGGTGCTTACAAATCGAAAACCATTTTTTGTTTTAAATAAATGTGCGAATTATTCTATATATCCATAGACCCTTTAGTATATGTACACATAGACACTCGTACTGATACACTATAGTCAACAGTGTCTCAGGACAGGGATATACTGACTAGAGCCACTATTTCTAGTATAAGACATCCAGATGCTACGGTCTTTCATTCTACTTCTGGGATCCCCTACTATGAGTTATCATAAATGCTATTTGTTAACCACAAAACCTCTAGCTCGAAAAGGGCTACCATCTGTGATCTTCTCACTCTTCTATCCCACAAGCTAGAAAAGCACTCGTGAAACTAGGGACTTTACATATGATCTCCAATGCGGATGTCACCGTTTAAGACAAACGAGTGATCCTAATCGAATTTGCCAGTACGTGGTCAGTGTATTTCGTTTTGAACATGCGCGAAAAACTCCACAACATCACAGACCGATATTAGCAATGATAGCAATACACGACTTGATCAGTTTTGCTAAGTCAAAAATCAAACAAAACTAAATACTTAAAAAAAACATTTAGTGTGGAAACATTGAGGGGGAAATTCGTCATTTACGGGGCACAAATTTACCATAACATTTGCAAATATTTTTTCAGCTCGAAAGTCAAATACAATGACTGATAATTTAAAGAAACTAGAAACTGAAGCTCGAAATCTTGATAACTGAACAACAAAGTTCGCGTGAGGTCTCGATTCGATCTTACTTAGTGGGGCGGCAAAACTAATAATGAGAGCTAGTCAACCCACTCAGTCCACCCGCCCTCACGATGTCCGCCTAATGTCGGACAAAACCGCAACATAACGTCGATGTTTCAGCACACCAAATAAGGAATTACTGGATGTTTTTCAACACGACAAACAGCGGAAATGAAGTTGTTATCGTTCGTCGTCACAGCTAGCCTGGGTTCAGCCGGTTTAATTAACGTCACAGCTGGCCATCAGTCTTAGATATTCTTGGGTCAGCCACACCCACGCAGATTAGAAAATACAATAACGAATAAATAATATTAAAAGGTATTAAAAGCTCTGTGAGGTATTTGGAAGGAAAACTACTGGGGTCCTTGCTATTAAGAACTGTAATTATCACAAAATTTTCCCCGAGCTATACAGAAGCAATCACGACTTGCTACAATCTCAGTCAACATCCTTTGGCACAATTTTGTTGACAAACTGACTAGAAACATGAATCGACTAAAATACTCTTTTCTTTTAGCTTCAAGTTTAATTAAGACAAAAATCCACATTGGATGGAGGTCAATTACATGTAATTATTGAACAGTTAATGGAAGAGGAATGATATTAACGGGTGTATTATCCTCGATTCCTGGTCTTACTGAATTACAGATGGTTAAGGAAGTTGCAAGCCTTTGATGACATTCGTCAATGACCTATAATATCAAGCACATCGAAAAGCGAATCTGATGCCATATTCAGTGTGTGTTATATTACAGAAGTATCTAAGATATTGAAAGCATATTACAGTAACCTTCAGGCACACAGACAAACAAACGCATACACATAAAGACCACTCATTTGATATTGTTTTAAAAGTCACAAAAATACAAAGTAAGAACAATTGTCAAAAATATCAATACTGATCCGAAACCGCTGTGAGTATTCCAACAATTTTCTAACTTTGCATTTTTGTAACTTTAAAAATTTAATTCAAAAGTCTTTCCGAATAAAGTGCAACTTGTTTCATTTAAAGTAATCAAAATAAGATATATACGCTGGTGTGAAGCTTTGCACAGCTACGTCCAGACTCTGTTATGTCTCTGGTCAATTTTTTGGGGAAAAAATTAAATTTCCTACGCCTTTCCTTAAACTAAAACAACCAAGTCCCTATTTTTATGGAGAAGAATAACTAGTACTGCAGAATAGAACGGTGGCGGAGTGACAAGATATGCATTGGTCGACAACCTTGGCTATTCCGACTTGCACAGGACCCAGAAGACATTTGTTAAGCAAAAAAATACCCGCACTAATTATAAATCCTCGCTGTTTATGGTCTTTCTGTTTTAGAACCTGTTAGAACACAATGTTTTGCGTTTCTACGGTTTCACGTCACGCCATCTGCGTCACTTCCATACGTGAGTAATTACGCTACCATCTAGCTATGTGCGGAATGCGTGACGAAAGGCATTAATTGATTAGCTAATGCGTTAATAAAGATCAAATCATTAGATGATTTAGACTAATTGAAATCCAAACAAAAGATGTTTTATCAGTAACAACCTTAAACAAAACCCAAACAAAGATCGCTATGGAAAATAAAGATATAAAAAACCAAAACAACAGGCTATTATTAAGAAGTTTCAGCTGTGAAAAAACGTTGGACAATACGTAGGAAAAATATACACCATGCACTTAGGAAGCACATTACCTCCTACTCTACCTTGGCTTTTGTGCTCTTCCGTTGTTTCTAGGCATCTTTAGTATTGCATTACGCATAATAACAGTGAGGTGTGTTCATTTTTTTAACCAATCAGAGCGCATACGAGCAAGTGCTTAGGAATGAACTAGTATTATTTAGATCCGTCCCTTGGGATTCGTCATACCATATATACATATATAAAGTCGTTGTATGCTGCCGTTCAAAAGATGTTGTAAATCACTAGTAGCAGACTACACCACGCTCAAAATTCTAACGAGTACAGCTCAAAACAGTTAAACGAAAAGGCTTTCAAGAACACCGAAAAAAGACAGCAGCCAAGGTAATTACAAATGTACGTTCTTATTCATAAACGAGATTTTCATTCGTTCAAAAATCAAAATTATTTAATCATTTCTTATCAATTCAAGTAACTTTTAGATATTTTTTTCCAAAAACCAAATTTTCTTAATAATTTCTTATCAACTCACCTAGCTTTTGGAAACCATTAAGGATTATTCATAAAATTTTTACCACCGAATATTTCGTAATTTAGGACTCTAAGTTCCTAGACTTTCCACAACTTCTAATATTTTTATAATTTTGAAAATCACATACCGATACCATAGATATTTTTTTCTGTACACATCAACCAGGCTGCATGCAAGACTAATTTTCTTTTCTATTAACAAAGCTTTGTTAGAGATGATTCAGAGGAGAATTTTAAAAAAAATCAAAGTACGAGAAAGGAATAAAAGCGGGATTTTTTTCTCAGCCAAAACACAGTAACAAAATGTCTGGCAACGGTTTCTCAAAAATGGTTAACTAGTTCAAAGATGTAAAAATTTTAGTCTTAGATACAGAGGGAAAAAAACTATGGAGTCTTTCAAACTGTTTTAGTTATCAGATTCCTTAGGTTACATGTAAATGGCCTCCAAACTTTTGAGCACAAAAATGTGTCCTCCTCTTTTCAAAAGTAAGAGGATGAATTGAAACACTACTTTATTTCATAAGTTTAATGTTATCTACTTGTTTTTTTGTTTTTTTTCCCAGATGAACAGAAGCATTTTTTTCGTCTTACTGGTAATTGCTCTAACAATTGCATGCTTGGCAGAAGCCCAGCAAACAATCAATGTGAAATGTCAAATGGAATGCTTTGGCGAACATGAGTCCTGCATCAATTCAGACACGTGTAACAGCAGAATAGGATGCAGAATATGTAGAGTGGAATACCGACATTGCAGCAAAAAATGCAGAAAAATAAACAAAGTCAAAAACTTTCACATAAATTTGAACCTGGTATCATCATAGAAAATCATTGATAAGGAACACTAGTTACTTTGGATACATTAAGGGGACAGATCATTAACGCCAGTAATCATGAAGTTGCTGACCACGGCATTATCGAACAAAGATGATGGAATACTTCTACCGACCGCAAAATTAACCGAAGTTAAAACGGAGACAGATTTCAAAAATACACTTCCTATAGCCCGACAAAGTACAATTGGAACTTAAAACTGAATTGCAAAAAGGTTTTTATCTATCGCTGAACACGTGGACAACAAAAAGCTGTTACAATGAAATAATTCCTTAAATTCTTAAGGTTTTACATAGTTAATAGATGGGTAACTATGGGTATTACAAGGGGCTTTTCCATTGCCTAACACATAATACCTCATCTTTTGTTTTTTATTTCTTCGTTTAAAAAAGCTAAGTTATTAAGTTAACTGTAAAGCGACTGAGAAGAATAAGAGAGCGGTTGGTGTTACAATCAATTTGCAATAATTGAACTGAATACTGATTATTGTCGGCGTTTTTGGAGCTAAAAAATCGTTAGGAATGCTTTTGTAAAACTCCGCAAAAATTCAAACTATTTTAAAAAGATACTTCTAAATTAACGTAATTTTATCTATTCATAATACATCATTCACAAGTTTTTACGAAAAGAATATATTTCAAAAGAAACGACTTTTTTAGTTGAAAAGTACTTCAAAGGGACTAACACGGTTAGGGCTTTTTTTGTGAAGTTTTAAGATATATTTATTATTATAAAATATATATATATATATTTAGCTGAATTTGAAGCATATATGCGAGAAATTGTGATGATAGATTAGCTTGCATATTATGAAAAAGAATTAATATAAATGTCTATTTATTGAAATCTATGAAATTAAACTTGAGTGGCATTACAAGTTTTGTATGAATAAAGAAGTTGAATTTTATGTGACTCTATTCTTTGTTGACTTTGAGAGAATGATAAGGACTGGGCTCCCTGTGTAGGGAGTTTGAGTGACATGTGAGTGGAGAGCCGAGAGAGCAAGAGAGATGTGTTTGGAGAGAAAGGATGCTGTGAGAGAGGATCGAAATTGTAAAGAGGATAAACTCGTTATTTGGAATAAATCTCAAAGCAGGAGTTTGAGACTATATTCATAAATTATCGTACAATGACTTTATATTCCACAATCTTGGAGACTTGTATACGATGTGGTGCAGACAGTCGGCTACATGTAAGGAAAGTGAACTAAAAAGACCTTTCCTGACATTGTAGACTCCGTGTTGCATCGATTAGGAAAAAGCGGAACAATCAAATATTTGCAAGATATAACAGTTTATAAATAAATGTTACTAGTATGCGCTCTTGGTTAAGCAAACGAAAAGTTTAAGTTTCACAACTAACTGCGAATAAAAAAAAAATGGCACAGAATGACAGACGCTCAGAATTGTATTGACAATTCCATTGAATACGTATTGGCAATAAGTGGACAGGACTTTATGATGTGTAGACAACTTTATGATGTGTGCCCAAACAACTGTTGAAGAAGTGTGGAAGGAAAAGAGTTAAGATAATGGGCCTTAGAAAGAGAGAGGAGTCCGTGAATTTGTGTCAAAAATCTCCGTCATTTCAACAATCCACTGAGGTCTTGCCTAACAAAATCACCTTACTTATCTTATCAACGTGGCTTACAGTAACACCCACGTAGACCAAGTCTAGACTGTGCACCTAGTTTCTCACCATCACAAGACCTAAAGTATATCACACACACAGCTAAATAATGGCGCCCTTTTTTAGAATATAGACTTCTTTACTTTATAAGGGTTTAAGATAACGAATAATTCATTCCATTTTGAAAGAATGTTCTCTTGCACCACAGGTAGCCCAGCACATGAGTGTTAGCACACAGGGAGACCATACATGAATAATTAGACAAGTAACCAACATCACAAGAAAAGGTTATAGTTGAAGAAGATAGGATTCTATTCGTTTTTATGTACAAGATTTACAAATCTGCAAAGAAGTTATCACTAGTAGCCCCACAAACGTTTTCTGCTTCCTTTTTCTTGGAACCAGGAGCTAGAGAAGTGGTTTTAAGATGCTCTATGTTCCAGAATTTGACTGATTGGTCATGTGAACAGCTAGCGATAAGATTCCCATCACGGGATAACCTTATTCTCTCAATAGGAAAATCGGCATGTTCTCCCACTGGGCCAAGAAGGCGATTAGGTAAAATATGAACAGCTCTGAAATAGAAAGGATTGCTTGAATTTACCGGCTGATAAACTAGATGTGAGTCGGTTTATTTTCCAATGGGTGACTTGTTGCTATGGCACACAACACCGCAAATTTCGGAGACACTTTTAAGCAGGATCGGTGAAGAAGCTGAAACTTTTTATGTCTTACTCATTACCTTTTTAAGTGTTGCCTTTTAAGGTATTTTTTAGTTTTTATACATTTTAAAACAAGGGAAACTTTTTGTTACGCCCTTGTTAGTAATTCTTTTATTTTATTAAATATTTCACTTCAAAAACTGCATAAATATTTTTTCAAATACATTGCATATATGAAATATGAACAAATAATGATCAATTTTTTCATACCTTATGATTCCATCTATGGATCCTGTAACCACGACATTGTCACTAATGGCAACACATGCATCTACTGATTGCGGATGTCCTGGGAATCGATCGCTGAAGTCTCCCCATTCTCCCCAGCTAAAAATATTTAAAGCTCCTTCTCCTGTGCCACACACCACTTTACGTCCACCCTTAAGTAAATAAAAGAATAGTTAATAAAGTGGATTAACAAATAAAAAAGCAAATGAATGAATGAAAAAACGTTAAAAGGATGAAAAAGAGGAAGAGTGTATGGAAGATGAAAGATGAAGGGAAAGAAGGAAGATAAAGATAGTGAAAGAAAAGGAAAAAAATGAAGGCTAATAAAACGAGAAAAAGTGGAAGGGAGGCCAATGGAACAAAAGCCAAGGAATGGAAAGGAAAGGAAAAAAAAAATAGAAGAAACCACACTACCTTCACAATGGCAACAGATAAAAGTTCTGTCTCGACATTGTCAGATTTATTTTCAAGCTTCTGCCGTCGCACATTAAAAACTGACAGAGATCCATCACCACTAAAAGTGAAAAGTGACAAGGTTATCACTTAATAAAGCTTATAATTGAATGATAATGCTTTGGTTGAATTGCTAAACTATTGTACTCATTCAAATGGTTATTACAGTCAAACCAGTTCATGCGTTCCTATCAAGGTTCAAAGCAGGATGGAAATCAAGCTTCGAATAATGAAATGAATCTTTGAACCTTGATAGGAACGCATGAGCTGGTTTGATGACTGTGACATCAAAATGACAAATACCTAGCAGCCAAGAGAATTTTCCTTTCACTATCACATTCCATATCCGAAATAAAATCCTCGTTTTCTTTTATTTCCATGCTACACTGAGCTGTCCGTCTGTCCCATAACTGAAATAGAATAAAAGAAAGATGGCACATCAGCTAAAACTTCTGTACCAGCACCTGGCATTAAATGCAAGATTGGCACCCCAAGTGCCCTATCAACCACCAGACATGCAACAGCCACGCAATGCTGGATTGCTGAAGAAGTAATAGTGAAATGTGGGGTGGCTGACAGTCATTGCTTAAGGTACCCTGTTGCTTACTGTCAGCAGTGCATTGTCTATTGGAGTTGTGGTAGGATGTAGTACAGCGGACAGTTGTTACACAGTGCTCCGGGTGCCCTGTTGACCAAGTATTGCCAGTTGCAATTGCTATGTGACTGTGGGTTGTCGGTTGAGTGAAGAGTGAAATGTGGCACAGCTGACAGTAAACAGGGCATTTGGGATACTGTTCGTGCGTTTTACCTTCAACTGACATGGACCTTATGAATATGGACCTCATGAATATGGACCTAATAATTATGGACCTCATGAATATGGACCTCATGAATATGGACCTCATGAATATGGACCTTATGAATATGGACCTAATGAATATGGACCTTATGAATATGGACCTTATGAATATGGACCTTATGAATATGGACCTTATGAATATGTACCTTATGGATATAGACCTTATGAATATGGACCCAATGAATATGGATCTTATGAATATGGACCTAATGTCAGAATATGGACCTAATGTTAGAATATGGACCTAATGAATATGGACCTTATGAACATGGACCTTATGAATATGGATCTTATGAATATGGACCTTATGAATATGGAAATTATGAATATGTACCTTATGAATATGGACCTAATGAATATGGACCTTATGAATATGAACCTTATGAATATGGACCTTATGAACATGGACCTTATGAATATGGACCTTATGAATATAGACCTTATGAATATGGAAATTATGAATATGGAAATTATGAATATGGACCTTATGAATATAGACCTAATGAATATGGACCTTATGATAATTCTTTAGGCAATCAAAAAGGATTAAAAACTACAACTCTTACTTTTACACACCCATCATCATCTCCAGTAGCTATCAGCTGATCTGTTATTAGTTTTAAACAATTGATTGGTGAGCTGAAGAAAAAAGGAATGATAAGGAACGAAGTGTCTTGATAACTTTTAAAAATCTCAGGTTGCATGGGAAACTGTAATTATTGATAATAATAATAAATAATGTTGGTAATAATAAATTATTAGCATCATTATCCAGATGGTTATAAATACAGAATCACACATGCTGATTGTTTGAGAACTTGTGACTATTCCTTCATAATCACTTAGCCTTGCATCATGAAATCACTACTCTATGATTGTTTTTGTAAACTAACTAATCGTTCATTTTCTTTTCATCCAGTTAAGAAAAATTCATTAAAAAATCAAACTTTTCTGGCACCCATATTTTTATACATCATAAAACTTACTCATGTGCCTTCCGTCTTGTGTGAGCAACAGCTCCTGTGTTCAAATCAACAGCCTGTAAAGACTTATCCTTTGAAGCTGTGAATAGGTCTGTTGAAAGAAAATTTAAAAAAGGATATTGGAGCAGTTTGATTTGTGAACATGCAGCATATAAATTTATAATTATTTAAATTAATCAAATCTAATGCATTTACCACTCTTGGGTGTACAGCGAATGCCTATCAAGTTTTGCATCCCAATAAGCCTGAAGCGAGATGACGTTTTACCCCCGACTCTAGACCATAATAATTTTTACATTTAAAAAAAATACTTGAACCTGTAATAGACCCTTTTTTGTCCCAGAAAATGGATACTGGTAATATTTTAAACTATTATAATTTTTAATGTTGCACGTCAAAATCTGATTCCCAGATGTGACAATAATGGTATTGTATTGTATTAATAATTGTAATGTAATAATATATTGGAATATTATCCATTTTCTGGGACAAAAAAGGGACTTTATCTTCAAAAGTATCACGGGCAGTGATTATGAGAGTGAGGCAATTTTGGACAAAATTGCTTGTTCACCATGATCATCATACAAGTACATGTACTGTATCTCAAAGACAAAAGTCTTCACTGTGGTTCAACTTTAAGGAAAGTAAATTTACTTACAGGTGCCATCAGAAGAAAAGGCAACAGCTCTACAAGCCTTCTTATGATGATTCAACTCCATCAATTTTTTATTCTGCTCTGATGTTGAGTAGGAATGTCTGCAATATAATGTAAAGCGCATTGAGAGTCTATAATGTGCTATATAAGAACATATTTATTATTCATTATTATTATTATTACAATACAAACACAGTAAGGTTTATGTTGTCTCACCACACATGGGAAAATGGATTATAAAACAACAAAACAAATTGCAAAAAAGTGGAAAAGTAAAAGAAAAGAAAAGAAAAAATAAGATAAGTTATTTACTGTCCTAAAGTTGGTCGTAGTGGGAAAAAACTGTGCCCACGGCCTTGAAGACAGTCATCAGCCTTATGGACTTGGTCCATATTTTTTGTTTGCATGTTACCTCATTGCGGCCATGTTGGTACCATTTAACAAAAGGTTTCTCATTAGTATCAACAATGGCCGCCATGTTTTCGTCTTTTAACTCTCTTGGGAATGCTTGCAAGGAATTAATATTCAAGACCTCAGGACAGTTTTTCCCTATCTAACCTTCTGGCCAATAAATAACATATATTTTCTCAACTATATATTTCTTACATTGTTACAGTTCCTTCTATCTCTCCTACGGCAATGACATCCCTTTGTGGATGAAATGCAACATCAAAAACTTGGCTTGGAAATTTTATTTCTGCTGGTATTAATGAATCTTCATCCTGTTATATTCAAATGGCAATCAATCATATGATAAAGCTTCAAACAAAATTAATGTAAGGGGTGTAGTTAATTTGACTGGTGAAGTTGGACCTAAGAGGTGCTTAGCAATTCTCCGCATGCAAGTGACATCACACAGAACATTTAAGTTAGGAGTCCACCATATTAGTTGACCTCATGCATTTTAGTCATGAGGCCGCATGCCAAGAATACAAGTGCAAATTTTGGTCAGCCATTATCTGCTACTAGCCATCATTTTCAGCTCTGGAAACTACACAAAAATTTAAAATAGACAATTGATAGATAATGTAAATTCACAGATTTACAATTTTTGTAATGTTATTAATATTTATACATAAAAGTCCACTGCACTATCGATCCATCTTATTCAATCCCCTGGAAGAGAACATATGGCACTGTACATGTTTTAATAGTTTTTCATAAATGCTCACCTACATTTACTTGGGGAATAGAAATAATCCATTGTAAGATTTTTTAAATGAATTAAAAGGATAATCTCATTCAAAAACTGTTTCAATTTTAGTTATTTAGACACTCGTAGGAACATTTGACCCGAACAAGCTACCATCATGCAAAGTTGATAATTTCTGGAAAAAAGTTTTACGACAGCTCTGAAAATATTTGCCTATCGCAAATAAACATCCCAGTGAATCTCCCCGAAGGCTATTTTCATGTAATAGGTGGGCAAAACAAATTCGGGAACAAAATAAAAGGCCAGAATTGACGAAGTTTACCTCCATATTTACTGCGGCCATGTTGTTGTTCTACTGTGAGACAGAAGGACGCTGGACGTTATACTGCGGGCGCTTGGCGCCTTTTTTATGACATTTTTTTTCTATTGCTTCCAATTATTATTTTTTTCATTTTTCCTCATATTTATCCTTATACCAGTGAACTATCACAAAAAAAACTTAGAATACTTAGTTAGAGTTTAGGAGGAGCGCTTTCTTCTGAGGCCTAGGCATGTAGCTTGGGCTACCTGTGTTCGTCCATGCCATGCGCTTATTCATTGACGGACGGTGTCACAAGGATTTGTGTTCCTCTGAGTGTCAGGGTAGTTATTTTAACGCCAACTAATGTAAAGGACCAAGTCCGTTATTATAATCATGAATAGACTAACATTTCATAGTAAACGTCTTATTCTGAACAGGCTATAAAAGATCTATACTTCAAGTCAAACACTCGACCACGAAGGAGGAAAGGCCAGCCCCGTCCGAACTGAGTTCTAGAATAATTTATCTACCAGGAAGATAAGCATCCGAAGATGGTCATGCCCGACGTTCAGGGTCCTCTTATCAACATAGACGTTTGTTTTGTCTATAAAATGATTGCTCTTATGCCATTCACGTCAGCCATTCTTTGCATATCTTTCGCTGTTTTACTACACTTTGACGAGGTCACAAAAACACATTGTAAGGTAAGATTTATAAGGACTTTAGGACTTTACTGCCAAAACTCCAAAAATCATTTTCGGCAGAGGGACAGATAATATCATATTTTTACGCAAAAAATAAATAAAAATATAAGGACTCATTCGGTTTTGTTTTTAAAAGAGCAAAATTGGTTTTGTTTTATGACCGCTGTAGCCTCTCAGTGGGCGCAATAGTTACGTGTTTTGATATGTTGATTCATGTAAATAAATTAATAAATAACTGATTATTACAGTATACTCGTTACGGTTCACACCTTTTATGATTTCAACCAGTATGCGGAATCCATTGTTGGAAGTCGATTGCGTTCTCCTTACCTGGATTATTTGTCTTTTGCCTTTGGTATCAAGTGTATCTTGCGTGCTTCTTTCAATTTTGTTGCATTTTGATGAAGTTACGAAGTCCCATTGTAGGGTAACTGAAGGATATTAATTTTTACATTTTTATATCAAGTAATAAATGGTTAATAAGGGCAAGGGTGAATGATTAATGCGAAAAAACACAATATCGTAGTTTATTATATTGAATTTGACCCAGAAGTCTGTAAATCAGATACAGAATATTTGTCCTCTTCATTTGTTCAATCCGTAGTAACTGATATTGTTATTTGTATTTTATAAAAGAAATTAAAAACTTGCTTGCTGTGCTGTGTGCAGTCATAAAGCACTTAGGGATTGGCAGAATACTCAAGAAGTGTCCAGAAGCACTCTGCTATGTGTTGTGCTTCTCATATCATTCTCTCGTGAACTGCCTTCCCCCTTGTGCGTTAGAACTGCAAACACATGCTTTTTCTATTTCTTCAATAATTTGAAAGCTAATTATAATCTTTTTTTATTATTAATCATCTGCTCCAAATTGTGATCAAACATTGTCAGAGCACACACACACCTTGTTTTTATTTTTTCAATGCTAAACTTGTGTTGTTTAACCAGGGGTTAGCTGTTCTTGTATATATATCATATTGTATTTGGCCTTGTGGTTTATGGTTATAGATCTGTAATTCTCATTAGCGCCACTTCCACCTGCCCCTATTGCAGTCGTATTATGTCCAGTTGTATAGTACATTAAAGCTGCCTGGATTTATACCTATCATGATAATCGCTAGGGATGGTTTAATAGTTCAAATGAACCCCCCTCTCCTCCTATACAAAAATTGCAATAAGATCCATCAACACAGTAAATGTTTATCAAAAATTGGCATAACTAGTTAACAAAAGCAAACACTCCCCTTTCACTTTGTCGTAGCAACAGGCCTGTATATTTATATTTATTTTATATTTTTAGGTTCCTAACTATTTGCCATCCATAAGTGCAGCCACAGGAGACTACTCACCTGAGAAATACATCTGGAGAATAGGCATTGCATATCATTCATTTATGCGCTTAATAGGAGTTATTCTAGAGCATAGAATACTACATAACAGGATCATTGGTACACCTTCTACATGCTTTGTATGGATGACAAGGATTAAGTCTCTTCTCTTGGTTGTTGAGAACTTCGCTCTTTTGATGCTAACATATGTTTCCTCCGATGATAATTATAGTAAGTAGAAGTCTAAAATATTAATGATTATACCCTGTGAGAAATAGGGGAATTTTTTTATTTTATTTTTTTCCTTACAGTATTGAGAGACGGGACTGCTATCTTATGTGGTCATTCAAGTCACATGAAGGCTTAACCATTTGTAGATGTCATAAACTTAAAGGCAGCACCTCCTAAGTTATTTTAGTCCCTGAATGATGGTTTGGCCAGCAGGGATTGAACCCTGGCAGCCTCAAAATATTGAATTAAAATAGATTAAATTTATTTTTTTCTAATAATATTATTGTTTGAGAAAATGAAATATTTTGATTTATCTTAAAAATACATAACAGGTGTGCATGAAAAGAGCTTCATCCTTTTCATGGTGGCTGGAATGATTCACATGCTTTTGTGTTGCTTTCTACGTTATAAGTCTTCAAAATCTCCAAAGTCACACGAGGTAAAAAGCAGTGTTCAGACAGTTTTTTCTGCAGGTTTACGTCCACTACAATATAATGTCATTAGAATATTCTTTGCTTCACCAATGTGGGCATAATATAAAATTAGGATGCCCTGGGCTAGTAGGGGAGAACGTCATTCTAATGCATGAATACACCCCTGACAAATGTAGTCAGTGTTAATAGATTAAATTCAAATTAAGAGTATGTGGACCGCGTCGCACTAATGAAATAGCTAAAGATATAGAAATATAGATAAGTTGTAGTGCTTGGGAATGAGGTTATTCCTGGTGTAAGCCCTTGGAATTAAATTCGAATTAAATTTCCCTATTTTTAACTATTTCATTAGTGCCACACGGTCCACATAAGCTCATCTTTGCATCATAATTACCGCGACCTAACATCTATTTCACCCCAGCCTGCTCTCAGTCTGACCTCTAGCTCAGCTGGTAGAGCATCGGTAGTACAATTCTGAAGGTCATGGGTTTGAATCCCAGCGAGGTCAGAAATTAATTTTTCCAAATTTAATTCCAAGGGCTTACACCCGGAATAACCTCCTTCCCAAGCACTATAACTTAATATCTATATTTCCATATCATTAAATTTCAAATTAAGTGTACAAGATACCATGTACTAGACACTTATATGTTATCATCTAATATTTTTACAGGAAACAAAGTCATTCCAAAGGAAGGTAACACTGGTAGGGGTCAACTATGGCTCATTTGCATGTGCTGTGTACTTCTTCATCAGACACAACTGGTATTGTGAGCCAGGAGGTATCCTTTGAAATATCCTGTTAACATGGTACTTATACTAAATAATCATATTTCATGCCGTTTGTGTTATAAAAAATAAATGGAAGATAAATATGGGACTAACTTGTAAATATTTATAACATGGTTAGAGACTTGGTGGATCATCATTAGCATGTCAAAGGGCTTATGAAATGTCACTGGTGTCTGAGGGTTGAAAGTCCTAGCCCTCACCTACATTATGCTACTCTTCCTCAAGGAATGAGAAAGTCTACTCTCTACTCTGTAAGAGTGGTTTACCCCGTGGTTTAAAAATATTGTATGATCCTTAACATTGGTTCCATCTCTGCAGTCTACAGCCTTTTTGCACTTTGTGAATATATAGTTGTCATTTCAAACATCCTCTTTCACTGTACTATTGTAGATGACTTAAAGGGTTTCAAACTCTTAATTGGACATGTCGTACCTCCAACAGCAACAAAATATAACTGAGAAGCTAGTACAGCTAAGGATAGTTTTGGAGTGTAAATTTCCAGCTGAGCGGAGAATGTGATGCGTAAAGCAAGAGTGGACAAAATGGCCGGACCAAAGCATTTGTTGGAACTTGAAAGAATCAAACAAACATGCACGGCAGTAAAGTGAATTTTTTTTCTTCCTTTTCATATTTCTGCTTCCTGTAGGCACAGGTCTATACTATATCATAGTCAAAAGAAAACAGAAAATATGCAAAAGTTAGGTTACAGTAGCCTGTTTGAACAACAGAATTCAAAACATTGTTCTAACTGGCTCCTAAGTCTGTATGTTTGTACTTACCATGCGTACTTTGTCATGCACAGTACACGATAGCCACAAACAAACGTACTAGTTTCAGGGGCCAATTAGGACACAGCACAGCACTAGTGGTTAATATATAATTAGCATACCAATTTAAAATGTCCCAAATTTGATGAAGATTTATGAACTATTAATGAATTTCACAAGTTGTGTCAGCATGTCAATCATAAGCCAGAGGTGAATAAAAAGGAGGAATAAAAAGGATGAACTATGATTAATATCAAACAACACAACCCATGAATTGGTGTCGATAGGGTTCAAGATGGGTTGTCAGCAGATTGGATGGTGGAAGGTTGCAACGTTATGTATGCTGTTGGCAACAACCTATCAACAAAGATTTGCGTGTTGTATTGTTCACTCTTAATAAAATAGTAATTATCTTTTCAGTTATTCACATCAATGATATTTTTTTCCATTTCCTGTTACTGATAGCAAATGTCAGTATAATGTAAAATGTAATGAAATTATAATTCCAGCGATAATCAAGTGAGTACTTTGTATTTTCAGAAACATATCACAGTTAATTTTAATTTTAATTTTAATTTTAATCTTAATTTTAATTTTAATTTTAATTTTAATTTTAATTTTAATTTTAATTTTAATTTTAATTATGATATTAAAATAAATAATATCCTAAAGCTACCAAGCTACCTGTTTTATAGTATATATATAGCAGACATAGGGTTATCAAAATACCAATAGCAGTATATCTTGCGACATCTCTATTTTTACAAATTTGGCTTCCAGACTGTTTTTGTTTCACTTTAGTGTCCTGTTTCTTCAAATGCTTTTGACAACAAAACATGATGTCAAAGGAGGCTTCATTGATATCCAAAACTTTTCTGGGGCAGTAAAATATCCTATATAAAACATTGTCTTACTTAGGATTTCAAGAAAGGTTCTAGCAAAAAGATTCTCATAGTAATCAGTGTTTCGATTTCCATGTGATGGCAGATATTAAACTGAAATGCCTCCTTTGAGGTCACGTCATTAGCATATTGGAAGTTTAAACTTTGATATCTCCAAGATGCATCACTCAAACCAAATCTTTTACTTTTCACTTCATTTAGAATCAATGCTGAAAATTTTGCATGATGCACTTTAAACTGCTTTGTGGATTAAATGAGTAATCATGTACTTTATGATCAGCTGACACATTTTGACTGACATTTTGTCAATCATTGGCCAGAAAGTTGGTCAGTCATTGGCTGACAATTGGTTGCTACATGGCTGAGAATCAGCCAATCATTGGTTGACAGTTGGGGTTCTTAGTTTTCTGTGTATAAAATGTACATTCACATTAATTTTAAAAAATTGCTAGAAAATTAGTGAGGGATGGGTCAAGTGTGGGTCATGCAAATTTCATTACAAATTATTTTTTTAGATATGACAAGAATGTTCAAAGATTTTTTCTAATAATTTGTTGACAGGAAATTTCACGTTTTCATAGAAAGTATAACTTTTAAAAAGAATATTGAGGATTTCCTAGAAAACTTCAAGATTTCTCTAAATAATCTTCCCTCTTCAAAAAGTTTGTCATTGGGCAAATTTCCCATCTATTGGCCAACCCTGGAGGAGGGGATTTTCTAGAAAACTTCATGATTTTGCTAAATAATCTTCTCTTTTCAAAAAGTAAGGACACGGAAGGGCAAGAGAAAAAGTACATATTATTTAAATGTGGTTAAATGTAATTTAGGCTAAGTTAGACTCGAGGTCAATGACATCTCGCAGTAGCGTTGTCCGGACGCATACCGCTATCTCCGCTGTCAACGCATTTATTACCTCACGCGATCGTGGATCGACTCAGCTAGCAAGTTGTTCATAGCATGTCGCAATCTATTCTAGTCGATCTCTGTGGCCTGTTTGAGATATGGATCATAGCTATCATTACGAAATACGATAAGACGCTACACACGTGATCACGCTAGCTTAATGCCAACCACGCAAACCTTTATTCGCCATCGCTATCTATCGCTAGCACTTGCTATACGACGCTATTACGCTATTACGCTATTACGCTACAACACGAGTTTAATTTCCCGCCCGCCATCCCTACCATTGGTACAGGTAAGTAGAGGTAAGTATTCCATTGACTGGTCGCGGTTAATGTGACAGGTGTTCGGTGGGTGGTGACAGGGTGACCATGGTTACCGCTAATTTGTGCCTGGCTCCGCCCATCCCACCGGATATGCACCTAACGCCAAGCTCATCATTAACGATGAGTTTAATATAGAGGTTGCATCTATGAAACAAAAATACATGACGATTTTGCCAGGTCCTACTGTAAATATATGTCCATAATATAGAGGTACCTGTAAAATGGAGGTGCCCGCCCATGAGATTTGACTATTGTATAGCTGAATCCCAAAATGTGGCTTAGGAGCAAAGGGGAATATTCCAATCTGATTGGATATATTTGGAGGTGGTCCAATTAATTCCTTGATTATGAATTTGCTCTGTATCACAAAGGTGTTATGTACTGTACACTAAGAGAATGCATCACTGAAACTGTCCCTGTCTCTTGATGATCCACAAATAATGCCAAAATTGAGCCTATGGCTAGAGCTTCTTTCTCAGATGAAAGGTGTATAATGCAAGAGGGTAACAGGTGTGATAATCACCTGTAAAAAGAATGATGACTTAGTAATAACATGAAACATCTTCTCAGCTGATCGAAATTAATTTCAAAGAAAAATACTCTGCCAATTTTCCCCCAATGATTAACCTTTTTCTGCAAAACAACCTCATTATTTATTCTCGGACTTTCAAAGAATCGAGTTCGGCAGCTAACGATGAAAACTCACAAAAATTGAAGGAATAAGCACGAAACTTGGAAACCGGAAGTGTAAGGGGAATTTCCCATTCAGCCATTTGACAAACATTGAGCTTCAATGACTATTTCCGGTTTCGTATGAGGTCACCTCTATTCCAGAGCGTCACCAATTTCTACCCGGGGTAGAGTCAAGTCGACTAAAATTAAATATTAATAAAAAAGACAAATTGTCTGCTTTGGCCAGAAAATCATCATAAAGCGATAAAAAAAAGGTCAGGTCAGGTTTGCTCCCAAAAGCTTGGGATTTTTGAGGGGTTCTTTTTTAGCTTTTAAAAAGTTTGTTTTCTTTGATTCTCTATTCTCCCCAACGGGTATTTTTTTCATCAATAGTGAAATTTCGTCAAAAAACGTGAACGTAAAGAATGTTTATAAATTCAGTAAATCGCTGAATAATGGTGCTAAAGATATCGGTGATTAAGATTAGTAGATGACATTGGTATTACAAGCTTTGAATATAAGGAAAGAAAGAGTGGTTTAAACAAGGCATTTTTATATGATGGGAATAACAATGTCGACATCTCAAGAAGAAATACTATGGACTTGTAGCAAATGTACTCTGGACAACAAAAGCAACAACGAAGTTTGTCAGGCTTGTGGTTATCAAAGAGCAGAGAATAATACATATTGGAATTGCAGGACGTGTAGCGTAAAAAATCCAGAAGGCAATTCACGATGTATTAGCTGTAAATGTGCAAGAACACAAGCTATCGAGTCAAGTGCTTCTCCTTTGAATGGGGTTCACAATCTTTTTAGACGTGTTTTTGGAGGTGAAAAGCCATGGAGTTGTGTTAAATGCACTTTAAAAAACCCTTCATCTATAGAAAAGTGTAGAGCTTGTGGTAATCCTAAGGAAGTTATAGTAATACCTGACTCAGACGACGAAGAATTACATTCATCTGGCTTAGCTTCTAGGTCGAATGGTCAAAACGAAGATTCATCAAATTCTGAGGGACAATCTCAAAGAGCTCAAGGAAGGTTATACCCAAATTTAGAGTTAGAAATCCCAAAAATTGATGTTGACACTCATCTAGCTCAGCAGAGTCCCGAACTGATTGTTAAGTGTCCAAAATGTCAGACTCTTCTTACTGATAATGTTGAGTTATTTTGTACTGTCTGTGGTACAAGATGTGAAGATAAAGGTTTTAAGCCCAGGCCCTTCCCTTCATCATCTATTGCTTCCACATCAGAGTCAATACCACCTTCTGTTCCTGGAATGTGGAACTGTCCAAGTTGTACTTTTGCTAATGAAAATTCTAGGTTGAATTGTGAAATATGTGATACTAAGAAGGCAGCAGGATTTGAAACAGCTGATAATATTGTACCAAGAGGAGTGCGCCCTTCGTCTATTAATGAACCTTCCACTTCAGGAATAGGTGCAACACATGGTATGTGCATTTGTGGGACATGTACTTATTCACTAGCTTTAAGTTTAAGCCAACAGAGTTCTAACAGTTTTAATAATATTTCTAAAATCAATTTTGTTTTCACACCATCGTTATCTATGCTAAAATGTCTCTTATAATTTGGGAAGAGGACTATAGAGGAATGGGGTCTGGGGATGTTTAAAGTGACTTTATACTAACCAGTACATTTTACTCTAAAATTAATTCTCAGTGAAAGAGATCTTTCCATTCTACTAGGGGAAAGTTTAAACAATTTTTAATGATTACTAGAAAATAAAATTATTCATAAATATTATAAATAACTATATATAGATATAATAATATTATATACAAATATTCAACTTTGAAAATCCCCTCAACCCTACTAGACCATCCCATCCCACTCTCCCATCCACATGCACATATATAACCAACTGTTAGATGTATAAATTTTGTAATTTTCTCTTGTCACACATTTTATAAACTCCTCCTATTTTTGTTTTTATTATTCCTTTTGAAAAATTCCCCATTTCCCTACCCTTTTTGCTTTCACATCACCATAAAAGGTATCTTGTACTTCAAATCATTAGAATCAAAACAGAATTGCTGCTTATTATATGCATGAGCTTAGGAAAAAATCACATACATTGAGTTTTGTTAGCTCAATAATTTCTCTAATTATTATTAAAACTTTGTATTTTTATATAGTTTGGAAATGCACTTCATGTACTTTTCACAATTCTCAAACCTCATTAGTGTGTGAGGTCTGCGGCAAAAACAAAGAAGAGACAGATTCACCGCAGTCGATAGAGGATAGTGCAGAGAATAGCTTTCCATCTTTTAGTCCCACAAGAATTACATTTCAAAGGCAGACAAGCATTTCAGTAGAATCTAGAAGAAAAAGGGACGAGAACCATGCTAAGGAACAATGGAACAAAATTACAAAATTCTGCAAAAATGTAAGTGTTAAGCATAATACTTTAGAAGCCAAGAGGCCCCCAGTTTTAAGGCCATTTTGTCAAAGTCTCAACCTCAAAACTCAATTCTATTGACACAGTTACAGCTCTTGAGCATCCAAGATTTCATATTTCATATTCAAAAATTCTTACACCTTTGAGCTCCTCAAGCCACAAATTAATTTTACCAAAAGCCCACACAACAAAAGTATAGCAGAATATATATGGGCCATAATTTGAACTTAAACCTTAGAAATTTTGGTAATAACTACCCCTGCTCTGATATAAGCATATTATTGGATATATAATAGCTTAGCCAACCAGAATGCACACCAGCTTTCAGTTCATATCTTTTTTATCCTAATGATAGTATAATATTTTTATTATTTAGCAAGGTATACCATTTGTGGATGACTCCTTCCCACCTGCTGCCAAGTCACTGTACTTGCACCCACGCCACTCAGATCATCCCCGTGTTACCCAGTGGTTAAGACCAGATGAAATAGATAACTTCAGTCATGAAAGAAAGAAACTTCCTTGGACAGTGTTCAGGAATCCAAGGCCTTCAGATATCATGCAAGGTGTTCTAGGAGACTGCTGGTACGTTTTACTTATAAGTAATTATTATAACTAAAAATCAACAGTTGTGAGACAGTTAATTTTGAATATCCTGACCAGCAAGTATCATACTTCTTTTTGAAAGGTTTCTTAGTTCTTTAGCTGTGCTGGCCAAGAGACCTGATCTTCTTGAAAAGATTCTAGTTACTAGGGAGGTTGTGACTCAGTTAATTTTGAATATCCTGACAAGCAAGTATCATACTTTTTTTTGAAAGGTTTCTTAGTTCTTTAGCTGTGCTGGCTGAGAGACCTGATCTTCTTGAAAAGATTCTAGTTACTAGGGAGGTGTGCGAGGAGGGAGTATATCAATTGCGGCTGTGTAAAGATGGAAAATGGACAATCATCTTGGTAGACGACCTTTTACCTTGTAATGATTGTGGAAATCTTGTATACTCACAGGTAAATGTCCATGCTTATGATATTTTTTCTTCCATTCATTCTCTCTCATTTCCAGTATCGACTTGTACATCAGATAGTGCTAATTTATCCTTTTCTTACAAGTTGGCCCAGGAGTAGCATGTTCTTTAAAGCCATTATGATACTGTAAAGTTCCCATTAATAACCATGTTCATTCCAGGCTCACCGACGTCAATTGTGGGTCCCTTTAATGGAGAAAGCCATGGCAAAACTACATGGAAGTTATGAGGCTCTGTCTGCAGGGAGGTCCATTGAAGGACTAGAGACCCTAACTGGAGCACCTTGTGAGAGCATCATGTTACACAGTAAGAATAGAATATTAGCCAATTTTCTGTCAATTTTAATCAAAGTATTATGTTCATTCGGGTGGATGTAGTCCTGAGAAGGACTGTTTGATGTGACTGACCTTGAAGAATAAAGTCAATTATCTGTCAATTATCAGTATGATACTACGTATCTTAGTATGATACTACTATTACTATATAATGTACCTACTGTTGTTTCCATGGTAGCCATTAGCATTACTATGGTAACAACTACTATTGCCATGGAAACCTCCTCATAACCGCTCATGTCCACTGACTCTTTTATTTGTGTGGTATGTTGCATGCTTTGAAGGTCAAACATATGGGAAGCATGGGTGGTGTAGCAGTGAGAGGTTCGCCTCTCACCAACGCGACCCGGGTTCGAGTTCCGCTGGGCTCGGTGTTGTATGTGAGTTGAGTTGTTCCTTGGTTGTCTCCTGTGCTTCTCGGGTATTCCGGGTTCTCCGGCTTTCCTCCCTTCGTAAAAATCAACTTCAGTTGAAATGCCACTGCTAAATCCTATTCATATTATTATAACATAACATTTTCCTTGTAACAGAACAGCCAGGCAGTTCTGCAGGTGAAGGGGAGGACATAGATGTGGACATGATTTGGGTGAAGTTACTTAGCTCAAGAACTGCTGGGTAGGTAAAACTGCAATGCCCACCCAGGTGCTATAACTAAACAGTATGATGGTGTCAATACTGGTAGTAGCCAGTGCTGATGGTGATGATGATGCCAATGATGGTGATGATGATGATGGTGGTGGTGGTGCTGATGATGGTCATATTGATGGTCATATGATGATGGTGGTGCTGGTGAAGTTGGTGATGCTGATGGTGATGATAATGCTGATGATGGTAATGATACTGATAATGGTGATGATGATAATGGTGGTGATAATAGTGATGGAGATGACGATGATGGTGATGATGATGGTGATGGTGGTGGTGGTGCCGATAATGGTCATAATGATGATGGCGATGCTGATGAGGATGGCGATGATGATAATAGGGGTGCTGGTGATAGTAATGGCGATGATGGTGATGGTAATGGTAATGGCGGTGATGATGGTAATAAGCTTCTAGACATCAGTTACTCCCTGAAGACCATTATATAAAGTACATTTTTATCAACCATCTCAATCCATTAGATTTTTAATGGGTGCGTCGTGTGGTGGTGACTCACAGCCTGAAGAAGAAGCAACATACAATAACGTAGGTCTACAGACCCACCACGCCTACTCTGTTCTGGACGTCAAGGATGTTCACGGACACAGGTACAGTACCTCATCCAGTTTCTTATCTGTGCGTGCAATTCAGCTGAAACACAAGTTTTGAATACAAATTTAGCTCTAGTACAACGCTATATTTAGTGTTAAATAGCCTAATAAAAGGATTCTTTCTTTCTTTCTTTCTTTCTTTCTTTCTTTCTTTATTTCTTTAGTTCTTTCTTTCTTTCTTTCTTTCTTTCTTTCTTTCTTTCTTTCATATCCGTTAGATTTGCCCCAAGTCGAATTTTCTTGTCTCCCACGAATCTTTTATTCAACGAATTGAAACTTTGTCAAGCGCAACAAGGGAGCGAAGAAGTCGTGAAAGGCCCATTGCTCGCAAGTAGAGATACACAGATAAAATTAGTACTTGTTCAGTTGACACCACTAAAGCCAATAAACAAAAAATCTCTTGTTTTACTCAGGTTATTAAGATTGCGCAATCCATGGGGTAGGTTCTCATGGAAAGGAGAGTGGTCTGACGCATCATACATCTGGACGCCTGAGCTGAGGCACGAGTTGATGGCACACGGCGCAGAAGAGGGCGTCTTCTGGATATCCCTGGCAGACTTTATGAAGTAAGTAAGGGAGAACTTTAGCTTTATAGTCGTAGATACCAGTGTTACGTGCAATACAAGTTTTTAGTCCATATGCAGTGAGTGTCATCGTCTTTCTTATCTTTGACATTGGCCAAGAAGTGGGTTGTCATTTCCTTCGGAAGTGCTATCCGAAGAAATGGGTGAATCTTATTCAGTGGATAAATTTATTGGGTAACAGTATCGTCTTATCCACTGGATAAGGATTTATCCATCTGACAGCCCTATTCACCTTTCGTACAACTAGGCCCTGGAAATTCGGCAAAAGACATTCACCGCGCGCGCGCGCAATAGCATCAGTGATGTTTCCAAGTTAAAGTTCGTGCAAAGCCCTTGGTGCTGTTGGTCAGGAATTTAAAATCATTAATCATTGGCGACCAAGATGATTATAATTTCTCAATTTTTTTGTGATTAAAAATTACGATACACGTGCTAAGTATTGATAACTTATGTTTTCAGCTACTTCGACAGTGTGGATGTCTGCAAGATACGTGAAGACTGGGCTGATGTGCGTGTGACTGGCTGCTTTCCTCCATTTGCGCTGGGACCAGCTAAGGTTGCCATGGCAACTGTATTTGCACCCACGGAGCTAGATCTTTGTCTCTTTCAAACCGGTATAAGGTGAGGTTTTGAGCTGCGCGAGAAAATGTAACGATCTGGGACTGGTTTCATTTCTCCCTCGAAGTTTTGGAAGGGCCGAGCAGAAAGAGAAAACAAAACGGGTTGGACTCACTCTTTCTTCTTTTAGTTTCCTAAACTTTTCTTCTTTTGAGGGGAGGGGAGGGTGGTAGAAAGTAGAAAATGGTAGGAATTCTTACTGGAAGAGGAAAGAATAGAGGAAAACCCTCGAAACACAAAAGGCTGAGAACCAACAAGCAACATTAACCTTCCTCGCCAAGATAACGGATCTGTCATTTCAATCACCAAATCTTGTTCTTTTCCAGAGGTGTTGCAGAAAACAAACGCTCTCCTCTCGACCTCTTGATCGTCGTGTGTCGTTCAACAGCGGCTGGCGACTCCAGTCCGAAGCCTGTTTCTTTTGTCATGAGCAGCAAACGCCAGGTGAAATCAAGCGTCATGTGCAGTGGAATCCTAGAGGAAGGCACTTACATGATAGGTAATATACAGCTGTAATATGATGAATCGGTTTTCGTGTGCGGTGTTCCTTTGGTGGCGCCCGCAGTGCATCATGGGCTATGCTAATGCTGGAGGTTTTAGTCATTATATCACGAAGTCGTACCTCATTTAACCTGCCTCAAAGAAAAATCCTTGAGTAAAACCCAATGCTCTTACAATTTTCACTCAAACGAAATTGAAGAGTAAGTCAATCTAGTCTAATGAATCTCTTCCTTTTAGACAAGATCTAGGGAATGGAACTATTGGAGAAAGTGTCCCTTCCGTCTTCCCTTCCCCTTCACAGACTACGGCATCCATCCTGTTCTACTCTAAGAGAGAGCTTACAATTCTATTCTTTATTATTCCAGTGTGTACAGCATTTAACCATTGGACAATTAGCTCGGACAGAGAGCTCGCTGACCCTAAATTGGTCAAGGCAGTTACAGACGAGGATAGTTTTCCAAGCTACGTGTTGGCTATACACAGTTCAAGGGCAGTACTCGTTGAACAGGTTCCAATGCCTGAGAATTGTCTGGCGGATTTTATGTTGGATTTAGTTATCAAGAACGGCAAACCACACGAGGTAAGGTTTTAGTGGTCCAGCACGGACAAACAATGCTGTTGGGTGCAAAACAGCGCTGTATAGAATGCTATATATAGTTAACACTGGCTCATATGGATCATATCGTAGGGCATTTCTGGAGTAACGTGTTATTTCATGGCTAAAGGCATGGCAGGGTTGATAGTGGTAGCAGAGAATCGCCGTCCCAACCATCACCTGTACGTGGACTGCGACTGCTCAGAGAGCTTCAATATCGTCTCAACAAGGGGCTCTTTGGTGGTTGCAGACAGCGTCCCTCCACTTCATCGGTATGCAACTTCGTATATTGGGTAGACCCCTAGTACCTGGGTATAATGTTTTGCCATTGCAGACCACGTGTCATTCCCTAGAGTATAACTTCTTTGTTTAATGGTTGCGCATGCGAAGACACGTGAATAAGGTAAAGAGGTCCATTGCGTTGAAATCCCCGAAGCTTCGGATACACGGTTCAACTGTTGCTGCAGCATTTCTGGCTCTGAAGAAGAAGGATTTCACTTTTATAAGTGATATATAGAGCAAAAAAAACTTCAGAGTAGCATTGAACAGTAGCATAGGTACTTCCATACAGCATCAAGCCAACTTCCATCAGTATTACGCATCTTAGCAATAATATCTTAGAAAGCGATTTCATCCGCCATCTTATCGATTGATCATTCTCTACAGACAACAGTTATTGACCATACTGTATATTGTATCGACCAGATAGTCACACTTGTATGATTCTTAAAGCAAAAGATTATCTTATTATGGACTCAACTGTAATAACAGCTATTAATATTGGTTTTATTGTTCTCAGGCAAGTTCTTATACTTCTGACGCAACTAGAAGGAGCGGACGGATTTGCAGTGTCGCACAAGCTCAGTTTTCGTGTCATGGAAAATAATGGATTTGGTTCGTACGGTTCTCACCACATACCACCTCTGTCGCCTCTTACTGCTGGACTTCACCGCGCTAGACCTCTGTGAAGGAAGGGATATATCTAACCTGTAGTGCAGATATCTGCTCTCATAGCATATCACCTCTATCGCCCTTTTACCAATGGACTACACCTCTGTTAAGACCCTTTGATATATGTTTAGAAAAATTAAGGGCTTCCATTTTCGCTCTGTGTTTTCATTTGTCCTTTGCGTTTTTTAATCATTTCAATCATCGTTGTTGTCGCCTCCAACATTATCTTACGTTCCTGGACCCTCTTTTGATATAAATACTACATTAGCAGCCCTCTTGTGGCAGTCATGCTGCACATATATATACTATTGATGTATAGATTTCGGACACTGAGACTGATGAAGTCTCATACTGCTATCACAAAAATATTGACGTTTGGGAACTCAAACTTATTACCCCCTTACTTCAAGTGTGACAATAAGGAGTGCTTTTACTTTAGTAGACTAAAATAGAGGCTAGTACATACGTCTTATTGTTATTGTGTTCTTTCGTGTCTATTTGACTATTGCACATTAACAATCAATGTTTGTTTCATGGGCTAAGTAAACTCACTCTTACAAAAAATTAATTCAATATTTCAATTTCTAATTGATGCTTGTTTATTATTAGTTGCGTTGCCATGACGAATTGTGCCTTAACGGACCCAAATCAAATGGCAAACTTTAAAAATTCCTAAAATGCGGTGACCATAGACAATTATGGTCCAACAGCATATTGATATCAATACTTACTGGATAAAGTATTTAAGTATTATATATCGCTTGTGGGGTCGTAGGATTTAGGGGGAATCATCATTTTTAGAGAACTGGAAAGGGATTAGCTATACACTGACAGTTATGGGGGGAGGGGAGGGTAAATATCACAAAGATGAGGAAACAGCAACCACCAAGTGGAATTATTTTCTTAAATGTAGAGGCCCTTTTGGATTTAGTTAATCTTATGACTGATGTGGTAGCACCTAAAATCCTAGTCCCCTGGCGATAAATAATCACCGTTGTCTAAACATCAGACAATTTTATTAACGAAAACAAAACAAACCTTGTATGAAACTCGTTGCATAAGAAATAAAGTAATGTCGATCACTTCTATCTGTCATGTTGCAATCAAAAATTAAGAAGGAAAAAGTGTTCAAAGGCTCATTGGGTCTTCTCTAATAATAATAATAATATCACCAAAAAAGTTATGTCAGTGTTGCCTGGATGCGTGACTTCGCAAGATTGGTATTCCCTTCAATGGTTCTTCACGTTGCTAAGAAACAAGACGATAGACCAATTATGTTAGCGAGAGGGACCACCTCCTAAAGAGGTCAATGCATCTTATAAAGAAGAGTACGCGGGGACAATCGTAACGCGCGCCTTTTGACTTTCTGATCGTGCTGAACTGTTGATTAGTTTTGAGCGATTATCAAGATGAATTTCTCTAGCTTGAAAGCTGTTCTTGTGGTCATCTGTTTGACTGTATGTATTGAGTTTGCTCACCCGTCCATCCAAACCGGTAAGAAAATCAATTTAATGTCGGACGCCATAGCAGACTTTTTCATGTTACGATGGTTTTTCTTGAGGAAAGCTAGCATGCGAAGCTAAATTTGAGTTTTCTGAATATCTCAAGACAGCGATCAGCCTGAGCTGGAACGATGAACAAACACTTATTTTCGATTTTAACTCTTAAACGACTATAAAATATTCTCGAGTAATTACGTTAAAAGAGCGCCATTCGAGTGTGTCTTTCCAATTTTTTCGATCCTGAAAAGAATTATTGAACGTAAAAATGTTTACAAAAGAAATTTGTTCGTATCGTAATAGTGATTCATTTCTTAAGGAAAACAAACGAAAAACATTGAAACATAATGAATAGAAATTAACTGGAAAAGATATGGCGCCCAAATAACCGTTGCGTGAAATTAATATTCAAATTGAGTTGAGCAAACATATTGGGCTGCTTTTCGGCTCCAGCTGGTGTTTAGTGACCCAGTAACGCAACCTTGAAAGGTTTGGAAAACACTTTGGAAAAAGAACCTGTTCTATTGGGGCATGTGTTTGTGGTTGATTCTCCCGCAATCTTTATTTTCAAAACGTTCGATATGTAATTATTCGAAACAATATGGAATCGATGTCATGAACGTCCACCAAAAAAGACACGATTTACACCCAAAAAAAGACATGTAATATCTAATGCATTCATTATTAAAACCTCCAGTTCTCTACAAAATCGAAGTAGTAACGAGTAAGGAGTGGGGAGCTGGGACAGACGCTAATGTGTATATCAAGATATATGGCAGCCTCGGAAACACAGATTCAATCAAATTGACTAAGGGTGGCAACCAATTTGAAAAGGGAGCGTGAGTATAAATGTTGTTTTGTAAATTAAGACTGTCAGCAAAGTTTTAACGAGACAACAAATATGTCACACCACTTGCGCGGTCACGGCACGGTACCGAAGATCGATTTTTGAATCTTCAGACCGCATTTTGAATGATTACAAAATATGTCATGCATGGCTATTATTACTGGACAGAACGCATTTTGAATTACTAAGTAAATATGTTAGACATGATTATGATATATGACACACCACATGCACGGTCACGGTAAAGTACTGAAGATCGATTAGAATGCAGACTGCGTTTTGAATGACTACCAAACATGTCAAACATGACTTATAAATTATGTCACGAACGACTATGAAATTTATTACTGGACGGTCACGGTCACAGTACGGGGCTAACGATCAAGTGTCACACGATGCAGAAAATTAATTACCCCTCATGGCATGTATCACAGCCATACATTAAATGGAAGTTATATTCAACCGAGGTAGGATAAATTTCCTCACTTACAGACCAATCACACTTATTTTACTTATAGGCACGATGAGTTCGTATTCGTTTCCAAGTATGTCGGCAACCCTATCACCAAAGTCGAAGTGATGAGAGACACCAAGGGACTTTTTGATGACTGGAAACTCGACAAGGTAATGATTTGATTTGAAGGCTACTACCATGTTAAGTTAATAGAGCGTTTTCAGTCACGTGATAAGGCAGCCATCTGCATAGTTGTTGTTTAAAAACTGTGCAGAAAGTTTCTATTGTTGTTTGATACATGGAGTCTATTGTTTGACACATGGTTTCTATTGTTTGACACATGGTTTCTATTGTTTGACACATGGTTTCTATTGTTTGACACATGGTTTCTATTGTTGTTTGACACATGGTTTCTATTGTTTGGTAAATAAAATGCAAAGTAGCAAGACCAATACACATAAAAAACTGTATTATTTATAACATTTACAGATTCTCGTCAAAAGTAATGCACCTATAGTGTACAAGTTTGCTTTCAATGCATGGATTCCTCCGAACAAATGGATAGAAAGTTATGGTAAGCATACAGTAGGTTTTATTTCGTTCTGAACCTTGACACAGTCGCCTACACCCATTTCTCAGTTGCAAAAACAAGTATATTCTGCAAGGGGGAGGTTAAGAGCGAATGTGACAATTTTTATTATTCAACGCTCCTAAGCAGTACTTGGGTAGCCTAGACACAGCCAAGTAACACTATGCTTCAGCTTCTTGTGCACAGATGCACTAGACAGGATATATTTACGTGATTAAAGTTAATTTATTTTAGAAAACTTTATCTTAAAAAATTTATCTTAGAAAAATTTAATTAATAAAACTTTATCTTAATAAAGAAAACCTGGGAAACGTCTTCCCATTTTAAGGCCTATGTGGCTTTATTACTTATATCTTTGTTTTCTTTACTTTTTCTTCCTGGTTCAAGTGCTTCCTTGGTTAGAACTCTTAAGAAATAGCCCCCTTCACAGTTCCCTGCGCCATCTTGAAAGGTAGCCGTGCCTTTGCATCGAAGCGAGACGAACGGTGAGCTTGCAATGATAAAGACATGTGAATAATTGACCAAGGTGTTGAAAAAAGGTCTTTATCATTGCAAGCTCACCGTTTATCTCGCTTCGATGAAAAGGAAGGGCTACCTTTCAAGATTGTGCAGGGAACTGTGAAGGGGACTATTAACCGCTCCTAATAAAACCTATACATTCTTACATTATCTTGTTCATTTTTTTTTTCAGGAGGAAAGTAGACCATCACTGTACCAGATGTACATCTTAGAAATATAATTAAAAGAATTTAAAGTGCCTACACCACCTACCTCAATATTTTCAGTATTGATTCTACATAAAGTGAGTATTTGAATGGTAAAAGAATTTCATATGATTCGAGTGATACATCTTGAAGATATCAAAGTTTATATTACCAATATGCTAATAAGTGTGATGTCATTATAGGCAAAATTAAATATACAAAACGTTTCTAGGGCAGCAAAATATTCTGTATATAACATCATTGTCTTACTCATGGTTTATAGAAAACTACTAGCAAATTTTTTCTCTCATATAGTAATCAGTGTTGTAATTTAAAAACGATGAGAAGCAAACTCAAAGTTCTATAATGACATCACACTCATAAACATATTGGAAGCATAAACCTTGATATCTTCAAGATTCATCACTCAAATCATATGAAAATCTTTTACCATTCAAATATCCACTTCATGTAGAATCAATAATGAAAATATTAAGTGAGGTGGAATAGGCACTTTAAAACATAAATGATTAGCATTAAATGTACAGGGATTCACCACGTAATAAATCATGTAAGCTACTGAGAGGAAGATCAAGAACTTTAGTCCTTTCCTTTCTTAGTAGAGTGGGGTCCTTGTATTGTGTTTATAGGAAGCCTACTACTCTTCCCAGTAGACCGAGAAAGTTGTGATTTTTTAATCGCCTTCGTAGCGTCTGTTATGTTATCCGCAAGTACATTTCAAATCGACCACGTGATGCCAATGTTGTACCACGAGGACAAGCTTTTTTACAGCACGTGATTGAAATTTGACTGAATTTTGATCACGTGGTGTAAAAAACTTGTCCTAGTGGTACAACATTTGGCATCACGTGGTCGTCTTTGTGGCATGGGCACGTAGTGGTTTACCACTCACCTCTCACTACTAGCTGTGGTTCGGGGTCGAGCCCCAGCTCATACTGGTTCATATGCGAGTTGAGTTTCTTTGATGTGCTTATATTTCTCTTGCCACGAGGCTAGGGTTTTCCTAGGTTCTCCAGTTTCTTCCCTCCCCAAACATCAACATGTGAGCTGAGTGTCGTATTTCGTAAATACAGAATTGAAGTACAGTAGTAGTGAGTTTGGAGGGAACTTCCCTGAAGAGCGCAAAATCAACTCAAAATCGGGTCGTGTAAATGGTCCTACGACAAACGTACGCGGCCTCAAGACCTTTTTAGACCTTTCGTAGCATTTTAAACCTTTGCTTAAAACCCTAAAACATGCCGTAGAGAGTCATCAATCCCGTGCAATAGATACTAGACCAATACACTTTAGCAGACCCTAATTCCATTGTTTTCTTTTGTGTCTATTTGACTAGAGTGAAGTCACTAAACCCGTGCAATAGATACTAGATTAATACACATTAGTAGACCCTAATTCCATTGTTTTCTTTTGTGTCTATTAGACTAGAGTGAAGTCACTAAACCCGTGCAATAGATATTAGACTAATACACATTAGTAGACCCTATTTCGATTGTTTTCTTTTGTGTTTTTTTTTACTATTACACGTTGACTAATAACTTTTATTATTAAAAGTTGAATGCCTTCACTCTAAAAAACAATGTAATAATAACTTATGATATATATTTTAACAGTATTCCTTCACATATTTAAGGATACTTATTGTTTTAAGTGCGAGTTATTATTATTATCATTATTATCGATCGATAAGTAAGGATATTGATATTGATAATATAAGAAAAGATATTATAATTATTTTTATTATTATCATTATTTTTTTTTTTTTTTTTGACATTCTTTGCCGATGTTGTTCTTCTTAACTACCTTGAGATCGATAACTAACTACGCTTAGTGTTTTCATAACATTGGGATCCCTGTGTCTATACCAAGCCCAGTTGACATAACTTTGTTAATGTTGTCCTTCCTAACTATAATCTGACTTAGTGTTTTTATAAGATCTGGATCCCTGTATTTATAGAAGCATAGCTGATGATGTTGTCCTTTACCATCATGGAACAAACACAGGAATATTACCATCTGCAAGAAAGTTATCCAAGCAAGCATGGTGCCCAGGTTTCTTGCATTTCTGAAAAGTACCGCTCACGTAAGAACTATAGCTATTTTGCATATTTGGTGTGACAGACCATGACTGCGCATGCTTGAGAATTTCTTTTCCATATCGATTTCTCGCAAACATTCCCGGACTAAAAACTGTATTGATCCAATAACCCCTGACTTTTGCTTTGGTGATGCTGTTAGATTTCTGTAAATCAGACGGAAGAAACTGGGGGCAGGTTAAGAATGACATTCCATAAAGTTCAAAAGACATTTCAGCATCTCTAACAATAGCTACTCCCCCAGTCATTAATTTTGTCTTTGGGTCATAATAAGGAGGTTGAAAATTAGTTATGCTATAACCATATTTCTTAAAATGTTCAATTGTCTCTCTGTCACCAAATGTTTTCATACCTGAAGAGAGAACAGCTAGATCTCCATCTATATCCCAAGGAAGAAATCCATCATATTTGACAGTTCCTAAAACTGAGCCACAGTCAAGTTCAAATGAAATATTATGCTGGTCAGAAAATGTCTGTATAAATCGCATCATCTCCGCATACCGTTCTTGGCAGCATACTGGTAATAAATAAGATTTTGATAAATCCTTGGTGCATTTTATGTCAATGTCTTTACATGAGAAGGAGTGTTTTACACCAACCGGAAGCAACACTCGATTCAGTTCCCACTTCCTGGCTAATTCCATCCATACATTTCTGTCCTTTCGTTTTGCAAATGTAGAATAATCTGTTGTAAAGTACATAGCATCTGGACAGCCCATCAAAAGGTGGTCACTCTTAATTAATCCAAGAAAGAGATCCTCAAATATAACTTCATCTTGAAGAGTTGTATCAAAATTTAACAAAGCCTTCTTGGCAACAAAAGGGCCTTGCAAGTAGTCACAAAACATGCATTCATTCCTGGAATAGAAATACCCCTCTTGATATTCTAAAACATAGTTCTTTAGGGTTGTCTGAAAGCATCCCATTTGCCAGTGACCAGATAGGTTGCGGAAAGACCCACCAGCAACACCAACTTTAGGGATTTCACTGACAACACGAATCTGCCTCTCAAGCTGACAAAGCCATGAAAAGTGAACCACATCTCTTGCTATGACTACATAAGGTGTAGAAGCCTTAGAAATCAACAAGTTCCAAGTTGTTGCCGAACGTTGCGCATTACTGATCATAACTACATCCACGTTCTTGTATCCCTTGGAATGCTCTTTCAGATCATTACTTCTCGTTGCTAAGTAAACTTGTACAGTTGGATAAGTGTCTGAAATACCTTTTAAAACATTCTTTACATGTTTTTCATCTTGTTGTGAATATGCTATAGTATTAATAAGGATTGTTATAAGGGATCTGATTGGTTTGGCATCGGTACATTTTATCATTGCCCAACCCTTTTCATAATATGGATAACCTTCCTTGGCCCCCTTGTATATTTCTGGACAAACCTCAACCTTTGTTACCTCTGTATTGTTTGTCACCTCTGTATTATTTGTCACCTCTGTTTTCTTTGTGAATGAAATTAATCTGATTCTTTCATCCAAGCGATGAATAATTTCTTCCAGCTTGAGGATAGTTTTCATATTTGGTGATTTTCCATCCATGTTCATGTCAACCCATAACTGTTGGTGTATTTCCTTGAGGTCTTTGGCGATTTCTTGCTTAAACAAAACCACATCATTCCTATTGGAAATAACAAACTACTCCTCAGTAATAGTAAACATATTTCGAAGTTTAAAAAATAAATCATCATCGGATAAGTGAGTTTTACCGTTTTTCGTAAAGACAAGTATAGTCTTTGACAAGCGAACAAAAGCACAACTTTACTAACTAACCTTCAATCATATTTCTCGCAAAATCGAATAAAGAAGATTTCTTTTCGTTTCTCAGAAGGACTATACTAGTGGAACACTCACGAGAACAAAATAGGCTTTTCCCAAGTCCAGAAAGGAAAGGTTTTACATTAAGTAACTGTATTGGATTGTTTACGTTCTTGGTGCAAAAAAGTTCCAATGGGAATTACTTCGAAACGCTTCCATAAGAATAGTCGAATCTTCGTTAACTTGAAAACGATCTTATGAACTTTAAGAACTTTTAAACCATTTTTTTAAACAACCGTCTGATTTCGCCTATAATGGAATGTATAAAAAATGACATGACGTTACTTTGCTGCTATGGCAACTCCGATCGTGAGAAACTGTATTTCATGTGAAACTTGAATCACTCTCTAGACATGCCATAACATTTTATTTGAAATTAGCTTATTAGCAGCGAAGAATTTCCTGTTCGAACTTTGAAGGTACGCCACAAACAAAACCCCGTCGGGCCACCTTAAGAAAGAGTGGCGCTTGCGTTATGCATATGTCACATTACTAGTCAACTTGTCAGAAAATATTCATTATATCGAAAATTTGAATGAATTTGTCAGGAATTAGGTCATAATCCCTTCCTAGATAATAATCCCCAAAAGTGACCAGTGTGGGAGCACTAAGGGATGGACCATTAGATAATTGTTGGGGGATTGCAGGAATTTTGGTTCCATGATAGTTATTTTTTTGGCTCAACCCTTGCACGTTATTTTATTGCGTACAATTAGATATTTTTCTTCTAGCAGAAGAAGTTGCACGATACTTTTTTTGAGGTTTAAGTGCTTGCTCGAGGGGGGGGGTGGGGATTTACACACCCTCACCCCCCCCCCCATCAACTATCTAATAGTCTGTCCCTTAATGAATGAAGTGGCTCCAATCACATTCACAGACATTAGCATACTGCCCGTAAGGCATGGCAGAGAGGTATAATCCTCTCTCTATCTAGGGGTAAAGATCCCCTAGGCCGCAGGGGGGTCATAATCCCCCAGGGTAATTATTCCCAGAATTACCCTTAGTTTCCATGGTGACGGATACATAAGGGTTATAGGGGCAAAGAGTGACCAGTATGCGACCACTTTAACCCAACCCTTGCTTTATTATAATTATAATAAAATTCTGGAGTATACGTGTAAATCAGCTAAGACTAAGAACTCTGACACTGTCCACCTGCTAACTGTGTAGATCTAAAGTTTATGTCCATAGGTAGCCAGGTTGTCTAAGTAATAATGTACTGTAATGGTTATATATTTTCGGACAAAAAAACAAGTCATCGAGTAAGCTTACTTGGATAAAAAGACAGAGAAGGAATTGAATACAAACATTGTTTTCTTGTTCCAAGTCTATTTCAAGATTCTGAACTTGAAAAGCTCATCGACGATTGTCAAGATAATTAATTAAATTTAACAAATTACTTCCACTTTACAGCTGTAGCAATTGATGAAATATTTTCCCTTTTTAATCAATGGCTACCACACTAAAAAAATAACCAATCAGCGGGCGAGAATTGTAAAAAAGGATTTTACATCATTTTACACATCTTTTATTGCAATTTTTAAAATTTACAGCATCCATGACTATTTTTAAAATAACTTACAAATTTTTCGCGCGCTAACAAGGGAGCACATTAAAATTTTGTTTATGTAAAGAAAATTATTGTTCTTCATTGATCTATCTAGCGCGCAATCCATCATGTTCCTCTTAGTGTTTTGGTTTCGGCCGATCCCAGGCCGATCCTAATGGCTAACGATCGCGTAAGGATGGAATGACGAGTGTAATAGGCAGTCAAATAAAAATGAGTAGGCATGCGCTTTGCTGGCGTTACAAGTCTTTGTACACAGAGCTAAACAAAGCGTAAGCGGTGCAGCCAGCCGTAACAGCACAAGACACGGAACGCGGAAGTCAAGCGTGAATAATCAACAAGCAGCCGTGAGCGAAAATAGTTGTGAGCTTACTTATTTTTATTTGACTACCTTAAAACTCTTCAATTAATATGGAATTAAAGAGAATATTTGTAAAAGATCGAGTTATTCAAAACGAAGTTGTAGCCGTTTCAATGCGGCTAAGTGTGCCAGACCAAAACTACCCACAGCCTCCTTTACCTCATCACTAAATAAATAAAACTAGACCGCATATGTGCGTGAACTCGGGCCTCTTTTTTGACATTGAAAGGGGAAATGTGAAAGCACTGTTATCAATACAACACAAAATGCCACAAATAAGAATAAAGTAATCATAAAAAAAGAATGGATCTTTTTATAGGTTTGATAATACAGCTGATGCAATGAACTGGAAAGCATATCAAAAACCCTGTGTTTTCACTGTTGTTCTGAGTGATATCTCTGAGAATGGATTTGCATTGGAATGATTCAGACAATACTCCATCTATAGAACTTTGAACTTTTGTTTATTTACACACATATAAATGTTTAGAAGTAAGTTTATGTTTATAGTACGATTTGAAATAAAATAAGAGATTTTTTGAGGAAAAGAATTATCAGTGTTGTTCATGGTTATTTTATTTCAGTTATTAATAGTAGGAGGGCCTTAATGAAAACTACTAGGTCTCCAGTCATGTATGTCACCCTCGTTAATTTAAGTTAGTTAATTAATTTATTTATTTGTGTATCTGTCGAAATAGTGTAAACTTTCAAGTCGACAGCCACCTTAATTAATAGTAAAATGATGGGGATGAAATAGTACCATTGTGTAGACCTAAAGCTACCTCAGTCCACAAACATCAATTGTTTTTGGTAAATCTTGTAGTGTCACACTAGGTTTTAGCTAGTTATATCCTCTTGTAGTGTTATGTAATTATTTAAACTCAAATTATGAAGAAATTGTTCCCCCCATGTAATACTGGATTCCAATAGCTATATGGTGTCATATTGAATAGCAAATAGAATAAATTATGATGGAGTCATATCTACAGTTTTCATTATCTACATAATTATGAGCTATGTTTATATGCACAACATTTTAGTTCCAATGTAACATTATTGTGTATGCTTTGAAAATAATGAATCAAGTCATGTAAACATGATAGTTGTATCCTTCTATCATAGTTCCTTGATATACATTTCTCGTACAACTCTCACTATATTGAAGTTCATAATCAGTGTACAGTTAACATTTTTCGTAGTTCAGATTACAAAACAAATGAGAGTTGATAACTAGTAGAACTAGCGTGGACTGCGTCGGTGTTTCCAAATAAAACAGTAGGAACTTGTAGGTAAATTGGATCACCGTGAAAAGCTTTGTGAAACTAAAACTAAATCAGTGAACAGGAATGAGAATCTACGAGTAAAAATGACTCGAATCTCGGTGTAAGCCTAATACGAAGAAATGAAGGTAGCCAACTTTATGAATGTTAATCATAGTTAACTATGATGTTAATTAAACAACGGAAGAACAACGAGTAAGCGCCGCTGAGGGCGTCCATTTTTTTTTAAAAGCTTACACGTTAAAGACGAAGGACCGGCTGCACCAAACTTTTTACGATGTTATTATTGTTTTATATTAAAACTTATACACAACTTACTACATGGTATATACTATATAGTCCCAAAGTATTATAACACTTAGTCATTATTTTATTATAACACTTAGTCATTCATACTTTTAGGACTCTTTTTCATCGATCGAGGTAGTCTCAGAGTTAAATTCTCAACAAAAGCTTACCTTTTAAGATATGGAGCCACCACTAGTAATATCGACAATAAGAAACCAAGAGAAAGAATATAACGATTAAAAAGCCAGGGAAAACTGCGAAAGCGACAGCTTGTACAAAACCTACTAAACTTCATTGCATTAACGTTCACCATGTTGCACACTACTTTGCTCGTTTTGGCCACAGGGAGCCCAATTGTGACAAAAGTACTAGGTAAAAGTGAAAAATCTGCAATATTATTTGGGTTATAGACAAAGGCATTTTGCAAAAAGGTATATAATAAAATCAATCCTTTTTTAGGCTGTCTCATTTCTGCTTTTTCCTTTTCCTTTTTTATTAAGGAGGAAAGTAGACCATGACTGTACCAGATGTATATCTCAGCCATGATCTCAGAATAATATATAAATTTAGGCACTGCCTAAAAGCGGAGCTCCCCATACGGAAGTCACAGGGAGAAAAAATTGGATTTCATCTGCAAGCGATGCGAGATGTTTCCATTGCTGAACCATGTGCGGGGTGGCGATATCCTTCTGTGTAGCTGGGATGTACTCACGTGTGTACGCATACGGAATCTTTATTTGTGGATGGTCATGATTTATGTCTTGAATGAACAGGCCAGTTGCCTTCTTTGTACGTATGGTATTGGAACCAACAATAGTGTTCACCTTTAGATCTAGTTCTGGCGCTGAAACTTGTAACGTGAAGGGTCAAGTGTTGTTTATGGCACTCTTTGCACTCTGGTTGTGTCTCCTTGCACTGGGCTGCCAGATGGGAATCTTGCTTGGCACACTTGAAGCATAATTTGTTTTTAAGAAAAAAGTCTTTTCTCTCAGCAATTGGAAGTTCTCTGAACTTTTTACAAGTGTCTATCGTATGTGTGCTCTTGTTGTGGTAAGGACAGAAGAAGAAGCTGTGTTGCTTTCTGACGTGTACGGGTTTCCTGTGTTGCCTTGTGACGTGTACGGGTTTCCTGTGTTGCCTTGTGACGTGGACGGGATACCATCTGACGTGGACGGGTTTCCTGTGTTGCCTTGTGATGTGACGGGATACCTGTGTTGTCTTCTGACGAGGACGAGTTTCCTGTGTTGCCAAATTCTGACATGTGCCTGTCGATCATGTTTTCGGTGGCGAAAGGTGGGCTTTGTACCATAAATTCCTCGCTTAATGCTTCTTGGTAAACGGTCTCTTGGGCTAAAGTTTCGCTCAGTTCCTTTTGTAATTGCAGTTTAGTTAGCTAGCAATCGCTCTTGTTCCAATATTGCATCATTGTATTTTAGAGAGAGACTGTTCAAGAGCCGCGCGCCTAGCTTTTACCTGGACAAACGACTTAAATTCGAAGCATTACTTGAACGATTTGTTCTACGTGACCTGTAAGATTTCCCGCTGAGGCTAAAAGGTCTGTCGAAAACGAATGAAAGATTATCTTCGAGACCGGATGTTTTGGTCATCGCTGCGTTCTTCATCTTTCCTATCTTTATTATTATTTATTAGGACGCTAATTTCTGTTCTATTATAGACGCGTGGGGTATTGCGCGCAAGATTCATCCATTCGAGTAGTTTTGCTTCAACATTGTCCGCAAGCTCACAAAGTTTTCGTAATTCATAACGTATTTGGTTCTTATCAACTGCATTACCCAGGAATTTCTGGGATTTGTCACAGCTTGATTGAAAGAGTTTGTTTGCTTGTTCTGCGTCCTTTTCTTTTAAGGCAAAATTATATTCAAACCCTTTTTCTGTTAAGATTTTTTCCCGTCGATTTGACTTTCTTTGTTCGCTAAGTTCAGTGCCTAAATCATAGTTAATAATAACTATGATTTAAAGGAGTGCTCTCTGTTGTTTGTTCAACAAACTCGTGGTCGTTCTTATTAGATTGTTCCATTATCATGACAGTGAAGAGTCACACATAATTTCAGTAGTTTATTAAGCGCATCAAATGAGATTTTTTAAAGAAATACTCGTATAGTGGTCTTGAGTATCTACTGTCTACTGTTTCATATCTACTGTCTTGATAATTCTTGACATTCTTGCTGCTTTCAATTCTGACAAAGTTACTCATTAGATCGTAGTTTCTAATAGATTTTTGTCCTTTGTCTTTTCCTGACGAATGCTTTAGAAATCAATAAATGGAACTAACTTACTTGATATAGTAGTTACTAGAATGTTTGCCACGGTTTGCTGTCTTACGAAGGGAAACAGGCGCGTCGTTACTGTTGTTACTTGACGTGTTTTTATGTCGAGATTATAGGCGCTGCTTGAAGTGTTTGCCTATTTTCTGTACTTGTTTTTCATTAAAGAAATTCGACTGTAGCGGATGGCAGCTCCTTGTCGGAGAGATCCGTGAAACTAAATTGAAACCAGGACTAAGACTCTTGAATTCCACAAAGTTTAATAATCTAGTGCATGTTTACTCATCGAATTTCTGTGAGTCTCTGATTTGACCTCACAGCGGGTATGATTACATAAGGTTAAAATCACGTGGTACAATAGTTATTAAAAAACGATACTACGGGAGCTTCCGTTACACTTAATTACGTTTACGTAGGTTTACATCCAGTCAAACTAGACAAGAACAACCGAGACAAAATAGAAATAATGCAATAGGCAATGCAATATACAAATGATGACGAATTTCTTGACAGTAAATTGGCGTTTGTAAATGTTTTTGAATATTTTAAAGCTTTTTTAAAGTGAAAGACAAGGTCTTCATACAATAACGTCTCTCAACAACACAAATTTAAGCTCATTTTTCGTTACCGTTTTTCATTCTCGTTACTGTGATACAGGTCCCAACCAATCACGTCCCGTGTCTTTGTTTTCAATACATGTATCAAAAACGTGATATTTGTACCAGACACATGTATCTTGTCACTTTCTTTACAAATACATGCAGTATTTAATTGAAAGCATGTATTTAAGTGCACGTTCCAAACGCCATTTCATGTATGATATTTGTATAATACATGTATACTACACGTATTTTTGACCGGCATTTTACCTTATAAATTTCTGTATCCAATACCTGTCTCGTGACCGCTTACCTAAGCGTACACGTCGGTTCGAGTTTCGCCTAGGCCACTTCGGCTAGATCCGAAGTTGGTTCGTTAGGTTTCGTTGGTTACAACAAATTGCCACCGTACCTTTCACTTTAATCCAATTATACGAGCAGACGAGACAATAGATTGGCCTTTTCTTTCCTACTCCTGTTCATTCTTGGTTCTTAAAGGGATTTGGATTAGCTCATTTAAAATTATTAACCGACGCTTACGCTTAGGTAAGCAGTCACGAGACAGGTATGTGATGCAGTAGTTCGTTACTAGCCTCCTCCGCAGGCAACTCTATAAACTCTCACATACTGTATCTCTCTAGAGAGCGGGCTTCCATTTACAGCAAAAACCGAGAGTGCTGGGCGCGAGCGAACGGGGGAAAGATAGGGGAGAGTTACCAGCCGAAACTCAAAGACTGTGGACCACGTACCGGTACCGGTTACATTCTCCGATGAGGGTACACATACGTGTATTAGAAGCGCCTGGCTTCGTTGTGGATGTATCCTAGGAAGACTTTCGAGTCCGTGTAGAAGATTACCTCATCGATCTGCATGTCTATTTCAGTCAAGATTCTTTTAACAGCCTGTGCGGCAAGTACTGCACCGTAAAACTCAAGGCGCGGGATACTCGTAGGCTTGATTGGTGCAACTTTGGACTGACCAAACTTTTGTGTACTTCGTTGCGGTCATTTCTCAAGAGAAGGTACACTACAATACCGATTGCTTCTTCGCTTGCAACACAAAAGGAATGGGCTTCAGCTCTGGAGATCAATCCAAAGTCTTCCGGATGAATACAGCGCGGAAGAAAGTAACTCTCAAGGTTTGAAAGCGCGTCTCTCCAGCGTTGCCACTCCTGCGTTTGATCCTTTGGTAGGGGGTCATCCCAGCCCAAGCGGTCGCCATTTGCCTTTTACCCCGGATGTTAACAACCCTTTGGAGGAAGAGGTTTCCCTTCAAGGTGACCGGTACTGCCATACCCATTGGGTCGTAGATTGAGTTGATCACTGAAAGTATCCCTTTTCGGGAATGGATACCTTGAAAGTGAACTTGTCCTCTTGTAAGTTCCATTGGACTCCTAGAGTGCGTTGACTTGGGAGCAAATCTTTGCGCAAGTCTAGATCTCTAACGTCTTTCCCCCTGTCTTGAGCCGGCAGGGCTTCCATTACTTCCACGGAGTTGGAGACCACCTTGTGTACGCGTATGTTTGCGGCTGCTAGTGCTGCTTGTGTGTTTCTCACGAGATTGATCGTCTCTTCTTTTGTGTTGCACGAGATCAGTCCGTCGTAGAAGTTCCTACAGATGAACTCTTTGATCTTCTCGCCATGCTCCTCCTCGCCGTCAAGCGCCGTTTTGCGAAGGCCGTATGTGGCTATGGCGGGACTCGGTCTGTTGCCGAAGAGCTGACCGTCGTCTGATATTCGATGATGCCGTCTGTAGGCTTACTCCGGGTCCTTAAGTCGCCGTAATTTAAAGCAACTTAAGAGGACTTAAGGCGATTTAAGAAATATGATGGAATTTTGGGTAATTTTTTAGGGCGACTTAAAGCGACTTAAGGCGATTTAAGAAGAAAATATGATGATATTTTGGGCATTTTTAGGGCGATTTAAAGCAACTAAGGTGATTTAAAAGAGCAAAGTTATCTTTTTGTAAATAAATAAATAAAATGATTTATCTAATTAAAGGTAAACAAAGGACTGTCTTATTCATACCACTTACGGTATTGGCATTTCTGATCTTATACTGGCACCTGTTAGATACCATAAATGGTATGAATAAGGGTGTTAAAACATCCTAGCATGCTCGCACTAAAGCTAAGAACATAAATTAGTACAAAATATTAAAGTTAGGCTATTTTCTTTTAAGAACCTCAGTAATCTCAGTCAAAAAAGTATTGGTTGGAAAATCAAATATTCTTATTTACCAAAGGCCACATATTTTACCAAGATTGACTTCAAAATACATTAAGACCCATTGAAGTTTAAAACATTATCCATTTTAAAGTTATCTAACATCAAATGACCCAACAAGATAAATAAAACTTAGTATGGCAGCTTATATCAGCGAGGTATTCTGGCTGCTCATATATAGCATATGTCTTAATATTATTTACATATTATATCTGCATATTTTCATATTATGAGTATATATCAGTTTGTTATTATATATATGATTATAGAGTACAAACACTAAAAGTGTGCAACACTTGATGATGATTATGATGATGATGATTTAGCTTTATTACCATAATGTTTCAAAGTTATTTACAATATAATATTGAAACAAGTATTGGTAATAGCTACTCAGTAGTAAATAGTGCTAATTAAACAGTAGAAAACAATAGGATTAGCATAATTTAGCAGTATTTAGTGGTATTTATGTTACACACTTATAGTGTTTGTACTGTAAGTACATTTACATGATATTATATGTCGAGTTTATGCCAGTTTTTCATTATTCATGACTGCTTTTTATTATTCATATGCGAGTGCTCCGCTATTATAGCTAGGTCATTTGCATTGTGGTGTCATGAATCTCTGCTACCAGAATTCTTTTGTTTTGTTCATTTCATCAATTACCTACTTTTCTCATGAGGGAATTTGCAAAGCATTCTGGTAAGGGTGTTCAAATAATGCATGAATGCATGAATAATAGAAGTAATGAAAACAAAAATGCAAAAGATAAGTCTGAAAAGATCAAACTTAAGGCATTTTAAGGCGATTTAAGGCGATTTAAGGCGATTTAAGACGATTTAAGGCGATTTAAGGCGACTTAAGGCGACTTAAGGCGACTTAAGGCGACTTAAGGCGACTTAAGGACCCGGAGTAGGCCTGTCTGTCGAGTGGTTGTTTCTGTACCACAGGAACCGTAGGTAACTTTGGTGTTCGGGCTTGACCTTGAACGAGTGGAACATCTGCTCCACGTCACACATTGCGGCAACGCTGTAGCGTCTGAAGGGTAGAAGTACTCCGAACGAGTTGTTCAAGAGATCTGGGCCTGTTGGGAGCTCTTTATTGAGCGACACTCCGTTGAAATCTGCAGAGGAGTCGAATACCACGCGGATCTACGTAGACTTTTTTGGATGGTAGACTCCGAAATGCGGCAGGCACCTTTCCGTTGTCATCGCGACATTTCGGTTGTGGGTCAGGGACCGTCACTGCATGCTTCTTCTCCAGGATCTTAGCAATGAATTCTAAGTAGTCTTTTTCTATCTGAGGCTTTCTCTTCAGAACTTTCAGGAGTCCGTCAAGGCGGCTCTCCGCTTTTTTCCTGTTGTTGGGCATATTAACGTTCTCTGAGCGAAAAGGTAGTGGCATTACCCAGTTTCCTTCTATGTTATTATGGATATTCTCTTCCATTATTTTCAGAAACTTCCTATAACCTCTATCGAGAGGTTGACTTCGTTATCAGATGAGGTTGTGTGGTACACGTCGTCCTCGATTTTCTTACGTGCGTGGTCACTGAAACTTTCTTTGACTTGGAAGTGGTTCGGGCAAGACAAAGCCTCTACCTCGAAGTTACCGTCTGTGAGGTCACCTGTCGAGGGATGCCATGTTGTAGTGCGCTTCGTAGAGACATAAAATGGGCGGTTTAAGCACACTTGACCCGAGATTGTCCAGCCTAGGTCGAGTTTCTGAGCCCATGGAGCTCCCTTCGGGCCGTTCTTGAAAGCTCTCACCTTCAGCAACTCGGGGGCGTCTCTGCCTATGAGAAGGTGGACTTCCGCTTGACCGTCTGTAGGTGGGATCTCCCTGACGATGCTTTGTAGATGGTCGAACCGTTTTGCTAATTCGGGCGTGGGAATCTCAGTCTTGTACTGTGGAATGTGTGTACACTCTTATAGGGGTGGAAGCTTGAGTTTTTTCCGCTAGCTGTGATCATGACGTCTGCGACTCGGTGACTATAGTTCACTATCTTCTCTCCATTGCACGTCGATAACGAGTATCCCTCTGGTGAGCGGTGGGACTTCAACATGTTCGCCAGTTCCGGTGAGATTAGGGATGCGTTACTTTGATCACCTATAATGGCGTACACTCGATGAAGTTTTTTGGGTCGATTGCTGGCTATATGCGTCGAGGTGCAGTATTTTGCTGCAGGATGTCCCTCACCTTTGACAGACCGACGTGCAGTTGGGCTTGATTTCTTCCTCTTTATCCTTGTGAAGAATGGTCGGGTCAAGGGCGCTAGGGCAAAAATTGGTGTTTTTTTAGCCGTTAGACTGTTATATTGGTGTTTTTTAGACGTTAGAAACTGTTTAAACTGTTACTTATCTGTACTGCTATGTGCTGGCTTGACTTGTTCAGTTTTCCCGTCTATATATACGCCAAAAATATTGCTGTGACCAACGGTTCAATCGTACATAACGAACTACTGTATCCTATACCTGCCTCGTGACCGCTTACGTAAGCGTACGCGTCGGTTAATAAGTTAATAAGTTAATCCAAATCCCCTAGAATAACCATTCTTGGTTTTAATAGAATAATTAGAATAATTCATTCTTGGTTATTCTAGGGGAAAGACGGAAAGACCATAACTAATCCTAGATACAATAATGGTTGTAACCCTCCCTCTGTAATCATCTGATTACAAAAGGGCTTGTTGGATTTACTTAATGAATAACTATGTTTAGTGTTTTGATAAGATTGGGATCCCTGTTTCTATACCAAGCCCAGTTGATTCTTTGCTGATGCTGTTCTTCCTAAATATCATGTGATTGAGGGTTTTGATAAGATTGGGATCCCTGTGTCTATACCAAGCCCAGTTGATTCTTTGCTTATGTTGTTCTTCCTAAATATCATGTGATTGAGTGTTTTGATAAGATTGGGATCCCTGTGTCTATACCAAGCCCAGTTGATTCTTTGCTGATGCTGTTCTTCCTAAATATCATGTGATTGAGTGTTTTTATAAGATTGGGATCCCTAAGTCTATACCAAGCCCAGTTAAAATTTATTTGCTTATGTTGTTCTTCCTAACTATAATCTGACTTAGTGTTTTTATAAGATCTGGATCCCTGTATTTATAGAAGCATAGCTGATGATGTTGTCCTTTACCATCATGGAACAAACACAGGAATATTACCATCTGCAGGAAAATTTTCCAAACAAGCATGGTGTCCAGGTTCCTTGCATTTCTGAAAAGTACCGCTCATGTAGGAACTATAGCTATGTTCCATATTTCCAGTGACAGTCCATGACTGTGCATGCTTTAAAATTTCTTTTCCATATCGATTTCTCGCAAACATACCCGGATTAAAAACCACATTGATCCAATCACCCCTGACTTTTGCTTTGGTGATACTGTTAGATTTCTGTAAATCAGACGGAAGAAACTGGGGGCAGGTTAAGAATGACATTCCATAAAGTTCAGCATACAATTCAGAATCTCTGACAACAGCTACTCCCCCAGTCATTAATTTTGTCTTTGGATCATAATATGGAGGTTTAAAATCAGTTATGCTATAACCATATTTCTTAAAATGTTCAATTGTTTTTCTGTCACCAAATGTTTTCATATCTGAAGAGAGAACAGCTAGATCTCCATCTATATCCCAAGGAAGAAGTCCATCATATTTGACAATTCCTAAAACTGAGCCAGTGTCTAGTTCAAATGAAATATTATGCTGGTCAGAAAATGTCTGTATAAGTCGCATCATCTCCGCATACCGTTCTTGGCAGCATACTGGTAATATAAAAGATTTTGATAAATCCTTGGTGCATTTTATGTCAATGTCTTTACATGAGAAGGAGTGTTTTACACCAACCGGAAGCAACACTCGATTCAGTTCCCACTTCCTGGCTAATTCCATCCATACATTTCTGTCCTTTCGTTTTGCAAATGTAGAATAATCTGTTGTAAAGTACATAGCATCTGGACAGCCCATCAAAAGGTGGTCACTCTTAATTAATCCAAGAAAGAGATCCTCAAATATAACTTCATCTTGAAGAGTTGTATCAAAATTTAACAAAGCCTTCTTGGCAACAAAAGGGCCTTGCAAGTAGTCACAAAACATGCATTCATTCCTGGAATAGAAATACCCCTCTTGATATTCTAAAACATAGTTCTTTAGGGTTGTCTGAAAGCATCCCATTTGCCAGTGACCAGATAGGTTGCGGAAAGACCCACCAGCAACACCAACTTTAGGGATTTCACTGACAACACGAATCTGCCTCTCAAGCTGACAAAGCCATGAAAAGTGAACCACATCTCTTGCTATGACTACATAAGGTGTAGAAGCCTTAGAAATCAACAAGTTCCAAGTTGTTGCCGAACGTTGCGCATTACTGATCATAACTACATCCACGTTCTTGTATCCCTTGGAATGCTCTTTCAGATCATTACTTCTCGTTGCTAAGTAAACTTGTACAGTTGGATAAGTGTCTGAAATACCTTTTAAAACATTCTTTACATGTTTTTCATCTTGTTGTGAATATGCTATAGTATTAATAAGGATTGTTATAAGGGATCTGATTGGTTTGGCATCGGTACATTTTATCATTGCCCAACCCTTTTCATAATATGGATAACCTTCCTTGGCCCCCTTGTATATTTCTGGACAAACCTCAACCTTTGTTACCTCTGTTTTTTTTGTCGATGAACTTAATCTGATTCTTTCATCCAAGCGATGAATAATTTCTTCCAGCTTGAGGACAGTTTTCATATTTGGTGATTTTCCATTGATGTTCATGTCAACCCATAGCTGTTGGTGTATTTCCTTGAGGTCTTTGGCGATTCCTTGCTTAAACAAAACCACATCATACCTAATTGGAAATAACAAACTAATTCTCAATAATATTAAACGAATTACACTGCACACATCAGTGGCTGAGATCCAGGATTCCAAAAGGGCCACCACACTGTCAAGCTGGTAAGATTAGCTTCACAAAAAGGGGGTTGCAATTTTATTCTACTTAAAGTGTGAAGTGCATGATTGGATTCACAAGGTCTTGGATCCACTTATCTTAATTCGGCCCCCTGTGGTGTATTAAGTCAGTCCTTTATAGATAGCCGTAGGAAATAATCTCATAATCAGTAAACAGGAATGAGAATCTACGAGTAAAAATGACTTGAATCTCGGTGAAGGCCTATTACGAGGAAACGAAGGTAGTCAGTTAAGACGTCAGTCACCACCAACAACAGTCTTTCTCAAGACCACACTCACCCGGCCGATCACAACAAACTCGTTTTTATCACGAATCTTGCTTAATTTCTCAATACAAGCTTACCTTTTAATATATGGAACTACAACTAGCAATATCGACAATAAAAAACCAAGAGAAAGAATATAACGATTAAAGAGCCAGGAAAAACTGCGAAGACGACAGCTTGTACAAATCCTACTACTAATCATCATTGCAGTTCACCAACACCGCGTTCAATCGTCTGCGCATGCGTGAAGCTCTATAATCAAAATGGCGGATAATCTTACATGTTTTTCTGGATGAGTAAACTGTTTTCTTCGATCTTATCGGATTGCAGCCCTGTTGCATACGTTGTTTTGTGATTTTCGTCCCCTTTATGTCGTGGAAGATAAGTGAATTACACAAAATGTCCACAGCAGAGGATATTCCTATTGATTTTTTGAAGGAAACCAGAAAATCCGAAGGAAAATGATCTTATATAAGATTGCCGAAGGTGAGTTGATCATGCTTTATTTTACAGGATTGATCGATCGTACTACAGTGCAGATATGTACCGCTGGGATATGATATCTTAAGCCTTTATGTGCTAAGAAGCGTCAGTCAATGAAAATGAATAATTTAATTTTTATGGGTAATGCAGTGTGCTGCAGTTTTCCATAGCCGCGAACTCAGATGTCCTGACAGTAGTTTCAGTGTCTGGATAGACGTGGGGCGTCTGATTTGGCTAGGGTGTAAACCTGTGGTACACAGCTATCATTTTATTATCTACACATATAATTCATGTATAACATACCAGTTGCACTAGGGATATTGGAGGGGAGAGGGTAGAGTGGGAGGGGGGCAGGGGGTGGAATAGATGGTGTTGGGGTGGGAATGTAAATAGGAAATAACTAACAATATTAACTATGGATTTTAAGGGTTTTTATTAGGGTTAGATAGGTGTCTCCAAATAGTTTCTTAATTGTAAGCTAGAAAGAAAGACATGTTAATAAGGTTATTATTATTATTATTATTATTATTATTATTATTATTATTATGTAATATCAATGTCAATGGATTTTGTATGGATATAATTATTTCTTAAGAAAAGTTGCTGTACACAGTTATATATTGTTTATATATTGCTTATATATTGTTTTGCATTTATGGAAAATCCATCTAAATCTTGCAGGGTGGTCTTACCAACCAATGCTCCATAAATTAGTTGCCATGAAGATGACTGTCCATGAGAAGAATGTTATTTGCCTGGCCAATTAAACACACAGACATTTAGCCATTGATGATAATGATGGCTGCTATATTAGGTTCTTGAATAAGTCTTTGCAAAAAGAATGCCAGTGAAGACTGTGGGACAGCTGCATTTGTATTAATAAAATCCACATCAAAAGAATCATCAACAGTAATTCCTTGAAATGAATGATTAGACAGATGTATATCACTGCCTCAGATACGTAAAAGTGAATTGGGCGCCCACCAGTAACTTGATCATGTATGTTGTTGCCCTTTGCGATACAGGATGTGATTACCATTTGCCACAATATTGACATTGTTTGGTCAGGGATTGGTAAAACTATTCTGTTTGCTATATAACACTTTGAAAGAATGATATTGATGAAAGTGCATGCTGTTAAGCCATTCCTTCCATTAAGTGTGGACTGTGATATCTGCTTTTCAGATAACCAGAACTTTCCATATTGAGTTGAAACAGATAATACATGGGCATGATGAGTTCCTAGGCCAGTTATTTATATTATTAGCTGGCAATTGTCCAGCCATAAGAGGAACACTAGGACAGATATAGAAAGTATGGAAATATTGGCCGCGAGGCTCGTAACTCCTGAAACTAAATGAAGAAATGAATCATATTAGTAATAATATAATTAACCTGACGTCGACTTGTCTTGGTTCAAATAACTTTGGTGAATACTGTTAACAGAACTAGTATCTCTCCTACCAACAGTCTCAGCAAAGTAACTTTTTTTCTTGTAGTGGATGCACAAGTGGCGGCCGCACTCGGGAAGAAGAAAAAAAGATACTCTGAGTTTGGAGGGTGTGTCTTGAATAAGATTAAATTTTAATTATTATACACAATTATCTTCGGGGACTTGGGAAGGCTAGAGGAGGAGTATTTCTGTGCGCATTACCACTGCGCATGCGCTTATATTTGGTGGACTACCTGTGGTAAGGGTTGGTCAATATGGCTGACATATCGTTTGGGTGTTCAAAATATATTTCAGCTCTCGGTTGAGTATTCTTACCTTTTCTTAACGAAGATTCATGTAGCACTTCATACTTGACCATAAACCCTGTTTCCTTTCTGCTAAGTTGCTGGTATTTGTCAGACACAAATCTAACAAAGAGATCCCTTCCACCGGAAATGACAGGTCGAGGCACATTTGAAGTAATGCATAATTTCTTCATAAATGTCTGAGTTCTTTTCTTTGCTGCATCAGTGACTTCGATATAATCTTTACAGTTAAAGTCGAAATAGAGTGGGGTCATAAAAGTCAGTTTGACTCGACTGTGGAGAGGTCCTTTGATAGCCCATACGCAATCCATCTGTCCAGAGTAGTGTAAGGGAAATCTTGGGCTGGTTATGATGCCTGATGAATTCTTTAGTAGAGTGTAGCTGAAGCAGTGATCTGTTAGTTAGATATTTGTATTGTTTGTATTAGCATATCTTATTCAGTTCTTTGCATTCTATATTTTGGTGTTGGTTTATATGGGTGTCTCAACTATAAACTGTATGAAAAACGGTATTTTCCTCAATATCCTTTTTTGTCTGTCTTTCCTTATCATTCTTTCCTTCTTTTTTCTCTTTTTATTCTTTCCCAATTGCAATCGTTTCTTTCTTCTATGGAATTTAACTCCTCTTTCCATTTCATAATCCATTCCATTCCATTTCATAGTTCATTCTCATTGCCGAGCAATATTTCCAAGACCCTTTAGTAAACCTACTGTGGCTAAGGGACGGCATTCAACAAGTTAGAGTTGCTGAATAAGAAAAACGAGTTTCTGCAGTTAAGAAACGAATTGCTGCAAGTTAAACGATAACTGCACCACGCATGGCTCTAATTAGGTAATTAATTAGCGCCCTGGCACCACGCGCGGAGCAGTTTGCCGATTAGGACTAAGTTCTCTAGCTTAGCTTAATTTTTAAAAGGTAATAGTTTAATTTCTATTTGACATATTTTTCTTTCCTCTGAACAGAATATGAACGACTCTCTACGTTTGCTAATTAGAAAAATTGCTAATGATGACAGACTGCCCGGCAGATTTTAAGTTTTTATGTAGATGCCACGATGATAGCCACGATAGCTCTGAAGATACGATGAGTTTGGTGCGGAGAAGTAGTGAATACGAACGACTCTCTTCGTGGCACTTGCATGCACCAATTAGTTATTATTGCAACAACTCGTCAAACATGAAGCAACTCCGTTTCTTATTTGCAGCAACTGGTCAAACATAAACGACTCGTCACAACTCATATATGCAGCAACTCGTCTTGCATGCAGCATCTCATTTCTCATTTGCAGCAACTCGTCTTTCTTACTTGCAGCATTCGGCTAACCTGCTGCATGACCCTTTTAAGCCACCGTACAAACGTACTTACTCTTAACAGAGTCAATAATTGCATAGTCTGCTCTAAATCCTCGACGACTCTCTTGAGAATCACTGAAAAATTTAAGAAAGACTTTTCCCCCAGTTATGTAAATCGGCGATGGCCTGATAAATCCGCAGTACCTTCCATACGAATACTGACGCCCATTACTCTCAGTCAAGACCTCTAGGAAATCACATTTACAATCCACTGAGCAGCCTTCGATTTGGAACTCATTTGTGTTGAACGTGATGAGCACGTGCTTGGCACGTGGTACATCGATAGTCCACGAGCACAGTTTACTGTTACCATGACTGTAAGGATAGTCTGGAGTTGAGATTGTTCCTGTTTTTCCTTTGAGTTCGGCACGAACTGGACATGGTCCTGCAATATATACATATATTCTATTTTTTTTCTGTTTTAAAGCCACTTAAAAAATATTGCAATTGTGTAAACCAAACTTCCTTTAGTAGTATATAGAACTGTATATAGGCATACACCTTAAACTTCGAACACACGGTGCATAGTTTTAAGGAATGTCACACTCAGCAGCTTCTCAACAAAACCGCTATGAATTGAGCAAAGCAAAACTGCATTTCATTTGCTAAAATCATCACGCCATTTCCAACAACTTTGCAGGAAATATTCACACAATAAAACTTGTTGCGCTCATTGTTGTAGAGGTATGCATTTGTTACCTATTGTACTTTTGCAACCTTGCGCGTAACAGTTGAGGTGGACATAAGGTGCATTTTCAGTGGAGTGCAACCTCGTGTCCAAAAATAACCATGCAAATGATGCATACAAACAGAATTTATCAAAAGTATCACGAACGGCGTTATCAGTGAATAGACCTCGGTTCGGGCGTAATGTTTTCCCATTTCAGACTATGTGTCATTTCCTAGAGTATTATTTCGTTGTTTAACCTACAGGAGAAGACACATGAATATGGATTCAACCCAAACAAAGAAACTTATTTTCAAGGGAATGACATGTGGTCTGAAATATGAAAACGTTAAATCAAACTCAAGGTAAAGAGGTGTGTTTAGTACTCGGTTTGACTATATTATTATCGTAACAAAATCATTCAGTAATATAAGTAATAAAATAATAATTCAGTCACGCAGACCGACATTCTACTTTGGTTTTGGAATAACTTAGTATCTAGTACCCATCTTCTATGTCTTTCGCTCCGACAATAAATAAGAACTACACATACGTACCTTCGCTTAATTGTACGCTCGCATACTTTGCAACAAAATCAAATTGTTCGCTGGAATTCATATTCAAAACCACAGTGAGATGTCGACCCACAGAATAAATAGGCTTAAGGGCTGACGAGGTTAGCTTTGGATTGCAATACCGACCGAGCATCTGTGACTCTACGTTCTTGCCTTCCATTACTTCAACGTGATTGTCCACACAGGCAAGAGAGTTGTTGACACGGAGAATAAGGAAGGTGAGTTTGACTCGGTGTTGTTTAGGGGCAGTTAGTAACCATGTGCAAGTAGTGATGTTATCTTTTGGTGCTGGGACTGCGATAATTCCATTTCGTCTTGTAACACGAAGACTGTTTCTTAAAGGGTGACACTCTAGAAAGGCAACAAGGAAGAAATTGTGAAGAAGAAAGTTTTAAAACTGCTTTTAAAATGCGCAAAATATTGTCAACTTAGTTTTTCATGTCCCAACTTGGGTTACAGTTGGATGATTAATAATAATTTAATACTTTAATAATTTTGTAATTTAATACTTATATTAAGTATTTTCAAAATAGGGAGATGCTCACATTAAGGCACAATTACGGTATTAAATCCTATGAATTTCAACGGGGAACGAAAAGCACTCACTAGTAACAAATGCGGACGAGAAAGCGTCCTTACCCCCTTACCTGCACTTCTAACTACGCATGTGTCGATAAACAAATCCCTACCGCTGACCTTATGATCGCCGTCAAGGTACATCTGCACCAAGTCTATCGTTGTCTCGGGTAGTTTACTCCAACGGATTGTAACAGATGCATTATATATACAGCCTACAAACATATCACTAGCATCTCCTCCGATGAACACTCCATCGGGTTTACTCAGCGAAGGCTTCTGTATAATCTCTTGTTCAACATGTTTATACAAATCACCGCTGTCCACACGGTAGTAAACATCGCGGTTGAGTCGACACAAATAGACAGAGTGTTTATGTCCGTCACAGACGTTATCTGTACCAGTGGCGTTCAACTCAAGTTTAAATTTCCCATCAAGTATATTATACTCAAAGAAGAGCTTCCCCGAGGGTTCTAGCTTGAACGAATAGTAATGTTGCTGCGTATCTCTGCTTGGGATGTCGAGGATTTTACCACCGCAATTCGATGTTGAGAAAACAAGGTGAATGACAATGTCCGTGGAAGTCTCGGTCTTGGGGAATATATACTGAAGACTGCTGGTGCTGGTACGGAACAGCAAGGGCCCTACGATATGAAGCATATTAAAACACTGATTTTGGGTTATAAAATATCTTCATAATGACTGGAATCAAAAGCGCTCGAAATTTTACTAATGGGATCATTACCTTGAGTAAGTTGCCCCTGGACTCCATTAAGTATACCTAAAAAAACACGTTGATTTTAAACTGAGTTACTTTATTTATATATTTCATAATTAGTAATTAGGTTGAGGACAAAACTGGGTCGAGATGACATGCAAAGTATTGTGGGACTATTTTAGGGGACATAATAGATGCCATCTTCAAAATGTCACCTATGACCCCAACATATTATTGCAATGGCAACTCGACCCTGTTTTTTTTTTCATCCTCGGAAACTTTATTGGAATGTAGCTGTTATCCTGGCTTTTTGTTCCTTTGAATTTGGAATTGAAATTCTCTGTTCAGAGAAGTTATGACGGCTGGAATAAAATAATCTGCGCACTCTTGGTTAAACCAACATTCAAATTCTACACCAATTTTCATTTTGTGTTTTTACTGCGGTTATATTTTCAATGATTTAACAAGTGATTTAGTCATGTCACATGAAAGATTAATCATTCAAAATGCAAACATGATTTTCTCGACCATACTTTTTTCTAATTTATTCTTAAATGTGTGAAATTTCGGGATGGATTTTAAGTGATGTTTGAATTGGGCCTCGAGCTATCCATAACAAGAATCCCATTTTAAAGTGATTCATATATGTCTTGAATTCAAAAACTGCTACGATTGGTTGTGGATTGAATTTTTACTGAAATATCGCTTTTTGAACGAACTTTAATTACAAGCAAAAAGGCGCGCTTGATTACGACCATAAAAATTATATCTTTATTTTCAATGTTTTCTAATTTTGGAATATTATTCATGCGCGCACTTCCTACTTAACTCTAACATCCTCAAAGTGTTCTTCTCTTTTTTTTTTTAATGCTTTTTGCCACTTCCCCGGTCTTTTTTCATTTTTCTCAGTCATATTTCTTTTTCTCGTTTTTCTCATTTCCTCCCTTATTTATTTCTCTTTTCCTCCTTTTTTTTCTTCTCGTTTTTCTTTTTGCCCAGAGCCTCACACTATTTTGTCAGCCGTCTAAATCCTATTTCCATGTAAGTTGAATTCCAAAATGTTTTGGATTAAGGAAGCTAGCATTAAAAAGCAATGGTGTCTCATTATCTCTGGGCATAATCGGCGTGGTATGCTGGGCTATGCATAACAGATGGCTCACTGTTATTTAAATTAATGTTTTTTTACTCTGCCTGAAAGATAGCTAACTTTAGTTGTATACAAATACTTTGAATTATAACTCAAAAAATGGAATCGACTTATATCGACAATGGAATATGCACTCCAGTTGCTCATTAGACAAAGCTGAACTATTGACTTAGGAGTTCTATTTAATGTTTTTATTTAATATTTTACTCTCAACGCACCGCATACAGTATTCGTCCTCTGTCACAGTAGACAAGAACAATTTGTAAAAATCATTATTACGATTATTTTCTATAAGATAAAAATTCGTGTTTCTGGGAAATTTGCCGACATTTTGTTATTCACACCACACAGTCAGAATAAAGAGTACTGCGGATTTATTCTTTCATATAACATTTTGAGTCTTATAATATAAAATCGAGAAATTTGGTAAATCAGTATTTGCATTATGATATTGAAGACTTTGAATTGGTCGTGGGTTCTTTGTGATTCTCCCGCCAGACGATCAGAAACTCATAGACGCAGATACAATAGGATCAGAGGTATAAGCTTCTATATTATGCTATAACCGCTGTGGTGTTACTCCTGTAAAGATGTGAAGCACATTGGGTACAAAGATCGGAGTAAAAGACTGATCTGAAGATACTCACCAATCATCAAGGAAATAGTGAGAACTTGACATTCTATGCTGATCACCATTTTTGAGTTTTATTCAATGTAGCGGGAAGGAATGCAACATACCAAAAATAATGCAGACTTTTTTACAGATGAAGGGCAAACATCGAGTCGATTAATGGTATCGAAATATAAGATTTCTTGTTGGACCCGGAAACCGAAACTAGCTCACATTAATAGTAAATGCTCTGCTTTTTATGTATTGGCCGCCAGACCTGAATTAATAATGCAATGTTCATGCTTGCCTTCCCTTGAGCCCATAGCGGTATATCATGAAATATTCACTTTTATCTATAAATAATATGTAAACAATTTTTAACTAGAAAAATTTACCCTAAATTCTCTGCGCATGCGCTTACTTGTTGTATGCTGTCCTGGTACTCAGAGCTTCTCACTATAATAATGATAATTTTAATAATTTAATACTTATATTGCGCGTGTTACATAGGAAGATGCTCACACGCGTATTACAAACTAAAATAGAAATATAAAGATATAAATTATAATCTGAATATAACATGCATCAACACCAAAGCAGCGCAAGAGCTGTATGTCTTGGGGGATTTGAACTGTGATTTAATCAATAGTAATACGAGTACACAGGCTCGTCAACTAAGACATACTTCTGAGTTATTTCAGTTACATCAACTAATTACTGAACCAACAAGAATCACCCAAAGAAGCAAAACATTGATTGATATCATTCTTACAAACACTCCAAACAGGGTTGCCCAGAGCGGTGTTATACACCTCTCTTTGAGTGACCACAGCCTGGTGTATGCTATACGCAAGATAGCTATACCAACAAATCATAAGCACAAAATAATAACATTTAGAACTTTCAAAAATTTTGATGCAAACAATTTTCGTAGGGACTTGGCGTCACTCCCTTGGGATAGCCTGAATGATTTAAAGGACCCAAATGATATGTGGTTAAAATGGAAAGAATTGTTTCTATCTATTATTGAATTGCACGCACCGTTAAAGCGGAAGCGCATAAGAAATAGAAGGACGCCTTGGTTGACAATTGAAATACGAAAATTGATGCTCGAACGTGACAAACTAAAACAAATAGCAATAAAGACAAACCAAAATAATGGCTGGGAAAAATACAAACCAAGTAAAAACCGAGTAAATACGGTAGCCCACAAGTGCACACCGAATTCCAAACTTCACACCGAATTCCAAACTCCACACCGAATTCAAAACTCTCACACCGAATTCCAAACACTCACACCGAATTCCAAACACTCACACCGAATTCCAAACACTCACATCGAATTCCAAACACTCACACCGATTTCCAAACACTCACACCGAATTCAAAATACTCACACCGAATTCCAAACACTCACACCGAATTCAAAATACTCACACCGAATTCCAAACACTCACACCGAATTCAAAATACTCACACCGAATTCAAAACCGTGAAAGCCTGGATACTTGCTGACTCCTTTCCGACAGACTGTCTAGACTCTTCCACAGTCCTCTCGCTTGGCAGTTGCACTCTCCACGTCAAGATCAGCAAGATCAACAACATAGGTTCGCACGTGCTACAACCGTGTATTGGGAATCCATAGGGTTTGAGTTTGTCGTACCCATCCATATGCCAGCAGTAGTTGGGTCCCTGGTTTACATAAACTCTCCTTTTGAGTAGAGGTCTAGTTCTGGCTTAACACTCCTCGGGATCCATTTCACGTAAGAGATTTTCAACTACATGCCTTGTTACCTGGAATCCCTCAAGACGTAACGTATGCCACATACTTTTTTATCCACCCATACACCCTGGACCATCCAATTCTAGCTGAATTCTTGCTCTTATTTCGTTTTCGAGCCAACCGACCTTCGACGAAGCCCAAGAGCATTTAGCCTGCTCTTGAGAGTCCTAAACTCATAGCAATATCATGATAACATCTCTAAGATCACTCTGTAATTGCAGCCCTCCGCAAAATAGTATCGAATGGTAATTTCTTCTAAATTGAGGCAGTTGCCACAAGAAATACAGAAGTTATCACCCAAAAACACTTTTCCTTTACAACTATTTCACGATAAAACTGAAGACGCCATATTTTCCTATGCCCTCCTCTTAGACTCTACCACAGTCCCTCCCCAACCAAGTATCCAGGCTTTCACGGTTTTGAATTCGGTGTGAGTATTTTGAATTCAGTGTGAGTGTTTGGAATTCAGTGTGAGTGTTTGGAATTCGGTGTGAGTATTTTGAATTCGGTGTGAGTGTTTGGAATTCGGTGTGAGTGTTTGGAATTCGATGTGAGTGTTTGGAATTCGGTGTGAGTGTTTGGAATTCGGTGTGAGTGTTTTGAATTCAGTGTGAGTGTTTAGAATTTGGTGTGAGTTTTTGAAACATGAGGTGTGAGCGGTTGGAATTCGATGACAGTGTTTTGAATTCGGTGCGAGCGTTTTGAATTCGGTGTGGAGTTTGGAATTCGGTGTGCACTTGTGGGCCACCGTAAGTAAACAATGAAATCAAAAAAGCTAAGAAGAAATACTATGAAACTCACTTTTCACAAATCTCAAGAAATTCGAGCGAAGTTTGGAAAACAATAAATGAAGTCTTATCTCGAAAAAGTAAAGACAAAACTCGCATAACCTCCTTAAAGAGCGGGGAAAACACTATTTGTGATTTTCAAGAAATCTCTGAGCTTTTTAACGCTCATTTTTCTGAAATAGGGACAAAGCTAGCCGGTACAATCCCGGAAGGACCACTAAGCTTTAACTATTACCTAAATAAAGCAAACTCGACCTTTAAATTACAACACACGACTTCTGATGAATTATCTAAGATCTTAAACTCTATATCAAGTAATAAGGCAACGGGCTTAGACGGCATATCTGTGCGCTTGATAAAGGAAGGTGCTCCAATTATTATTAATCCCTTAGTTAAGATTTTCAATCAATCTATAGACAGTGGTATTTTTCCAAATGACCTTAAACTCGCCAAGGTAACTCCTATTCATAAAGCAAATGATAGAGATGATTTAAACAATTATCGCCCTATCTCAGTACTTCCTGCCATTGCTAAACTTTTCGAAAGAATTGTCTTCAACCAGTTATATACTTATCTTAGTTCAAATAACCTGCTCTCTGAAAAACAATCAGGTTTTAGACCACAGCACTCAACGACTACTGCTCTGCTGGAACTTACAACTGAATGGCTTACAAATATAGATGAAGGGAAGATTAGCTGTATCACCTTCCTTGATTTTACGAAAGCGTTTGATACAGTTAATCACTCTATCCTTCTCCATAAATTAGCTAATTACGGCATTGCAGAAAATTCATTGAAGTGGTTTAAATCCTATTTAACTGAGCGAAGACAGAGATGCAACGTGAATAATACATTATCTACTATAAAACAAACCCTTTGTGGAATTCCCCAAGGGTCAATCCTAGGGCCATTATTATTCATATTGTATATTAATGATTTACCAAATAGTGTACATTTTTCAAGTACAAGAATGTACGCGGACGACACAAGCCTCACGGCTTGTAATACTTCCGTAAAATCTTTATCTGAGCAGATCAATTCTGATATTATTAGCATATCCAACTGGTTGATGGCAAATAGATTAAGCCTTAATTCAACAAAGACTGAATATATGTTTATTGGGTCTGACGACAAATTACGTCAAATAAGTTCCAAACCACATGTTTACCTTGAAGGTAAACAAATCGCACGTGTCCAAACAGCCAAAACCCTGGGGGTTGTAATCGACCAACGCCTGTCCTGGGCTGACCATGTCGATCATATATGTAAAAAAGTTTCATCAGGCCTGGCTGGCCTTAGACAGGTTCGTGATTACGTCCCCCAGGAGACGGCGATTGCAATATATAATTCGCTGATAACTCCTTGGTTTGACTACTGCGATGTGGTTTGGGATAATTTACCAAAAACATCAGCTGACAGACTCCAAAAAATGCAAAATCGCGCAGGCCGAATTATAACTAAGAGTAATTATGAAACTAGGTCGCGCGACATTTTAATGTCTCTAGGATGGGAAAATCTTCAAAACAGGCGGAAGAAACATAAAGCCACAATAATGTACAAGACTTTGAATGCTCTTGCACCTCAAAGTTTAAGAGACCGCTTTGAGTATCAAACTACAAAATATAATTTGCGGAAGGGAGAAAAGTGTTTAAAATTATCGAAACCAAACACTGAGTACCTCAAACGTGCGTTCTCCTATGAAGGTGCAAAAGCATGGAACTCTTTGCCTTCAGATATTAAGTCAGCTAGAAGTATAAGGGAATTTAAAAGAAAGCTTTCTTCTGTTGGACTCTCATAAACTTTTTTAGCTGTCTAAATTGTATTCTTATTTAACTCGACATTCTTGTAAAGCAATTTTTATATTGATAGAATTTGTTTTCGAGTATAAATAAAGTATCACTCACTCACTCACTCACTCACTCTGTCTGCCTGTCTGTCTGTCTGTCTGTCTGTCTGTCTGTCTGTCTGTCTGTCTGTCTGTCTGTCTGTCTGTCTGTCTGTCTGTCTGTCTGTCTGTCTGTCTTTCTGTTTCTTTCTTTCTTTCTTTCTGGTAGATTTTTACTGAAGTCTTTAGTATATTCCATTAATTTTAACATCAACAGCCATTCAGTAATCAGATTACGGTATTTAGTATTAGTTCATCCGGGCACTAACGAGCAATACACCCCATGTATGAAGATTATCGTATTCAATTCTCTCTAACTCTATAAAATTGCTTTTTCCATTGCCAATATCTTTTCATTCATGATTATCGATGAATTTATCTTTAATTAATAATAAGTGCTAATCTTAAGTCATTTTCTGCCAGCAAATTACTTTGGATTTGCATGGTCTGCCTTTGAAGTTCAGTGCAACTGAAAACCAATTATTTACAATAATAGCTTCCTCTCAAAGTCTTAAGCTTTAGAAATATTACAAGAGTGAAAAGACGTTGCAAACAAGTCAGTTTCTATAGAATGGACACGAGTTAGCAAAATTGCTTTACAAATCATGAACCAATCAAAACTTGTTTAGCTATCGATTCTTGTGCAGGTTTTAGGGATTTGTCGTCTTACTGAACTAATCTTATTGGAATCTGACAAAAAACTCTAACTTTGGGCTTCTTAATTTAAAGTCGGATTAATCGATACAGAAAAGGTAGCCAGGCTTTTGGCATTATTTATAAGGATTTAGAGATGAAACGCAGTGGTATTTTGGAGTCAGTTTTCGCCAGACATTTGGCTTAATTGGCTTTCTTTATTCTCTTTTTCGATAATACTAAATTATCGGCTTTGTTGTTGTTGTTGTTGTTGTTTTGTGAGCAGTTTGAGTGAAATAAGTCATAAGAAGAAAGTGTTTGGCGATCCGGGCAGCGTCGATAATCATACCAGAGTTTATCTTGACATATTACACTCTGCACATTCCATGCGAGATGCTGTTTAGGTTATAATCTTTTCTACTTTCTGATATGGTGAAGTGGGAATGAGATTAGGAAGTCTAGTTCAAAAGCTTAGGTTTTTGGCCTGTTAAGATTTAATACGGAACAAGATGGACTGTCCATCAAATCCTAGGAAGATTAGTAGAAAGGTTCAGTGATAATGAAAATAAAAAGGTCGACCGAACGGAATAAAGGCAGAAGCGCAAGGACTTACAATCTGGTCCATAGCGGTTTGAATTCATTGTCAGTACTCCGTCAAATGATAGTTCTTGAACACGCTAAAAAAAATGGAGAACAAATCGGACTTGAGTAAATCAAAATACAGCGTTACAAGATAGAGGAAGACGAATCAAATTACATTACAAGCAAGAGGAAGACGAATCTTGAACTGAAAGTCTTGCTTCCAGTTCAGCCTCGTTGCCTTGCTGCTTTGCTTATTTGTCTACTTTGAACAGAAAGCATAAATCGTAAGGTGATTGTCCGTCAACTTGGCTATGAAGGGCCTTATGGGTAAAATAACCTTCTTAGGTAAGTCAAACTCAGTATTTCATTTCTGTTTTATTCAGGCTGGCATTCAGGCTCATGCTGCATGGTGTCTATATATATACACCGAGTCGCTAAAACTTTGACACTTTAACGATATATATACATATATGTGTATCCCCCATTTTTCTATTGTCTTACCTGAATTTTCAAGGAAAGACAATAGCAAAAAGCGGGATACATATCTATGTATATATATCGCTAAATTGTCAATATATAAATATATATATTTGTTTTGTTTTGTTTTTATTTGTTTGTTTGAGAAGAAAAAGTCAAGACAACATTTTTCTCGACAAGCCTGGGAAAAAAAAGAAAAATGCTCTTGACTTTTTCTTTTCAAACAAATATTCTGCTCTACTTCTATGGAACATTCATTGATTCACAGATTTCTTATATATATAAATATAAGATCATGATATATGTAAAGCTATTATCTTGTTTGACATGCATCTGCATTAGTGAGCCCAGTGTAACCACAAACACGTACTGTCACTGGAGCTGATTAGTGGATAGGTAGTAATGGCTTTGATGTTCTTTGATATATCATGTTTTGATTTCGTAGGTGAAAGATTTCTAAGGTTATGACGTTAATATTATTGACGCTTCCATTTTTTTCACTCCTTTTTTCGCGCTGACTCGTAATTTCTCAAAATGCGTCAGTTGTCGTAAATATATCTCATTTATGAGTTTTGGACTTTGAAGTTTAAAGTTTATAAAAAAGTAAACACACATAGTTAAGAGTACAGCCGAAAAGCCCGGCCTCTACATGTTTTTAGCAATATCCGTTCGAGTTCATCACTGTCCATATTCTTCTCGTCAGTCTCAGTCGTAAATGATAAGACAGGTGATCTTGATAGAAATAAGCAAGGGCGTGAAACTACTTAAATTATATTGTATACATAAGCTATATATAGACAATCCCGTTTTGAAAATGGAGCAGTTAACAAAAATAAACAACTCAGAAGCTTGCCCCATCCATATTTAATAAACAAATCTGAATCAAAGCTGGCAAATATCCCTCCCTTTAAGAAATCTCGTAGCTTAGATTTATTTTACCTTATATTAAGCACGGGAAACACTCTACAAATAATTACACGCACTCACTAAGCTTCTGCATGAGGAAAGAGACTAAGTAAGCTGTTACAATGGCATTTCTCCGCCTACTCCTTAAGAACACTTTTCCTGATTTGATATTTATTGTACATGGTCTATTGTCTCATTACCATCGTTATGATTGCGTTATGATTCCATTAGCAGTCAACTGACAGTGTTTATAAACTGTGAGAGAGTTTGGTGTCAACACAAGTCTGGCTACCGACCGTTAAACTAAAGACTTTTCCATTTCGATAAGACCCAACTTATCTTCACTCTCTGACACCAGATTGCACTAAGCTTGATTGTATAAGGTACTCATTGGATTGCATTGTTCAAATAACTGATGTTTCGCTCCAGATTTTAGTAATTCAAGATCTAATGAGATACATAAAAAAGAATGAAGGGGGAAAATAATCTAGCGCATTTCCCTTTTCCTGTGTAGAAGTAATCTTAACGAAAGAGGAAGATTATCGTTATGATCGTCTTTATCAATGATATCAAGACTAATGTATTAATATATTATCAAAAGATATTAATAGATCCTTGTGCTACTCGGAACGCAGTACCGCTAATGTTAGTTACCATCATCTATCAAAGGTCAATAGATTTATCTTCAATATATATAGTATATATATAGAAAACTAAACGATATATACATAGTATATCTCTTTAGTTATCAGTAATTATATATATATACCAACAAAGCTATCATGGATATCTGGGGGAGGGAAGGGGAATGTAGGCTTAATCCTATAATACTATAGCTAGATGGTCATAATTTTTGTCAGCTTGAAATACATATGTTATTGTTAAGTTTTTTCTTGGTTTCCTATGGAAATGTCACCGATACACGTACTAGATCCAGTGAGTCAGTCCGCGTCGCGGTACTTGCAAATGGCAGACAGCATACATCAACTATCTCGTCCTCTGCCGCAACTTATCAAGCATGGTAATGTGTGATAGGGCAAGATAAAAACACTAATTCCCTAAGCCTAACCTATTACTGCGCGATTTAACTCTAATCCTTCCATGGAGCTTGCCCTGGCTCTTTTAATAAGCTTACCTTGGCGGAAATCCAAACTTAAAAAGGATCGAGAATGAACGTATTGGAGAGAGTTGACTAATTGGACTTGTATAAGTCGCTAAGGATTGTTAAAAATGTTCTGCTAGGACTGATCAGTTAGTGGAGCCTCAGCTGCCGTATTGACGAACCTTTTAGCTTTAGGATTAAAGAAACAAAAGACATTATCAAAAGATTAGTGGCATGGCAATATACAGCCACCCAGCCATTACCAGTGATATAAACATGCATTTATAATTAAAACCCTTTAGATTCAAAAGGCAGGCTATCTTGTTATCTTTATACTTCGCGATATAAAAATCAATGAAAATGAAACTGTTTTTTTAATTTAATTTTTTTATTTAGTGGTTTTGAGTTAATTGGTTTTGTTGTGTTTTTAGGATAGTTTTAGATAGACTAGTGTTATTTGTTCGTTATAATTTTTTGTTTTGCTTTGTTTCATCGTTTCTTTTTGTTCTTTTTGGCTTGTTTGTCTTTGAAGGAGCAAAAAAAAAAAAAAAAAAAGGTAAATAAACAATAACTAATCATGGATTATTAATATTCCATAACATACTTTATAATTTGTCTGTCATATAATAGCGCTATTGTGGTTTAGTCTTCGACTATTGTACATGTAGTGATAAACCAAGAAGCCTTCCATACTTAATGAACGCAAGTCAATTAGCAGTCGACTGACCAGAGGGCACGATTACACGAAGATCTCTTTGTCTCGATAGAAATTGTAAAATAATATCCCGAGTACCTGTGCTTCTTGGACTTATTTAACGGAAAAAGATGCATATCACATTTTCTAGTCTCTTTAAGCTTTTTAGTCTAAAACCTGCTGGGGTAGGACGAAGAGGATTATTAACCATAATATAGTAAGGTGCTTTTTTGTGTGCTTGGTATAATCTTTAAATATATAAATTATTTGTCCTCAAGCTAATTTTCTCGGGGACATTACTAGCTCTAGGCAGGATTCGAACACGTGACCTCCAGTCTCGCGGTCAGCAGTCGCTAATAGTGTTTGCTTTGCATATAATTCCCGCCCCGACTCCTCCCCTCGATCGCGATCGCCTTTGCTTTTTCATTGCCATCCACTCTTTAACTTACTTCTGCCGCCCCCTCTGTAGAATATAATTTAGTACTAAAGTAATTTGTGATTAATTAATATACATGATATTGTATCAATATTTCAAACCTCCTAGGGGCATTATCAGTCACAGCAGATGACATGGCCGTTGCCAAAGACTTCAAAGAGCATCAAATTGCTCATCAATCTTGGTAACCATACTCTTATTTTCATTGCGGTTTTTGTTTTGAGAGTATTGTGACTAAATTAGCCGTCTCGTTCAATCAAGAATATAGAAAGCGTTAAAAAAACGACTCATTTAGGCAGCAGAAATTTATGACCAAAATGGTGTTGAAGAGTCAATAAATCTCAATGTCATCTTGCTATTGTTCGATAGCCAGCGTTGTATATCAATACATTGAAGCTAACTTGTCATGGTTTATGCAATATTGGCATTTATATTTATTGTTAATGATTAATTAGTTGATATTCGCTACTCGTTAATCATGTTTATTGAGTTAATGTTTTGAGATGGCGCCTCATTGGCTGACATGGTCTATGATCACCTTTCTTGGCGTAAAGCTTGAACTAAAATAATATATTGATAATTTGTCGAAAAAGCACGTGTCGATTCATTCACGAGTGGTTTGCTAGGACCAGTTACAAAAAAAATTTCATTCATTCATTCCTTTATTTATTCATTTATCCACTGCATTTCATTTATTAACTCAGTCGTTAAATTATTGATTGATTGATTGATTGATTGATTAGGTTATTTATTCATTGCTATTTTCAGTCTTTTTATCATATAAGTTAAATTTTTTCCTCTAGATTGTCTTTTTCGTGTGTATTCCCGTCTTTTCAATTCTTTTTATCCGTGCGTCAATTTTCCCTCCATATTTATGATCTTTATCATAGCAATGATGCCCAAATATTCCTATCTTATTTTTTTCATAGTACTCTGAATTAATTTCCATCTAACTTATTGATCTGTGTCCACGTCGCAAGCGCAAAAAGTAGGCTTACAATGACCTATCAAGTGCTTGAATTTCAGTTCTATAGCCCGAGGTTGAATTGCTGTGATCAAGCGACAGAGACAGATTCACATTGAAATTGAAAAATCATTACAATACTGTGATTTTTAAGAAAAAGATGTAATGCACTTTTTTGGCAAAACAAATATAAAACATAATATAATTCAAAGTCAAGTGAGAGCCATTAAAAAGGAAAATCGTTTTTGACAAATAATGACCGTGGAATTCTGACAGTTGAAAAGCTCAGTGTTCGATAATACAAGATTCGCTGTCTTATTGGAGGAAGTCTAAGATTAATTATGAATGTGCTTTTCTTAGCTTTTAGCAGCATAATAAAATCTTGATCTTGTTATTTTCTGTTTTTATTTTCTTTTCATTTTAACTTTTACGTATTGTGCCGAGCTAAGCCTACAGGGCAAACCATGGCTAAGGTTGCTGTGACTATGTGAATGGTAAAACCAACGGCGTTGACTTTACTACTTTAATTTCAACATAGTTAACCTCTATTAACTATGATTTCAATCAGTAGATAATATAGCTGTAAATCTTGATTGTAGGATTATGTTTGTGATTAAAACATCTGCCCCGCCTATCATGAGACGTATCCATAGCTTCGTCCCCCTGAAGTCACATTTTTAATTGATAAAGAAAGCAAAGATTTCAAACAAGCGAGGAAAACAAAAAAGGTGTCGTTTGTTTACTACGGCAAAACACAATCCTAATTAAAATATTTATATTCGTAAAAACAAAAGTTTTCCAATTGTCTCATTTTCTTCTATTCCTAATTAATCTTGAAAAAGATTAATGATTATTATTCTCAAAAAGCAGCATTAGTGGTCTATTACTTGCTTTGTGTCAGGACATCACCTGATCAGAGTTGAATCCTGACGTCTTCAAGAGGTTTGGAGCCGTTACATTGACTAATAGTGAACCGGAAGAATGCCTACTCTCAGTTCTATAGTTATGGTCATTCATCTTAATTTTGACAGCAAGGTTGGGTTTTTTATTGATAGCCAGTGTAAACAAACTTCAAAACCATACGAAAAAAGAACCTTTTCTTCGCTGTTGTGGGACAAATGAAAGTTCTAGGTTCCAATGTGAAGCGTCGCGGGCTGTTGGTTTGAGCTTTGTTAAGCAAAAGGCCAAAAGTTAGCCAGACGTGAATCATTGTGTCTTCAAGAGGGATTTATAAGGATTGTCAAGAAAGTGGCTTAACCACTATATAAAACCTTGACAGCTTCGCACAGCACATCAACATAATTCGTAAATCCTGTGCCTGATCGGCAGTGATAGTCACGCCAAGTAATGCTTAAGAATAAGACCCAGTGTAATGTGTCCTCAATCAGATGCCACCATGGCTGACACAGAAAAAGCACGGAGTGTTCTTGCATTCATAGGTACGTACACGATTGATATACATGTGCTCTATTCATGGGCTAGATCTTAAGAGACGAACTGTTTTCCTGTCGTCTTGTTGTATCAAACTTCGCTATATGTTATTCCAACTTAACTATTTTTGCTGCCGTATCCTGTTGGAACTGACCCAAGTATCCTTTATTTGCCAACGGTGTCTAAGACCCTCTGTCAATATGTTTTTTTCCCCTAGTGTTTCTATAGCATTGTTGAGGCGAAACGAAATGTAGCGATTTATATGAACGCGTGTTCCGACGAGACAGGGGAAGCGCGAAGACTGGGAACTCGTGAAAGAGCTGCAATTGTGGCCCCAGGCCTTTGGAGAAACGATAAACCTTGATTAATTTGCAGTTTACGGACATTATCTAGTATTCATTTGGCTATTGGATCAAATGAAGCGCCACGAAAATGTTTGCGATATGCGTCTACGATAACCGTTATGCAACGAACGCCAGCTGACTGTCGAAAGGCGGACTATACATGATTCGGAATTGTGTTTGAAAACAAAATCGATATATAAAGTTCGGTTTCATAGGCTATAGAGTACACTTTGAGTATATTTAGCCCAGGTTCGTTCGCTCATTTTTCAAATTAGATGATTTGGGGTTCTCTTTCGCTTTTTAGGTCTGATATCGTCACTGTTTTGAAATATCAACAGAACACATGCTTGCGTCGAATCGGAATTAAATGAGTTGATATATATAATTTATAACGAACGTATAGAGACAAGTAGTCGATAGCAAATAGAAAGAAAGAAAAGGAGAGAGTAAAAAAAGGAGATTAAACTTCAAATTGAATTCATTTCCTTGGCAATCCGTGTCATCGCAATTCACAGCCGACAAACGTTAGCTGTCCATATCTACTCCTACTAGTGTCGCATAATGTATTCGAACCCCGCAAATCAATCTTCAAATCTTCACCAATATAGATTAAACCAGAGATATATAGAACGCATTTGACAAATATATTGGCATTTATACTTGATTTTCATACATATATTGGGGACAATATATTTCAACTCGTTATTATAATTTTCAAATATTTCTGAAAGTGCTGCATTGTGAAAGTCATATTTGATTGATTATCGTCTCTTTATGATTATTTTGAAAGCACTCTGTCTTAATTATTGAATTGAATCTTTAACGACTATTTGATATGCCTAAAATATCGCTTTTTCCCGGAATGTGAAAATTTTTTTTTATCGCATTTCTTTTCATTTCCTATTTTGATTAACGAGGAAAAAGGCATTACAAAGCTTAAACATATGCATATATATATGAACATATATATTTTTAATATATATATACATATATATATATATAAAGTAAAGTAAAGTAAAGTAAAATACAAAAGAAATTTTTACAGTTGGCTTTGATTGAGGAAAACAAAATCTTCTTTTGAATAATCAGTCAAAATGGTCAAAAACATTCGAGACCCCCATATGTTATCAGTCACACTTAAAAGAATCACATATCAGATAAGCTCAAACCAAACTAATAATACTAGTAAATAGGCAAATCGATCCTTTTTGGTATTTTTGCAACGACCAACTCGTCGCGCGCATTTATGCCATTTCAACACAGCGATACCTTCCCTTAAAGTTTGTCTAAGAATTTTTCCCCTTTCCCCCCTTCTTTCTGTGCGGCAACTTTGCCTGTAAAGAAACTGTAAGCAAAGTTGGGCTGCTTTTATAGAATGTAGTGTGTAGTATTAACAGTATGTTTCTTCATTTGCGTTACCGTAAATTGACACCAAGGCCGGGGCTGTTAATTTCAAACCTGATGTTTGTTGGGGTCACTGACTAAAGACAATATTTAAACGTCAAAAGTACAAGGTCTCTAAATCTCGAAAATAAACTCTTCGTTCATTTTTCTTTTCACTGACAGAAATAAATTATTATATTGGACCGGATGGCAAGTTTTCGGCCTTTTGCATATATTTTCTAAAAGTCGCTTTTGTTATTATCTTTCACTCTATTTCTTTTTTTTCCTAACTCTTTTAAGCTCGCCTCTTATCGGTATTTAAGTGCAACTGACCTTTGCTTAAGGATTTCATTTTTTGACTGAGAGCTTTTTCTATTCCCTTCATTTTTCCCCTTTAAGAATCATTTCCTAATTCGATTCTGGGCTCCATTTCAACTAATGTATATATTCCCCCTTGTTAATCCGACTAATGAATGCCATCAATATCTCGCAGTTCCTTTTAGAAATCTTTTGTTAGGTTTTACTATTTTGAATTAGTCTGAAACTAAACCTCTACAGTTCTCATATTCATCCCTTGACATTTTGTCACTCAGATTCCTTAATACTTACACGAGAAATGGAAATGCCCGGTTCATGGCACCAATTTTCCTAACGTTGTTTTCTCATCACTTTTTCCTCAGCTATTCTAGGCGGATTATTTATAACAGACACTTCAGGTGAGACTGTGACGTCAAGGAAGGAAGAACTTTCTCTAGAGGATTAATGTACTCGAGATAAGTTATCTGTTATCGTAAGAGTATATCTCTGTTCGTATAACTTCAGTTGCGAAAATCTATTTATCAGTGTTCAGCTGCCTATTCTCTTATATTTGATGTTCTTGACATGTTTTTGCCAATATTATTTTGAGTCTCGAAGACAAACGTCTTATAACCCTAATATTTGGTAGTTTTTACTTTATTATCGTGTTGGTCATTCGCTTACCAAGGCATGGGAGACTAACAAACGGTCTCATAGCAATTATTACCAAATTTTCCCCTTCTTTCCCCCCTGGACATTTCTTCCTTGGCGGTGAGTTAATGCATCTGACTTCCGGGAACAAGTTCGAGGATTGACAATAGTTCTAAAGGCTAAGCACCAGTCCTGGAAGCGATGCTTGAGTGACAAAATCCCGAAGTTCTCAGAGCGTCAATTGTTTTTACGCACATCAACATCTTCGGGAATTTTTGAAATTCTAATTTGCCTTGTGAAGTGAAAATTGAATTTCTCATGCATTTTATTTTCTAATACCCATTCTAATTTCTTTTTACACAGCTCGCCGTTGTCCTACTGCTGGCATATTGGCCGGTTACAGCGGAGTTGTATCGAGTCCTCATTTTCCTGAGGATTATCCTCATCGTGTGAACTGTGAATGGATCATTATGGTACCAAAAGGATACCACGTTCAATTGGTCTTCACCACCTTTGATATAGAATACTGTGTATTTTGTAAATGTGATTATGTGGAAATCCGAGACGGCCGAAATTCCTCGTCTCCTTTGCTTGGAAAATATTGCGAAAATGGTAAATTGTCGCCAATCTATTCAACCGGAAGACATTTGTGGATTAAATTTTATTCGGACGTTGGTGCAAGATTTCAAGGTTTCCGCGCCGTTTATAAAGCCAAAAAGACAGGACAAAGTAAGTTTAAAATTATACTTGAAACTGTACTACACCTAAAAAAAACATGCACTTTCTCCGGGGATCAAGGGAGGGGCCTATACAAGTAAGTAAGGGGCAAACGAATACATGCGCTCTCTGCGCGCTGGCTCGCTCGCTACTAACTTCCCCAACTGAAATTACTTTTTCTAGTTATTTCTTTGATGGAACAAAAACCGCATTACGACGTAAACAAAATAAGCTGCTTATAACAATCTCTTTTTTTTATTTGCCGCTAAGGATTACCTCCAGTTATCAAAGTCTAAAAGTCTAAACATTCTTTTTCAGCTTATGGAAACATTATTAATGTCAGAGGAGAACGTGGTTTGATCTCTAATCCCAAGACTATCGCGGCCTGTGGTGCCGACCGCCGATGCGCGTGGCTTGTCCGGGTTAAAAAGGCTAGTCAAATAAAGCTTAGGTTTGATCGGATATCACTTTCAGAATGCTCGACACCTTGTGGATGTGATTATATCGAAGTAAGAGATGGAAGTAATTCATCTGGTAGACTGATTGCAAAATTCTGTGACAGTATTGCAAAACCGGAAAATATTTGTTCAAGTACAAATCTCCTTTGGATTCAATTTAAATATGGATTAGACCTTGCCGATCATGGCTTTCGGGCTACTTTTGAGAGATCTCAATGTAAAGCCAGAAAAAGTCCAGAACCTACGGTACAAGTCATGACAGGTATAGTAGACACTATAGTAATGAATGAATGACCTCCATAAGTAACTTGACATAGTATGGATGTGCGGCTTCAATTGGACTATGCGAATAAGAGAAAGACTTCAAAGATTTACCTTTATCTCAGACACACTGTTTCTAATGAAAATGGGAACCAATTTGATGTGATAAGGTAACCCAAAAATTAAGGCGTGGCATGTGGTTTTTTTCAGCGTGTTTGTTGGACAATTACCAAATTACCATCATTATACCAGTATTTATAGACTAAGCACTTCCTAAAGACTCCCAAATCCCCAATTTGGAGATAAGGCACCGTAATAAACTTTTCCCGTTTTCCTGAGATTATAGCTGATTGTTTTACATCACAGCTTTAGCACGTTGTGTAGAATGGCGGAGCTTTTTCTTGTACTATTACCTCAAATGGATTGTTTCGTTTTCTTCTCAGGCACACTGGATACAGTCGTTGGTCTGCTATGTGCAAGCTTCGTTTTTATGGCTTTTATGACATTATGCATGGTATGCATTGCGAGTAGAAAAATATCATTTAATAGAAAAACGCGAAACTCGAACACAACTAACGACCAAGTAACAAGAGAACAAGAAGAAATGTGTGATATCAATCTTTTGGAAAAGGCTCCCAACAATTGCGCGCATCATACGCATGCGTACTGGCACTACTCCAAAAGTTCTGAGACTGATTACAGTGAGGAGACAGAAAAACATGGATGTGAATCCGAGAATGAAATTCCAGTACATTATTGCCGGAATTGCAAGAAGGGGCCACACAATCGACCCATAGCAGTTTTATAACATTTTTATAAATAATGACCTTTGAGTTTATTATGTTGTTTTTTTTCAAACTGAGAAAAAATATTTTTTATAAATGGAAAGGTAGGATGCAGACTTTCGGGAGGAGGGGTGAGGGTTATAAATGACCGTAATATTCAACTCCCAAGACTGATTCTTCGATATATAGAATTTAAAAAGTTCACTTGAAAAGTGATGAACTTTAAGATTTGTAAAAATTAAATTACTATAATGTTGAAGTCTGAGTCTAGCGTAATCGAATAGACTAGAAACTGAAGGCAAAAATGTAAATAATATTGGCCAAGATAAATATTTTAAAACTATTAAGCGAAAAAAACGAGCATGTGTGTCCCAGCAGATATAGCTCAAATTTTATATGAAAGTCAAAAATTAATAAAGTAATATAATTATATAAAGTTTTTCTATAAACGCGAATGGCAAGTAGATTTTGAAATCCTACAGCCAAATATCCTGGGTCGACGCTCTCACTCAGTAAATCCGCAGAAAAAATCCCTCTGAGACCCAGGGTAACCGCCAAGAGACCTGCGCCCAGACGCTGGGTGCAATTAATAATTTCTCAACAAATATAAAAAAAGTTTAGTAAACGATTGTTTTCCAGAATTATCTGAAATGTTTGACTACTGCTTACTGATAGAACTGAACTACGAATAATCTATATATAACTGGATTTATGTTATCTTAGTGCTTTACTCACAGTTGAATCTTGCCTTCTTCTTGGGTTTTTCTTGTTCTTCTTGTTGCTTTTCTTGTTCTCCATGTTGTTCTTCTACGGTTCTTCTTGGGTTTATCTTGTTCTTGTTTTTCTTGTTCTCCTTTGTTCTTCTACGGTCTTCTTGGGTTCTTCTTCTTCTTCTTTGCTGTTTTGATTTTAGATCCGGGTATTTTTGTATGCTAGCATTCCCGTATGTGTGCGCGCGGCAAAAAAGCGCGCGAAACTTTAAATCTGAGCCTTTGGCCAGCGGCATAGACGTCTCATTATCCGCCATGATGGATGAAGTTCAGTATGGTAAAATACTGCTCGCAGTTAAGTGATAAGTGACCACTTCTATATATCTTTACGTAGCTAAAGGTTTTCCTTGATATCAAGGTGAGTGAGGCTACTAGAATATCAGATTAAATATAAAATGCTAGGTAGCATGTGGTTGTCCGTATAAAGTTGTCGGAAATCCTCATGATGCAGCTGATATAAAGTGATACTTCGAACGTTGCTAATACTCATTAACCGTTAATGCTAATGAGTGTTTCATATTACTGATTTCATATGATACTGGTTTAAAGAGAATGTTTTTGCATGACAGGAATTTTTTTTCCTTTCTTTTTTAAGTTTTTTCTTTTTCAGCAATTAAATAATGACAAATTTCTATTCTAAAATATGTGAAGCATTTACTCAAATATTTTGACCCATATCTTTTGGCTAAACTTATTTCCATAAGTAAAACCTTTGACAGCTCTTTAGAGATTTAGGAATAACATTAGGAAATTATAATTGGTAAAACTTTCTTTCCCAGCTCATGTAAGGACTGTGGTTATATGCTAAAGCTGGTAACTTATTTTAATTTATCAATATAATTTATTCCATATATGGTTTAATGATTTCTCTCTCTCCTATCTCTGCCATTGTTGTTATTTTCATCATTGTCATTATTATCATTAACCTCATCCTCATCCTCATTCTCATCATCATCATCCTATCCTCATCATCATCATCCTATCCTCATCCTCATCATCCTATCCTCATCCTCATCATCCTATCCTCATCCTCATCATCCTCATCCTCATCCTCATCCTCATCCTCATCCTCATCCTCATCCTCATCCTCATCCTCATCCTCATCCTCATCCTCATCCTCATCCTCATCCTCATCCTCATTCTCATCCACATCCTCATCCTCATCCTCATCCACATCCTCACCCTCATCCTCATCCTTATCATCCTCACCCTCACCCTCACCCTCACCCTCATCCTCATCCTTATCATCCTCACCCTCACCCTCACCCTCACCCTCACCCTCACCCTCACCCTCACCCTCACCCTCACCCTCACCCTCACCCTCACCCTCATGCTCCCCTTCATCCTCCTCATGTCCTTGTCCTCTTCCTGGTCCTAGTCCTTGGCATTGTCCTCCTCCTCCTCCTTCTTCTTCTTAATCTTTTTGTTATTGTCCTTGTCATTATCATTTATTATTTAACAATTATTCACCGAAGGCAAAGTGACTATCAGTGAAATATTTACTGAGCTGGGAGGTAAATATTCACCATAATCACTGATCCTGAGGGGCATAGTATTAGACTTGAATATCAGAGAAATGTCGAAATTCAGGATTAAAAAAATGGTTTAGTAATACTTTTGATCGGGAAAACTTTGAAAAACCTTATAATGACCGATTATCATCTCAGAATCACCAGTCGCTCAAACAATCACTGCTCAAGGATCTCTATATTCAAGTCTAAAATTATACTAATATTATTTATTTTTATTATTTATAATAATATTATCAGTTATCTTCCTGTTGGCGTAAACATTGAAATCCCAGAGGATTTTGACATTCTTCATTTTCTATAACTGTTTCTGGTTGATGATTCTACCATTTTTTCATTACAGTCTATTCCATTTTTCTTACATAATTGCCAGTGGATATTTCTAGCAACATCATTGTGCTTTTCTTTATACTGCTATGTTGTATTATTCCTAAACTCATTATACTTTTTATAGTATTATTTAATACTGTTATTATTAATATTATTATTACTATCGTTGTTATTTATTTAATTATTCATTTATTCATTCTTTTATTTATTTATTGTTATTTTTATTAATTTTATTATTATTGGTATTGATAAAAACTATACATTTCATGCATTTCATGATGATTTATAAATGTGATAATCTTAATGCCTCTCTATATGATGGTAGTCCAGATGAATCTGTCCTCTCATTTTCAGTAGCAGTACCCTCCCCTGAAGGCTGCTGGGTAATTATACCAATATCCTGGATAGATAGCCTTATGACCTCCTCATAACTAGGTGGAGAGTCAGTATAGCCTAACTCCAATATCCCAATTTCATTTTCAAGGGGAACATTAGCTGGTGTTGGACTCTGTAATTGGTGTCCCCTTCGTTTCTTGCATCCACAAAAATGTTTTGCAATGAATATAAAAATGATGAAGGGCATCATACTTATGAGAAAATAAAGGCGTTGTGTACTATGTGACACATCTACAAAAGAAATGAAGAATGAAAATACAAGTAAGTATGTGTTCTGCAGAGTTGATGGTGATGATGTTGGTGCTGATGTTGGTGATGATGATGATGGTTGATGATGTTGGTGCTGATGTTGGTGATGATGATGTTGGTGATGATGATGATGGTGGTGGTATGGTTGTGATGGTGATGATGGTGTTGGTATTGATAATCATAGTATTGATGAGGGTGGTCTTATGATGATAATGTTGGTGATGCATGGTGATGATGTTGGTGATGATGCTGGTGATGGAGATGTTGATAGTGATGATGGTGGTGATGGTGATGTTGGTGTGGATGTTTGTGCTGGCATTGGTGAGGGTGGTGATGTTGGTGAAAAAGGTTAAGTATAAATTGATATTTACCTGAATCATTTGACTCCGTTGGTTCAACTGTGCTCAAGTAACTGTTATAGTGTGTGGTCCGTAAAGTCGTGTATATTCTAAATCTTTTTGTTCTGTTGAGCTTTTCTTTGAATATTTCGTAATATGCCCAGAATCTGCACCCTTTGGTGTACCATGGTTGATAAGGGAAATACAATACCATCTCACTTCCCAAAGAATCAATCAAAGGTGGTAGCCGCTGACCACATAAATACAGCCGACCCACTTTGCCATACCACACATTTAATCGGTGACCGTTGATCGTGCAGTAACCTAAATTAAAATCTTTAAATTCCAATCTTATCCGGTAGCCTATGGGAGCAACTATTTTCCACTCGTGGTAATAGTTCTTTGGGTAACAGTGAGGATAAAAACGGCTCTTGATGTCTCCTGTACTCGCTCTTAGATATGTCACTGTAATAAATAATTACAAAATGATGCATTATTGGCTAAGTCAGCTGTTAACAATTTCCCTACTTTCTGTCTTCTAAAAATACACCTTGCATTGATTTCCGAGGGGTATTGTTCTGGGGGACAAAACAATAGGCCGTTTTGTTTTGTTCTCCATAAAAATTCCTCTTGGGACTCAGTGTAAGGGGTCTATAAGCTTTAGAGCTTTAGAGACTAGGTCACCCGCTTTGTCTTTCTGTTACAAGCGCTACTTCAACAAAACTATTTGAGAGCTTCTAAAGTTTTATAAAATTTGTCATAATTATTATTTAACAGCCTTAAATTCTAAATTCCAATCTTTACCTTCTAATGATTTCACGACTTGCGACTGAAACAGAAAAACTGTGGAAAAAAAAAATTACATGATACGAGGAAGTTGTATTACGACGTTAACAAATTTTAATGTCACTTGGTTAATATATAATTCTGTTTGTTACACGGAAGTACGGAACAGTACGTGCGATCTTGGCTCATGTTAGCCCCGACATTAAATCAGTGCAAACCAAAAAATACGTCTGAGAAATATTCATAAGATCAATGAACGTTACTTGTTGTTTTTCACAGCTTATCACAAAAATATTGAGTATATATCTTAATTATCACCTGTAACCCATGCTGCTAGCAAAAGATTATATCTGTATCCTTCCTTCATGATTCACTGCTTGAGTGTGTTGTCTGTTTTAGATATGCGGAAAGTAGGAATCGTTTATAATTGGCTTTCTACGTCACTCGTCATGCACTTTAGAATATTTAGTAATGCAAATCATGCACCCTACTTACATATAGTCTGCGTGCAGATAGACTTTAACACTAGTTACCTAGAGTTAAAGGAAAGTCGATCTGATTGCAGGTTAACTTGCGCGCAGCTGTCGTATCAGTCACAGTTATTACGTAAAAAATTGTATTCATACTAATCCAGTTAAAATGATCTTTTGTAATTCATAGAGAAGTGCAAATTACGTTTCGTCAAGCTAGTTTAAATTCCATGTCTTTTTCCGCGTCTGACGAGCAATTTATTATTTTCTATTTAAAGGGTTCAACGTTATACGTGGAAAATAATGCATCGTGACGTGGAATTTATTACCGAAAAGGTTCTGTACAACTTCTGTTTTAAGACGTTTCGTAGGCCCTCCCCCATAAGTGTATTAACCACAAATACAGATGTTAAGATGATTTACAATGATGCATTAGAACATTAGATTTATTAATAATTTTTAATTAATAATAATGTTATTGACAATAATGTATCAAATTATAATAGGAAATCGCACAACCTCGAGTACGATTCGTTATTAAAAGGTGTGAGTAATGTTTAAAAAAGTTCGTTTAATACACCAGTTTCGCATGACGACTTGAAGACCACAGACTCATTTGTAAAGGCTTAACCTCGTTTATAAGTCAGCTAATAACAGATACCATTAAAAGTCCGTGAGATTTCAAAACGTTGGTATTGTTCAACTTGCTTCTTACAGTTGACTTTTCGTGCAAATGGTTTGCTCTTTAACGAAACTAATCCTGTGCAGATGAGTCTTCAGTCATAAAACAGCGGTTTTTACCTTTAAGCAAAATGACTATATACATTTTTTGTGTATTAGTTATGCATTTTACATATGATCTATAAATTTGTATCCAATGATTGTTGAGATAGTCTTAATGCCTCTCTATATGATGGTAGTCCGGATGAATCTGTCATCTCGTTTTCAGTGGCAGTACCATCCCCTGAAGGCTGCTGGGTAATTGTACTGACATTTGGGATAGATTGCCTTGTAACCTCTTCGTAACTAGGTGGAGAGTCAGTAAAGCCTAACTCCAAAATCCCAATTTCATTTTCAAGGTCTGCATTGTTGGAAGTATTAGCTGGTGTTGGACTCTGTAATAGGTGTCGCCTTCGTTTCTTGCATCCACAATAAATGATAATAATTGCTAATAATATGACACATCCAATCATAATCATAAAAACATAAGTAGCTTGTGACCCGCCTACAAAAGAAATGAAAATAGAGTATATGGTTGATAATGATAACGTGATGACATGAAGAAGATTGTGGTGATAATAATGAAGAGATAATCATTGATTGTGGTGGTGATGATTGTGAGGGTAATCATGGATGGTGCCGATGATGTTGATGATGCGTGATAGTGGTTATGATATAATGGTGATAACGATGAAAAAATGATTGTGGTGACGATGGTGGTGATTCTGGTCATATGGTGATTGCGATGATAATGGTAGTGATTACGACGATTATGGTGATGATACATGATGGTGGTAATGACGGTGATTATTTAATATTTACCTGAACCATTTGTCTCGGTATCACCATCCCCAGTGTTCAAGTCAGTCGTAAATCTTGTAGGTGTTAAAGGCGTGTATGTGTTTAGCTCATGTTTTGTTTTGAGCTCGTTTTCCTTGAATGTTTCATAATTTGCCCAGAATTTGCCTCCTTGAGAGTTCGGATAAGAATACAAAAACAACTCCATCTCATTTTCTGAGGATTCAATTGTGAGTGGTAGCCGCTGACCACATAAATCCTTTATATTCTCGCCGTTCCATACTTGCAATATGTCATCATTGTGCGTGCAGTCTTTAAATTTCAATCTAATGCGATAGCCTTCGGGAACCTCTATCTTCCATTCTTGGAAATGGTTCTTTGGGTAGTTCAGAGGATAAAAACGGCTCGTGATGTTCCCTGTACTTGCTGTTAGATATGTTACTGCAATAAATCATATTACCAAATGATGCATTATTGGTCAAAGTTTAACAGTTTCCCTACCCCAGCTTTGTCTTTGCTGAATAAGCCTTACTTCTAGTTACAAGCTTAAAAAAGTCAAATTCCCTATAAAACTTATGACTTTAACATAAGTATAGTTTAATAAATGATGAGCAGGAGTGTTTTATCAGGTTTAAAACCACATTTTGTAGACCTTATAAATAAAGTACGATCTGCGAGTTCACTGAACGACTTCAAAAATTAATGAATAATTAATTAGGGTCCTTATTCGTGCCATGCTCTAGCTATGCTCTTGTACTCTCTTGGTGCTTTATAAAGATTTCAAAATCTTTATTTAAAGATATCCAGGTTGAACTATTATCAGGTATAAAGATCCATGCACGTGATGGATTTGAAGACCCTGAAAGATCTAAATGGTCATTAATTATTCATGGTTTTTGAAGTATATTTGTAATATAACTGACGTTTTTATCTTGCTTAAATAAACTTGTCTGTCTGTCTGCTAACCAGCAGAACTAGATACTATAGATAGATACACTTTATTCACTGAGCTAGGGAAATCATAAGTACTGAAAAAACTGCACTCTCCCTTACGCGGACTCTAACATAAATATATAATACGAATTTAAATTCATGTCGGTCATACTTGAACTGTTTGCGAAGTTGGATGCAAATCCTATGATTAAATTTTGTAAGAATTATTAACAGACTTTCCATAAAATTAACTTACCTTCTGACTTTACGACTTGCAAATGAAGAAACAAGACTGTTGAAATAATTTTAATCATTGATCACATAATTTATTACGAGTTGTGACATAACAAAGGAACATTACAATATATTTGACGCCACCTAGTTGTTTGATGCCATCAAGTATATTAGGTGTGATTTTGGTGCATTTTAGACCCAACCTCATGAGTCGTACTAAAGAATATTTTTGGTTTTAAAGCTGTCTACAGTAATCAGTACCAACTAACTGTTACAAACTAGAAAATCTAAAAAATCGGTGGGAGCACTGAAGGGCCTGTACATGTAATTCATCACTAAGGAAGACTTCGTCTACGTAACTATATATGATTATGTCATACGCTCCGATTTTATGTCATTTTGAATTACTTATTATTGGGTATATCTCTTAATTATTTACCTGAAACCCATGCTGCTATCAAAAAATCATTTCTGTATCCTTCATTCATGATTCACTGCTTGTGTGTATTCTGTAAGCCTTAACACAACAATTTTTGTCTAACATTTGAGGTACATTTATATCTGTAGTCTTGCTTACTGACAATACAGTATAATGGCTCCTCGATAAAAGGCTGGCTAGAATACTGTTAGACGTTTATTTCAGTGTGTTGTCTATTTTAGATATGCGGTAAGTAGGAATCGTTTATAATTGGCTTTCTACGTCACTTTCTGTCATTCGTCTCTGTTGAATATGCATGAAATGCATTGATTTTTTGTTTAGTCACTCTTCTTACACGCTTCAGTTCGCCGAATCGACGTATTATTACGTCGTTAATTTGAACTTTATTTTTGCTAATCTAGTTTTCTAAGTGCGTATATTAATTATACACAATCGGTAGCAATACAGACCAAACAAGTAAGAATGACAAAATTTCTATGAATAGGTCAATGAGATCATTTGATAATATAACACGTGACAGTTGATCCAATACTTTTTTGTCGTTCAATATTAAATTTATATTAGAAATAAATATTATATATCATTATTAATTTCCCTCCTTTCCTTCCTTCCTTCCTTCCTTCTTTCTATTCCTTGGTTATACGCTTGCTCGCTTAATTTCTTAACGTTTTCGGTCCCTATAGTGCATATGCTCTCTTGCTTGCATTCGTTCATCTCAGTATCCATTTATCCATCCAACTAACCATTCGTTCATCCATCCATTGATTCACGTCTTCCCCCTCATCAACCCATCTTACTTCCATCTATCCATCCATCCATTCATCCATCCATTCATTTATTTATCCATCCTTCCAACCATTCGTTCATCCATCCATCCATCCATTAATTCCCACCCATCAACCCACATCTCTTCAAACCTTGTATCGATTCTTTCCAAAGGACGTCATTGGTAGCTTTTCCATGCCCGGAGTAAGCCTGTGACACTGACTCGATTTCGTCTTTAATTTTTATTTTCAAGTTTTATAATTGTGCATTTAATATAGATAAACTGTACGATCGAAGCCCGGTATTTTGTCCTATAATAGCGCTTGTCCGGTGAATAATTAACTTATACCCCTTCCGTTCAACCGCGGCGGCTCCAGGACGATTAATCATAGCAAGCCTTGATTTCACATTATAAAAGAACTAGAGTTTGTGGCATCACTATTCAAGACTCTGGAACTCTCCATCGCTATTATTTTAATTCAAATCTTCTCAGTCCTTAATTAGCTTCATTAGAAGTACTTAGTGATTCGAGGTTCAGTGTTCGGACATTCCCTGAATATCCGCGTAGCGCCAGCTCTGTATCCGCATCCACATTTTCAGTTCCCTGATCCGGCAACAAATTATAGACTTTGACTCGATTCTCTCATAACAACTTCATAAGACGGCGGAGGCTCAAAACTCTGCGAACGATTCAAATCGTCGCTTTCCCACACCTCATCATAACTTGGTGGTGGATCATCAGCTACATTCTCAGGTCGTTCATTATCATTGGTTTGGCTTTCATCAGAATAACGGGTACCCGCTGTAGTCGGCTGCCTGGTTTGGGCGATACCATCAGAAGATCCAGTCCTATGCAGTGGTGGTATGTCTACTGTCAAAAACCTAGTATCTTGATAAGTATTGGGAACTGGGTCAGTTCCTCCTGTGTGCGTTATTGGTATGCCTGTCTGGTAGTTCCAGTTGTTAATAGCAGTTTGTAGTACGTCTTGATTTGAAGGCTGACTCCTACGACGTCTTCTACGACGTCTTCGACAGCTTACGTATAAGCACACAATAACCAGCATAAATGAAATGGATAGTAGTATTGCCAGCAGGACTTTTGCGGTAACCGGAAATTTTAAAGATTGGTTTCCATTGCTTGAATCAGTACCTAGGAAATGATTCACAAGAAAATTGTTAAGCCTATAATTTACACCAAGCTGTTTCGATTCTTTGATTGCACGTTACGTCATCGCTTAACAAAACAATGTATTTCGCGATCGGGCGTTTTACCTGACCACTCGGAACTTGTTTCAGGCGTCGTCGTTATCATTGTTATTGTTGTCGGCCAAAGCGTAGAAGTTTCATTCCATTGATCAACTGGTCTATACTTCACTTTGAATCCTCGCCCCTTACAGTCCCAACTTGAATAAGTGGAGGTAAAAACAACACTGTGTTGTGTCCAGGGTAAGAAAATAATTGGCTTACTAGGTCTATTCCAGTTGCAGTAGGATTTGCCTTTGATGTACACATAATCGAAATCGTTACAAACTCTGTACCTCTCCTGTACGAAACATTTATAAAGATTCAGTTCTACGAATTCAAGCTGCAGCTCTTTAGAAGTATATGGCATGACCCATGTATAATAAAGGTAACTTGGGTATGGCCCGGGGTAATTTGGGCTACTAAATGAGCCTTCTGTAGACCAAAGATCTGTAAAAGAAGAAAACAAATCAAAATGTTCACTCTCTATTTTCAGTTCTATTCAAAATTGACAATCAGTAAGCTATCGTAGCCTCCTCCTCCGCAGGCTACCCTATATATTCTCTGTTGGGGGTCGAACCCGAGGTTACCCTATATATTATCTGTTGGGATCGAATCCCAGGCTTCCCTTTATATTCTCTGTTGGGGGTCGAACCCGAGGATCAAAACAAGCCAAAGAGATGCCTGCAGAGGAGGGTAGTTAGCAGAACTTACATTTGTATCTTCCTGCTTGGACATTTATTTGCATGTAGATGATTACTATTATTCCTGTAAATGCAAGGAGTAAAGAAGGTTAGTGGTGGTAATATGTGAATCACAACATTACATTGTAGTTAAAATCGTTTACCAAGAATGTATTGATGGGTTGCAAAAATTCCCAAGAGAGTTTAAAGACAAAAGCATGGCGGCCATTGTGGTGCCGTTAACAATGGATGCTAATGAGAAATATTTTGTTAAATGGCACCAACACACGTAATCTGTTAGTATATTTGTATCGATGTGTTTGTCGATCTCCTCGTTTTATCACAGAAATTACAATCACAGAATTTTGATATGTTTGCACATCCTTCACTGCTAGCCTGCGTCACATCCGGACTTTTTTTTTCGGTTAAGTCCGTCTGCGATAAAAGTCCGGATGTGTCGCGGGCTATTCGCTGCTCGCATTTTCAAAATGTAAGCAGTCGGTATTGCGTAACGACATAGGGTCTAGTTTTGGCTGCTAAAAACAATTCAGACTTTGCATCAAATGATATCATTTCTGCCGGTCAGTTTCACTGTTACAATCCTACCTATCGATAAAATTATATCGAAACCTCGATCTTGTATTTACAGTCGACGAATTATCTTTTAGCAAGTTTTTTAGATTATTTAATACGAATATAAAAACGACGCGAGTTAATATAAAATAGCCTACTTACCTAAAACGTCATGCATTGTCAAGTAGAGCCTTCGTCTCATCATGCTCAGTCGATGCCTTCTGATTTTTTAAACAAGTAATTGAAGAACCCTGTGTTAGTTAGTGATGTTATTTGGTTGTAATATTTCGGTAGAGGTTTGATTCCGGTATTTCAGATCTTCAAAATGTTTTAGTCTGAAGAACTTTGATGAAGGTTTACTGAAACCGTGAATGTTCGGTAACTTCGATCCTCTTCAACTTCGTATCGCGAACAGTGTACGAAATCTCGAAACGATGAACCAACGGTAAATACTGAATAAACGCGAATTTAGTGTAAGGAAGATGTTTGTCATCCGCACAGTTATTCTTTCTAGACATTCAGATAAAAACGGCCAATATAAACAAATCCTCTAAAGAGGAAAAAAATTTCCCGACGTGACGTAAAGAGAGAGACGTACGTAGAGACTATATCATTAATGATTAATCCAAACCATTGTTGGGTATTCATAAAAGTCAATGATTATTGACCTATTTCAAAGAAACGTTGTCATCGCCGATAGGATAAGGCGACAAAAACGGAATAGTGTCCCTCTCTTATTTATGCCCTTTTGATCCGACCGTTTTACTTCCATTGTTAACCAACCGTTTGCCGGATTACATACCTCACTGATTCAATATGAACATACCAGGCAATCCACTCTATATATTGATTGAGAGAACGAAAAGTCAATGAAGTGGGAATAGAAGGATAGGTCAATTTTTATTAAGGAGATGGAACATTACCCGAGGTCCTTGGAGATCCGACTACCCATGGATAACTCTTCGCTGTAGCGCTTTTCTGGTGCGTAATTAGCTTATTCGGCCTCCGTACATACTTCAGGAGCAATTAAAAAATGTCATAACAAGCCCTGATTTCAAATTATTTTAAAAGCAACTAGTTTATTGCATCATTAATAAAGACCCTGGAATTCTCCATTCTTATATATTTATTTCAAATCTTCTCTGTCCTGAATTAGCTTCATTAGAAGTACTTGATTCATGGTTCAGTGTTCGGACATCTCCCTGAATATCGTTATTGTAACGCTCTGTATCATCCACATTTTCAGATCCCTGATCAATACCGTCTAGTATCGGATTCGATTCTCTCATAACAACTTCATAAGACGGCGGAGGCTCAAAACTCTGCGAACGATTCAAATCGTCGCTTTCCCACACCTCATCATAACTTGGTGGTGGATCATGAGCTACATTCTCAGGTCGTTCATTATCATTGGTTTGGCTTTGATCAGCGTAACGGGTACCCGCTGTAGTCGGCTGCCTGGTTTGGGCGATACCATCAGAAGATCCAGTCCTATGCAGTAGTGGTATGTCTACTGTCAAAAACCTAGCATCTTGATAAGTATTCGGAACTGGGTCAGTTCCTCCTGTGTGCGTTACTGGTATGTCTGTCTGGTAGTTCCAGTTGTTAATAGCGGTTTGTAGTACGTCTTGATTTACAGGTGGATATCGACGACTTCTTCGACACCAACAGTATAAGCACACAGCCAGTATAAATGGAATGGGTACTACTACCAGCAGGAAAATCATGGGAACCGACAAGGATTGGTTTCCTCTGCTTGACGCAGAACCTAGAAAAGGATCATGAGAAACTTATTAAGCCTATAATTTATACCAAGCTGTTTCGATAAAGGTGGTCAGTCGAATCATAGAAAATGGGAGAGAGGTGATCCAGGTTTAGTTATACCCTGCCTGTATATTTTTCTTATTATTTTCGTGAAGAACACAGAGGATCATGTAGGGGTATCAGTGTTGCTTGTAGTGAACGAAGCTCGATTATTCGTGTTTGATGTCGGTATCTGCCTACAATTCCTTCAGTCAATATTAATGAACTACCATCTCTCACCTTACGTCTCGTACTATTGTTTGTTAGTTTAGTGTATGCTGAAAGCAGTTCAATATACAACATTCTTTTTTATGAAGGACTCCTTTCATTCCCATCTCAGAAACAACGAGCAATAGTTCGGGAGCATGGTCTATGGAGCAAGAGGCCCAGAGCAATAATGAACTTCTGACTCCAACGTGGAAAAAGCCCTGAATTGCTGAAATCAATGTATAGCCGCCATCTTGATCTTATCTCTGTTATGCCCTCTTCAACTTATAACCTTAGGAGAAATGACAATGGCATTCTCCTTAGTTATCCACCATATATCTTATTCTAATAAGAAAACTTTGGGTGATCGCAGTGCTTTCTCGCGCGCCGCGCCTAAATTATGGAACGATCTCCTCCTGAAATTAGATGTTCCAATTCTATTTCATCTTTTACACCTAATCTTAAGACATTTTTATTTTTTGTATTATTTTTATTGGTATTTTTCTTATCTATAGGTATATTTTTTATTGATTTCTTTTTCTAATTACGTATATATATTTGAATTTATAATGATTTAGTTTATCAGTTGTTTGTGATGCGCATTAGAGTATTTATGTAGAATTTGCTCAATACAAAATAAAGTTATTACTATTATTATAATATCATTTTAAATTTAATCTGCCATTAGCCTATCCTCTTGAGAATAATTAAAGATCAAAAATTCTCGTATTTTTCTTTGCATTTGGATTTTTTTCTTTTTCTTTTCCTTTTTTGCTTTCTTTTTTATGGTTTCCAAAATAAAAGACACCGATAAAACACTACAATAATATGTGTACACGATGCATAGTTTACTGTCATTAACAACAAAAAAATCGGGTGTTTTACCTGACCACTTGGAACTTGTTTCAGGCGTCGTCGTTATCATCGTTATTGGTGTCTGCCAAAGGGTAGAGGTTTCATTCCATTGATCAACTGGTCTATACTTCACTTTGAAGCCTCGCCCCTTACAGTCCGAACTTAAATAAGAGGAGTAAAAAATAATAGTGGCTCGTGTCCAGGGTAAGAAAGTAATAGGTTTTGTAGGTTTATTCCAATTGCAGTAGTAATCATTATTAAAACGGTCTGTAAATTGGATGTTCACATAGTCGAAGACGTTACAATCTTGGTCGCTCTCCTGTACGAAACATTTATAAAGATCCAGTTCTACGAATTCAAGCCGCAGCTCTTTAGAAGTATATGGCATGACCCATGCATAATGAAGGCCACCTGGGTATGGCCCGGGGTAATTTGGGCTTCTAAATGAGCCTTGTATAGACGAAAGATACATACCTATAAAAGAAGAAGACAAATCAAAATGCTCACTCTCATTTTTCAGTTCCATTCAAAATCGACAATCAGTAAGCTATCAGTAAGTGGTATTATATTTTTATATATCTAATTTCTTCGTTATTCTAGTGATTTATGTACACGATCGAGTCCCTAGCCTATAGGGAAAATTGGGACAAGACCCACCCCTCCTTGCAGTCAACGAATTCAAATAAATTACATTGATCTTTTAAGGCTGGTTTTCACTAGCGACGGAAGCAGAAACATAAGCATAAGATCGTTATGTTCTAGAGTAAATGAATGTGACGGAAGCATAAGAGAAACAATAGGAAGTTTTCCATGCAGGGGACTGAGTACGAGAATTTGATTGACTTACCACCTTGTGCTTCTGTATGTTAGCGACGGGAGCATAAGAATCTGGTTTTCACTAGCGACATAAGGACGGATGCATAAGCATAAGAAAAAGGAAACCTTCCCTTCCTTCTGCTTATGATTCCGTCGATGTTCTGCTTCTGCTTACGTCTCTGTTTTTTTATTTTCACAGGAACATAAGACGTCTTACGCTTCTGCTTCCGTCGCTAGTGAAAACAAGGCTTTAGCTTCTTTTAGTACGTTTGTTATTATTGTTTGACATGGATGGTGCCCTAAATGTAGAGATTTGGAAGTTTGGACGGGAGAAATGGAAATAGGGATAGCAATGGTAATAGTGATAAGATGATGTTGTGGAGCTTTGAATACAAATAACAGTGGCGAGGTTCTGAAACGAACACTTAGCATTTTGTTGGCAGGATGTAATAATAAATCAATATGAATATAAGGCATAACTTACGTTTGTATCTTCCTGCTTGGACATTTATTTGCATGTAGATGATTACTATTATTCCTGTAAATGCAAGTGATAAAAAAATCGGATCAGTTGCTTGACAAGACTTACAGTTGGACAACTTGCTTTTAATCCATCACAGCGTTCCAATTATCATTTTTAGAATAATAAGTCATAACAGCAATCTCTTCTGTTTCATTAGTGAATTTTCCGTTCGTCAACAGTTAGAGATACCTTTTATATAACAGTTATCTTATATACACTCCTTTCTACCACCTCTTTCTCTCAGTTTTACTCTGACGAAGGACTAGCGTCCGAAACGTCAGTAAGTTTTTTCATCTTTTTCACGGTGTATAATTTACCTTTTCATCATTACTGTTTCATTAGAAACACCGACGCAGCTCACACTTGTTTTTAGCTAGTTATATCTTCTTATACTAATATGCATATAGTTTAAATATAAATTCAGAAACACGATATGTTCGTTTCAAGTTATCGGGCAACTCACATCTTTACCATCATCATCATCATTTCAATTATTAAAAATTAAAAATATTGTTAACATTAGAATTGGAGTTAAAATATAAACCTATTGAACATTATTTATTATTATTATCCTGTCATTATATAATGTTTCGCTTTTATAAACGTATACGAACTAGCAGTAGCATCGAGTTCCACGTTCTCTGTTCGTAATACTTAAATTTGTGCGTGTGTGCACGTATCTCTTTGTTTATCACAGAAATGCTTCCATTTTCAAAATGTAGTAATACTCAGTGCGTCATGACATGGGAGTCTATTTTTGGCCGTTGAAGACAATCACTCATGCAGACACAAGGCTTTTCATCAAGTGATATCTTTTCTACCGGTCATTGTCACTATTGCATTCATACCTATTAATAAAACTATATTCAAACTTCTATCTCGTATTTACAGTCGACGAATTATCTTTTTATAGCAAGTTTAGATAATTATTCATTACGAACATAAATACGATGTGAATGAATATAAAATAGCTTACTTACCGAAAACAACACGCATTGTCAACAAGTTGAGCTTTCCTTTCCTGATTTGATTTGGTATTTTAAATTTTCAAAACATTTCTGGCGAACTTGGAATAAAGGCTTAAAACCGTGAATGTTCGGTATCCTCTTCAACTTCGTATAACGAACAGTGTACAAAATATCGAAACGATGAATGGGCGGAAAAATACTGAATAAATTTAGTGTGAGGATGAACGTTTGTCATTCACCATTGTTAATTCTTTTTAGACTTTCAGATAAAAACGACCAATATAAACAGGGAAAAATTACACACGTGACATAAACCTATCAGTGACGTCAGTAGAGATTTATTATCATTAACGACACTTCCAAACCATTGTTGGAAAGTGATAAAAGTCAATGAATATATGTGAATATATCAAACCTTTTTACTTCCACTGCTGATCAACCGTTTGGATTGCATACCTCACTGTTCAGACTATATCAGACCATACACTCTACATATTGATTGACAGAACAAAAGATATAAAATGAAGTCTGAATCAAGTCTTATGAAAGAATTTTATTAGAAACTGGAATATTAACCAGGTTATAATTTTTATGTGTCATGTAATTAAACCGTTGCATTTTTAAAAAAAATATACAGTGACATTTTTTCCTTTACGTTTTATGACTGACCAGCGTCACTTTATTCATATATTTATAATAACTTTATTTGCAAACAAATAATAGAAAAAAGTTGCAAAAAGGATGCTGCCAGGGAAGAACTGAATCCTCATATGCGGCAGCTCCCACTAACTCGTAATAACAATGAAATCTCTTAAGAAGCTTTGTGCTTTTTTCGTATAATATTGAATTGCGGCAATGGCGGGCATAAAGAAAGGAATTGTTGAAACATTTTTCCTTAGTGCTACTTTTAAATCATTTCCAAGGGAGCGAAATAACAAAACAAACGGTGGCCATATTGGTTGATATAAGAGAAGAATTCATCTTGACATTCAACCAAGACGGTGGCTATGACGTCATGTGCAAACGATGAATAAATTTGATGTATAAATACGAATATCTTTTTTCAGGAATTATACGCAATATATTCAATAAATGTAGTCACCTTATTAAATGCTACAAAGCTGAGACCGACAAGGACTATTGGTATATATCTTTTACATGTTTAAGCTGCTTGATAACTGTTGATGGACTTGCATATCGTTTACCAGTTACAGTCCCTCCTCTTCTGAGCATCCTCGAACTGCAGTTTGTATCAAAACCTTTTGGATATGAAACTTTTTCCATGATACACAGTGATATCAGCTTTCTAGATTTTTGGTGACTAACTTTATCGAAATAAATATAAATAAGTTTATTAAAATTACACAGGTGATTATAGAAAATCTCGAGCGCTGATTGGTCAAGAAACTTACACTATGTATCACACGATAATCACCTCGAGCGAAAATCCAAAATGGCGGCCAGCCGCTTTGTTGCTGTTACCGGAAAAAATGTTTTCTTTTTTTTTTCGTTTTTTGAAATAATCACCTGTGTATTTATACTAAAACAATTATTTGCCTCAGGCTCAGTGAATATCGAGAATATTGACCTCGCCGCTCGAAAATTCGCATCTCGGTAAATGTTTCCAAATATTAAATCACTTCGCCTTTGGCGAATAATTGTTAAATATAGGAATCAGGGCTTTATTGTTCAGAGTCCTTTGCATATATTATATTATCAATGAAATCTATTGGTATGATAATCCCTGCCTTCGGATCGGGAAAATAAATACCACTTCTTGCAAGTAATCGATCAAGAGCACAACTTGTGCTTTGTTGACCTCCCGACCCACCCTTGCAATCTGTGTTCGGTAATGTCACTTTCTTCTTCAAATTCGGGTTCTTTTGCGAGTTTTTATCTGGTAAACCACTACGTCCTTTTCGGGAAGGCATATGTGAATCTACAAGCAGGATGGAGGTAAAAGCACTCGAGTAACATGACCTTACTTACGCGTCGTATTTACAAACGATCCGGAGTGTTCATCCCCATCTAATTATTTACTAATTATCATAACAATGAAGAAGAGAGAATATAATACTATTTTCAAAAAACCTGGAAAAAATCAGACTAAGAATGAACGGGATTTGCAATATTTTAAAAAATTATATATTTTTTTTAAACATATCTTTCTTTTTCTATTAGAACATAAAATTGCTCTATATCACCTTCATTATTCAAGTGCATTAAAATAGCTAACCTCCTTGATTAATGCATGTCATTATGTCCAAATGCTTGAGTATAGTCATCCTTCATGTGATAGTGTGTGCCTGTCTATACAAATACTTCTCTTCTTTCTCTTGAACTGACTTCATTAGAAATATTTGGTGGAAGCTGGTCATGGTTTAGAAGTCTGGGTCTGGCCGGATTTTCTCGTACATCTATACCACTAGCCGCCGGCTGATTTAATCTTTCAGGGCTATGAGCTGTGGATTCACTCATGGCAGTTTCGTAAGACGGTGGGAATTCCAAGTTATGTGACTGGTTTAAATTGTCGTTACGGCCTATTTCATCGTAACTCGGCGGTGGACCGCAAGGAACGCCAGAATTAAGAATAATATCATTTCTTAGCAAATCAGAATAATGTATTGAATCACCTTGTGCTGGTCTTCCGTGATCTGGTCGCTGTTCTACTTCCAAACCAAGGAGCCGGTTACGAGATTCTATCCGCGCTCTAGCTCGGTTACCTGAGGGTGATTGACGAGTACTTGACTTTTTCCGACAGCACCATATAGTTAACCCTATCAAGAAAATAGCCACTGCAACAACACCGAATATAATTGGTATTGTCACTTCTAGAATTTCTTTGCTTTTGTTAGCTGAAAAACGAATAGGACAGTTTTGTATGTGAGGTGATCAGAGTCCCGAGATTCAAGACTCAAGGCATGAAAACGGCACGGCTACGGCAAATTAGAGCGTTTATCGTATGGGTAGGAAACATACGGTACTGTGCTTACGGCACATACACGGTACGACATGCCGTAACATTGAAACGCTCCCCATAAGAATGGTTTCCGTATGAGTGGGGAACATACCATACCGACTTACAGCACATACACGGTACGACATGGCATAACATTGAAATGGCTTCCAATAAGAATGGTTTTCGTAAGAGTGGGGAACATACGATACTGAATTACAGCACATACACGGTACGACATGCCATAACATTGAAATGGCTTCCCATAAGAATGGTTTTCGTAAGAGTGGGGAAAATACGACACTGAATTACAGCACATACACGGTACGAAATGCCATAACATTGAAATGGCTCCCCATAAGAATGGTTTTCGTAAGAGTGGGGAACATACGACACTGAATTACAGCACATACACGGTACGACATGCTACAACATTGAAATGGCTTCCCATAAGAATTGTTTGCGTATGCGGGGAAGCATACGGTTTTGCAGTGACGTCATTTCTAAGTCACTATTCCAGATCAGCTGGAAAAGTTATAGATAGTTTTACGGGTTGGCGTTATTTTTTGTTACCTGGCTTATTTTTATCCGTCAAATGCGTAGGGACGCCGAATGTTTTCGGTATAGCTACAGTTGTCTCCATCACCAATCTATAATACGCCTTGAATCCATTCCCACGACATTGTTCTCTTGCGTTCAAAGACTTAAACGTTATGTATATCTTCGTCCAAGGTATGAAGGAAATCACCTTGTCTGGTTTAATCCCATTACAGTACATTCCATAATCAGTTATAGTCACGTGATCGTACCGACTGCACTCTTCGTACGCAGGGTCAACCAAGTAGCAGCGATAGAGATCCATTTCTTTGGTCTCAAGTATAACTGTATATTGGGTAGGTTGTATTATCCAGGTCCATTCTATATTTTTGGGGTATATTTTTGGATAATATGGACTGGATATGGACCCGTTATGAGCTGTTAGATAAATTTCTTTAAAAAAGAAAAAAAACATAAGAAAATCGCTCGCGTTTAGACGCTGTACACTAAATTGTTTTCACTTTTTTAGTGTGTGGGTTCCATATCCATGAAACTTAACTGAAATGGCATCGAAAATAGCAGGATCGATCCTATAGTTGATTGTGGCAAATTCTAAATCCCAGTATCCCATTCTCTTGGTATTACTCCTCTTTTGTTGCTATCCTACTAACTCGTATCTCTCTTGGCATTACTCCTCTTTTTGTTACTAGCTACTAACCGAAATCCCATTCTCTGAGGGTATTAAAAGCGATCGTGAATATATGCAATCAGCAGAGGATAAATACGTTACAGGATGTTCTCGAAACTTTGCTCAGTTTTCAATGTGCTTTCATTGTTTACATATGAATAATATACAATACATTTCAGGCTTGGTATTCTACATGCAATATGCAGTATCCTACATGCAACAACGGCAACATAAAGCAAAGCCTTAACCAAACCTTCTTTGAAATAGCTGTCACGTATAAGGGAGAAAAGGAGAAGCAGTAAGGGGAGTAAATACGAAGGAAGGAGAAGAATTGATGCCCGAAATTTAAGGCAAGTGATAGCTAAATTATGGTAAATAAAAACAGTAAAAAATACACTTACCTCGGTATCTCTGCACGGCTTGTACACTAACTTTACTTGTCTTGAGCAGCATTAGCACTATAACTATTAATAACATAATGTAATAGGGTATTGTAATCTGATGTTAATGCTGGGTGTTGATGATGGTGGTGATGACAGTAGACTGAGATGATGATGAAGGAGTTAGTTATGATGATGACCGGGGGTTGTCGATGTTGATAATGATGGCAGAAGTAGATCTAGGGGAGGAGTTCAGGGGGAGCACACTCCCATCCCTTCCTTTTTAGATGAGCTGATAGTCTACTACAGTATTGGTGTTTGAGTTTGTAAGCAAAAGTTGCATCCCCTCCTAGAACGAAAATCCTGAATATTGCAACCTCCCCCCTTAGAAATAACCTGGTTCCGCCCGATGGGGGGATGATGATGATGGTTGTAGTGATGATTATGATGGTGATAATGATAAAGGTGTTCAGTGTAGGTGATGATGATTATGATCATGATGATGAACTGAAGTGGACAATTGCGGTAAATGATAAATTAAAACTCATTCATGATGACAAATGATTTCCAGAGAAGAAATAATCATAATCATACCATATTCATACCATATTCTTAATAAAACATCTCCCTCGTATTCTAGTAGGCATAACCTTGCCTGCTATACTTTGAAAGGCTCACAAATGTAAAGAATGTTGACAAAGAACAAAAACTTAGACTTAGACTTAAACTACGCTCTAGATTCTTACATATTTGACTGAAGACCCTATATTTTTATTCCAACTATATTTCGTATCCTTATGCTCATTTACTTTAGAGGGAATATCGGTGCATCGTATTCGTTTCAGTCGAATTATCCAAAAAATTACCATTTTACATCTTCATGCTTCTCTTGTCACGCATCTTATTTAATTACCAGTCAAGAAGGCTTCTTCAGCCAATTGACTGAATAAACTTGGACATCGCGCTCAGTACTGACTTGTATACTGCTATACCTAAAGTTTTTCGCTTTGAGTTTATTGGCTATTAATTACGGAAATACTTCACTGCTATTTTTTTCCATTTGCCTTTGATATCTGCTTTTGCCCTCATCCAGCGTTGGTTGAGGTAAATCATTCTAGTTTCGTATAGGACTCGAAGTAGTTGGTGATGCAAAAGTTGAAGCTTATGTTTGACTTACCCAAAGCATCGCAAAGTGTCACCGATAACCCGAAGCTTCCCTTCATTCTTGTGTTGGTTTACAAGAAACGTGTTTGCACTTGTGATGTTCTTCAAGGAACATTTTGCTCCTCACCTCTCCTTCACTGGCCAATTTGTTTCCTCCAAATTCAAACTGCGTCGTTCAGTAAGAGTTTAAACGAATTCCAGTGTTGCTTTTTCTGCGACTGTGTTTTTTTTACACCGAGATATAGAATATCCCTAAACTCAAGACAACTTTCGCTTGGTTGTTCGGTTGTTGATGTCGTGTTTTTTCAACCGTTGTATGGCTGTCAATTTATGCGCATTCATTAGAACCTAATTATCATTCTTTTTTGGCACCCGTTCATCGCAGGATGAATGTGAATAGTCGGAATTTTTTGCCATTTATTTTAACGAGCCTTCAATATTGAAGTTGACTTAAGAATCTTATGGCAATTTTCAAATTGTGCGGTAGGGCCAAAACTTCAAGTGAATCTGTAGTTTATTGGCTCGTTTATATTACAGGGATGCACGAAAAGAAAAAGAGAAAGAGGAGAATAATTAGGCTATTTAAATACAATATACCAGTTGAGATTTACCAGAATAACCCAGTCATGAAGTTTGACAATACTTAGAAAAAATCTTTAAAGGACAGCAACAATACTCGTTACATGTAGAGGTTTTAGCAATCACTAGATTTACTCTTACAAGTTGTTTAATTATTTGATTGGAACATAGCCGTGTTCCTCTATTGGGCATACCCCTAAATTAGTACAGCAGAATAATCTTCAAGGTTATTTATGAGGTCACGTGTTTCTTAACTTGAGCCTTAAAAAAATATTAGAGTTACGTTATGAGAAATTGTTTAACTGCTGATAGGAAACAGAGCCCGGGTCTCCTCTATGCTTGGATGAACCATCTCAGTCCGACACGATCCTGGGTGTGACCTCTGCTTTGGTGTTTTCCCACTGTCCAGCGTGACATGTCTCTTTCACCAGTGGTCGTTACTATGGTGAACCACCAATAAGCATTTGGCAGGATTTCTTTCTCGTTATTCGATGCGGCATGCATGCTCACACTGTTCAGCGTTCCTGCTGCGACGTCAGCTCCGTTGATGACTAAATTTTGGGCGGGAAAAGCGTAGGCACCGTTTTCATACACCAGTCGCACCGAGGCTCCTTGTCTAACAGCATCCACGACGTTACTTCGTGAGCCTTGGATGCCGTGACCAGCGGAGTTGTGCTTGAAAGCTAATTTCCATGGACGGGTATCTGTAAACCAGTTAATGGCCCACTGATATTTTGTGTTTCCGCGTGGTACATGGCTTCCTACGTTATACCTCGTCGCACGTACCGTACCAGTGGTACAAGCCATCAGCCACCACCAGTAGGCGTTATCCTGGAAAGTGTCTAGAGATGCTTTACTGACATGCTTTAAGGCTTGAGCAGTCACATGACCTTTCAAAATGGACAGGTTATCGGCTTCAGTGGTGTAGTACCCCAACATTGGAAACTGGATTCGAATTCGTCTACCGGATTGTATTGCGGAGATCAGAGCTTTCAAACTCCCCTGTGTTGCGTGACCAGATTTATCATGGGAATACACCAGCTCCCAACATGGATCTTGAAACCACTCTGTACTGACTTTGTCATTTGTGTGACCTCTATCCGTATGACTGCCAACATTCCAGCGTGACATGTCATGCTTTCCGCTCGTACTAATAATAGTGAAGAACCAATATGCATTATTCTGGAAAACGATGTTCTTATTAGATTGTGTCTTACTCACGTGGTCAAGAAACTGTCCCGCTATTTTAGTTGCATCATACGCGATGTTTTGCAGCGGGAAACCATACCAATTATCAGTAACAGCGCGAATCTCTTTTCCAGAGGTTATGGCATTCTTAAGATCCTCTGTGCTTCCTGTCGTACGTTGACCAGATTTGCTGTTAGCGTAGACTGGCTCCTGTTGACAGTAGGATGACTTGACGTACCATTTAGCAGCGGTTGTCGCAGTCGTGACGCCACGTGAAGTATGGGCACCAACGTTATACCTATAACATCACAAAATAACAACACACAATAAATGTTTGAATATCTTAGAAACAACAAGGGTTATTAGAAATTGGATGTGGCAACATACTGTGTCATGATTTATAGACCTCCTCAGTTCGGGCGTATGGTTTTTCCATTTCAGACCACGTGTCATTCCCTCGATAATAAGAATCTTTGTTTGAGTTGTATCCATATTCATGTGTCTTCTCATGTGTAACCGAACGCATTCGTTAAACAAAGAAATGATACTCCAGGAAATGACACGTGGTCTGAAATGGGAAAACATTCGGGTAATCCACAACCGGCAGAATGAAGCCTGTGAGTGGATGAACAAACAATGAATGGTGAGATAAAACAAATAACGCAGCTCACATGTAGAACAATACACATTGTTCACCATAATCCATGCTTTCTTTGTTTTTATTATTTTGTCCAATCCCAAGCTTCGTTCTACCAGTGGACACCGACCCAAACATTACGCCTGCGAACGTACCGATGTCTATCTTACCTGATATTCTGAACAAATCCATTAGACGATACCATGGTCCAGTACCAATACGCATTGTCCTTGTAAGTCTTCCACGATGATTTACTCACGTCTTGCAACAACTCTGCATGGGCGTGGTCTTTATATACGTAAATCCCATCAGCCTCAGTGAGTGTTGTACTCCAGCCGACTCGAACACGTGCTCCTGCGAGTATAGCTGCCAGTAAGGCATATCTGTTGCCTGAGACGGTCTTTCCTTTTGCGTCGTTTTCGTGGACAAGCTTCCAAGTTTCGCAACACTGATTCTATACATGCAGACAATTGAAAATGCAGATGACAGGATTATTATGTTTCTATGTGTTCAACCTTACGAAAAATTATATATATATACAGCAATATTCAGAAATTCTTATTCTTTTAATAATAATAATAATCTTTATTCTCATTTCCATATTTTGAAATACTTACCTTACATATATATATATATATATATATATATATATATATATATATATATATATATTAGTGCATCCCCCCCCCCCCCCCTAATTTAGTTTTACTTTGCATTATCTATCATGGAAAAAAAATGCTTAACATTCAAGGAAATGACTAGAGGCTAAAGGAACCGTAAGGTTTTCTAAGTTAGACCCTAGGCAATTGAAGTTATAATTTTATTCAGTAGCTCAAGAAAGTAACACACACACACACACACAAATAAATACAAATAGCAGCAGAAAAGCGAATATGACAAAAGTGAACGGCAAGGCACAAGACATAACAAGAATGAGAAATAAAGAGGAAGACGAATAATGAAAGTGAATAATTTAGTTTTTTCCACAGGACGAATTTTTTTTGGTTAAAACAGTATGTAGACATTTGTTTGAATTCAGGGGGTAGATCCTGCCAATAAATCGTTGCTATTGAGATAAAAGTTTGTCTGCCGGTGTTAGTACGAAAGCAAGGCTTGTGGATCTGCTCTGCAATGCATGAAGGCCACTTAATATTCTCTATTGCTTTTTCCGCTTTAGATAATCGATTCTAGTCACGACTGCTGAAGGTTTTTTAAAATGCAACAATAGAAAAAGGAAGGACTTAGACTCTCTGTCTGGCAGCAGGCTGCTGCTTCAGCACTCATCTCAGCCATTTCAGCTACTTTAAATCATTAGAGCCGTTTGAGTAAGTTCTCGAGTTTTTTTTTGTTTTTTGTTTTGTTTTTACAGTTATTTCTGTTTTACTTTTCTTGCTTCTCCTGCTTGAGGGGATTAAAAGTATTTTTCTCAAAAGATTTTTTTTATTGTAACATTTAAAGTTGCGAAAGTAGCGATTCGAAAGCAGTAAATTAATTATGATTCGTTCAAAAATGACAGTCAAATGAAGTCCTCATTCTGTTTGCGCTGATATTCGTTGCATCTCACATATGCAGCCCTCATTTCCAGATTCGATGGGTCAATCTCCTCCACAAAAACTCTTAAAGCTTTTAAATTCGAATTCGATCTGGCGTCGAGTGCTTTCATGATTCTCGAAATGAGCAATCACTAGCCCTTTGACGTTCACGAGAAGCATTGATAGAATAAACTAGTGAAATTATAGGCTATTAATGCATCATTGTAAAACTTACCCCTGCACGACAGCATGCTATGGTAGAAACGATCTCAAGGGCAAAACATACGACCAGTAATCCTTTCATCTTCGAAGCAAACTGTTTCCTCGAATCACCGCGGTGGAAGAAATTACATTTCTAAAACTCATTAATAATGCATGAGGAAAACTACCAATCAAGAACGCTGAAATGACATGTGATGTCATCTGTGCATCCCAATACAGTCCAACAATCTAAAAATTGTGGGCGGCATTAAACATGTCCAAGGGGAGTGCGGGACTGATGTAACTTATTCACATGCAGCTGATTGCAGTACACTGATTGGCTAATTAACCTCATGCATATTTTTCTGTTTATCTTTGTTTTTCGCACTTTTTCAACCCAAAAGAGATAATTACAGCCCCTAATAGCAAAGTCTTTTCTAGAATACTTTGAAAAAGGTCCCTGTGGGGTTAGGTTTTAGAAGCCTATTTCAGAATTCGTGAACGTGCTTCCGTTCGGTCACTCGTTCTGTAAACAATACTTACACAACGAGGCTGACTTTAGGAAAAACAGAAATATAACACGAATTTTCAGGAATGTTGATAACAAAGAACAAACAATAACTTGCTAGCTCTATAAATCTGGATTTTGATTGGGCAGAGCCACCCTAGTGACCAACGTCCCCTCCGGGCATTTTTTCTCTCTCCTTCGTTGGTAGGATTGAGAAACGGCTTTGGTATAATTACTATGCTACAATTGAAAATAATAAGAAAATTGCTGGCATCCACACCTCCTGAACTATACCTAATGTTTTATATCAGGTAATTGATACCATTTTATTTAACAGTGACACATCATTCGGTCTCAATAGCTATTGTTATCCATTTATATGATCACAATTTCACAGTTAAGCGTTTACCCAACATGTAGTATCAAACGGGCAATTTATACGATTTTGAAAATACAATCATTGACAATTAAATCTTGAGTGGTTGAAAAAGGCTTATTATAAGCGAGAATTTTGTTAATTAATTGCGTGCGTTATCCTCAGCGATGATTGCTTTCTCCAAGTACTTTGAGTAAAAGGAGCTGAGTAAGTACACAACCATTATCTTCTTCTCTACTTAAACAATTCAGGTACTTAAATTAACGAAAACGAAATATTCTCGGCCACTTGAATGAGACGAGAGGATTTGAATGTTTTCTCCTCTTGTTTTTCTAATCCTCACCCCCCTCCCCCTTCTCCCTATATTTTCCAATTGTTATTCTCCTCCTTTTATCTCTCGGTTAGTATTTCTATCGTAAATATCGAAATCTATAGTTCAAAATTTATCATCGTTCGTCTAATTCTACCCCCAATTATATAATTGATATCTAGGGCTAAGTTCCTCTGAAATCAAATCAATTTCGGTGATCAGTGATTTGTGCAAAACATTTGGTAAAGAGCAACAAAGGACAAAAAATAATTAAATTTAAAAAAAATTCAGTACAACATTATTTATAGAAAATGCTTTAAAAATTCATTTTATTTAATTGTGTTTTATCGACTTTAGTTTTCCTTAAAGTCGATATTATTTATATTTTTTACTTTACCAACTGAAATGTACTTTGTCCCCTCGTAAGTTTACATTAGTCGGTTTTTTCTAATTCTTCACATCAGGATATTACGGTCATTCCAGGCGTAGTGGCTTAAATTTACTTGACTTTGCGAAACGAAAAAAACATGGCTACTTCATTTTGCGAAACGAAACGAAATATCATTACTGATTATTGAGGAGATCTCAGTACAATTTGCGGAACGAAATCATATGGTTACTTCAGTTAACGAAACGATAAGTCACTTTTATCTGCTTAACTTTGTGAAACGAAACATGCATGGCTACTTCCGAGTTTGCGAAACGAAACGAAACATCATAAGCTCAGTGCAATTTGCGAAACCAAATCATATGGCTAATTCTGTTTTCGAAACGAAACGACAATAGTGTTTTATGAAGGAAAAACAGCAACAAAAGTTGGCAAATCCCCATCAAAGTGCACGCAGTTTTATAGATGAACCTAATCGTCTTGTAATGTCTCTAGACTGTAAAACATCAATTATTGTTCGTAGTGGATCATCACTTGATAATAGTGTCAATCACTGATAGATAACTTTTTTTTACTTGGACCAGTAGTATTTAAAAAAGTTTTTAATGCAATATCAAGGGTTATAAAACCATTGGAATCTAACATTGTTATTATTTCAGTTTACTCGACCAACAACTTGTGGTATTTACAAGTGCAGGCATCATTTAAGGATCAATCTAGTATCCTGCATGACTTTAAGATGTAACTTTCTGTACAGTTGTTTCCACACCCACCGTCTCTGCCGCCTCTGTTATGGAATACGGTGGGGGTTCGTCGTATGGCGGCGGTGACTCACTGACTGCTTTATTCACTTTACCCCTGAACCCAATATAATGCGGCAAAACTGTATCATAATCAGTATCGAAGTAGTTTGGTAATTTAGGCAAGTGTGGTAGATTGACATCCACTTGTTGTAATTGTGAACGTCTCCTTCGCCGAGATCTGCGTTCTCGCTTCGCCATTACGCGCTGAAGGACGTACATTCCACACCCTAGAGCTCCGATAAGAAGCAGAATAGAGAAGACGATTCCAATGGCTGTTATTGCTAAGACACTTGATCGAGATCGAGATCCTGGTGAAAACAAGACATCGTTATTATTAATGAATTCTCCTGATCTCATTAAGTTTAGCGTATCTTTCATTTAATCTTTGATTTTAAGTTGCATTTAACCTATAATTATTCCAGGTTGGGGGCAGGGAATATCGTAAGGAATAACGCATGTGTCTTTCTTTCTCTTCTGCTACAGTTTTCCCGTTCCGACCAGTAGGGACGCCCGCATTCTAATAGTGTTACAGCTCTTACGATATATTATCGTAACTATCTTTTAGAGTCATCATCATCACTATAATCATCATCATCATCATGTATCATCATAATCAGGTATTAAAATCATTATGTAATATCATCATCGCTATCAACATCATCTTCAGGTATCAACATCATCATCACCATCACTAACATCATCATCATTATGCGCAACATTAACATAGTATTAATATTTTCATTTCAGCATCTTTGTTTTACAGCCCCCTGGCGGACCCATAAGGCCTTGTGATTCAAGATGGCAACTGCATGGTTAGAGTAGTCCATCATTACCAGAATGAATCCCATAATGATTTCTTTCAGTCTTACCGGTTGGAATAAAGCAAACGACTATCTGTTGGCCTTGATAAGACAAAAACGTGTGGTTGCCCTTCATTCGTGAATAAGAAGAGGACCCAAATTCCACCAAGGCATTATTCCCTTTGGCATGAATATATTTATGCCTGAAGTCGCCGCAAAATTTTCCAATCCAGTGTTGAGGGTCTTTAGTTCGAGAACTCCACACCTCGATATAGTCACATGAGCAGTTGGGACAATCAATCAGCGTCAAGTCCTTGAAATCTAAACTGATTTCTGTGTTTCTCGCTGACACTTGGATGTGCCACAGACATTTCTTATTGGTCGTGTTGATAGGACTTGTGATCGTGCCATGATCCATTGTTGTGTTGGTTATTTTACCACAATCTAGAAAAAAATTGAATTATAAAACACGTGGCATGCATTCGATTGCAGTATAACATGCATGCAGAACGAGGATGTAAATCAAGGCGGACATTTTGAAAGTTTTTTTGAAGAAAGGATGTAGGTTTCTGCAGCATGCAACAAGTGCGATGGTCATGTGATTTAGGATAACATTATTCATCTTTTCATCTCCATCAACAACATGCATCATCCATTTAAATGCATTCACTTCAATAGCCATGTATATTACTATTGTCATCAACACCATCACCAACACGAATCCCCATCACCACTACCACTATTATCAACACCACCATCATCACCATCAACATCAAAACCATCAACACTTCCACCATCGTCATCCCCAACATCATCAACACCAACATCAACACGAATCCCCACCACCACTACTGACCACCATCATCAACACCACTATCATAATCAAGACCATCAATACTTCCACCATCGTCACCATCATCATCATCAACATCATCAACACCAACATCAACACGAATCCCCACCACCATCATCAACACCACTATCATAATCAAAACCATCAACACTTCCACCATCGTCACCATCATCATCATCAACATCATCAACACCAACATCAACACGAATCCCCACCACCACTACTGACCACCATCATCAACACCACTATCATAATCAAGACCATCAATACTTCCACCATCGTCACCATCATCATCAACATCATCATCAACACCAACATCAACACGAATCCCCACCACCACTACTGACCACCATCATCAACACCACTATCATAATCAAGACCATCAATACTTCCACCATCGTCACCATCATCATCATCAACATCATCAACACCAACATCAACACGAATCCCCACCACCACTACTGACCACCATCATCAACACCACTATCATAATCAAGACCATCAATACTTCCACCATCGTCACCATCATCATCATCAACATCATCAACACCATCATCAACACGAATCCCCACCACCACTACTGACCACCATCATCAACACCACTATCATAATCAAGACCATCAATACTTCCACCATCGTCACCATCATCATCAACATCATCATCAACACCAACATCAACACGAATCCCCACCACCACTACTGACCACCATCATCAACACCACTATCATAATCAAGACCATCAATACTTCCACCATCGTCACCATCATCATCATCAACATCATCAACACCATCATCAACACGAATCCCCACCACCACTACTGACCACCATCATCAACACCACTATCATAATCAAGACCATCAATACTTCCACCATCGTCACCATCATCATCATCAACATCATCAACACCATCATCAACATCATCAACACTATCATCACCATCATCATCATCACCACTATCATAATCAAGACCATCAATACTTCCACCATCGTCACCATCGTCATCCCCAACATCATCAACACCAACATCAACACGAATCCCCACCACCACTACTGACCACCATCATCAACACCACTATCATAATCAAGACCATCAATACTTCCACCATCGTCACCATCATCATCAACATCATCATCAACACCAACATCAACACGAATCCCCACCACCACTACTGACCACCATCATCAACACCACTATCATAATCAAGACCATCAATACTTCCACCATCGTCACCATCAACATCATCAACACCATCAACACCATCATCAACATCATCAACACTATCATCACCATCATCATCATCACCATCATCAACACAATTCCCCACCACTACTACCACCATCATCAACACCACCATCATCAACACCACTATCATCATCAACACTTCCACCATCGTCACCATCATCATAATCAACATCATCAACACCATCATCACAATTTCCCACCACTACTACCACCATCATCAGCACCATCAAAAAACAAAATGCACAACAACCATCATCATTGTGACCACCGCCTTCATTTCATTATCATTATCATCATCAACATCCATTATAGCCAGAATCATACCTATGTAAGGCTCAGGTCAATCTCGAACTTCACATGAGCCGAACCTAATCAAAACAGTGAATAACAAGGCAGTCTTTGATGTCATTAGGTTCGGCTCATGTGAAGTTCGACGTTTGACATAAGCCTTAGTAAACATCATAATTAAGTACCTGCAACTGTAGGTGGAGTTTGAGAAACAGGAACTTCAAATCCTCGATAAGAAATAAAGGTATGATTACTCTTCATTCCTGACCACGAACTGGATCCAAATTCCAACAGCAAATGATTTGTTTGTTTGATGTCAATATATTTATCATTAAGATCGCCACAAAACTTTCCAACCCAGTGTTGAGGGTCTTTAGTTAGCGAGTTCCACACCTCGATATAGTCACACGAGCAATTAGTGCAATTTCTGAGATTCAGATCATGAAAGCGTATCTGGAGCGACGTGTATTTAGGCGGAAGTTCGATATTCCATTGACAGCTCTTGTTGCTTGTATCTTGGGGGCTGGTGATTGTTCCACTAAGAATCGACGTATTCGTTAGTTCACCGCAATCTACGAAGCAAAAAATAGTCACTATTATAGATCGTCGGTAATAAAGAGTATAGTTAGTGTACTTGACTCAGCTCTAGGGTATTGCTGGGCCTTAACCGGCTGGTCATGGAAAAGACTCTGAAAACTTACAATTTAATAGGCAGCTGATAAATATTTCGCAGAGCAGAGTTTGTCACAGGTTTCTCCCTTGATTAGAGGCTTTTTTCCGGGCTCTTTGGTTTTCCTCCTCGGCAAAACCTATAATCATAGCACGCTAAATTCTAATTCGTGAGTTCGCCCTGCCCTGACTTTTTTTTGCGTAGTTTGCTGTTATTTCATGATATACAATTGACCGACATAATTTCTGTTTTGTTTTTTAGTTCAACTCACCTGAAGCTGCAGCAACACTTGAAGATACGATTATTACTGTGTACGAAAAAGAATACTCACTTTTCAATAAATACCTGATAGGATTTAACAAAAATAATTAGAACTATGAAGACCCGTTGATTTTATTTATTTATATTTTGTATCATTTTATTGTAAATTGTCGCTTTTGTTTCATTGCCCTTTTCTTCATTTCTTCATTTCTTCATTTCTTCATTCTTTGTTCCTTAACGTCTTTATTCATTTTTCCCCTTAACATTTGCATCGACAAAAAAACCCGTTTCTATTTCAGTCTTCGATTTGAAATCTCAATTACTTCAAATTTTAAAGAAGAGCGAATTTCAAGTTCCCTGTGATCACTAAACGCCAAAAATAATGTTGGACCGACAACTTGATTGCGTGCTAGTCTTCACATAGTTTAAAATTATAACGTATGGCCTTCAAGACCACTCTTCAAGCGCTACGATATCGCCATCCTTAAAAATATCAGTAAAAATCCACGTTTTTCGACTTAATCGAAAATTCTCCAGAAAACAAGAAATAGCTTTTGAGGACATTTCTATTTTCATCATTTTTTTCGTATAAATTATGCGTTCTTTGATAATTGGAAATTGTCGATGTCTGAATAATGTAAAATCACACGTGATGTTTTCCACGACGTGCTTCAGTGCGAAGAGAGATCATTAAAGTGTAACAGGATACTTTGTTTAGTAAAAATATATATAATCTACATTTCATATCTCGCTTTATCAGAAAAGAAAACCCTTACCATATTCCTAGACAAATATTTTTACTATTACTATGCGGCAAGTTATATTCACAGTCGATGAAAAATAAACAAAATGCATTAAGACTAAATTATTTTCATCGCTTTAAGGTATATCAGTATCAGAGATAATTTCCAATAAGCTGAAATTCAGTGGTTAAATCCATTAAAAAATTGTTACATCCTAAGAATTTAATGATCATTCGTTGGAAGTACGATGAGAATTTTGTATTTAAGGCTTTCGGATAGACTTTCTTTTTTTTATCGTAATAAGATCAAATGGATCATAACATAGAAACCAAGTTGCTATGATATCATAATATTCGAGTTCAGAAAAATTCTAAGTTTGTTAAATTTTATCAATGCTGAAAGGCTGATATTAATAGATGTCATGATAAAAAATAATGTATTTTTCTAAGATTCGGGTTGACGTCATTCATTACTAAATACGTGACGAATATCGAAACATTTTTGAAAGAAAAACTTCCTTGGTAATCTGTACTCAACATATTCAAATATTAAGAATAAATTTAAAAAATATATGCTAAACATATATATTGAACAAAAATAGACGTAGAAAGAAATCGAAAGTTCGAATAAAATACGAATTCCGGTTTCAAAAAGGAAAAAATTCCCGTATGAACTGACTGAGTTTTGTTATACATTAATTCTTGTGTTTGCACAGTTGGCGTTCTTTAACTCAACATTTACATTCTCTTATTGCCAAGAGTTTTTTTTATATATATATAATTTAAAGCGTTGTCAGCGTTTAAAACGTTTTATACTAAGGATTTTTTTCAAATAAAGTGGAATTGAATGGCGCGAGCTGTCACACTTATCCCTACTTAGTGTCTAGATAATGTGAAATTACTAAAAGAATTCTTACCGAGTAGAAAGTAATTTATCAGCTCCATGGCCGATTAGTTCTTCTCTTTGGTCGTTTGTTCTCAGTTTTCTTTCAAGACTTTAATTCAAAGGTGTTTCTAGATGTGTTGATATCGACTTTTAACCCAAGCGTGATAGACTACAATTATCGTGACAGTAGTAATTCATTCTGATCAGATGGCGCGACTAATTATATCGATAGTAACCAGGCCTGATATGTGAGACAGATAGCGTTTGGGCGCTATATAAATGCCCTGGGCTTTTTACAGGTTCTAATTCGCTTCCTGTGGTCGTAACTAGTACTTCCTTATGGACTCCAGGATACTTTTAAGTATTAAAATAAGGGCTTTCGGAATATTTTAAAACATATTACTAAAGATTGTGTGCCGGCAACCTGCAACGGAAGGTTTCAAAATTGTCACATAAGTTATTTATATCATATTATTAACAAGGAAGAGAAACAAATGTGGCTGTTGGTAAGTCATAGCTGGCGGATTTCGCGTCACTGTGTAAAAAGTCTCACGGTCCACAATCGGTCATGTACCTAGTCTTATAAACATTTCGTCTGAGATTCTGTTCAGGATTCCTGCAGGATTCCTTCCTGTTGTTTAATGTTATTATTTCCATCATCATCATCATCATCAGCAGCAGCAGCAGCAGCAGCAGCAGCAGCATCAGCATAAGCATCATCATTACCACCATCAACACGACTATTTTTGTTTTATTTTAATCATGTTTATCAATCTTAGATTTAGACCTGCTTCTTCAAAACAAAATTATTCATTTTCTAAAAGATACCGGTTTTTATAATTTTTTAGAAAAGCAGAGGTTGTTGAGCAATTCTCGCTGCATCGTGATCTTTCAAACATTTTATAATACTCTATTTTACAGTTGATCACGAATAATAGTTTCATTTCCAGGTTGGAGCTTCTGCACATAGCAAATCTACAGTTTATCATACGCGGCAACTCCCGCCTCGGCTTGGAACTATTGTTCGTGGTCACTGAACAGAACTTTAAAATGGAGTATTCTCAAGGTAATAAAAGATGGCCACTAAAAAACTGAGCTAGAACCATTGCCACCCAGCTGTGTTATTATTTCATAACTACTGGGTTTAAATTTGTCAATCGGGTTGTACTGGAACGATATTTTATAGAACTGTATGAGGGACTCCCTTAAGCGCGCTTCCGTCACTATCAAAAGAGAACACCATAGAAGTGTCACCATTCTCCAAAGGGACTACAAACACTCGTTCACTTGTCTCCTCATCTTCTGAAAAATAACCCTGGCTTGTAAAATTTTCATTGTCATCCACAAGAGAAATCTCGATCTCTGGGATGCTTTGCTTCTTCTCGTGTCCCGGGTTTGGTTCCACGGAATCGCCAACCTCTTCTACGTGAACGGTGGGAATTCGAAATGTGAGGGAATCTTGCTGGTCCAGGCGTTCGTGTTTGATTTTGTCTCGGTTTTCGTCGGGAATCATTATATCATCCTGTTCTTGTATCATTTCAAAATGCAGGGATTTCACAGTAACATTTTGTAAATCATCGTCATTATTAACTTGCTGGACAGAGGTGTCATTTTCCTCACTTTCACTGTGAGACACATCAGTGTCCTTCCCGAATCCATTGAACATTCTCTTGTTTAATTTTTCATTTTGGTTTTCGTAGTTTAACACGTTCTTAATGTAGCTTCTGTTGACGCGACTTAATGATGATATTAATTCAGTTTCGCTGTCCGATTCCCTCGGCGTTGACCCTCGTCTAAGATGCGCCTGACCAACACGATACTCATCAGACGCGCCTCTTTGCTTGTGCTTGCCAGAACTACCCAGAGGAGGCGAGGAAAATCTCTCATCTTCTGACTCATTCCTGCTCGATAAAAAAGCTTCATCAGCCGAATGAACTTCTGAAGTTTCGTAAATAGTACCATCGCTTTGCCTTCTTTTTGAACTTGGTGTCATTAGACCCATGAGTTCCATGGAAAGTTCTTGAAAGTTTGGGTCTCTTTCTTGTTTTGATGGAAGAGTACACAACGAGTGCCTCTTCTTCGGTTTTTCAGCATGACGTAGCTTCATTAGAGACATGTCCGTAAGAATTTGAAGCTGGTCTCGTTCTCGCTCAGCTTTTTGTCTCTTGTGGACCATCCGTGAAATGGTTTCTTCTAGTCTCTCCACCTCGCAATTAGATTCATCAAGTCGGAAAACTAAGTCTTCTTTTTCTTTCAGTACGTTCTCGAGAAGATCTCTGATATCTCTTGCTTCAACACGAGCAGCGTCTCTCTCTTCTACTAGAGAGTCTCTCTGACCTACAACTTCATCCAGCTGTGATTTCATGTTTTGAACGGTCCGATCGCTTGTCGATATGTACCTCTGGTATTTACTCTCCAGTTCTTTGAGTGAATCAGTTCTTTTCAGGGTGCTGCACCGAGATTCTTCTTCGACTTCCATTCCTACCGCCTTCAGTGACGCTGCTAATTCATCTCTCTCTAGCACTGTCTCCTCAAGTAGTGTTTTGATTTCATGTATCGTACGCTCGCTCTCATACTTAAACAGAGTGAATTTCTCCTCCGCGAGTCTCTTGGCTTCTTCAGCAATGTATCTGGCATGATCCACCTCGGACGTTCTGTCGTTTGCTTCGTTAAGACGACAGATAAATGTCCTCGTAATTAGCTCAACCTCCTTCAGACATTTTCTCTCGGCTTCCTGCACTTGCCTGAGTATTTCTTCCTTATCAGCTTCTGCACGAGCATGCAGGACTTTGGCCTTCAGGGCTTTGAGTTCCGCCATCTTGAGTCTTTCCATGACGTCATCACTGGAATAACTCAGCCCATTCTTACCGGAAACCTTAGATAATTCGAACGAGGGTATTGATTTGTTCATGGTACTGGGTAGATCTTCCAATAAGTCGCCTGAGTTCAACGTGTGGTTGTGCATGTCTTTTGAAAAGGTTTCGTTGGCTACTAGTGTCTCTTGAATGGTGTTCAAAACAGCAGCTCCGTTGCTGGCACAAAAAGTACCTATGGAAATCAAAGAAAATGGAAAACCTTCTGAATAATTTGTTCCTATATCATTCCATCTACCTTTTCGACTTTAATTTCAGGATAACAGACTGGCGGTTTGTGGTCAAACAACAGGATCGAGTCTGGGGTTTCTTTTGGAACTGTAACATCCCCTTCCCGGTCATTTGCAGTTAATTTGTGATGTGCATGTGTTTTGGGAATATAGCGGACAGTCCACTTGCAAGAGATCCTGGATACGTTCCTGGACTAAATCGCAGACATACGCAGTCTTTACCTTCTAATTCCAGGGAGTACGATGAAGCACTTGGAGTTGAATGCAGGTGGTTATTACTGTTACATCTTTGTAGCAGCTGATCAAATGTTGGACGAGATGTTGGATCCTAAAACAAGTAAGTAGAGCACATTTCAGTTGATTTTATAGGAATAAATATTACTTGATGTCTATCTTGGAGGCCGAGGGCATCGGAAATGAGAAAAGAGAGGGATGAAAATATCGTGTCTTTGCATGCTTTGACTATGGTCTTCTCTTCTTCCTCTTTTCCTCCTTCACCGCGTCTCTCCTTTTTCGCCCCTTTCTTCTCTTTTCCACTGTTCGTTTTCTTCCTCCTCCATTATTCCTCCTTCTTTCTTCCTCCTCCTTCCTTCTTCCTCCTCCTTCTTTCTTCCTCCTCCTTCTTTCTTCCTCCTCCTTCGTTCTTCCTCTTTCTCTTTCATAATACTTTCTTCTTCCTTTCTTCTTCCTTCTATCCTTCTTTTATTTCCTCCTTTCACTTAAATTATTCCTCCTTCTTTCTTCCTCCTCCTTCTTTCTTCCTCCTCCTTCGTTCTTCCTCTTTCTCTTTCATAATACTTTCTTCTTCCTTTCTTCTTCCTTCTATCCTTCTTTTATTTCCTCCTTTCACTTAAATTATTCCTCCTTCTTTCTTCCTCCTCCTTCCTTCTTCCTCTTTCTCTTTCATAATACTTTCTTCTTCCTTTTTTCTTCCTTCTATCCTTCTTTTTATTTCCTCCTTTCACTTAAATTATTCCTCCTTCCTCTTTCCTTCTCCCTCGATTATCCCCGAGAAATTTTCCTACCGTTCGAAGACACAAAGTCATTATGTCAGCAAAGCCATCCAAATAATCCAGAATATCCTCAATGTCTTGAAGTTTCAACACCTGCATTGGTCATGAAATTGAAAAGTATAAGCGATTGCCAAATTGCCAGTCCTGATAAAAATAAAAAAGAACACAAAAGTTTTACCTCGTCCACGCTCGCAATGGGTCTTTTGCCAGCGGTAATAATTGTGTACACCAACAAACCTGAAGAAAAAAATATGCGAATCCGAATTTTTAAGCGATTCCAGTTTTGGCATACGAATTACACTTCTTTTGTGTCCTTCCAACCCTCTTTACGTTACAAGCCCAACCCGGGTCCTACCATGATCTCCAGGGTCAGTTTACTTAGAGGGATTAATGAAAGAAGATACCCATTCATCCATATTCATGCACCCCGTCCCTCACTTACCAAATGCCCAGACGTCGGATTTATTGGTTTGTTTTGTGTTGTCAAGTTCTGGTGCAGGTAGTGGAACCTTGTTGATGTGACAATCCCTGTTTAATGGTTTGGAACACCATGAGGAGCTGAAAAATACCAGATTTAAGACTCTCAGTGTTTATTCTTTCGTTCGTCCGTTCATTCATTCATTCATTTGTCAGTTTGTACTTACCTTGCGCAGTGAAATCCAGATATCTTTACTGATCCTTTATCTCCAATCAGACAGTTATCAGCAACCTTTAAGAGAGAGTTTAAATAACATCACTAAAATTCTTCAAGACTAAAAAAATAAATGAGGGTCGCATTCGCTTAAAAAGATTGAGTGCCAAAAATGTGGTCAAAAGAGAAAGGCGATCACTTTGGAAGGCTGGTCGGAAAAAAGATGTCACTTAGAGAGTTGGTCGAGAACGAAAGGTTATCACTTTTGGAGGTGGTCGATAAAGAAAGGGCATCACTGATGGAGTTGGTCGATAAAGAAAGGTCATCACTCATTGAGGTGGTCCATAAAGAAATGTCATCACTTAATAAGGTGGTCGACAAAGAAAGGTCATCACATACATGTGTGGTCGATGAAGAACGGTCATCCTTTTGAGAAATGGACAAGAAAGAAAACTTGCCGCCTAGGTAGGGACCATTACTGCAGGCCTATCCGCTTATTGGTTTACCACTCACCAGTTCTCCATGCACAACGCCGTTTTTTTTCCAGATAAGCCATCCCACTCAGTATCTGCGTAGCTATGTTCACTAATTCACTGGGGTGCAGTACAAGAAGTGGCGCATTCCTTGACAAGTAGTCCGATAGAATTCCTTTTGGGTAATGGCTGTGTACCAGAAAACCGCGACATCCTTTTGTTCCCATTCCACAGAACCTAACAACATTCTCGTGGCATAGAGTCCTGCGACGGGGGAAAAACGATATGAATCATTTCAATTAGTTTAGTTTAGTTTAATTGTCTACATCATACGGAAAAAAAGGTTTGCAGATCTGTCAGAGATTTGAGATGGCAGCATAAACATTTGATGTTGATTTTGCATTTTGTCATATCAAAGTCTGGTAGATAGAGGCCGTGCTTGGTAGAGGAAAAAATGACAAAGTCATCCAAGAAAATCTTCGTGAATATTTCCTTTTAGGCAATAAATACGCCCAACCACTTGATTTTTACATGTAATTGTTGCTTAGTGGTCACAATGGTAATAATTAGGACTACACGGCCATGACACGAAAAGCCTCGCCCTTTCTTGTCTTTTTTGTACCGAATCGATAATTGTATGAACTTTTTCCTAGTATGAAATAAATGATTGCGTTGATACCAAGGAATGAATGAGTGGATAACATTTTACGCTCGTAGTGGATAATTTGTCTTGGTTATAAAAATTATCGAAATCTTAGTTTTAAACCTACGACAGTGTACAAAGAAGCCAGAGATGGAATTTTTATTACTTACATCAATATTCTTGCTTGGTTGGTAAATCCTTCCTTCACCGTCTCTGAAAAGGCATCTTTTTCAAGATGGATCGAAACATTTTGGTTTCTGAACTTTCCTTCCATGAGCACCTAGAGAAATCAATCACCAAAATGATTTGAATAAGGGAGAAAAGACTTGTACTAAGTAAACGGCTGCCCCACCCTATTTGGTGTATACTGCCGTTGCTAGGCAACTAATGTTTGTTTGTTCGTTGTTTGGTTTTTTGGTCAAGGTCTTTCGTTTCAAGCTTATAGCGTAAAAAATTCATTTTAAGGCCCTAAAGTCTTGCTAAAATCTAAATTACACAAACAGTGTGATTCAGAGATGTGATGATCCCGCTGTCAAGAATATCGCGAGCGGCAACGAGAGCGGGCGATTTCGGACAAACGATTTGCCTTTCAGTTCCAACCTGCGATTACACCTAATGTGAGTTGAGTTTGTTTTGATGTGTTGTTTTCTCTCTCGTAATAAGTCATAAATCTATCTATTAAGAAGGCATTTGATACCCATGGTAAGTCAGATGCTATCTCTTCTCCTGGATTCACATCGCTCCAGTCTAACTTCCATAATTCTAAAAATTGTAATAAGAAAAGCCAAGATTATTAGTATGCGAAACATGCGCACCCACTCAATAACCCTCACTTCTCATGGCCAGCAGCTTGTGCTTCGGCTGAGCAAGACAAGCGCAAGCTCAAGGGTGAGATTTATTCAAACTATTTATCGGCATTGATTTAATTTACCTTCTACTGTTTGGATAGGCGGATATGTATCGAGTGTGAGTCCCAGAGCTATAGAAGAAAAAAAAGCGACATAAAATAATAAGCAGCTTTTAAGCTGAAATTTTTTCTCTTATTTCCACCAATCAAAGCTCTTCCTATGTATGACGTCATGACGTAGTACGTTGTGATTGGATGACTTACTTGGGTGCTGTTTACATTGGTCTAAGAGCTGTTGGATGGTTTCAAATTGAAGGAAGTTAGCATACGATACAGAGTCTGATTCGTCTTTGATTCGATATTTCTGAGACGATTCGTCGAATGCGATTTCTACGTGCTTCACGGTCGACTCATTTCTAGAATGAAAAAGAATCGGGCCAAAGATGTCAAGAGATCACGGTCAATAGTAAACCAAGGTCTACACTGGAAGCACCCTGGAAGACCTTACAAGGAGAAACATGGTGCCCCAAAAGGACCTTAAATCTCCACAAGGAGCATAATAATTAAGTACCAACATGGACACCACGATCCTACAAGACCCATGGTGCCCCCTTCCCCCCCCCCCCCCCCCCTCTAAACTCTTCCTCAGGAAATGTCTCCAAGACTTCAAGAGGAGCACAACATCAGACAATGAGAACCCAAAGAGCCGAAGGGTGCATAATGTCCCAAAAAGTTCCCTGACTTCACAAGGACAAATTATGCTCCGCCCTACCCTGTCAAAAAAGGATTTACGTGAACATACACAATTGACAGGAGTTAAGACTGACCTGATAGAGAGTATTGTAGCATATCCTACTAATCTCAGTCGTAAAAGAAAGCAACCAGGATCCTGAATGAAAAATAACACTAAAAAATTTAGTTAACGTACTAGTTCCTTGTTCAAACCATTCAGTGTAGGATACCTGTTCCCTTAGTATTGCTGTTGCTAATCCACCTGGGATATCGCTGAAATACCATCTGAAATGACAAATAACCAGCCTGTGGTCAGCACAGATTATTCATCGTGGATAGCACGACAGACGTTGTATTTTACAAATCTATCAGTCTCTCGAGGTTATTTTTTAGGCTAAGCTACTTACGGTTCTTGCTTTATATCTGCTATTGTAACACGTTCACGTGGTATGACACCAAACTCACTCGTGCTATAAAAAAAATAAATGATATAAAATTAATTGGGCGAATATTTCGCAATCGCTTTTACATTAAGATACATCAGGACTTACGATGACGCTGAAAAAGCTTTCCATTCGTGTTTACTAGCTGCTTCGGTGACGGTTAGGTGATCTCCCTATAAAAAAAGAGAGCATTTTCATTGTCTGAGCTTTGATTGCACGCAGTGTGATTGTTTCAAAGGGATGTCGTCTATCCGTACCGTGTCCGTGACGAAACCGTTTTCTCCCTTTATATTGGCTGAGCATTGATTTTCCTAATCCTTATACCTTTTTGAATGGAAGACTTCCTGGGAGGTTGGAATCAAATGACTCGTTCGCGATGACTGTGAACCCAAAGAACTCAATAGCTGAAGAAACCTTTATTAAAGCATGAAACGAATGCATACGGAAAGAAATTAAAAAAATTATTAAATAATAAAATTAAATAGCTGCTGTCCTGTTCTGTGCTGTGCTGTGCCTGGCTGTGCTGTACTGTGCTGTGCTGTGTTGACTGTGCTGTATCTTGTTGGTTGGTGATGGTGGTAGTGGTAGTGGTGATGGAAGTATTGTGAGTTGTTGAGGCCTTCTCGTAATCATTTCCAATTACCTTGAATTTTTGCTTTCTTATTTCTGGAAGTCCTGTTTAGAAAAAAAATATTCACATTAAAAATATGAATATTTTAGGTTAATTAGTTAAAAATAAAAATGAGGAAGAGGTGGTATGGCCTCGGAATCACAGGGTACGGAGTGAAAAGAAGTATTCTTTTTCTCCCTCTTCCCTCCTCTCTCTCCCCTACTCCCTTCATTTTCTTTTTCCCCAGCTGCGCATGCTTACTCTCCTCTGACATCCTGGATCCGTGACACAGTAGCCCTGGTTATATTTGGTACCTGGTATTGTGGATGGTTTACATCCTGGACTAGTCTTGTGTTTTAACGAAGAACAACATGTCCAGGCTCTTCCTGTGAATTTCCCTGGATGATAGTACAATAGGGTAACGGGATTGAGTAGGCAAACTGTGAAAAAATGAGCGAAATAAATTTTTATTTGATCTCTTACAGACATCAAGATTTGTCACCATGACGACAGTTAATCAAGTGTGGTCTCTAAGGGCTTCGAAGGGAACTTATGCTGGGTATGAAGTACGCGGCGATGATCAAGATTTGATTTCTTTAGAGAGTCAAGTAGACTTGGTTTTCATCTTCCTATTTTCTTAAATTAGCCAATTTGTTTAACGTCTTTGGTAAAAATCGACGAAAAATCTTTTTGGTGAAGAAATACTGATGTAGATGAATATAAAATTGAAACGAGCATTTTTAATGTCATTTTTCATTATCAAAAGACGACAGCAACCCGCGTCAAATATACACTTAAAGACAAAAGCAATCAGAGAGGAAGTTGAAAAGTCTATGTATATAACCTGATCTTATTGATGATATCCATGAACGCAGCTCGTCCAGTTCATATGCTGCAAAGTATAGCGTACGCCTGGATTTGTCTCTCTTTGCTCGACTTGTATAAATGATCTAACAACGATAATATTACTAGTTATTAGAGTTATTATAATAACTAATGTAAGAGATTGTGCAACCTCTCCTCTCCAGCACAGTGTTCTCTTGTTCGCTTAATAAGCTCAGCTTCATGATCATGATCATCACTATTCTCAACTTCATCGTCATCATCTTCATCACCATAATCATCGTCTGTTTTACGAAGGTACCATATCTGAGCCTCACAGTATTCACTTCAAGTCAGTCATACCTGAAAACACAGCTGTCTGCTAAAAGCAACGTCATCTACTTCCTCAACTGCTTGAATATCAGCAGTTTTGAATACCAATTGTGGTTTCTCTTTGTTGGTCTGTCAAAAAAAAAAAGGTTTTACACCCGGGTTTTACATTTGCGTCAGAAGAATAAGAGCGTGCGCAATTTAAATGCGTCATACGTCCCGAGACAAAACGTTCTGTTTAGAAAGTAGATTTCAAAACTTCTGCAGTTCTCTTTGTATTATTAAGCACAAAGTACTGTAAATATGGGTCAATTGATTTTTTTTCGAAAGGTTAAGCTGCTACTAAGATACATAATGGTCCGTAGAATGTATCCAGTTGTACGGTTCCGTGCAAAGCAAAATCTCTTAGCCATTTCAAAAATCTTTCGGCTTTTCAATTCAGCTCTCCATAGATTTGTAGAAACATTCAAAAATGTATTGTCCATTTTTTTGCTAATATTTTCAAAACTTATTCCTAATGTAAAGAATTATTTGCTTGCGCAAACAGAGAGCTAATTTCATATTTCGTCGGTATTCGGTTACCTAAGATGCTAGAGATGCTAGAGTTCTAATTCTTGTCTTTTTTTTTTTTTTTTTTGCTGTATCTTCATGACATTATCGAACATCACTTGCGAATTTTTACTCTTCAATGGCTCGATAAACGAAACGTTTTGTTTGATAATTTAAATATTTTTAACTGTAACTTTATCAGTTGGGGAAAAGAGTATTAATGATAAACCCCTTGAAACCGGCCTAGATAAGCTACGTTGTCGTCAATAAAGACGAGTTTTAATCGCTGTCAAGCAGTCCTCCACGTTAACTACAAACAAATGATAAGCACATCTACGAATTATAGACTGACGTTAAAGACTTCTATAAGTACTATCGTAGTATCGAAGACGTTTTATATAGCTTACCCACTGAGAGGAATTACGATAGTACATAAACTCATGATCTGTTAGAACACCAAAGACTCCTTCAAAACCAGTCTTATTGATAAAACTCCGTTGTTTGGAACGACGGACAAGAATGTTACCACAGAACTTCGGTGCACCACTGCCGTCGCTATCCATGCCCTGTTAGCGGCTTCGAGCTCATAAACATCACAATTTAATCATCCAGTTATCTTTTCATAGACGTCCGTTAGGTTTTGTATGCTTGTAAATCCAAAAAATTTAGCAAGAGCTTATTTTTGAGTTGTTTTGCATATTAGAAGTTACTATTGATTTTACTCTAAAGAATCAATACAAATGACAAGAAAAGATGACATCAAAAAGAAATACCACATCTAATAAGAATATGACCCAAACTAATTGAAGAAAAGCGGTTTTCATAAGGCAATGATTCTTAATACTTTTTTAAGGGAATGGTTTCATTTTTATTTCCAAAATGAAGCTCTTTTGGTCTTTTTATTTGTAAGGTTTCTGTTTTGGTCGAGTTTAGTGGAACGGGTTTCATTGACACATGCCATTAGTGAGTGTTTGTCGTTAGTCTGAGCCATAAAGAAAAAGAGGGTTGCGATCTTTTTGTTTCACTTAACTATTTGCACATTAGAGAATAGCTTGGTTGTCTTAACAACCGACCATTGGTGCGTGTGCGCATGGCGTTTGTAAATAAGACGCTGAACAGTAGTTTTATGTGACCGTGGATGATAGAAGAACATCTCATTTATCCACAGGCAGCCCAAACAAGGTTCCTGTGTATGGTTTATAAGGGAATGTATGGGAGTTATGATAAAGTTACGAAAATAAATTGTTTCAATCAACAATTTGCCTCAACTTATTATAACTCCCATACATATCCTTATAAACCATACACAGGAACCTTATTTGGGCTGCCTGTGATTTATCCATGGATCAAACGATAAGAAATAGAATGAGAACCGGGCAGAACAAGAAATGGAATTTGAAGTTGAATAAAAACCTACTGATATCATTAATTGTTTTTAACTTAGAAGTTAAGAAAGAGTTTCTCACGCCAATTTAATTTTGAACCAAATATTCAAGTAGTAGAGAGATACCTAAGAATGCTTTATTAGCTAGAAGAAGGTTTGCAAAACTGAAGTGAAATGCAGGGAAACGATGAAAACCAGTCTGTATTCAATAGTCAGATATACCAAGCAAATCATCTATTTTACAAACCTTTTTTGTTCCAAGACAAACAGAATCAATAGTCTAGACACCGTACGGTTTTTGAACAAATATAAAGAACGGCTAATCCAGCTCATCATTTACCGACAAAAGATTTCCTGCTTCGGTGTTTGAACAAATTGAACGTGTTGCATTTAGGAAACCGTGGGCACTATTTTAAGAAGTTTTCACAAAATTATATCTATTATTGGCTTCGGGAAACCTTAAATCTAGAAAGTGGCTACGTGTGAAGCAACACTTTTTCTTATTACTGTTCTTTCGTGGTAAATTCTGTACTTTTATATGAATCTTCCGATAAAGAATCATAGTAGGCGGGCTAGCCTCCTCTATCTCGGAACATCATTAGTGAAAATTTCATGTCTGGACTCACTACCCATTGGACTAATGGTAAAGTTAATTTTACTTCATTGGCACATCGTTTACTGTAACGTTTTACACCAATGTAGTGTCATAAATAAAAATGCTTGGTTTTGCCGTTGTTTGTTTCGAGATTTGTTGTTTCGAAGAGCATCTCTGAATAACATCAACTGAACGCCAACTCACTTCCAGAAAAATCTCAATTGTCTTTCACTCGCGCTGTTGCTTAAAAACGAGGTGAGAATCCATCGCTAAGCCGATTTCCCGTCGACGTAAAAGCAGAAGTCATCACTGATCACTAGAAATTTCCTCTCGGCAAGATAGATCTTCTTGGCAAGATAGTGTTTTCTTGGGCTGATTAAGAACATTTTTCCTTGCTTGTGGTTTACCTAATGGCCATCTCACACGGAATCGGAAGCCTTTTATTATCAGATAAACTAAGACCATTCATTTTAAGCCATCATCCTCGTACCAGGGCTGTCATCTAAGATTATTATTGATGCCATCGGCTTTAATCTTAGTCTAAACGACCACACTTTTACAAGGGTGACTTTCCAAGACGAAATTCGCCACTAAAACACTTAGTCACCGCTAAAACCACTAAACAAATTCGGTAGTTAGTTCCGCTTAATATTATGAATCTGCTTAATTTCCTTGTTTTTTTCATTTCTACCCGCGGGAAGGCCATTACGGTCATAAAACCGTTACGCAATTACAGACGGATCCTACCGGAAGGTTTTTGCTTGAAAAAGATTGATCTGCTGCGGGCCACCAGGAACGTATATATGTTCTAAGTTCTACACGTGGACAGATTCTTTCGACACATCTTTTAAGTATCTGGGAAGATCAGAAAGGAAACATGCATAGGGGAGTAGATCTAAATTTAAGCATTAAAAGCCTATTATCCATAAACTGAACGTCTAAGAATCCAATCGTGATAATCACGGTTTTTCTTTTTGGGATGTTTTCAAAACAACCCTAGCATTTAGTATTCCAGTTCAATCCAAGGAAGTGGCACTATTGTTGTATCAGTAGACCATGAACGTCTCGAATACTTATTTGAGTGATATCACAGTTACGTTGTCTAACACCTGACGATTGAGTCCATCTGTGTGTTAGCCGTGCCCTGACTTTGATCAGTCCAGATTAATATTTTGTTACAGGGCTCGATAAGAAATAGAAATTAAAAAGACATTTATTTTGGAGTTGCAAGTCATACACTTTTTGAAAACTTTTTAAAGGAATTAGGATAGAGGAGGAATTGAAGAATGTTTGGGGAAAGTTTTACTTATAGATAATGACTTCGTAACGTCACTAAATGCTGCAGAATACAACTATTATACTGAGAGTCGAGTCACAGATCAAGCGTTACGTGCCATCTGCTTAGCTCACAACACTAATAACGAGCAAACATTAGAACCTCATAAAGTTTACAGATGCCACCCATGTTTTGATGTGACCCGCTGCGCCGATGTCGCTAAACACGCGATCATATCCACGAAGAGTCACCGCGCCAACAGCTGTACAGCTGCGCTTCTTAGACCAACTATACCGCAATGCTTACAATAAATACATCACGGACAGCAAACATACGTATATATGTTTGAGTAGAAATCACTGCGTCATCAGTAGTCACCTCTTCAACCGTACCTTTTGATGCAGATTGAAACGCCATAAGAAAAACAAATAATCCCCGGTGACATTCATTAGTGATTTAAGCCCTCGACCTTGGCTTTCGGATCGAAATTGTAGTTATTTTACTTTTGAATTTGATTCTTTTTAGTAAATTAATTTGCAGATAATACATCAATTATATTTCGACATTCCAAAGTCGTTTTAGCAAATTGTTCCTTTTTGTTCGCACAAATTGGTATAATTTCGTAAATTGTACAATTCAAAGCGCCATGTTTATGATTCTAGTTTCGGAAGATAACTCTCGCATTTTGGATTACGAAGTTGAGCAATAACCTTCAATATTTATAGATCGTATCTATGGTAACGTCAGTCTGTTCTTAAGATGTTTAGTGAATCGGTAGCATTCCCTAAAGCCCAGGAGGGCAATTAGATGGTTCACAGTGGCATCCTAATATTCTTGCTTAAATTGCTATACACTAACACCATGATATGTTTTTTTATTTAAAAAAAACCAGTTGGATGATCCTCGCTGGGATTTCATTTGGCTATCAAACTACTTGACAAATTTGACTAACTCACAGCTCTTCACAAAACTTTCGTGGTCCTTTCCGTAGTTGTTCGAAATCTTTTATGACTGATACGGGTAAATAGTCAAGGTACTTATGCTTTGACACTGAACACTGCGTTTTACGGAAGCCCAGTTGGTGAGGGATACCGGAAATTATGGTTTGACCTCGAATTAACTTTTGTAGCGTGTGTTCCGCAAGGTGGAAAAGACTAAGGGAAACAACAAGTTGCGTGCAAGAACTGCTCTCGGATTATTACCCAACCAACAGACACAAATGCCGGTACCTAAGGAAGGCATTTGTTAAAAGACGCTTAATTCTCTTGTGAATTGAAATCATTCACTATTTTTGTCTTCCTAAGTGGATCCAGTTTGTATTTACTTAGGAGTAACAATCGTGCGGGTTAGAGTGTGGCATTTACGGACTTAGATGCAAAACCAACAAGCCTGCAATCTAGGAATATGCAAGGAGATTGATCGATGGTGGCAACAACTGCTGCCATTGAATGCGCAACTCAATCATTCTTCTTTTTTTTTTGACAGCAGATTCAACACGAACAACATGGCTATGTTTTTGGATGGACTTATGCATCCTTTTGTGGTGTGCCGAAAGGGTTATTTAACTTGTAGCAAAGAATCCCAGGCATTCAAAGCGGCTTGTTTTATGAACATAATACGGCAACTACACATCAGTGGATTCCATGGCGCATATCCGTGAAGTTTATTCCTGAAGTAGAATCTATTCTAAAACCTGGCTCATACCAGGTGCCTCGCATGTGGAGTGTATGAAATCTTCAGGAAACGTCACAAGCACCAATAATAGTAATTGTCGATATGCACCCCATTGGAATGTCATACTTTAATAGTCGGCACTCGGGCCTTTCTTCAGAGGTTAACAATTATCGTCCAGCACTAATTCACGTCTGGGGTAGAAAAGAGATATTAATAAGCTGTCGGCAGTCGCGCCTTTAATACATTCTTATACTGTGGTCCAAACACAATGGTAGTGAACGGAAGGAAGGCCTTCGTATTCACGCTACGAGAACACATGACTTGCTAAGTTTCTACGCGTAACGACACCATGTCGGTACTTCGGTCATGACGATACAAATTGCACCAAACACTCATTGGAATCATCATTATCGTCTATCATCTCAAGAGGAATGGAGCTCGCAATCATCAAGGTAACTAAGAGTCACTTTTCTTTGTTATCACTGTTTACGACACAACTTCTAAATACTAGATTATCAGTCTGGAGTAATTTCTTTTTAAACATCGTTGACCTGCGACACATATCCTATTTTAATTTCTTACACTTGGATTTAATTAATTTTGACTTTCAATTTCTTCAAAGTCGTGACTGATTTAAGGTTGTAGTCGTTGAAGCAACGCTTGGTAAACCGTTTGACGTTCTTTCCGTTCAGCCCCAGACTTGTTGAATATATTAACTGATGTTTTTTTTTCTATATTGACAGTTCATGTGTTTGTCAGTTTTGATGGGTTTACAGATGGTAACCTCATCTTCGAAGGTGATTAAGAAAATAGACTCCCACATTGCTAAACAAGCAACAACTAAAGGAGTTCTGCGGCATCGTCCAACTACTCCTGCGAAACCACAACATAACGAATCCGATTGGACGAGAATTTCTAGGCACCCATCCATCTATGCAATTGTCAAAATGTACTCCAGGACAGGATACTTTCTTGAAATTCCTTCTTCAGGAAAAATTCAAGGCACAAAACATCGTCACAGCAAGTTTGGTAAGTCGTATCCACTTCGTTGTCCAAAAAAGATTAAGTGTCTTGATATGAAGAGTGTATCAGCAGTGTTCTGTTACTTCACTTAGCAGTGACTTAACCAAACTTTTGAAGCGTCTCGACTCAACAGCCTCGGGCTCATTTCAGTAGAGTTTTTCTCCGCTTCTCTTCCTGGTCTCTTTTTTTCCCTCTTTTTGCAAAACCTAAAAAGCAAAATTTCATTTTCGATCTATGAACTGTAGCTGCGCCCTGACGTTGATCATCACACAGATTGTTTCAAGGTTAAAAAAATTGGCCTATTCAAGACACCTCAAAGCGCTCTGATAGTAGACTCCAAAGATAAAGTTTCTTTAAAAAATCTATTGATAATGATATATTTGTCGATAAATTTGATAGCTTTGCCCCGGGAAAAAAACGATAGACAGACAGGGATACTTAAAAGTATGTTATATATTGGACCTTCTACCGATGACTGAAAAAAAAAGACCCAAAAAGGAGCGGATTTTTTAAGCTTCTTCAAGATAGATATTTGACTTTGTTTACAGTCCTGTAAGAGAAGTAATGATAAGTTTTATTGAAGATTTAAAAACTTTTCGCGTGGCTTATACCTATACTAAAGCCAAACTCGAGTGAGGTATTGGTCGATCATGTAGAAGATTATGTCATGGGTTGTAAGCAGTCAAGATCGAGTGAAGAGCTCGAGTGAAGAGGCTGTTCCATTCTTAAGCATAGATCAGGAGATGCCGACATTTTGCATGATAATAATGGCGTCAGTTAAAGTCATTAGAACTAATAAGACAACAAAAACGGTCAAGCTGATCAAGTGATTTACATTGGCTCACAGGACTATTGAAAAGCATTAGCAACTTATTTGTCAAAGTTGTGAAAGAATGTTAAGTCCAGCTGCCTCGCGTCAATACGGCTGAGAATAGAATACGAGATTAATTCATTTGGTAATACTACATCCAATTTAACAAAGATCCACATCGACTAAATAGCATATAAATAGCATAACCTAAATAGGAAATGACAGATTAGGTGACCCAAAACACCGCTAAACGGATTAACAGAGCGGATTAACGCTAGCGAATGTTATTAATACTTCTCTCGCATTGGTCTCCCACGTTGACAAGAACTCCTTAAAATCTATTGGAATAGTGGAAGAAAATCAACACTTGCCATCAATAGGAAGCCGTGGAACCATTTTAGCAGAGATTAGGTCGCAAATGGATGTTTGATTTGTCTAAAGAATGACGACGCCATATCCAAGTCTCCGTGTCAATAGGCTAATTGCTACACAATTCAACACAAACCGCTAATTGATCATAAATATAACGATCCCTTATCTAGTGATATTGTTTGATAACGCGAGATAACACATCGAATATCCATCCCTATCGTTAAACATCGATATATTGACCGCTTTCAGGATGTGCACCGCATCTTTAATGTACATATGTCATACTTGAAGTTTCTTGAGGAGCAAAAGACCGTGAAATGATAATTGTTTTATCATGCTGATGTTTTCTATGCTTCCACGACAGGACAGACCTAAATTGGCAAAAAACAGAGAGATTATGCCTACATATAGATACCTTAAAGTTCATTCTCACAGTTTCAAAGCTATTTTTACTCTAACCCTCGATCTCTAAAACCAATCAACCTTGTACATGCACTGGTATGAGTTACATCATCATCGATCCCGGTTGGTCTTTTTCTTGCTAAAAATTTCTTCACAAAATGTCAGCCTGCCTATTTGTCTTTTTGTTTTCACCGGAAATTTCATTTCAATGAAAGAGATCAAGTGGTTTAGCGTATGTATTATTATCACTGTAAACAAAAAGGCCATCCAGAGTCAACTATAATGTGCCGATTTTCTAAAACACAAATAGAGGAATGGCAAAGGTTCTCGTAGTTACTTAATTGTTTCGTGAGCTTAATAGACGTATTATGGACCCCCCTGGTCGAGGGGTTAATCAAGAAGTGAGCCCTTGTTTTCAAAAACAAAAGGACAGTAAATTGAAGTCTGGAAAAAAGCAAAACAATCACAACGGGAGAACAGATGTTAGATAAACCTCTCGTGCTGTGACGGTTGGTTATGTAGTTCAAGTATTTCTTTGATGTCATTTTTAGTGCTTCTGATTGCGTTCAAATCATCTTAGTAATGATAATTTGTGTGACAATGCCTGAAATCGCCCGCTGTAAAGTTTATTTAATACTCTAGCAACACGGCTATCATACGCCTAGACTTGAACTCATGCAAACTACATCAACATTAAGACAAATGCAGACAGTGAAAAACAGATTGAAGTATACATAGCCTGGTCTATATGCAACTTGTATATTACACATCATTAAGTTTCAAAGTCTTGACTTTGGATTAAAGGTATAAGCCGTTTAGCTGCTTTACGAAATGCGCAAGGACTCACTGGATATCCTTATTCCTTGACCTATATGTAAGACTACTACCGAAGATTTTCAACCAATCAATTTTGTCGAGCAATCCGGCGCAGAAAGAAATAAGGGATATGAGTATGAGATTGTCAAACAATCAGAGATGGGAAGTCAAGCGCACCACTCAGAATATTTTAAGGTCATTCACACGTTCTTTAGTGCTTTTTATTCCAGTTCTTTCGAGAGTCTCATATTGGCTTTCATTGCTTTAGATACTACTCTTCCCATTAGACCGTTACACCCCACGGTTTTTCAACCCATCCAGAGGAGCTCAGTTTAAACCCGCCCGCGGCTGAGAAAAAATTGATCGCGTGATCGCATTTTGTGTACCATTGTGTTGGCATTGTCAAATTTTGGTCACGTGGTACATCCAAAATCTCATTACGTGGTACACAAAATGCGATCACGCGATCAATTTTTCTCAGCCGCGGGCGGGTTTAAAAGCTCCTCTGGATGGGTTGAAAAAACGTGGGGTGTAACGATCTACTGGGAAGAGTAGTAGCTTGTCCTTGCGCAAGAACACTAGTTAGCTGCTCGAATCATGACGTAGCCTGCAAAGCTCGCGTTCTTGTAAGTTTGGGGGAAAACCGGGGTTTTAAGAAGAACGCCTGCTCTGCAGCAGTTTTCTTATGAGCGGGTCCAAGCGCTACACGGCAGATTCAGAGCATTACTGCAACGTACCTCTCCGTAGCCGTAACTAAATGCCTACTTTGGGACAGTATAATTATGTTTTATATAAACTAGGTGTATAATTTATTTATAGCTGTCTCGTTTTGTTCTTTTCAGCTCATCTAATCATGGAGTCAGTCGGTAAAAGTATCGTACGGTTTAAAGGTCAATTAGCACAGAAATACTTAGCAATGAATGCATATGGAATTCTTTATGCAACAGTAAGTCTTTCACAAATTGTTGTTGTTGTTTTTTTGTTGTTGTTTTGTTGTTGCTAAAATTAAACGTTGATTGTACTCTATCCCTGCTCCCCTCCTCACCTTCAACTCTGGTCACCATTCTTAGCAGATAATAATGAGATCCAAAAATTTTTTATATCAGCTGATCGAAGTTGACGCCATATTGCTTTAATCCAGCGTGGCATTTCCACTTGTGCTCTTGTTTGCTCTCCGTGTATGTCGTCTACAAAAAATATTAATACTTCCTTTAATAAATGTTTTCTTTAGCAAACCTTAAATGACGAATGTCTTTTCAAAGAAAAGCTCGAAGAATCAGGATTTCACACATTTTCTTCAAATGAATACAGTGGATCCAACAACAACAACCAGAACAGCGAACTATACGTGGCAATCAAGAAAAATGGCAAAGCAAAACATGGTGTTAACACAGCCAAACGACAACGAGCCGTGCAGTTCATTGTGCTACGTATGTTTAGATGATAGTAGTATATATAATTAGCAAGAAGACAATCGGTTGACATACTTTGAACGAAAATTTTGAAATATTGTGCGACGATCGATCGACTTGTTGTGAAGATAGAGTATAGAGTTATATACGAAATCATATATTACCTTAGGTATGAGATCTGTTAAATTATAGATCAATAGGCCTTTTTCTTCAGGTTGCGCTTTTCGTACTCCAAACTTTTACTTCTGCACCGAATTGTTTTGGGCTGGATGGATGGCTGGATAGGATAGGAAACTACTTCTCTCTTCTTAAAGCTCTGATGCGCACGCAACCTGGAGCCTGCAGTCCTCCAAGTCAGCAACGGGAAATGAAAATTGCTGACCGGGAGGAGCACAGGCTCTGGATACGAGATTGCACACACAACCTTTATTAGAAAATATTTTGCATCTGAGAACGTTTTGACAGTCAGCATCGAATTATCAAGCTTTGCCGATTAGCCGTGTTTTTGGAAAATTTTATCAAATTAATTTACTACGAATAATTATTAACTATAATTAATAATTATTAGTGATTAGGAAACTAATTATCAAAACAAGCAGTTTTAATGAGCAGAAAACAGTTGCAGTCATGAATAACTGCACACGTGTAACTGCAACATTCAATCCTTAAATAGTATTAAACGGCTGTCTCTAAACCAATCAAAGAGCGAAATGATTGTTTTCAACCAATCATATAAGTGCTTGATTACGGAACCCATTTGGGTGTCATGGTTACCCAGGGTTTCCTGTTTATACAAAACCTGCTCTATTTATTATTCATGTGTTTGTAAATATACATATATAAAATAGGATTGTATATAAAGGAGAAAGGGATGTTTTTGTCACGTGATTCGATTTTGGTGGTAGAATTAGTAAGTGCAGTCACGATTAGTTATAGTCAGGGATGAAGAAATTGCAAAAATGGCATCTATCTCAGTACCAAAGTCAACATCAGCTTTTGCTTTTGTAAATAGAGATTATGTGCGCACTATCACGTGATGGCAGCCATGACAGGAGGCAGGGATAATTGAATCTGGTTTAATCTGATTTACGTGAGACAGAATTCAGGACTGACTATATTTGGTTGGCTTCCTGTAGACCCTCCTCTCATGGTTAACATCCTGTGATGGTTCAAAGCCGCCATTCCAGAAAACATACACCATGACGTTTCTCTAGTCTAGGGATAAATATGTGCTTCATCCATGCAATACCAGAGGAAAAATCTCTAGGACTTATTTTCCTGCATAATGGCCATGCGGTTAAGTATGAGAGGATAATGAATGGATAATAGTTAAGTGATTAATTGCTGGTAAGATGAAGCGACTTATTACATAAAAAGGACAAAAACTCAAGTTCGAGTCAATTTTCAATGAAGATTTTGGTTTTACAAAATTATAAATACCAATACCTCGAAAATCGAGGACACTTTTAATTTTATTGTTTTTTAGGTTTGTGCAAGAGATTTTGGATCTTTAACTTGAATTTTCGGGACAATAGTTAGCAGGAGATTTTTATGACCTTGCCTGACGTGCGATTTCTCTCACAAATGAACAGGGAACGCAATATTTCGATATATATTTAAAAGCGCGCGCATACGCGATGCTTTTGAAATATGATGCAAAATATGCACAAAGCTATTTTATGTTTTCGATTAAAAACTCATAAGGCACATTGTATATACATATGTAATTATAGTAAAAGCGAGATCCTAGAATCTTATGCTAGTACTGCTTGGGCATAATTATATTGGTGACTGAGACAATAAATGGGGATGAGCTCACGTGGGTGGGGAAGCTTTTAACACTGCCGGCTAACTGAATTTTGGGAAACTTGTCTTCAAGGGTAAAACTGCCATTCTCCGAAGAACAGTATACTAGACTCGTAACGAAAACGCTGGATTAGGGCTTCCTGTGTTATTTCAGTAATTAATCATATTTCCCAAAAAACGAGGCCCCACCAAAAAAATGATATTTTAAAAATATTATTTCATATTTGAGTAAAATTGTAAAATAAAATGTACATAAACTTTCTATGCATTGTAAAATAAAGCTTTTAGTTTTATTATGTACTGCTTTGTTTTTATTCTCTTTGCCTTTGTACCTCTTTGTTTGGAAAAAAAGGTGAAAAAGATCTCTCTTATGTCTTTGATGAGCGTTTTCCTTCGTTTCTTAAAAATATTGAAAGCAAAATGCAGGAAACTTTGAAAAGTTCAAGAAAACAAAATTCCGTCACCTACCCCCTAAGGACGATTTTGCGCTTCATCCGGGTATCACGGAAAAAGACAAGTTTAGGAAGATTGACTGTACCTCTTGTTTTATCAGGGAAAAAATGGGTTTTTAACTCAAGATCTTTAAATATGGACCAAATACTTAAAGGGATAGTGGCTTCAGACCATCCAGAAGACGTAAAAAAGATACTGATACAACAACTTGTCTCTAAATCAGCAAACGAGATACCGGAAGAGCAGTGTATATCCATATTCGAGATTACTTCTCAATGGATGGCAATAGAAAACACAGTTTTTTTGAATGACATTGGAAAATTAATCCTTACTTCGTGGGCAAAACACCATAAAGAAGTCTTCCAGAGATTTCTTACGGAGGAATATTTATTGAGCTATGTGGAAAACAGTCAAGAAATGAGTGTTGTATCGGTGAATTACATCAGGACATCGTTTGAACTGCTCCAACACACGACTCAAATATTTTCACTCTACACCATAGTTCGTCATCGTGCTAATATTTGGATTAGCCAAAAGTCTGATATAGACTTCTGTGCATCAGTTTGTCGTCTTCTTATAGAATATAACCATTGCTGGCCAGTTGGGGACCATCTCGTCCAAACGTGCTTTTCATTACTGCATTGTCTTGCCAAAACAGATTTACCAAAATCCTCAAAAGAGGAATTAAAAACTTGTATAAGAAATGCTGGATTCGTGGCAGCCTTGATGAATCGTGTACTGACGAAGAATCAAAATTACATTTTACCTATTTTAACTGAGCTATTCAAAATTATTTCCTCCCATGGACCAAACCCATCTGTTGCTGTTGCATCAGTTGTGCAGTTTTTTACCCCAGAAGTGATTGACAGTTCCACTAAAATGGTGGCTTGCAGTCCATCAGTGTCTGATGAGAACCTTGCGTTAGCTTTAACTCGTATGATTAGCTGGCTGTCTTGGCCTGGGGGGAGACGAGTCGATCAGTGGATAATATGCTTTTTACGGGCTCTCGCTATGGCTAAAAAACATAATATCCTTATTCAAGTCACTTTGGAAAAACTACCTCAGGTAAGAGAGAAAATAAGGGAAATTTAAAAAAAAGATAAAATAGGATCCAAATTATGAACAGATACTTTATTGTATTATTTATTATATATTATATATTAATTTAATTTTAAGATAGTCAGAAAATTCCAAGGTTTTTTTATTGAATTAATACAAAATACATTGTATAACAGAGTGCCTAATTGATTTTCTCTATGAACATTTATTAATATAGACCATATCTTGAGGTTGTGGTCATCAGCCTAGACTTGTTTGAGGCTGAGGTATTTAATAATGTAGTAAAAACAGTGAAACAAGTAAGGGTGATGATGCATAAACTAACCTAAAGTAGATGGGCTATGAAATTATTAGAAAAATACATGTATCATCTTGATTATAACCACTAAATCAAATCCTATATCGTCATTAATATATTTAACAAACATACAGTTTTAAAATCAATTTTTTAACGGTAAGTGGTTAACATAATTTTTACAAATAAATTTTAAGCAATATGATGTACATACCATTGCTGTCTTTTTTAAAGATTTTTGTAATTAATTTTGGAATTTTAAAAATTCATCTTTCAATGAGTGAAAAATGGAATAATCATTAAGAACCCTCCGCACAGATAGAGAAAGATGTCCAATGACAATAAGATTGACAGACTTACAAGCAATCAAAGCAACAATGAGACAGACAGACAGCAGACATTAATGTGCAGATACAGATAGGTGACACCTTATAGTATACAAAATATTATTTAGGAGCTCAAAGAATTTCCTGGAATCTTCCCTGATGTCTTCACTTTAATTTATTGCAGGTTTTTAGTAGACTGTTATTTCCAATGGTCAGAGACAGTACTATGGGAGTATTATCACACATGCTCCTGAGCTTCAAGCATTCCCCACAAGCATTTCATCTGGTAAGAGGGCTACTTAAAAAACCTAGTCATAATAGACCTCCTCAGCTCGGCGTAATGTTGTCCAACTTCAGACCACGTGTCATTCCCTTGAGAATAATATTCTTTGTTTGAGTTGTATCCATGTGTCTTCTCATGTGTAACCGAGTGCAAACTTTAAACAAAGAATTGATAATCTAGGGAATGACATGTGGTCTGAAGTGAGACAACATTACATCAGAGCCATGGAGATCTATTGCATTTCACTTTTCTGAAGAACTAACATAATCATAATCATAACAATAATAATGATATTAATTATCAAAGTACAAAGATCTAGAAATAGAAATTAGAAAAATGTGGGGTAAGGGAACAAAAACCATACCTATTGTCATTGGGAAACTGGGGTTAATTCACAAAGGACTAGAACAATATGTCAACCATTTAAAAGGGGACATTTCTATTACAGAAGTACAGAAGACCACTCTCCTTGGAACTGCATACATCATTAGAAAAGCTCTCATAATTACTTGATTTTTTTTTATCATACCTCATATTATAATTATATTCTTATACATCTTATTCCCATGGATTGGACTCAGTAAACTAAGAATTTTGTAAAAAAAATTGAAGCGAATAATAAATGAAGATAATAAGATGAGAGGATAAACATGTAATATGGAACATACACTAACAAACTTGTGGTGCTCTTACACTGTTCCTTATCCTTTTAGATCGTAGAAAATGTCCCAGACTTGGTTAAAACGCTGAAGAAAGAAAACACTGCATCATCAAAGGCATGTCTACAGACATTAGCTGAGTTGATGCATATTTTGATGTATCAGCATTCTGGCTTTCCAGAGCTCTATGGGCCTGTGTTGGATAGTCTACAGGTATTCTGTCTTATATTGTTTTCGTATTAAGCTAGCTAAAGCCTCTCTTTCTTATGTTGATTTTAAGTTCCTTGTTTGTGTGTGTGTGTGAGTGGAGGGAGGGGGGGGGGGGGGAGCATGGCATGCCTATTAATAGGAACTATTCATCCAACACAATCCCTCCTTCCATTTATCTAATCTTCCATCCATCTCATCGTCTTCATTCATTTGTCTGTCTGTCCATATATCCATTCATCCTTACATCCATCCATTTTCCATCTGTCCAGCAATCTATTCTGTCAACTTTCTTTCCATCCACCTATCTGTCTGTCCTGCTATCCATCCACCCACCCATCCATCCAACCACCGACGCATCCATCCATCCATATTAATCTTGCCCATCTAAATGTCATCCTAAAAGATAACCATCCTTCTTTCATTTTTCCCATTTTATTTTCAATTCCTATAAGGACTTCACCAAACCATCAGAAGCCATGATCAAGAAGTGGCTGGCCCAGGCTGCATGGTCTGCACAGGCATTCAACCAGATACCACTGTCTAGAATGATGCCCAAGTCAGAAACAGGAAGAACAGGACTGGTCAACCTGGGTAATACCTGTTATATGAACAGTATTATACAGGCTTTGTACATGCTGGATGAGTAAGTATATTCAATGGTAACAAATCTGTCTAGGGTGGGGTCAGGGACATCAAACATGCAAAGGGTAAAGATGCTTTGCACCCTCACATGATGGCAGCCATGAGAGGATGCAGGAATAATTGAATCTGGTCTAATCTGATTCACACGAGAAATAATTCAGTTTCCCAGTGTAAAAATATGCTCTATCGTTGTGCCTCCTGTCATAGCTACCATCACTCGATGCAGCAAAGTCTTTATTTTAAACTCTTGGAAGCTTTATTTGGAATGTATTAGTCTGATCTTGAGTCTCTGATAGTGTCCTCGAAGATACAACGAGGAAAACAAGTCACATTACTAAATGAGTGGTTTTTTTAAATGCTAGGTTTAAATGTTTACTTATGGAAAGGAATACCACCAGAGCTCTTGAAAAGGTCATTTATCGGCTTCAGGAGCTGTTTGTATTTCTCAAAATGTCACAGGCAAGTGCACTTATATCATTCATTTCACTCCCATAATACTCTTATAGACTTCTTATAAACATTTCACCATATTCGCCACTAGTACCCCAATTAGAAATAGCATCTTCCCCTAGAAATACCACAGGAAGCCAGCCTCATGTTCTGGCTTTTTTTCACAGCGTGCCGCATTTTCCCCGTCCAAGTTCCATCATGTGGCTCGTCCTCCATGGTTCACCCCTGGGTCCCAACAAGATTGTTCAGAATTCCTCAAGTACCTTCTGGACAGAATTGAAGAAGAAGACAAGGTTGTCTCGAATTTAACTGAACTCAAAGAGAAAATCCCCCATAGGCAGCTGCATAGTAACATTATTGAGGACACGTTTGAAGGGAAACTGCTGGTGTGTCATCGATGTAGACGCTGTAACTATGTGTCGTACCGTGAAGAAGTCTTCATCGATTTACCTCTAGCCTTTCCTCAAAACAGCACCTGGGTGGATCGAGACTTATCTAACGGACTAGGAAAACCTCCTGTCGACCAACCTGCAGAAAACGCCAACATACCTAGCTCTGATAGAAGTTTAAAGGGGGGAGATATCGGCCAACGTCCATCAGTACCATCAATCTCATCCAATAGCAAAGCCGAAAGCGAGTCTAGTTCAGAGTCAGGGCCCAGTTCTCCTACCAATAGCTATACACTGCCCAAGAGCTCTGGATCTCAGAGCAAGGTGTCTACCCATGGGATAGGAGCTGAAGAACCTAGTATATCCTTGGAAGAAATGCTTGGGTATTTCTTTGAACCCGAAATTCTTGAAGGGTCAAACCAGTATCACTGCGAACAGTGCCAAAGCTTGCAAGTAGCCGAGCGTAGTGTCGTTATCTCTAAGGCTCCGAGATTCCTTGTGTTGACTCTGAAAAGGTTCTCCTACAATGTGACGACACACCAAAGATCAAAGATCCTACAGAGTGTTACATATCCATTAAAATTAAAACTGTCGAATAATATCATCCGAGTCAAGGAAGAGGAAGCCAAACGGGACTCTCCTGTACTAGAGGAGCGTCATACACCCCCTATAGAGAATTGCCTGAACGATGAAAAAATGGAAGCACCGCCTAGTAAGTGCACTAAACAAGATTTCGATTGCGCACCTAATAGCGCACCAATGCCAGCTGATAGTCCCTCTAGTGCGCTACCGCTAGAGAACTTTCCCTCAGAAACTATGTACGCTCTAACGTCCGTTGTGGTGCATTCTGGGGTGTCGTCTGAGAGCGGGCACTACTACTGTTACGCGAGGCCCTCGGGTCACGTGGTCCAGGATGATGACGTTACAGTCAATAAAACCAAACATAACAGTAGTGGTGGTAAAAAGCCACTTCAATTGGTCGGCACGGACTACCATTCTTGGTGCTTGTTTAACGACAGTAGAGTATCATCCGCGAAGTTTGAGACTTTCTCGGAAATCACCAAAAGATTTCCCAAGGACACTCCCTATGTGTTAATCTATAAGAACATTAGTAAATATGCTGGTTCAAGTCATGAACCCAGTGTGTCAGGGGTCTCCATGGAAACCAAGGAATCTAAGATCAGACAAGATCTTCTGGATTCGGTCAATCTTGACAATCTACTTTATCTGCAGGTTAGTGGAGATGATTTTGTATGATTGTTGTAGAACATACCCTAACGTTTTGTATCGTTCATAGTGACGCTTTAATAGATCTCGGGGTGAGGGGGGGTGAGCGTATTTGGCACTAATTTCCCGCCATTTCTATAAAAGCCATCGAGAGAACCATCTAACCGCGAGCAGCATGCTTACTCCAAGTTCTAAGTGCCATTTACCATCATAAGCAAGTTTCTCTTTCGGTCTATCTATATTAATCTTTTCGTGTCTTCGACATGTTGCACGCAACAGTTGGACAGTTGAGGTAAAATCGTACCGTGTATTTAGAATTTGGTGTGAATTGTTATGACAAAAAAAAGCCATTTGAGTGCAGAAAACCGATTAGGTTTCTAAATTTAGAATTGAGTATGATAATAAAGCTACTGACATCATTGTAGAATACAGTGTATCTACCCACTTCCGTAATTATTTCAAGGAGTTCTGGAGCAAACGTTTTCCACGATTCTATTTATTTATTCATTCATCCATCTCTTCATCTATTCAAACAATATATGTTTCGAATTGGATAAAACACATTTGGTAACATTATTCTACTATAATGTTTCCTTGTAATAATAATGACCTCAGTTCGTTGAAGTTCTTTATTTCCCTGCCCCCTCAGACGCCGGAATCGCCGTAAGTCGATCAGTTTTGGGATAATGGAAGTTGTCACTGATAAAGATCACCTTTTTCCAGAACATACTTCCCTTATCATAAAGTCAAGAAAAAAAAAGTGTATGGTGTTAATAGCATTGGTGATCACATTTGATAAGGGAATTGAAAAAATATTCTGCATAAAAAGAGAAATTGCGTTTTATATCGTATTTATTATAATCATCATAACCAACCACACTATATTGTCTCTTTTTCAATATTATATTAAAAACTCATTGAAAAACTAGAATATTCTATCCTCCCCATCTGGTGACCCATCATAAATTAAATTTAAAAAAACCAAGAAGCTGAATATTCTACATTGAATTATTCGACTGTGTTTGCTTATTCAGGATGTGTACATCACTTCTTACCCTGGTCCCAGAGCTTTCTCGTTTGTTTTTTTTCTCTGTAAAAAGCGGCAACAACGAGCTGCGAAGCAGCGAGCCGCGAGAAACCTCTGGTCACGACCGTTGAGAATCTCACTTTCATGCCATCAACTTATGATCGTCGAATTCTGATTGGATGGCTATTTTAATCAGTGTACGAGAAATATGATTGGCTGGATTAGATATCTATGGGGGTAGGGCCTGAATGATTTTGTCACGTCAATATTTTTGTTTGGGGAGAGAGGTCACACTTTTCGTGCCATCGGACTATATCGTCATTATAGCGTCTTGTCAGCCTGAAGTTTGATCTTTAAAATAAATCTTACAATCTTATCTAAAGTCTATAGTTTATAAATATTGCTGGTTTATAGTTTCAATGACGGTTTTGATATCCAGAGAACTATTCGAGAGTATCTTGAAGTCAATTCTCGAAAGTCGTTTTCCCGAAATAGAACAGCTATCGGCTGAGCAAAGCAACGCTTTGTTTGGTCTGTTAAACCGAGAAGATGTCTTCGCCGTTTTGCCAACCGGCCATGGCAAGTCAATCATATTCCAACTACTGTTCGACTTCTGTAAGGAACTTTATCTCAGAGGGTTTCCTTACCCAAGGAACGCCATCGTCTTGGTGATTTGTCCGCTAAATTCGCTGGTGGAGTCTCATATCCGAGAGTTGAATTCCCGAGGCATGACAGCAAGCAGTTTAACAGGAGATATTGATGAATCGAAAATACTGCGTGGTCAATATTCTTATCTCTTCGCATTATAAAAATTGAAAAAAGCTTTAGATCCCAATAAGAAATCAGCTCAAACTGAAGTGTTTTTCAATCTAACAGTAATGATGAAAAGGTAAATTATACACCGTGAAAAGATGAAAAAACTTACTGACGTTTCGGACGCTAGTCCTTCGTCGGAGTAAAAGAGGGAGTAGAAGATTGTTTTTCAATCTAAGATATTAAAATATCTCACCTCCGTGCGAGCATTGCCTTTAGCTTTCCGGTCTCTCGGGTCCAACAAAACTTCACTGTCCAAACCTTGGAAAGGGTTATCCGCAAAAGAGTCTCGATGATCTGAAAGTAGTTTTCTTTTGCTTCTTAACTGGCTGTTAGCGCAGGCCTTTTTCCGGACATGGCAGTCGTTAAATTTCTGTGAATGAGGATCAGCTGTTGTAGTGGGGGAATCCTTAGCACATTTCTTCTTGCGAACTAAATCCAAGCGGTTTATTGTTTCCTTGTAGTTTTCCCTAAATGTTAGCATATCATTTTCTTGTTCTAAAATCTTGTGGTATTTCAAAACAGTCCTGTAGCATTTTTGGCACAAAACTTGCGATATACCATCGATGTCCACCACTTTCGCGCCAGCGACTGTCTCAAAACGGCGAAGAAATTCTCGATTATTTGCTCCAAAAATATTAATTTGCGAGCGCCCACTGATTTTTAAACTTTCTCTGCAAGCTCTACAGAAGTTGTTTGGACGCTGTATAAATACCTTTACCGGTGTATTATAATCTTTCTGCATAATCCCATAACTATTGAGTCGAAGTAAGAAGAGTCGCACGTGTAGTACACTATTTTGACAGCTCGTAAATATACAAAGTCTCCTCTCCCACCCCTACTTGAAAAAAATAGTGTTGGTATATAGCATTAAGCCTCCACACCCTAATGACAATTTGTAACACGATCATCCTTTTGTGATTGGTCGACTAGAAGTGATGGATTTGACAGCTATGATGGCATGAAAGTGAGATTCTCAACGGTCGTGACCAGAGGTTTCTCGCGGCTCGCTGCTTCGCAGCTCGTTGTTGCCGCTTTTTACAGAGAAAAAAAAACGAGAAAGCTCTGGGACCAGGGTAATCACTTCTAGTCTTTTAATTTCTTTTGTACAAAGTGTATCCGTTTACGATCAGACTTTGATCAAGAAAACCGGAATTGTTTCTCGAACAGGATACACACTAGTGCGCACTATTGAATATCATTCTCATTGCTTTCAAGGTTTCGTCATTTTCATGTAATTTATTTTGCACTTGGTCACACTTGCTCGAGCTGTTAAAAGCCAGTCTGTTGTATTCAGATTGATAGCAGTTCTGTTTTTTTTTAAAAGACTCCTGTACTCAAGTACAGTTGTGTTTTGTTAATAACCAATATGTGGCGCGATTGAAGTAGTCTTACAAGATAAACCTCAAATGGAATATGAATGAGACCGGAATAGGGCTTCATTGATTAAATTGCGTTTGCCCAGCCGCGGAAGAAATCTATCAATAAACGAAAGGAAAAGAAACGTTTTAATATTCTGCTAAGTTGGCTCTGAAAAAGAAAACTGATAAAGCTTTTGTTTGGGCGTTATTTTTCCCATTTCAGACAAAATGTCATTCCCTTAATCTTATTCTGAAAACGTTTGTATTCGGAACTGTACGTTCGACTGAACTGTCAAGCACTCTTGAAGTCGTACTTATTGTGGTTACTTTTGTCTTTTTCTTCTCCGCAGGAAATTGAACATGAGTCGCGCATGCTCACTAAACCCAAGTTAACGCCCTCAAGATCACGTGATAATGATGATGATGACGACAGTGGATCTTCAAACAGCAGTTGTGGCCCTGGGGCAGGTTACTCGACGCCTTTCAATCGATTTATCTTCTGACGAGCATATACAGAAAGACATGCAGACAGACACATCTTAGTACTATCAGGCAAGTCAGGAAGAACATCTTGTTATAGTCTGTAATGGTTCTGGGTTCTAAGTTAATACTTTTCAGTAAATGAACTAGGACCAAGTCGAGTGCGGACTGAGAAATATAAAATAAACGATATAGGGGAATCATCATCACTGAACTAAATAAATGTAATGTGGGATCAAATGGGATTCATAACGTCATCATTGTAAAACACAGAACACTATGTGAAATGGTGTGACCCCTAAAAGATCTCCCCCCCTGGATTCAACCCTATCAACCAAACCATTTTTGGGGTTGCGAAGTGTAGCTATGGTTATTAAGGAGAAAGATGAATTGTAGGAAGTTAGTTTATATTTAAAGAAATATTATCATCTTATAAAAGTAGTTATTTAAGAAATGTTAGCATCTTTAGAGAAGATGTCTGGGCATTCATCTGAAATCATTATCATATAACTTCAAGATTATTGAATTGACAATAAATTATTCGTTAATGTTATGAAAGCTATGGAATTTACTTAAGCATTTTAGTGGTCCCCTTAACTCCCAAGAGTCACCCCTCCCTCCTTCAAAGTCTCGCGAGGTTGAACGCTAGACAAGTCTCCTGTAGCAACGGGATTGTGTATGTCCTCATTTGAGTAACAGCTGTTCTTTGCTTGCCTGATTACTTTATTATATTTCCTGTGTGATTGATTCTCACACAAAAACCCTCGACATAAACCTTGCGCATGTGAATTAGGATAACGTTATCACTAATACTGAAAAGCAAACAAACCGATAGGAGCATAGCTCACATGTTATATTCGGGTATCTAAGACCATACGTTTCAATCTTCGCATATTCACGACTAAAAAGAAACGTTCAAACAAACAATAGTATTTGCTAGTGTTGAAATTCTTGAGCAATTTAATTTCTACTTGGTTTCATTATAATCTCATTCTGTTGTTTGCCCATCGAGTGAGAACTCTTTTCATTTCAACTAAGAATCCTATTGAAAATACATCAAAGCCGGTAAAAAAAATTCATAAAGTAAATCAAAAGCATGGTTCAAATTAAAAAAAAAGGTTCCTTTTATCAGTCAGAAGACTTCAATGGCTTCCATTTGTTATTCTTGTTTCTTCACATGTGTTCAGTGGCAATCCAGTAGCAATCCTCCACAAATCCAAAGGAGTAAATCAGTGAATATCAAAAGTGAATATCGGTTCCGTTGACGGTCGTGTGACACCCACCCATACAGTCATTCTATCCGGACGCTAACGTATGTGGGTGAAGCATTTCAAAACAGCTGTCGTTATAAGACTGGGTTTATAGTATACCAATAGCTGGTTTTCAATCATTCCCAAATGATGAAATAACAAAAGACGCGGCGGCCATGTTCGGATGATTTAACAAAATGAGATGTCCTATATTTTCTTCATTCACTCCTAATTTTTTCTTCATACTTTCATTTACTTTCTATTCGCAGTATATTATTAGTTTTTCTCGTTATTTGATAATAATAATTTCTTTAATTATCCAACTTTTTTTTTTAAAAATACAGAGGATTTACATGCCATGATATTAAGGAAAGAAAATATGAAATTTTGCTCGGTGTCCACCGAAGTCTGTTTTTATCTTTAAATTTATATTCTGATAGTATTACGATTGGTTTATTTTATCCTTAAATTTCCCATTTTCTTTCCTCCATACATCAGATCAGATGTATAATTATTGGTCAAATCTTAGTCGAATCGATTTTTAAATTCCATTTTGACCTGATTGTTTATCGATTTGTATTTGAGCTTTAGTTTCACCTGTTCTCTTTGGCATAAGGCAACCCAATATGCTAAAATAATAAATAATAATTTAAGTAAAGAGCAGCTAAACAAGGCTTCGTTGTTTTTCATTCATGTTAGGGTTACGTTCGCTGAAGTCTGTTTAAAATAGATCAAATAGGAATTTTTTCTTATGTGATTTCCAATTCATTGGATGTTGTGTTATTATTTTGCTGTACAAGATATGCTCTCTCCAGTCAGATTTCCCAAGATATACCGTTTCTCGTTCTCACTTTGAAAAAACCATCAAATTCTCTCTTTTTTCACCTGTCCCACATTCATTCTTTCTTTCCTTTGTCTGCCATTGAAAGCGCGAGTGTTTGTGAACAAAATTCACGAATATTAAAAATCCGTTAATTCACCATCATGTAATTTGGTGCAAAATTCTGACAGCAGTTTTGGTAGTTAAACTTATGTGAACTCCTGGCGAAACGAAGTAAGAATTTTTACAAACTGATTTATTCAAAACCGTTTTTCATCAATATTTCAAGTCAATTGTATGCCCAATTTCTTATTTTCTGCGCCAAAAATGGCGGAAATCAACTGTCAAATAGGTTTATCCCACTCCATATTGAACTGTATGCCGTCACATTGCTAAGCAACTCCCCCGCTATCGTATAACCTACCCTTTCTATGATTGGCTCTTCGGAGCGGTTGTTTAATGTATGCATATAGATGACCTACTGATCTTTCGTAAATTTATTCCGAAGAGGAGCAGGGTAGACTCGCTCGTCGAAAATAGTGTTGTTGTCAAGGACTTTGGGTCCTTTTAGCTTCCCAAATGAATTTAAGACTATCTTTATGGTCTTTGTTTATTTTTACTAGTATAATTGGAACATTGGTGGCATCTAATGTCGAAGAAGATGCCGAAGAGTTAGGACCGTTCGACCGAGAAGACGGACAGGGTTTGAGTAATATTTGGGCAGTTGAAGTCGATTCTGATGATAATTCTGAAGTAGACGAAATCGCTCGTAGTTATGGGTTCAAGAATATTGGTAGGATAGGATCTTTACCAGGACATTATGAATTTGTTCGCGAGGAGAAAGGCACACGAAGCAAGAGAAGTACGATGACGCTAACGAAACGGCTAATCGCTCACCCAAGAGTCAAATGGGCTCAGCAACAACGGATCCTCGAACGAGTGAAACGAGACTTTTTCGATGCGTTAAAAGCGAGCGAACAAGAACGAGACAAGAGATATTTCAACGATCCCTCCTTCCCTCAGCAGTGGTATCTTAAAAATCACGGTCAATTTGGTATTCCCAAAGGTAATGACATTGGCGTACTACCTGTATGGAAGAGAGGGTACACTGGCAAGGGGGTTGTTGTCAGTATCTTAGACGATGGTCTAGACCATACTCACCCTGATCTAAAACGAAACTACGACCCCAAAGCTAGCATCGATCTCAACGGCAAGGACGATGACCCATTTCCCAACGATGCAGACCCATACAACGCTCATGGAACAAAATGTGGAGGGGAAGTTGGCGCTCAAGCGGATAACGAAATATGTGGTGTCGGAGTCGCGCCGAACGTTAGTCTTGGAGGAGTGAGAATGCTCGATGGAACTGCTACAGACTTGCTTGAATCTCATGCCCTTAGCTTCAAACCACAGTACGTAGATATCTATAGCAACTGCTGGGGCCCAAAAGATGATGGGAAAACGTTTGGAAGACCAGGACCACTTGGCCAAAAAGCATTGAAAAATGGAGCGATGAAAGGCCGAGGAGGTAGGGCAGTTTGGTTTGTTTATTTTTGCTTCAACGATTATTAGAACATATTTAAGAGCGAATAAAAGAGGTCTAACTTGAGCATAAATTCTTAAGATATTATCACTAGTTCGATCTTCTAGAGTTGTTTGTCCATAATATCAGTGACGAAGAACCTCTTTGCAAAAATATACACATTTGCGGTCATTTATTATTCAACAGCAGTAGAATTCCTTCGTATCAGGCCTAATTTTTCAATGACATATCGATCTCAGTTTTATTTATTTTTGTCATCCCTAACATAAAATTTCTTTCTTGATCTTATTTACCAAATTGAAAACCATTTATTGAAAAATTCTATAAATTTTCTACGAGGAAAAAATGTCTAGTAAAAAAAATTCTTAACATTATGGTAATTTTTATGCTGTCTTCCCTACGTGGGTGTCGGAAAGGGAAAAAGTTTAAAACCCTTTGTCATTCTCGAAAACATCTTTTTAGTTTGTCCTACTAATATCCTTTAACCCCAGCTGATTTTTGTTTGTATGAGCTCTACTTCGATAGCAAACGCAAGCGATCTTGTTTTCTATTTGAATTTCGATTTTTTCATCTCCGGTATAGGTAATATAACTACTAATGAAATTATTTTTGTTTCGTATTATTATTCAATATTTAGCATTTGAATCATTTTGGGGGATAAAATCGATTAGAAGCGAAAATGTAACTCCAAGCCGCAGTCAAATGGCTTTCTGTCAGCACTTTGTTGGTTTGTCTTGAAAATATCATTGAAAAATAGATCGAATTATTTTTGTATTAATGTAATATTCGTTTTTGTTTTTCTATGACCAATAATATCTCTGATTTATGTCCTTTTTATTTTTCTATTCAAGAATTAAGATTTTTATTTTTTTACTCGTAACTATTTATTTTTCTGATCTTTTCTGATCACTTTTAAAGATTTTCATGTGCCTCTTTGACTGAAATCTCTTTTATTTTCTTTTTTCTCTTTATTTCATATTTTTTACTTTCCATTGAGGATTACCTTCATGAGCTATTCTAATCTTATAGTCTGACACAAGTGCCTTTACAACTAAGAGTTACAACTATTAAGTAAGAGTAAAACACAAAATATGCCTTTTTCTGGAACAAGATATTTCTAGAGAACATTTCATTTTAATTGAAAAATTTGAAAGCATTATTACCTTAGGCATTTGAAAAAATTCTGACAAAGATTGTATCATAGTAGTGACACAGATTGTTGACTGTACTAAGAGTATCATAAGTATACATTTTTTTATAAAACCCTTTCGGTTGTATACTAAAACCAGTTAGTAGGTATATTAACAATGTCTTAATCTTGTGTGTCTTTTAGGCAAGGGATCCATCTTTGTCTGGGCAACAGGAAATGGTGGTCTCGTAGATGATGACTGTAACTGTGATGGCTACACCTCAAGTATATATACCATTTCAGTAGGTGCAGTCAGCTCCTATGGCTTGTCCACATACTATGATGAGCAATGTTCATCTACCATGTGTGTGACATTCACGGGAGACAGCCATCGAGGTGGTGAAGAAGAATTTGTTCTTGTGACAACAGACCTCAAACACAAGTGCACCAAGAAATTCCGCGGTACATCGTCAGCAGCTCCCCTTGCTTCTGGCATATTTGCATTAGTACTTGAAGCCAATCCAAACCTCACATGGCGAGATCTCCAGCATATCGTAGTACAAACAGCACAGGTGACAAGCCCCAAGGATGAAGGATGGAGACGAAATGGTGCAAATGTCCTCTTCAATCATAAATTTGGATTTGGACGTTTAAATGCCTCCTCACTCATCAATGCAGCATTAGGATGGAAGCATGTTGCTGAACAACATGTTTGTAACGTGAAGGGCATTAAAGGTGAAAATAGACATTTTGAAAGAAATGGAAAGCTAGTTGTACGGATCTGGACAGATGGATGCAAGGGGAAAAATAATGAAATAAAGAAACTGGAACATGTCCAAGCGACTGTCTCCTTGGCTCACCAACACAGAGGAGCCTTAAGTATCAGCATTCGTTCACCAATGGGAACTGACAGCATGTTACTGTCCACCCGCCGTTACGATAGCTCCTCCAATGGGTTGGACAAATGGACCTTCATGACGGTGCACTTCTGGGGTGAAAATCCTGCAGGATGGTGGGAAATCACATTCACTGATAATTCTGATTCCATGAATAAGAAGAGGGCAACCTTTGACTTGGAAGAAGAAGAAAAACAAGAAATAGATTCTCGACGCAGAAAGAAGGCACATAGAAATGAAATTCCCTTCCCATATGGTGCAGGCTATGAAGTAGAAAAGCCGAGGCAGTTCAAACGGTCTGAAGCAGAGGAATTAGCCAATAATTATGATAAATTTCGCGACGAAATTAGACATGGAAGATTTGGTGGTGACTACATGAGAGATCAAATTGCTTCACAAGATGAGGCTCAACAACTTGAGGATGTCCTACAGGATGAAGAAAGCTTAGGAATGTATGACCAAAAGAGCAAAGTAACTGGATATCTAAAGTCCCTTTCTTTGACTTTATATGGAACGGACAAATAAATGCAATGAAAGAATTTGAAAATAGCATACATTAAGTTATTTCTCAGGTAATGTCATACTAAATTATTGCTATTATTTTATTATAAATATATATTTTGTTAGGGTCTATAAATAATATTATACTGGTGCTAATGTGGGTGGATTTTGTGATGAGTAAAAATAACCAAGTTTCAAGTTCTCTGTTGTTCAGGGTTAGCCTTGATTTTATGTAGAATATTCATGTCTTTCAGTGAAGGTCTTTTGAATTTGAAAGTGTATTATTGAATGTCTGCATTCTTTGCTTCACCCATTGTATTTTTGAGTATTTTGATGCTGAAGTTTTGAGGGTAACCTCAAGTAACAAATAATACATACTAATGTAGCTTCTATGGAAACCCTCATTTCTCCCTATGGGAAAGGGGAATAAGAAACATCTACAGCCCTGCTAGGAAATTTGTCTGTCAATAAATATTGAGCAAGGCTGTATTTCTGACATTCACACAAAATCCAACCTTCAAATTTAATCCCTACTTACAAGGTGTACATTTTAAATCCAGGCCCAATTGTACGAAGCCTGGATAGTGCTAGCTAGCTGGCAGATAAATCCTTATCCAGTGGATAAGTCAATGCGGTTATCCAATAATTTTATTTACTGGATAAGGATTTATCCATTGGATAGTGCTATACAGGCTTTATACAACCTGGCCCAGCATGTTATGGTAATTATTTAAGATAGAAAAGCTTCAATTGTTTTTAACTGTAACCCAGTTAACATCAAGGTGTTTACTGATTGGCTATGAACTGGTGTCATTTGACAATAGATCTGCTTTTTGCTAAGGTCTTGTGGTACAGTATTCTTAAAAACAGCTGTTTTATTATATTTGAAAATCCAGTTCCTTGTAAATTCTCCCATCACCACATTTTTGCGACCCAAGGCCTTGCATTGCTTTGCAGATTGCTCATACTAAAAACCAAACATGCTTACTAAAGTTAAGAATGAAAAGATCTATAACATAAGAGTTTTCCTTGAGTGTCTTTAATTTTAACAATCCTAAGTAAACCACAAGCCAAAGATTTTTTTCTTGTCAATAACAAAATTTGAATGTACATCATATCAATAAAGGGTGAAAACACAAAATACTAGAATATAAAATTACAAATCACAATAAACTTAAGCAAAATTACTAATACATTTCATGAAGAATGGATATTGAAAAGCCTCCAAATTACATTCATTACGATCCTAGGAATCCTAGGCATTTTAAATATATATTTACCAAAGGAGTTAAAAAATGTTAAACAAGAAATACAACTTGGAGGGGACTTGAGATTTTAGCGATAAAACTTTAATTTTAGGGGTATATTATTGTGGGATATGTTATTATCTTCATTTTGTACAGTAAAGATATGAATAATTATGTTAAAAGGAAATGTGTAAATTATGCTACCTTTCTTGGTCCAAAGAATAAAAATGTTATTGCATTATTTTACAATTCAAGACTTTGGCCAAAATGGTTGCATCGTGGGGGGAAATGCGATGTTCTTGTCTAGTCCTTATCCGTAATTGATGGTTTTCACGGGGGCCATGTTGGAGGAACCTAACAAAAGAATTGTCAATGAATTCTCTTGGGAATAGTTGAAAACCATCAATACATTGAAGTAATTTGTGCTTTCTTGGTGAAAAGCATAAGACAAGTTCATTATAAAAGTTTAATCGACATAGAAAAGAGTTGGATCAAATAGGATAATAATCCATGAAGATTGCACATCCAAAAATTTGTGCAGATATTCAAATTTCTTGTTCAAGTGGTGATTCTGTTTAAGTTAGGCCAAAGTGTGGCAAAAAATTCGAATTTTCTGGGAAGGTTTCGTTAGAGCAGATTAAAGCAAAACTCAGAAAATAGGTTGAAAGAAATTTTATTTTATAATTTAGCCATGTTATGTTGTAAATGTAAACTTGAATTATACGCTATGAATGAAAATAAATTAAGGGAATAAAGATCTTGTCTGACTCGTTGTGGGCATTTCCCAATGGAATAATAGAAATATTGAATTATTATTAGTAATTAAAAGAATGATAATCGCTATTCATATATGGTAAATGATTCTAATTGAGCAAAACAAAAATTGCAATCATTTTGTGCTAATTTATTTCCTGACAAATCAAATCATCAATTGGATATCGAACTTAACATGAGCCGAACCTAATTGAAACAAGGCGGTTTTCTTCGATGTAATTAGGTTCGGCTCATAAAAACTTTACGTTGACTTACTGCATTCACCCATATATCGATAAATCTCTATCTCACTTGTTACTCCGACAATCACGCGCACTCGATATATCTACTGACTATATCCTTAATTTCTTTGTCACCCAAACACCACACTGTTGACCATATACCGTGATTTACAGTCAGTATCACCAGCATATAATTATATAGTGCACTAAGTATGATAATAACAGTTCTCAGTTTTTTGGTTTTAGCTATCCAAGAAGAATAGACCCAAGATGGTCAATCCAGTTCAAAACAAGTAGTAATTTATAATACACATCAATAAATATCTTGAACAAGCGTACAAAAAAAGTCGGGAGAAATTAAGTAATTTGTCACTGCAAATGAGTTCTGCTTGTAAAGGCCTATTGAATGAACAAAAAAAAATTAAGGACGCTAGAGAGAGTTTTTGGGATGACTTCATTATGATGTCGTCACGGAGTTGGGTAGGATGTCCAGCGGAATGAACTCTGAGAGGTGATTATCGTCTCTGATGAAAACTATCTTGTTTGATGTCACTTCGTTGATCCTGTGGCATGTTGGGTAAAATAAAGACAAAGGTATTATCAAATAAGTAAAGAAATACAGAACAGAGATTATAACTTTAAAATATAGATCTAAGAATTAAGCGATGGTTTCCCCAGAGTGAAAGGTGAACAAGATGAAAGGGATACAGGAAGTGAAGCAAATTGAATGAGAAAATGTAGGAAAGTGTCCTAAACGAGGAGAACTTAGAAAGGGCCCCTAGTACAATTAACGAAGATATTTATGATAAAACATCCATAGTACTAACCAAAGCCGTATGATAGCCCAACATCCACTGAATATAAAAGGTGCGTTCAACAGAAGGCAATATCCCAGTCTTTCAGGAAATCTCCTTGACAGCAGCCAAATCAACTGCTTTACGAATCCATAGTCCATGTTGTAAAAAGAAAAATCCTTTGGAATGTAACAACCAGCAAAGACTTAGCGAAATATATATATTCTTCATATTCGCGGCCATGTTAGTGCATTTATCAGATTTCTAATTAGCATCCATTGTTAACGGCACCACAATGGCCGCCATGTTTTTGTCTTGACTCCCTTCAATACTCGAGTTCGAACCTCGTTAATACGACTACACCAAGAGTACAGAGCGTCCGTAATAGCAGGGCCAGGTGTCCGTATTATTCAGGTAAGATTTCTCAACTAATTTCAAAACTCAGGACAAACCCTTATAAATATATATCAGTTAACATTTTTATGTTGCCAACACTATCAACACTTTTTGTTCAATCCCTGCACAGCAATAAGGTTATTACATACTATTAGAAACAATATTTCCGAGACTGACAAAAGTATTAAACGTTTCTGCGACCTAAATGTCGTCTCTAATTTTTATTTTACGAATGTTTTTCAAAATCATTACTCATGAATATTTTTTCTTTCAATCATTGTGAATGCTGATCGATTCAATGCGATGCTACTTACTTTGAGATCGAATAGAATGCATATGTTGTCAATGATACTTTCGTCACATTTTCTGGTCGCACATTCCTGTGTGGTAAAGTATAGTGAGAAAAAGTCAGTCCGATTGCAAAACATGAGACCATTTAATTTCAATTACTTTTTTATTTGTGACAAATTTAAAATGCGTGAATATTTGGCTGCTCAGTGCAACCAGACTATGCACTAGTTTCAGGTCAATTCACTTACCAAAGTATAAATAATGAATTTAGTTATGACGTTAAGATCTCTTTCTCTGGCATCGTGTAGTCTTGCAGTCACTATTATGATAGGTCTGGAAGGTATACATAATAATTAATTATTAATTCGCAATGCACGATGTGTAACTAAAGCTATTTATTTTTTTCTCTATCTACAAGGCTCATTTGGTTCAAAGATTTGACCAAAACGCCGCCACCGCCATGTAGTCGGGGGGGGGGGAGGGGTAACACAAGAGTTTTGTTTTCAATAGAAAAACGTATAGCTATCATATGAGAAGAATTAGTCCTATGAAAGTATAATCTTACTCACCTGTGACTTTTGTCAGGAAAATCAAGGACAATAGCTTTTCCCGTGTCTACCTCACGCATAACATCATCATCGTTACTGAGGTAGTCTACTCCATAGTCCTCCCTCCATTTGATGTATTTCAGAAGCGCCTTACAAGCTTCGTCTACATCTTCAAATCCTCGTAAGAAACGTTTTAGGCATGCATCGGTTTGAGTCTTCAAGAAAACAATAACATTGACATCAAATGGAATAAGACATCGTTCATGTGCCTTTTTCTCTAGAGTCTCTCTCTCTCTCTCTCTGTCTTGCTGTTGCACGCACTCTCTCTCTCTTTTGTTAAGAATTTTTAATAAATATTCATAGACGACCAACGAATAGGATTTCTTTTTTTCGTGAAAAGCATTATTCACTTTACGACAACATTATGCAAATTTGTAGCACAAACCCTCAAAGCGTTCATCGCAGCACATAACAAAACTAGTAGCTTACTCCCTCTTTCACATTTTCTTGTGTTAGTAAGAAACCTTTGGCATTGATTTTTCTTAGAGATTTGTATCACAGTTCCTTCAAACCATTTTATTTTTCGTTCCATTATATAAATCAAAGCTTATCTCACTTCGACCAAGTTGTATCTCGTGCTGTGAATAAACCATTTACACGAGCAGCCTTTACCTCATAACCAAAAATTCAATTCAGTCGATCATCGTTAAAAAAATATCTATGTGTAATTAAGTCTCTTATAGATGATATCAAACAATGCAGAAAGCAATCCAAGTATTCACCTCGCGCGTAAAATATAATAAATAGAACTACCAAAGTACGTCATCAATCACACCCAATTAATATGATATAAATTTTTGCTATTCTAATCATTGGGAATTCGTATGTACTTACCTTGGAAGAGTCCGCTTCGAAAAGTGGCTGTAAAGAAAGACGATGTAAAATGAAAATGTAATTTGATTGATCGTAGTGAAGTTCATTTATGGCCCTACTGAATCATTACGTTGCTAGGAGCTGGTTGAAAATTAGAAAATATGCTTGACAAAATAAAGAAAATATAGATTGAACACAAAGGGGGAACAAAGCCCTATACATTTTTGCTGGTTTTATACTTGACTTGAGAGCAATTCTGCTTTTTACATATTGTACCATGTGGGATTACAATAAATATTTATTCCGAAGTTCGAAGAATTTAATTTCACGAGAAGAAAAATCTTTCCTTACCTTAAGCCTGCTTTTCAGTTCTAGAAAATCCTCTTGATTGTATGACGGAGAAAGCTCCTTTATCGAAGTCATTTTTGGCGAAAACATACCATTTTCCCTGACAAAATGCTTTGCCTTATGTGCGATGTGCCTGATAGGCAACCAGAGTATTATATGATCGTGAATAATGCAAGAAAAAAATCGTAAATACGGCAGGTACTTGGCTGTAATCAAACCATCGATGTCCACAAAAAATAACCAATTAATCAAAAACATTACCGCGCTCTGATTGGATAATTATCTTTAATTTTGACCAATCACAGTGCCTGAAGATTTTAGATGTCACGTGTAGTTAATATTCTAGGATCCAAGATGGCGACTGCCAAGCTTGAATATGTGCCTCTAGAAAAAGAAGGTTTACAACCTCTTGTAGGTAAGGTTTTAAATAAAATCCTAGATCATTAGATTATTTGTTAAATATTTTCTAACCCTGTTAATTTTGAAGTTGCTGACTGCTATACTTTTGCGTGTACAGTGCAGTTTACGAATGGTTGTTTGAAAGCTGGACGTAAAGGGACGAAGAAAGATGGTGTTAATTTTTCTTATTATCGATGGAAAGACTCATCTGATATTAGAAAGAAACACAGGAGAACATTGGTATGTTTGAAGGAATTTTATCTCGTTGAAAAATGCGGTAATTTTTGACCAATCTATCTTATGCTTTACCACAGGGAACCCAAGAAGTTATTTATTTAACGAATTATCTTATTTTTCACTAAATGCAGACAGCTAAGGCAGATCACATGGAATATGTTGGGCAGAACTTTGGACAGTTTGCAAGAGTGAACAATTTGTGCAAGTATGTACAGTTTGGCAACAGTGATGATTATGAATTTGCTGATGACGGTAATAATCACTATTGGCTGGTTAAGATGATGATAAATGATGACAGATGATGACTGATGATGATAGTGATGATGTATAGTGTAGTAGCTGTGTTGAAAGTAGTAGTAATAAGGATAATGTTAATTTGTTGATTCGTAGTTAATGTTATTATGATAACACTTCAAAAACAAGTTTTCAATTCTTTCATCTCAGATACCTAGTTGGTGTCCTTGATAAAGATAGTGGTAAAATGAGAATCTATGATTCACAGTTGTTTATGATGCAGCCTAAAGTATTAGGTAAGATCATTTTGACATGCAACACTATACTAGAGAGCGAACTAATTAGTACGTAATAGCAACAATGAAATAAATAGATGAGTTTAGTGCTATTTAGTTTTTGAGCAGTTTCACAGATGTATGGTTTGAATGTACATTCAAATGAGGCAAAACAATCTTTCTCTTATTACATGAAGAGCTTTATGTAGCTTAAGATTTCCCTGCGTGATATCTATGACGTCTTCCTACTTGTATTACAGTTAACTAAGTTAGGTCTCATAACTGTACACACTGTGGTATCCTTTGCTTCCAAACGCATTAACATTGAAAGATATTTTGCTTGCAGTGTTCATAAATTGGAAATATATCCATCTACACTGTAATTTTTGCAATTGAGTATGATTTTTGTTGCTAACAATATTAAAATATAAACCCCAGTTATCTGAATTTAAAATAATATTGCTAGTTCAAGGTTTGGTATTCACAACGTTTGAAACATAGACTACAGGTCCTCTGATAAATTAAATAGAGCATAGTAGAATTTGGATTGTCTATCTATCATAGGCAACCAGAGGCTTTATGCGTGTAGCTGCAGTATTTTGATTTATTGAACTCAAAAAAACCCATCAAGTTGACAGATAGTGAAATAAGTGTAGCTACTTATAATGCCTTTAGTTAAAAGTTCGATTCCAGCCAAACCATGTTCAGGGTATCATGTAACATTTCTTATTCTTAACTTGGGCCTCTTTGAGGCTCAAGTCAGTGGGACACCAAAATCCTAACTAGCATAAAGCTCCTCATGCATCATTTTTTATTTCTTTTCTAGAAAAAGCTGCAGCATCCTCCCCAAATGATGAAGTGGATGGAAAAAAAGAGTTATCTTTTATTGAAAAAGTAGAGCTATATATTTTCTTTTACATGATTTCCTTTAAAGTTTGTACTCCTTTACCCCTCCACCCAAAAAAGTGTTACTCAACTCCTTCATAGTTGACAACTACAGTAAATACTTTTAAGCACAACATGATCGTTATTGTTTCATGAATATAAGGCATGCACTCTACAAATAACTCAGAGATAGCTTTCAAAGTGTTTGGGATAGTGTAATTTTTCCTCTGGTTTATATCTTACATATTTGATATCATATTTCTCTCTTTCCAGTCTGATCGCTTGACTGAAGCTTTTGGAAGCAGTAAAAAGAAAAGATCTGTTGCCTCAAGAAAGAAAAATCTTATAGATAAAGATGACCTAGACAGCACAGTTATGGATGCAGTGCAGGGAGAATTAATGAACCTATCTCAAGAAGAACAAAGTAAGCATTGTAGAAGCAATAAATTATTTGAACTTGTGTGAGTTCAGGGGGTAGTTTGTATGGGATAATTTGTGTTTCAAGTGAGGAGGATCAGAAGAATGTGTGGTAATCTTTTTATGTGGGCCGGGGTGGATAGAGGGTGCTGTGGGTAGTGTTTTGTGATTTATTGCAGCAAGGGTGAAGTGATTTGAGCTGAAGTGAGCCAATTTCCACTTCCTGTGTATGCATTCATGTATGGGGTGGTAGGGAGATAGTTGCAGAAGTGGTAAATATTTAAGGGATTGTGTATTTATCATTCCAGAAACACCAACCACAGAACAGTCATCTACCATTCCACCTTTCAACATTAAAGCAGAAACCCCTTCTGAAGTTTACGATTTGGATGAGAGTATCTTTTTATACTTTGTACATAGATATTGATGTGTTTCACAGAATACATTATCATATCCATGCACATTTTGAAATATTTTCTCAGAAACTATTTTAATCCAAGGATCACAGGGTGTAGGTTAACAGGAATGCAAGGAAACTAATTCAAGCACTAAACTGTCCATGAAACATAATGCTGATTCAGAACTGTCTTTCTTTATAATACAGTACAGCGATGTACCAGAGAGGGATGATAGAGCTCCGTGTCACCCTGCCCAAAATGTTTCACAAAAAATTGACATAAAACCTTCATACTACTGTAATTATCAGACTTAAAAAAAAAACACCAATGAGTGAGTGAATGAATGAGTGAGAAAGAAGATATTGAGGTTAGCCCTATCATGAATATCTCTAGGATGGAATTGGAATTTAATAGTTGGATTTTGCAGAGGGAGGAAAGGCAGAGAACTTGGAAAACCCACGAAGCACAGGAGAGAAATAACGAACAACTCAACTCACATATAACACCAAGCTCGTCGGGACTTGAACCCAGGTTGCTGCTACGCCATTCATGCTTCCAAGACTTGTTTCCATGGATATTTACCCCGCTTCCTTCAATGAAGACTATTCTTACTGGGTTGCCTATTGTGGGGTTTGGGTTTTTCTTATATTGTTTTTTATTCCAGAGGCATTGCTAGTGACGTACTGAAATTTTCCAAAGGCTATTGAATAAGTTTATTATCCACCTTAACAATGTATCAGTTATCACACCTGCTGAATATGATGTTCTTAGGAAATTATCCAAAGAGTTGGAAGGAGCCAATAAGGAGCTCATAGATCAGTGGAGACAACAGAAGAGGTACTAAAATACTGTAACTTATAAAATAAGTAAACCCCCACGAACTTCCAGTTTTGTTCTTTCTCATACCCCTACCCTCCAGATGTTCCTGGGTTGGGATATTGATATTTTCTGGAACTAAACAATTCTTCTATTGCATGTTACATCATCACGGCTGCTTGGGGGAGCATTGGTGCCATTTAACAAAGGAGTTCTTATTAGCATCTATTGTTAATGTCACCACAATGGTCGCCATGCTTTTGTCTTTTAACTCTCTTGGGAATGATTGTATCCCTTGTTATCCATCAATAGCAGTATATTTTGACAGTGCTTCAACTTGTTTACTTTTTTTCTCCATGTCAGATTTCCAGAGTACATCTTACAGCATCTTGCAGTAATGCCCTTGAATTCATCTCAACGAGCTCACAGATCATGCTTGTTGATGTACTTATCATATATGATTGGAATGCATCAACTCAAGTATAGTGCTTTAAGAAAAAAAGGTAGGATTTGTCTATACTGCCCTCTATTTCTCATTCCTCTCTTTACCTTTTCCTCAAGTAATAAAGGAAATTTCTTATAGGAAATTTCCATGTACGCTTTTTGAAAAAAGTTTTTTTTTCCTTTTTTTTTCCAGATCCACTTCATGGGTACCCTGACAAAATCCAAGAAAGACTGTTGTCTACTTTCACTCATGAAAGTCCACAGAATTCAAAAAATGGCAGGTTTGTTTGAGGCAAAATGATTGGATGTAATTTTGTGCCAATGTGGAAATGACAGCAGTTCATCATGATTATCACTTATATCATTTTTATCAGAACTAACATCTGTTTGCCATCTGTATCATCATAAATCATCCTCATCACTTTCTATGTCATTCATCATCTTTATCATCACCATCATCATGATTCATCACCCATATTTTATCATCACTATCATTCGACATTATCATCAATCATAATGATTATCATTAACATGCATTATCCCTCTTTTATAACCATTCATCACAGCATCATTACTGATTAATGTTGGTAATAACATGGATTTCTTGTCCTACAGATTGATTCCAAAAAGGCTTAAAGACAGGCTGTTATCTTACATCCTAGTTCTGGCTCTCATCGTTGATGAATTTGTTATGGATTGTATGGTCATAGCAAAAGATCTAAAGATGGATCACAAAAAGTAAGATTAAAACCTGTTATTTGCAAATTGTCTGGTAATCCTGTCAATTCAATTAAGCCATTTATTAATAGACACCCAGTAAAAACCCCACTCATATTTTGCATATGAGCTATACACCCAGGATCTTAGTGACATTTTTCATAATCCTCTCTCATGAAGATATCCAAGGTGTCACTTCTGCTCACTTTAACAAGCATTGCAACAAGTTTTTGTTTGTGGCTGTGTGTATATAATAACAAGAAAATTACATGTGTAATATCCTCTAAATATTGCATGCTTATAGCCTGCAGAGAAGGCATTATCGCTTGTTCCAAATTTCCCTCAAAACCCCGTTTTTCCCTAGTTTTGCAGGCTAGCACGCTTATGGCATGTATTTGTGAGTTCGCACATCAAATTTCTATATCTAAATTCCCCCTTGGTCTTCTCTTAAATTTCATTGACATTATTTTTGCTCTTTGATTTTTCAGACTGAGCAACCATTTAAGAGCACTTGGTTGTTCCATCGAGATAAGTGGAACACCAAAAAAGAAAAAATCTGATGAAGCAAGTACTGAAACAAGAACAGCAACACTGAAAGTTCCTCTGCCTCCAAACTTTCCAAATATCGGAATCCGTTAAAATGTATAATTTTGTACCATTTCTCCAATAAATAAAACATAAAGTTTCGGTTCATTTTTAGACATTTGTGATTTTGATTGTTCAATGTTTGTGCATGGACTGTGGCCCATAGTTTTAAAAATCATTTATAAAATCATGAATTATTAATCAACATTTTTTTGCAGACAGAATACCACATTACTCATTTAATTAAGGTAAAACACTATAATTATACTTATATCAGAAAAGTTTACACAAGGTAATGTCTTATGTATGAATAATGCTTTTCATACAGTATATCCAAACTAACACTAAAATGATGTAATGTAACAATTTAGATATATGTGCCTCATTCTCAACTGTTTGTTTGTCAAGCGAACAAGCATCAGCATTACAGCATTTAATAAATATTTAAAATTTCACGAATATAACTCCTTTCAAGAAAAAATTATTCATTGACAATCTAATGTATGTAAAATTTGACAATGTTAATCATAAAGGAAAAAGATGGAGGAAAAAAAATATATGAAATTATTAATAAAGGTGTAAAACAGCTGCTGAAATTAATCAACCCTTATAAATAATACACCCAAATACTGCTAGCACTAATGATACAGATGAAGGATACTTGAAGTTTTACTGTGGACATGTGTGAAATCAAATGGCTGTGATTTATTTGCTAGTGTACAAAATTACAGATCAGTAATACAATATAGAAGAATATGAAGTTATTTGACAAGTGGTCGTACTCTGTCGACCTCCTCTGTACAAGAAGCTTCTCTGTATTTTTTTACTTCTTCCATGTAGGCTTTCCATGCTGTGTTTTTGCCATCATCCTAAAATCAGTTCAAAAATATCTTAGATTTCTATTTATTAGAATAACTTTTTCAAAGCAAAAATGTAAACTGGGGGTACTTGAAGGTAAATATTATATCCTCTTCAACTCAAAATGCCCTTCCAGGGATATACGCAGATTCAGCGATCAACAAATACATTACGAATCCCTCGGGAATCAGACTGAAGTTAATCAGCTATTGGGCTGCGTGTAATTTTGCCAAGGATTTAGAGTGGACTACACAGGGATGGACGGACTACACTAGTACCAGTGTACTCCATTAACGGAGTGCACGCATGTTACACGTGTTACCGTGACATACATCTGGGCTGTACTGTATGGCACTATTTACACACTCCCTACATCAATGCTATGTTTCATGCAATGCACAAAGAGGCTAGTGCCTGCCATCTTTGGTATCAATAAATATTCAAAACAACTAGGTTGACACCAATAATTTGTACTAAGCTTTAAATTTTTTTTTTTTACCTTGCTTTTATCATTCTTTTTCTCTGCAGCTTGTTTTTCTAGCTTTTTCTTTTTAGCATGAAATTGTTTGGATGCTCCACCCATGCGTCCTGTCACGAGCTGTCTTTTCCCCTGTGTCGTTTGGATTAACACTCACAGGGTAAGATTAAGGTACAAAATGTTAAGCATAAAAGAAGCATTTCTTACCCCATTAGAAACATTACTCATCCACCGTGTACCAAACCATAGATACATTATTAAATACAGATTAATTTTGCTGAAATAGCCTGTATACTGATATAAGGGGATTACAAGATGTAGGAGTAGGTGAACATCGGCAAGAGGTAATGGAGTATTTCCTTCTCTTATTTAAAGCCATAGAAAGGCTTAGGGATGGGTAAATGAACCATGAGACCCCTTTGGTATCAGGTGTTTTAAAGAGAAAAAAACTAGAGAAAACACCTCTTTAGGGTGTGATTAGGCCATCAATCCCTTAGACCCTTCCCTCTTGAATATAATGGTTATACCTCCCTCTTTTTTGCACCCATCTAGCTTTTGTTGGAAATCTTCATTTCCCTTATACTGCTTATTTCTATTCTGAGTTTGAAGAAAAACTGGGTTGCATTGGCAATGCAGTGCATTTAGAGACTGATTTAGTGGACTAAATAGATGCCAACTTGGAAATATGTGCTACAATGTACTGCAATGTACTCTGCTCTGAATGATTTTACAGTCAAGGGACTTGGCTTTGGTTACAGTTTTATTCAAACATCAACACAGCTTAAAGCTTCTTGATATCTGAACAAAATCTGTAGACATTTTACAAGGAAAAATATTCCTTATGTGAGTATCCTGTGGAAGTAACGCTTTGGCATTAAGAAAACTAACATCAAAGCTGGTCGAAATTGCAAGCTAGATGGTTAGAATGTTTAAAAATTAAGATGCCTTAAACGTTCCTCAAAACGAGTAAAGTTATAATAATATGCAGTGAAATAAAATAAAATTTTTGAAACCGTTACGCTGGATGAGTGTAGTATCTTTTTAGGCCAGACCTGATTTAATAAATTTGCTTTAGGGACAGGAGTTTTTGGTTTATCCTCACTCTTCTTGTCCTCTAGTTTGTTATCATCGGAAGTTTGTTCGTCGCCATCTTTTTCTTCTTTACTCGAAGTTTGTGCTAACGCTTTGGCTTTCTCCATTTCTTCCATTCGTTTTTTGTACTGTTCAAAGAAACTTCCATCATTAGCAAATGTGTTCATGGGAAGTGAAGCAGTGTTTGATGGTTCTTTATCGGTTGAATTTAAAGATAAAAAAGAGCTACTCCCGCAACCAATTCTCTTCGCCGCCATCTTGTTTGACGCGATACCCTCGATCAGCCTCGACTCTGTGCTAAATTTTCCAGGTCTACTCTAGTAGCCTGCCACAGGGGCCCAAACGTTTAAAAAAAAAGCCATTACCCAAGCCTGCTGCTGGTCATTTGTGAAGGCAGTATATTGGGTATTAGAAATTACATAAATGTCTCGAGATTTCGTGATTCTAGCTTTATAAAGTTCCCATCCCAACAGCCTACTCCTTTGCAATGGCATTTTAAATTTAAAGTAAATTTTCATTTAGTAAATTGTTCTCTTTATTTAATCGGTTCTAAAACTATAAATGTAATCATTAAAAGTGTATAAGCATACGTGTACATAAGAATCAATTTGGTAAAAAAGGATGTTCGGTACAATTTACTTGATTGACGAAGTCAGTAAATGTTAAATGGTCCTAAGATTATAGTTACATCACCATCCTCAACATTATTTTGCTACTACAAGGGGGTAACCAGGGATCTTGCAGGGGAGGTGCACAGGCAATGTTTTGCAGAACCAAAAAAAAAGTAACCAAAAAAAAATTACAGAACAAAAAAAAAATTAAAACAGGAATAATGGGTGAGTGATTCTTGAAGACGCTACAATATCCAGATGAAAAGTGGTCTTGATTTAATCAAAAAACATTTACATGCAATTCTAAAGCAAAAGGAGATGGATGAGCGGACCTTAAGGTAATTCCCTTGTTTTGCACTGCGCATTTTTCTGACATTTTTCGTCAATGATAAAGCATATAGAAAGTGACGTAGAACGAAAGAAGTATTAATAAGATAAGCATGAGCCGTAGGCTAGTGTTTTTCATACTCATTAATAATTCATGAGTAAACCAGTCAATCAATGGGCTATTTTTGGGTCACATGATGTTACTTGAAACCTGGTAAAGTCATGTGAAATGACTGAACTCAGTCTGTAGTAACTGGAACAAAATTAATTCAATCCTAGGACTGAATTAATTTTGTTCCAGTTACTCCAAGTCGAATAATTAATGAGCATGAGAAGTCATTTCAAAGCCTCCAATATCGGACTGGACAGGATTTCAGGTCCGCGCAATTAGTTCCAGTTGAAACTAATTGCTTGGACTTGAAATTCCATCCACTTCCTCATTGTCGGCTTTGAAATATTACTTAACGTACAAATTAAATAAGTTTCCTATAGCTAATGTAACTAGGTTCATCACTAGTCCCCCCCCCCCCTTTTGTTTCACCTTAAACTATTAGCAAGCCTCGATCCTTTGAATATCCTTTGCGTTATCCTAGCTGCTCTGCTGGTTTATCCTGCTCTGCTGGTTTATCCTGCTCTGCTGGGTTATCCTGCTCTGCTGGGTTATCCTGCTCTGCTGGTTTATCCTGCTCTGCTGGGCTATCCTGCTCTGCTGGTTTATCCTGATCTGCTGGTTTATCTTGCTCTGCTGGGTTATCCTGCTCTGTTGCGACTTTGCGTTCTTTGCCGATTTGAAGATTTTTAATCTCCCGGCAAATTTCCTTAATTTCTTGCTCACCACCTAAAAGAAATCTTGTTTAAGTACCTGTCGTTATATTGTTTTGGAAATTTTGATTTAATATTGAAATTCTAATGTTGTTCTATCTATTTTATTAGGTGCGATTCATTGTATTTGTATTATACATTACATCAATTGCTTGTTAGGTAAGCTGTCCCAACTAACCAAACGTCAGTCACGACCACTTTGTTGAATAAAATAATAAAAACATTCAACCAACATGGCGGTTACATGCAAATATGACGTCAAATGAGGTGAATCTAATACGCTTTCCTCCTAGAGTGAAGGCTCAGAAAATAAGGGTTTTTAAGTAATAATTTCACCTACCCTCTAGATATTCTCCAATAATGTCCAGGCAGTCCTTACGGTCGATGTTTATCAACTTAATCACCAGATCTTTAATTGTCTGTTCCTCAGGATGACGTGCAAGGACATCCTCCATCAAATGATAGGTTGGATTTGTATGGTTTTTCCGGTGTCGAAACATATTTACATCAAGATTGATGTCATGATGCGTTTTCAAACGCTCTGCAAGAAGCCACAAGGACATGTCTTGGGGATCGTTTAGGATGTGTTCTATATCAAGCATAATATCGGGCATTTCGTAAAGTTTACGAAGTAGCATATCACCTATCAAGAAGAAAAGAAAACAGTAAGCTAAAGGAAAACATAATGATCTCCAGGCAGTGTATACAAATCCACATAGATCCACTTGCATTCCTTCAGTATAAGTAACAGGAATACCTTGCTTGGGCTTCCTGTGCTCATAATTTCATGAAGGAATACTTTAATTACTACGAGAGAATATAAACTTTGTCTTGTTACTATGCATAGAATATATCAGTATAATTTTCACCTGGAATATTACGGTCTGCAAGGACTTTCAAAACTTCCTGTTGGTCTATTTTCTTGAGCTCTTCTTCAAAATCTCTCACTCTTAATTTAGGGCTATGGGTTCGAAGAACATCGAACAAGTCACGAGTGAGATTTGAAGCTTGATCGATATCCCTCTCGAAAGACTGCCAATCCCTTTTTGCAAAACCAAGCGATATTGCAACGTCTCTCCAAACGCCTCTTTTGTCCAGATTCAGAACGACCTGTTCAAAACTTTCCGGAGCATTATCACACATGCCAGAAACAAGGTCATTGGGTTTTATCGCTTTAGCTAGAAATAAAAGAAAGAAAAGTTTAGTTAGAAACCTACCGCTGACATACCGTGATATTCTGAGAGCAAAATAGACCAGTTTCGAATTCCAAATTAAAGCTGTGTTCCTTGATTACAGACTCAATTGCACAGGGTCAGCCTCGTATCAGTGTTTAAATATTCACAAATACCAACAGTAAAGTAAAGAATGCACAACTTCAACAATACAAACAGTTTTGAAACTCGACGGACCTTGACTGGAACACGTGAATATTCTGCACAAACCCGAGGCTAACCCCTGTGCAAATGAGTCTGTAATCAAGACACATAGCGGTAATTTAGAATTCGAAATGGGTCTATTAAGAAGGAATGAAAATTAAATAGGACTTTACGTTGTTTTTTTTTACTTTTACCTTCGATTGCATTTTCAATAATGCGAAAAACTTTATAAGCCCTTTTCGATTTCAGAGCGAAACAAAGTTCTTCTATCGTCAGATATGGCTTCTTGCGTTCCAGTGCCTGAAACATGGATTCTGATGGACTTGCGTAATCGAAGCTCATCCCAATTTCGAATTCGTCCATTTTATCTCTATGGACACTAAACTCTTCTCCGAGATAAAGCCAGTTCTTAGAATTAGTCTTATTGTACTTTACGTTCATCTCGTTAGAGAATTCGTCACGAAAATCTTGTTTATTCCAAAGCTCTCTAAGTGGCATTCCTATCATAAAAAGATTTATTCTATTTAAACAATGAAATAAAAATTTATGGACTGCCAGCAGTGACTCGGCTTCACATTATTTGTCTTTGGCTGTGTGACTATTGAGTCCAAGCCATGAAACCCGAGGTTCCCCTTTCCATGGGACACTTTTTCGACCTTCATTTCTCTCTAATTTGAAGATTTGTTTGCTGCTTCACCCTCCCTCTATTCACGGTTGTATTTGACCTATCATCTCCTGGAAAAAGCTTAGTACAGAAAACGCTCCGATTTCCACATACCCACCCTCCATTCTCTCTCCAAATTTTCCAGAGCATTTAACCTGCTTGACTGAGGATTTTTAATTTCATCTCAATCCTTACTCACAGTCCTTGATCTTTACTGAGGAGGTAGTCAAAAATGCATATGAAACAGCAGTAACCCGTTAGCAAGAACAAGTCTATATACCTGCTGACAGTTTCGTAATATTACTTCGCTGCCGGTTAGTGTTGGCGGTTTCTCTTTTGTTTTTTTTCTGTGTGAACACAAGAAATATATTAGCAAAGATGGAAAACCACCTTCCAGCTTCCACTTTCCTTAAGATTCCTTGGCTCGGTGACTCGCCTTCAAGGTGAAACAAGGGAGTTGAAATGGTTTCCCTTTATATACGACACTGATGCAATTAATTTTTATATCCTACAATAAACAGGTTAAACATTAGTTCAATATTTTTGCAGATGTATCAAAAAAGGATGATATTGTCTTCCATCCCAGTGATCAATGATGACCCCCCAACACCCTCAATGATCGTTAAGCCCCCTATCGTGCAGCGTTGTGCGACCACCATTCACGTCAGTCTAAAGTTTTTGATCCCCTCGCATCACTTTTTATATTAAAAAAAAAAGAGGGAAAAGAAGAAAGAAAAAAACGTCATAGAAATGCACATTTGACCCACGCATTTCTAACTAGATACCTGGGATCAGCTTCTTTTTGTCTCTCTCTGTTTCCTGAACAGCAGCTGTTTCGGGAACTGCGTCAGCTGATGCTCCTTAAATTAGAACGTACTTCAATTAGGTTATGGCAAAGTTTAAGCTATTCTTTTTTACAGAACGCCGTAGCCCATCGAAGAGTCCCTTCAAAAATACAGATTCGACTCTTCAAATATTTTAATGTTTATAAAAAGTTCAAAATATAATAATGGTCTTCCCTTGAAAGACCCCGCCCCAAACAGATATTGTCCTTACAACGAACTTCACACCTTGCTTGTGTACTAATATGGTTCATCATTGGATTATAGTTCCAATATTTTTGTAGTTCGCCTTGTTTGTACGGCAGTTTGAGGGTGTAAGGAACGGATACCAACAACCAGCGAGTTACTCTGTTTACTACCAAGGCTCAGTTTAAACGTCGAATTTCAAGTGCCGAATTAAATGCTAAGGAAATGTGTGGCGATCCTTTTTAAGAACCTAAATGAAATCGTCAAAATGTGAAATAAAGTAATCTTATCTGACTTTTGAAAAGTAGTACCTTTTTCGCTCTGTGTGGTTAGATTTTAGATTAAGCCATTTACATTTTCTTATAATATGATACCACAAAGGCCCAGCTTGTCAGTCAGTACTACCTTTGTTTAAACTGGGCCGAAGTTTGATTGCCAGCAGGCAAGTTTGAACAGAGGTGGCGGAGCAGTTCGAAAATAGGGGTGTCTAGTTTAAGTACAGTGATCACTCTCGGAACCACCTGAAAACGTTTTTCTTCCCTCCATTACGAATTGTACGTAATGGACTACTTCGACGATACGGCGGCCATCTTACCAGGGGGAAAAACAAAACAACGATGAAATGTTTTTAGAGTTTCGTGTGTTTGTCTTTCTTTTATGGGTAAAGATGATCGGTGTACCGTCTTAATTCATCTTTTGTTGTCTTCTCTTCTCTTGTAGTAAGCTGTTAATATCAATCGACGTCATTATTTCTGTAACAAAGCTTTATTTGCCCCCCTGGACGCCCCATAGTGCCTTACGTTCAACATTGCCGCCGTATCGTCGAAGTAGTTCATTCTGTATGCACTTCCGTACGCAACTAGTCGCTTCATTAGACTAGACGTCATTCACTTTGACATTTATTTTTTGCTATATTTTGCTTATCTGCCTTATCTATGTATGCATGGCTAATTACATCACTCGAGTCGTCACAAAATGCGAATTTAATTAAAACCCCGAAAACGGAGGTTGCCTACCCTCCTACCCTAGTGGGGGTGTACAAAGGGAGTAGACAGGTACATACGTACCTGATTGGTCTTTATTATCCAGATTGTTTTGTATGGAAGATAATTTTTCCAACATTAATTCCTGATTACTTTTAGATGTATGTTGTCCATCTTGAAAATCTTTACTCATTGTTTCAAGTGTAGATTGTTTATCTTGGATATCAGTAAGGCCACGCATTACTTGATCGTGTTTCCTGTCTGATAGAGTGTATACCATATATCCGTGAAAAAGTTAACAAACGAAATTGTACAAATAAGTGTAAAGTTTTGTAGGTCTACGGTCTACTGAGGTCTACTGAACTTAGACTTAATAGAAATCTTAGAGTACTTACCATATATCCGTGAAAAAGTTTAACTAACGAAATTGTACAAATAAGTGCAAAGTTTTGTAGGTCTACGGTCTACTGAGGTCTACTGAACTTAGACTTAATAGAAATCTTAGAGTACTTACCATATATCCGTGAAAAAGTTTAACTAACGAAATTGTACAAATAAGTGCAAAGTTTTGTAGGTCTACGGTCTACTGAGGTCTACTGAACTTGCTAATTTTCACGGATATATGGTACGCACTCTATAAGTAAAGATGCGTTTATGTGATGACTAGTGCCGGTTAAAAGTTGGGACCGCAGCGTTGGTGTACGTGTTTTGAATACAACAAGTAAATAAGAAAGAAATGTTTCTTAACAATGCCTTGTAATTTCGGATGTCGTCACGCAACGATTGCGCAACGACACTGATAGCGGCCGCAAGGGAGACCACAGGCAGCCCAAGCAATATATTTGTGGTGTGTAAATGTATGGGACAAACAAATATGTAATTTTTCCAAACAAATTTGAGCATACCACTATGGGTGATTTTTAGCTGTTTTAGAGCAGTTTTTGAAAAATTAACACACTAGTAAATAAATTAATATATACATCTAATTGAAAAAACATTGTCGGGTTCAAAAAAAGGTTATATCATAAAGGCTAAGACCAAAGGGGAGAATGGGAAAACAAACAGTTATGCTAATTTCATGTGTATTGCAGTTATCCCTTCCTGTGCACATTTTATGCATCATGGCTTTGACATGTTGTTAATCTGGGTCGACTGACTTTGCTCTAGTGTGCATTTCTACATGTCTATATGCAAATATGATACGCATTTCGGAGTACCCAAAATCCTTTTCGGTCATAGCTTCGATGATATGACCTTCTCGAATCCGACTACTTTTTTCAATTAGGCGTATATTACTTTCATACATTTACATTGCTTGGGCTGCGTGTAGGGAGACAAGCGATGCCACCACAAGTACTAATTTTTCGATGAATACCAATCGTCAAGTTTTTCTTAAAACTTTCCACAACGAAAGATTTTGTCGATCCTCCCGATCCGATGTAAAAAATATTCGAATGACGTCATCCCGGTAAGAGACTCATGCGTCTCTGACCTGCTGATTTAATTAATGCATGTGGCGGTAAGAGTCCAGAAAACGGTATTTCCATCCAAAAGCTCAAATCTAGAGTAGTACATACACTGAACCCCCACCCTTTAGGACCCCCTATAGAAGTTGTTGCCTTTCCTCTGACTGTCATTCGGTGAGAATGCGTTTTCATGAGGAATCATGCATGTTGAATCATTGTATTCATGTCAATTTTTTTACAAAAATCTTGTCACGTAATCTCAAACTGTTGAATAGATCAGTGACGCAATAAAAAGCCGAAGAGTCCGAAGAATAAGCTTGCCCCTGCTAACTCCTTAGCTAATCATGGCAGCCCAGGACATAAATAACCTTAGATCAACAAACAGCCGAAGAATAAATTGTCCTCATGTCGAATCACGGGCTTTCAAATGTTGCTGATAGAAATTATTTTGGTTTGTGACTTTCAAATTACGACTACTGTACGATTCAGTGAGGTCAAAACTGAATATGATTAAGGTTAGATTTCTTGAAAACATTTCGGAAAGTTCTTGAGTCGTTTTTCGGAATTTTAGTCTCAAAAGCGGGACCTAGCTGTAGGTAGAGCGGTCTGTCGTTTGAACTTTGTCGCTAGTACGTCGCTTGTCGAAATTTAACCATTAACAGGGCTTCCTTACTATGATACATTTGTAATAAGAAAATCACAAAACGATTTCTAAACCCAATGCGTCTAATCGGTAAAAACTATTACTTTAGATGCTATATATGAGATGATGTTGTTTCTATCATACGAATCTTCGTAGGTGAAGATAGCAAAACTATCAAATAAACGACTGTAATATTCCTTGCATATCGAATAATTTACTTCCGTCATAAAAACATGCTTAAAGTTTGCTTTCAAAGTGTCTATATATTTCATTTCAGTCATATAACTTATATCAAACTATCAGCGACTTTGATGAAGCTGCTAAACATAACCTTACTGAATTGAAATCAAATATTTTTAAAGAATAAAAACGTTTGCAAAACCTGGTTTTTTTGACGCCATCTGGTTTGTGCCGCTCTGTTCAGATTAAGTGAACTTAATCTCAGGAAATTTGGACCAAGTTGGACAAAGAAAGTCTTAGGCAACGTCAGTCGTACACTTCTTTGTAGACTGCTTCTTGCTAGATGAATTCTGTCCTTTGGTTATTCTAGAATTTACCGCTGTTCCAAGAAGTCTTGTTTCTCAACTGACTTCTTGGAATGTCTACTGGGTTTCAAGCAGGATCAAACATGCGTCAGTCCGTGGGGGGGTACTCGCTTGTCCTAGTCCAGGACTCCCTTAGCTTGTCGGAGTGGTCCTTTGCAGGGATCTGCAAAAGGTGGCTAGTAACACCTTTCAGTTACGATGGATTTCCGTTTGTAACAGAAAAAACATAGCGAGCGAGAATTGGAAAAAGATTTTCTTATTGCTTACTTATCGCCTAGGAGGGGACGGAGGGTTGGATGGGGGATCCCACGTTATTTAGACAACTGGAGGGGGTATCAGGTAAGTGTTCATCAAATGAATTTATTGAAAACTAAGACGAAGAGACAAAAGACGCTGTACTGAGAGGCCTGAATTAGTACCAGTATTTATTACATTCAAGTCGAGTCCAAGATCGTCCAAGGAACTAACGCGAGGCGAAATCAAAGTGACTTAGAATCTGATTTATCGCAAAAATGTATATTCGAGCTCCGCAATCGCGAAATTAATGTCTAAAACTTCCCAAAAATGTCATCTAATAAGATATGCTTCAAAATAAACTTCAGCGCTTCACCATCAAGGCCATTAACTACAATTCTCGAACTATACTCAAAAGACGTCTAGTGAATACATTATTCATTCCTTTTTTTATTCCTTTTCTTTTTTCCAGATGGTTTTGTACAATTTATGCAAAAATGATTAAAATTAACGTACAACGAACCCCAAGCAACCATTGCAGCTGGCCAAACTAGGTGATTTCTCTAGCAGGAGTGAAACTTTTGTAGGGGTACTAAATTAAAATTGTTATTAAACCATAGTTTTTAAAATCATTTTTAAGGAATAGCAAACATTATTTGGTCTAGATGACCAATATGATGAGGGCACAAAAATTTCTTCAAAAAATTTCAAATTTTATCGAATTCGATATCGGGTATCTGTTTTCCATCCAAATGTTTCCGAGTAAGGGGTTAAGACGAAAACTGCCCTCTCCTCTCTACAAGTGCAAAAGTAGGACTATATAGGTGAGATTTATATGAAGTTGGATCACTTCATTAGTCCAAAAATGATTTTTGGGTACATATTTAATAATCGTGTTATAAAATTTGCGTGCAGTATAGGTAAAAATGTCATGGGTATAAAACAGCTACTGAAAGACGAAGTTAAGGGGAACTAGAAAACGGTTATTTGCTTCGAATTGATCTGTTGCAGCTACACCATTGTGTTCCTCATTAGCAGAAGACCTTTGAGGTTTGTTATCAGATGGCAGTTTCATTTTTTCTTGCGTGATCCTATCAATGTCTTGTTGACCTCCTGCAAGCAATAAGTCATTACGAATTTTAAAAAATTTTCATATGTATAAAAGACTGCCCTAAAGTGGGAGGGGTGTGTCAAACCCATTTCCCACCCAATTTTAATCCAACCAACTAAACTTCCCAGGTCCATGGATGATGTGAATATGATCATTGAAAGGCCACAATAATTGCTGACATTGTTTTTAAATAGGAATATAATACATTTCAAGTTTAGCGAGCAACAAAGGACATGTAACATGCAACAAATTAATCAACCCTTTTTTGTTTTGTTTTTGAAAAAGCTGTATTTTCAATCCAAATATATAACTCACTTTCAAGGTAGGGTTCAAGAATTAGTAAACAGTCTTCACGTTTCATATTAGTCAGTTTGATTACCAGCTCCTCGATAGTGTACGGCTTACTTAGACTAGCGAGGACATATTCCATCATTTTACGAGTTGGGCTGTGGCAGTCTGCTTCTTTTCTGAATCGTATTTCGATATCGATATCTTTAAGCAGACCTTTGTCTTGATACAAGCAAGCCAGCTTCCATAAGTCATCTTTCTTTGAATTGTTAAGAATGGTCTCAATCTCACTTTTGGCATCTGGATATTTCGAAAGATCCCTCAGAGGCATTTCATCTAACAAACATTAATCATAAAATTATAATATATATACATTATCTTCATTTGTGATCGAATAATGCTGAGGCAAGCACGACAAAATCAGGGAATGATGAAAGGGGGGAGGAAGCATTGAAGTGAAGAAGGAAGTAAGGAAGGAAGGAACGAAGGAAGGAACGAAGGAAGGAACGAAGGAAGGAACGAAGGAAGGAAGAAACGAAGGAAGGAAGGAACGAAGAAGGGAAAGGGAAGGAACGAAGGAACGAAGGAACGAAGGAAGGAAGGAAAGAAGGAAGGAACGAAGGAAGGAACAAAGGAAGGAACGAAGGAAGGAACGAAGGAAGGAACGAAGGAACGAAGGAACGAAGGAACGAAGGGAGGGAGGAAGGAACGAAGGAAGGAAGGATGTCATAAATTCTTATGTTTTGAAATATTTACCTGAAATGTTATTTTCATTCAGAATCTTTACCAAGTCATTCCTGTTCAGTTCTATCACCTTGTCTTTGAAATTCTTTATACTTAGTTTAGGACCTTCTGCTGCCAGGGCGTCAAACAAAAGACGTGTGGGGTTGTCAGTCCTTTCACTCTTGAAAGATGAGTATGTTTTCTCTGGGATACCTATCGCCCTTGCGAGGTTTATCCACAGCCTATCCTCACGGTCTAGCTTAAGTGTGATTGTGTTCAGAACATTGGGTGCTTTATCACATATCTCAGTCACTAGATCTTCTTCACGCAGTTCACTGGCTGAATATAACCAAACATCAAAATATATTATTTTTTAAAAGTATTTTAATTTGGCAATATCTAATTCTAATCTGTGAATGTTAAAAAGATGTGACAATTATTTTCTTCCATTTTTTTCCTGAAAGAAAACGTGGGGCCTTTATAAAGAGGAACAAAAATGGTAGCAATTCATGAACATGAAAGAAATGTTTTTGAATTGCTATCTTTTTAATTCATGGCCAGGATTGCATAATGAGACTATATCAATAAAACTATAAGCTTTCCTTTTTACCTTCCTTCACTATACGACAAACCTCATAAGCTTCGGCAGTTTCAAGAGATTTACAAAACTCTTTAATATTAAAATATGGTTGCACAGCTCCCAAATGACTAAACAATGCCTCAGTAGGACTAAAGTTGTCCAAAGCGGAGAATGCATCATAGACAATTTTATCAATCCCAAACTTTTCTGCAAGATGAGGCCAGTATCTTATATCTGTGTACTTAACGTCCAATACTTTGGAAAATTCATCACGAAAATCGATGCTGATATTCCATAAGTCAGCTAGTGAGTCAGCTAAATAAAAATCACCAAAAGCAAACGTTAGAGAAGTGAATGAGATTAATAAAACAAATTTCTTAGGTGTTAAACTTTTCTCATTTTGTGAGCACTAATATGTTTTTAGGGACCGATTGCTAATAACGTCCCGGGGGGAGGGGGAAGGGGGTACGGGGCGGTGGTTTTATAAAATTTCCAAAAGCTTTTAAAAAAACCCTTTTTGTAATCTTTCTTCCTAAAATAATACCCCCCTCCCCCCCTTCCCCCACCGTCTTATTTTTTGAAGAAAAAAAAAGGGTAGAAAGCTTGGATACCCCGAGTCTTTCAACATGGTGACTAGTGAAACTGTAGACTACCTGAAAACCGACTATTTAAGTTTAACAAACCCCCTATTTTCACCACAAAAATATGCTTCTTCTTGTCAATTGGCATCGAAGTAATTATTAGAAAAGAATTTGAACCACGTAATAGCCTCTAAATTTTGGCCCGAAAAATTGGTGCCCACCTCCCCCAAAATCATGAATTATGAACGATCCCTAGCTACCTGGAGACAGCCTATTTCTTCCAGGGTTTGTTTCTTGTGCAACAATTGTTTTCTGCCGTGTTGTGATTGATCCACCTGAAATTAAAAGTAATGACCATTCGATGGCTTTCTCTTCTGAAGCCACCCCAAAACTCCAATAAAATCACTACAACTGAAGAGGGTTATTACAAAACCTAGTTGAGAAAAAAGGGGGGTTAGTGACCCAAAATCAGTTCCCAATTAAAACCCTGCAAAAGTTCACAACCCCCCCTCAATATGCCATAATCCCCCAACCACTTTCATAACCCTCTTCCCTTACAATTTTACCGACCTCCTCCCCCATGCGCTAATAAATGAAAGTATGCACTGACAGTGATCGAAAAATTTAGTGAAATAATAAAGGTTTACCTTTTACGAAGTGCCTTTGAATCCCATCATGATAGTTTATTCTCAGCAAGGATTCATTGCCCTCCACTTCCAGGAAATCCACGATTCCCAAGAACTTGCAGTCATTGCTGAGTATCGGAGACCCAAGGACTTCTAGGTGGTACTTTTGCATTTCGCGTTTGCTGTCAAGACTTCGCTTGTTACTTCCAACCTCTTTTTGCAAGCTGCATTTTTCTGCGTTTTTCACGACTTCGTAGAACGAGAACTCGTTTGTTCCACTAAACTGCTCCATATTTTCTAACGCCGGAACAAAACAAGCAATTGCATCGTCGTCCTCGAGATCTGCTTTGACGAGTCCATCGGGAAGTTGTCCCGTAAACTCAGTGTCATCGAATGATATATAGGCAATTTCATCGTCTCCGTTTTCAAAACCTTCTCCTCCTATAGCAAATTGCAGCTTGATTTCTTGAACTTGAGCCTCAAACTTGGCAAAAATTTCCACATCGTTTGATAACGATATTTTGCGGGAAGTCGCGATTTTCAGATTTTGGTCACTACCCTTAATAACACAACCACAGCCGAGAACCGATCTTTTCCCGTCATTTTTTGGAAGAGAAAAAATTGTACAAAGATTTGACTTTGCTTTGGCTTCGTCCATTTTCTATTTTACCAAAAGACGCTTTAGTTTTCCGAAATATTTGTTATACGACTTTCCGATCGAACGCTAGGTTTGGTAAACTTCAAAACATTTCTTGGAAGTGATTATTTATAGAGACATGCTAACCAACCAACCAAAGAAGTTTTGATTGGCATCTCGCGACCTCGCTTATAACCATTGGTTCCCATTAGTTATACGATAGAAACAAAAGCGCAAAAGCGGAAAGTTTTGGAAGAATACTCAAACTTCTTACAATAAAACCCTTTAATTTACCTTTTTATCATTACTGTTACAATAAAACCCCCCAAGTGCTGAATCCAGAGGAAAACTAATAATTTTAACCAAAAATAAATAAATACTCAATGGAGTTACGAATTGTAAAACTAAGGGATAAACCGATCGTTTTTATTTAACTTCCGTGTTGACGCCGGCCACTTCATTAATCTTTTGTTTTAAACATGAAGATATAGAAATATAGATCAGTTGTAGTGCTTGGGAACGAGGTCATTCCGGGCGAAAGCCCTTGAAATTAAATTATTCGGAAAAATAAATTTCCGACCTCGCTGGGAATCGAACCCATGAACTATTTGGGATGTTTTTTAAGGAAAATTAAACAGTGGACATTCATGAGGAGAAAACAAAGCAAATCACTACTGTGACGGTGGTTTGGAAATGTGCTCTTTGCATTAAATTTCGTAAACTTTCTCTTTGATTTTCTCCAAGAAATATTCATGAGTTTGAGAAGTAAAATTTCAAACACTTGAGAGTTCTTTCCTTCTTTCTTCCTCGGCTGCGTCTCGTTTTTCAACTCACTTTTCGGTGTTTGGAAATCAAAGGAAGAACTCTCTCGCGTGTTTGAAATATTACTTAAAATTTCTTTAGTGAGTTTTAACGGGAACAAAAACGAAAGCACAAACCGGAAAGTTTGAACGAATATTCGAGCCTTTTCAAGCTTCATTTATTCGGATATTGAATATTGAATATATTATTCCTTCTGAGAATAGGTTACAGTCAAAATAGCTCAAGCTGATTCTTGGAAGGAAAAATAATTTTCGTATTCTCGGAAAAATTCAATATTCGAATAATAAAGCCATTAATGGAAACTTAGGGGGTAGGGGTAGGTAAGCTTGAGCTGTTTTGACTAGTGTAAATAGCTTAAGGGTTTAGATAGTTTAGATAGTTTATTTAGCGAGTTTTGAAGGGAGCCATCAAATACTAGTATCATAAAAACCTTGAAGAACTATTAGCAGATACATCATAGCGAATAAAAACGTAATAATTTGTTTATATTTTATTAAACAATTTTATTAATACCTTTTGATTAATAATTTTTTTAACAAGTATTTAGTGTTAAATTTATTATGTAATTTATATATTTGTTAGCTTTTGAGGACATAGTATTCATCACATTTATATTATTCTTTTAATTTGTGTATTTTTACAATCATGTGAATTTATGTAAATCAGCTTACAGTATATTATATTATTATGCTGCAATGTATGTTTTATAAAGTTCTATTTAATTCTAATACAGTTTCTAGGTCATTGTGAAGTGATATTCGTATAACTTCACTGATGTGGTTTATCACACCTAGCACAATATTATCAATATGAATATATGTAAAACATTTATTACAAAATAAATATTTATTATCTAAATATTTATTTTCACAAATATTTTCACATACCAATACTTGATTATTTTACAAGTTTTTCATTTTCCCCCTTAACACTCCCACGCAATAAATAGAATATTGATATGCCAACATAAAATAGTTGTCAATTTCCGTAATGAATTAATATACCCCAATTTAAATACCCCAATTTTCACTACCAATTATACCAGATAATACCAGAGCCAACGTTCCTCTTGGTCAGCACAGAGAAAGAGAAAGAGAAACGGGGGCTCTGAGTGCGAGATTGTTCACTACGTTGCTACCCTATCAAATATATAATAAATATTAATTTAAACATAAATGTCAAGCATGCCCCAATGAAAATGAAGCAATCTTACTGCGATTTTCCATATTCTGCGAACTTGGTAGTTGTGCCCTCATGCTGAAATTTAGTTTTTGGCTGTCGGTACCTTTTATGTTCTTGACTGGTGGCATTGAACAACCATTTCACAACAAGCTGTTGGAATGTCAGAATTCACAGAATAAAGGAGGCCACAGTAATGGGAATGAACAAAAGAATATATTTTATATAATTTACTTCATATTCCCTTGGAATGAATGGTTGGATGAAATTTGAAGTTGAAATTTCAAAATATTATTCATCCTTTAGACAAACTTTTATCAAGAAAATGGAAAGAAATTTAAATATTATTCCCCTATTCAAACCTCATGCTGTCAACCTCAGTCAATCGCTTAATTATTATAAAGCTTAGATAATACATGCACTCTGATTGGTCAAGAACTGTGCTGTATTAGTGAGTATGCACATGCAAGCATGGAGCTGACACTATCTGCTTTGCAATGAGTGTAAAGAATAGCAACGGAAACTGCAAAATGTTTTACTTTCTACATGATAAAACATAGAAAACGACTTAAAAAAAAACAGGAAATGACGAAATGACAAATAGTTTAAAGAGAAGCAGAAGCTGTATAAAAAATCATTAATATGAATACACCATACTGATTATGTAAAATATGAACAGATTTGAATATTTGTGTAAAAGATATAAATAACAAGATTACTTGAATCTCCTTATGAATTCACTGTATTTTAACATCTTGAGTGTAAAGGGGAGCAGTTTCCTATTTTAAAGATATAAAAGTGTTACTCATTCATCATCATCATCATTTATCATCATTGCCATCACCATTATCATTATCATCATCCATCCCACTAATCATTCATCATCATTTATCATTATTGCAATCACCATTATCATTTTCATCATCTATCCCACTAATAATTCATCATCATTTATCATCATTGCCATCACCATTATCATTATCATCATCCATCCCACTAATCATTCATCATCATTTATCATTATTGCAATCACCATTATTATTATCATCATCCATCCAACTAATCATTCATCATCATTTATCATCATTGCCATCACCATTATCACCTTCATTATTATCATCATCCATGCCACTAATCATTCATCTTCATTTATCATCATTGCCATCACCATTATCATTCATTGTCATCCATCCCACTAATTATTCATCATTTATCATCATTGCCATCACCATTATCATTATCATCATCCATCCCACTAATCATTCATCATCATTTATCATTATTGCAATCACCATTATCATTATCATCATCCATCCCACTAATCATTCATCATCATTTATCATCATTGCCATCACCATTTTCATTATCATCATCCATCCCACTAATCATTCATCATCATTTATCATTATTGCAATCACCATTATCATTATCATCATCCATCCAACTAATCATTCATCATCATTTATCATCATTGCCATCACCATTATCACCTTCATTATTATCATCATCCATGCCACTAATCATTCATCTTCATTTATCATCATTGCCATCACCATTATCATTCATTGTCATTCATCATCACTGTCATCACTATCATCATTCATCATCAAATTTCATCATTACCACCACCAATATCATCTTCATCTTCATCCATCCCACTAATCAATCATCATCATTTATCATCATTGCCATCACCATCATCATTATCATGCATCACTACCATCATCATCTGATCACTATCATCATTCATCATAATTAAACACCATCCTCATCAACATACCACCATCATCATCTTTATCACCACCACCACCATCATTATCATCTTTACCAAAGCCAATGGTGATACCACTATCATCATCATCAGCCTTTGTGTAGTTTAGAAATTATGAGGTGTTTTGTGTTAAATGATATGAATTAAGTTATCGTCATCAAATTATTTAAGGGTATTGGTGCTATGGTTTTTTATCTTCATATTTTACACTTTATAACTTATCACTTTATAATTATCATATTTAATAATATTATTTAAGTAGACTACATTATTATTTTATCAGTACTAATTTATTATATTATTATGTCCAGGTTATTAGAGTTGAAATACCATTATGGTTGGTGCTGTGTTGGTCAGTCAGTGTGGATCCGTTTTACTTTCCTAGTTGGTTAATAAATGTGACGTGAAAAGTGGTTGCATTTAATTTTGAAAATTAAAAAGTTAAATAAACGTAAATATATTTAAGAGATTGTTTAAAGAACTAAAATAATAAATGCAATTTTCTTCTGATTGTATGTTAATGACAGGATGTTGGAAGTAGTAGCTAAATTTTGAAAACATTTCAGCATTATCTGATCAATATACCCTGCATCACATCCGGAATTTTCCTTGTACAGTATTTTATGAAGAAAAATTCTGGATGTGACGCAGGCTAGATCAATAGGGATACAGTATAATGTATAACATGATTATACCTGACAGACAATATTTACCTGGTCACTGTCCAGTTCATCCAAGAGAGTTTCATCTCTTCTTTTACAATTCCCATTACAGTTGAAGACAGAAGAGTAATCAAAGAGTAGACGTGGGTCTATAATGTGATGGTTCTCACTCCCTGAAGAGTTAGACATAGTAACTAGTTAACAACAGTCACATGCTGTTTCACAATTCCTTTGCATGAGGATCTAAACACTCATGTGAAACAGCAATAACTAAATGCATGATTTTATTCTAAATACTGTTGCTGTGGGCTCCCTGTGCGACAGTCACACTTCTGGTTTGATACTTCTTATTCTTTGAAAAACAACAGACCTTATAATTCTAACAGCAATTCTTTCATTCATTCAAGAAAATTAAACTGGTGTAGCACTATGCTGTGATGTAACCTGTTGTCATAAGTACGACAACCAGAAATGGATTAGCAACTTGGCACGAGTTATTGTGATAATGATTGGCAAATTAACATCACAATACTAATGATCGTAGACACCAACCAGTGTTAAAGCTTCAAATCATAAAAGAATCTGTTACTTTTACTTACTAAATATAAAACTGACAATATAACCAACAAGCATTGTAAAGATGAAACCAATGGGTCCATAAAGAAAGAATGAAATATTGTATATTGTGTGGGTTGATTTCCTAAAAATCAGACAAATAACAAAAAACATTTCTTTTTTATTCAATGTATGGAATGGGAAAGGACAGATGGAACATGGGATTTACTGAGATTTACTGATGTTGATAGACAAATACTGTTAAGATAAATGCATGGATGGATGGATGGGTGAATGGGATAGACAAATGGGTTGGATGGTTTGAGATTGATGGGATGGATGACTGAATGAGATGAGATGAGATGCACAGTAGATAGATAGGATAGATAGGACACTATATATATATGATGGATAAATGAATGGATGGATCAATAATTAATCAATGGATGGGTGGATTGATGGGATGGATAGATAGATATACTAGAGGAATAATGGTATAGCTGGAAGAATGGATGGGTGAATGGATGGAAGGATGGGATAGAAGGATGGATGAACAGAGGAAACAACAGCATGGGATGGATGATGGGTAAATGGGATGGATGGATTGATAGATTGAGGATTACTAAATGAATCAGTAGATGCAGAGATAAACAATAACTTCTGATAATTTATAAATCCCACTACTTACTGCATTATTGGAATAGTGGCATTGATGGCTGTACTATTGGACAGGCAACCATCTATAGACACTGGTAGAATGGGATAGTTTGGTGGATATACTTGTGAACCAATAGCAATCCATGTCACCACCCAAAACCCAGCTATGACACCTGCCCAGACACCCTAAAACCAAGGATTTAAAGTATTAAAACTAAGATACTAAATTTGAAGTCGTTGATGATAGACTTAGTATCATAACAATAATCACAACATTGAATATCCAATACAATGCCTACGATGCATCCGATTGCTTAATAGAGTCTTCAATGGACTATAATTGGGCATGATGTTAAAAAAAAGATGATAAAAAATTAAAGAAAGGAAAACTTACTTTAGTATTTGCTGTTTTTGTTAAAATTCCGAGCGTAAATAATCCAAGCATTGGACCCCCTATTACTCCAAACATTGTAGCACTCATCTACGATGATCAAAAAGACAAAGAATTTAAAATCAAGAAGAAAAAAGCACAGAAATGACAGAACATGTGAGAAGTCTAGAGTATTTTGTGTTGAATTACACCATGGTAAATAAAGTGTAGGTGATTTTTAAAAATGTTCCACGATTAATCCCCTTAGCAGGCAAGATCTTGATAGTTATTATCCTAAAAATACATGATGAAAATATAGTGTGTGCGCATGCAAATACAAGTGGTTCTAACCAATAGACCATTTCATGGATCCCGCAGCTCAACGTCAGCCTCGTCAGCGTGTAATATATTCTTTAGAAATTGCCTACAACCAGTGAAATTTTTAAGTGTTTCAATTGTTCGCTGATGTGTAAATTCCATTTATTACTGCAGACTGAAGTTAAATTCTAAAGGATAATTACATGCTGACGAGGCTGACGTTGAGTAATGGGATCCGTGAAATGGCCTATTGGTAATATAAAATGACATTTTAATAAAGTCACATTTATAACATAACTTATAATATTAACAGGTACAATCTTTTGCAACATGACTTCCTAAGATTCCTTGTAAATGGGTTTCCATAATCAAGGAATGTGATTGGATAGCGTGTTTTTTGTGGAGTTTGATTGGCTAGCACTGTGAACATTTTTCATTGGACCTATTAGACCTACCTGCAAGATCATGCCAAGTTTGGATGCAAGAAATGCTAGTCCCAAGGATATAACACCAAACACTAAAACTAAGATAAAGTTGGACCATACCATTACTGACTGAGACATCATCCTCATCATCAATTCAATTTTTATTGATTAAAAATGGTGTTCTGAATTTCATGAATAGAGGATTTTACACAGTGGTGTGAAGATATGATGTTTATCTTGGAGTGGTGAAGAATATATCATGAGTGAGTGCAGCAAACGAGTGAAATATTTTTCAATACCAGAAGATAAACTTATATCTTCAAGCCAACTGGTAATTTTCTCTTTATTAAATGGACAAATCCACAAAGAAAAATGCACAAAAAATCACAACACGCCTCAAGTGTGAGGGAAAACACCACAAGTGACGTCATCGATATCCTCACTAGTGAAGATATAGAAAAGAATGTAACTAAGGAACTGGATGTAGTTTGTACGAAAAAAATAAATTTTATTCCATCTAATTATCTCATTTGATCTAATTTCATGAGTGACATCAAAGATCACTCTTCAAATACAACAAATCTGTTTGAATCTGATTAATAAACAAAGATATAATACTCAAGGGAGAGGCATGTTGCAATAACCAATTTGGTCTGTTATATCTTACACCTACCAATAAGCTTAGAATAAAATGTTTCACTTTCACGTGGAATGGTTTTGAAATAGGAAACAAAATCCTCTACAGTTACTGCAGCCAAGGAATTTAGTCCTGATGCCACTGTGCTGTAGGAATAATAAAAACATAATAATTTACCTATATATTTTATTATAAATATTATATATATACACTATATACTGCTCCATACTAAGAAAAAAAAATCTTTGTAAGATTTTCTCAAAAATATATAAATATTGTCTAGAGCAAAAAACCCTTGAAGCACAGAAGAGAACCAACAGCCCTCTCTACTCATATATGATGGTATTAAAGTCCAGGGAACCAGGGAATCAAAATATGAACAAATAAATAAACCATGTTGATCCAACAAACCTTAATGTTGCACAAAACAAGCAAGCTACAAAGACTCCAGGCAGTCCAGGAACACTTTTACCAAGAACATTGACTACAAAGTGTGGCAAGATCTATGGTAAGATAACCAGTTATAAATGACAGTTTAGTAAATGCTTGATGGACAACCTAACAGGCAGATAGTCTTAGCTCTAAACTATCTATTTCTTCCCAATGAAATGGTAGGGAGAGACATTTTCAAGGGTTAGCAGTGAGTATTTGTGAACCTCTGAGAGAAAAGACTAAACATAACCTCTAAAACCACTGAGGTTCTAGCACTCCATTGAGAGGTACCAGAAATGAATGAATAAATTAAAATGAAAAAATAATGGCACTTATTAGTGGATTCCACAGGGTGGCTCTTCTTTCACTCAATTCCCATTTGAATTAGGAGTTTAGTTTTACAGAGGGAGGAAAACCAGGGAGCCCAGAGAAAAATCCTTGAGCACAGGAGAAAACCAACAAGTAACTCTACTGTCATACAACATCATGTGCATGCAGGACTCAAACACAGGTCACATTGGTGAGAGACAAGTGCTCTCACCACTACGCTACCCATGGTTCCCGAAATGTACTATTAATGAAGATCTTTACTTACTTCATCTCTTTTTTTGATGTGGCCAGATGCCATTGGATCACATGTCGCATAGTAGGCATAGAGTACAAGTCCCACTAGTGTAGTAATGATCATGTTAAGCCATGTTAGAGGTATGTTTGCCCATACAGCCCTAAACAGACATCAGAATTAATTAAAGAGAAACCTTTTAGCATAATATTTCCCATTTCAGAGGAAGTGTCAATTCTTAAACATGTCATCTCAAGATGTGACTGTTAAGAATAAGAATAAGGATAAGAATAAGAATGAGAACGAGAACGAGAACGAGAACGAGAACGAGAACGAGAACGAGAACGAGAACGAGAACGAGAACGAGAACGAGAACGAGAACGAGAACGAGAACGAGAACGAGAACGAGAATGAGAATGAGAAGAAGAAAAAGAAACTTTTTTTGACACAGAAATCCTTCGGTAATAACTGATTTACAAAGATGCATTACAAAAAATGAATGACAGTCTAAGGAATGACACATGGTATGAAATGGGAAAACATTATGCCAAAGCTAAAAGGAATTTTTTTTTTTGGTTTAAAAAATCTAACTAAAATGTACAAGTATAGAAATGTTTTCAAATATTATACATGACATACCTTCTAGCACTTTTCAATGATTTCGTAGTTAAAAACCTTTGTATTGCTGTCTGATTGGTCACATAAACAGGAAGATTTTGAAATACTCCAGCAAAAACAACAATCCACAATGTAAGACGATGTGTTGGGTCAAAAGAATAACTGTGTAATAAAAAAATGACAATGACAGTGACAATAATTTTATTACCTACTCAGTTAAACAAATTGATACATATTAAATAAAAATAAGAACTTAATCTAGGAAGCTAACAGAAATAGCCAGAACTGGCTTAACTGGTCAGTTAGCTAAAAACAGAAACCCCAGTCAATAATTGACTGATCAGTATACCATCAATTTACATATTTTGAGGATCTCAGTAAATCCTAGAAAATAAGGGTTGAGATTAAATGGAAATTTGGGGGTCAGATAGAGGACTATAGGAAATCTTTGGGGTATGAGGAAAATGTATAACCAAAATGTGAAAATCATTTGGCTTTTTTTGTGTGTAGTTCCAGAAAATATCCATACCCCACCCATGGAGGAAACTGAACATTTTAGAGGGAAGGGGTGTCAGAGAAAGAACAGAGTTTGCATGGAAGAAAATTCGAAAGTTCCTGGGGGTAGGGGGTCATTTTATAAATTCCCTCTGTTGTGGGGGTATGGATATTTTAAGAACTATGCAATAAGTAGAAAAAGTAACCACTAGGGGTGGGGTGAGGCACAAGAATTAATTGCCCATTATTTATCTTAGAGAATCAATGATAGGGTATAGCATTTTACTACCACCACCAAAATGCCTGAGTTGTGAACTTTCGTTTTTGTGTATTTCTTGTGTAGTTCTTGTGTATTTAATGTGTATTTCCTCATGAAATTAAGAGGAGTAATACAATATTGGTGCTAAATATGTGCAAGGGATTCTGGTAGTTGTAGTTCAATATGCTATAATTCAAATGGCCTGACATAAACTTACTCAAAATCCAGCCTACTCCCATTTCTTGCAATCTCAAAGACTTTAGAAATCCCACCAACATGAGATGTCCCAACGATAATGATAACAAACAGACCAATCAACATGACTATACCCTGGAATACATCAGTCCAGATGACTGCCTTCATGCCACCCTAATACATTACAGCAGAAAAAAATATTTGATAAACAGAATATTGTATCAATTGTTTCAGAAATGCTTTTTTAAATAATAAGTAAATTATTACCTTCCCTACTAATTACTGACGTTCTACTCTTGAGTTTGTCAACCAATCAGATTACCAATCAAAAAAAATTTTGAGCTAGATATATTGAGAGGCTATAAAATCTATTCAAGGAGATGAAAGAGAAAGAAAAAATATGGAATATTTACACAAATAAAAAAATTAATAAACTTGATTGTTCACGGTTAGGGGAGAGTAGAACATCAGTAATACTATTCAATCATGCACAAATTTCAATGTCTTTTAGGAAATCTCTAAGCAATCTTATATTTTTCTAATGTATAAAGAATTTTTATTTTTGACAAATTTAATAAGAGGTGTTAGCAATCCGATATAATTTAATTAAAAATAATAATACAGAGCACTGTACATACCAGTGTTGTGTAAAAGGTACATATCAAACCAATAGACAGGATAGCTATCCACAAAGGAAACCCAGTAACTAAAACATGTATTAAAAACCATAAGAATTATAAAAAGGTACCTGAGGCATGAAGACAATAAAAAAGCCAGGGTTAATAAATTTGGAATTAAAAAATACTCATCAAAACAAAACCTCTAACCTAGAATACAATAAAGCCTGGGGGGGTATTACCATATATGGACTATACGGATAATCAGCTTACTTAACAGGGTATGGTTTTTCGAGCTTCTTATCATAAACAGGGTATGCAAGTTCCAAGTTCTTCCTGTGTTTACTGTTATATTCAGGGATTCTACTTTCATATTGACTGAAACTGGTTATGGTCATTAAAAAATGATACTCAATATGACATGTTAATTGAAACAGGAACTCAGTGCAATAAATCATATCATATATCATATACACGATCCACAATTTTGAGGTTTTTTTATCATAAACAGCATATTTCTTTCAGAATCCAACCCAAATTCTGGTGGAGTACCCCACCCCACCCCCCCCCCCCCCCCCCCCCCCGGGAATAAAACATGCTACACCAAGAAAGACCCAGGTGTAGTTTTATAACTTGCTAGGATGTCATTACTTTTAAAGTATCAAAAAAAATTAAGAAATTAATGTTTCGCTTACCAGATTCTAATGTGAGCGCAGGCCCATACAAAACAATAGCCATGTATAAAAGCTAAGAAAGATGAAAAAGAAAAAGAAAATGCTTGATTATTATTCTTTAGACTTTTCCCCAATTCTTTCAATAAATTTCTATATATTTCTGCTGGGTTGTGACAGCAAAGCTCTCACAATTTTATACTTTACTCTAATACTTAATCCTAACAGCAAAAAAACTATCTATATTCATCCATGAATTTAATGAATCCATGAATTTAATTCCAAGGGCTTTCGCCAGGAATAACCTTGTTCCCAAGCACTACAACTTACCCATATTTCTATATCTTCAACTATTTCATTAGTGCTACGCGGTCCACATACTCTTAACTTTATATTCATCAAAAGTTAATAAAGTAATCATTAAGACAAAATACTGAAATGTCAGCTGCAAAAATGATCATACCGTTTGAATGATGAATATTAAAGATGCCAGAACTTTAACACTTCTGGAAAATCGTCTTTCAAGGTACTAAAAAATAATAATAAATTGTTTAATAGGTCATTTACAGTACTGCTTCAACAAAAAAGTGCTTGAATTTCAATGGGGCATTGTCTTTGTCACCTCCAGATGTGATACAGGCTAATTGGGTAAGGAGATAAAGAGAGCTGGCCTTTCAAACCATAAAGCCATAAGAGTACAAGCAGTTTTTTAAAAAATTTACAAAGATCAACCATAGCAAAAGTTCCTGACGGGTGGTAATGAACTTTGTAGGTCAACAACAACAGTCATGTCATTTATCAAACAATTATATCTCTAGGAATTATATATTTTACTCAAAGTAAAAAATTTATAGAGGTCAGATACGGATATTTTATACAACAGCCTAATAATAACTTATAATAATAACTTATAATAATAACTTATAATAACATATAATAATAACTTATAATAATAACTTATGTAAGGTCACACTTTTAAGCTGAACTTCCCGAAATATTAAACTTTTTGAACTCACCTCGTACGCGCTGGTTAGTTTAAGGTTATAATATACTGGTAAATAAACGTACGCCACCAGAGGTATTGTTAAAAAAATGGAAAAAATTAACAGAAAATACTGGCAACCATACGTGTAAATCTCGTCAGGGGCACCGAGAACAGATATAGAAGAGACGAACGATGCGAGCACAGAAACTGCTACAGGAAGACAAGACATGCTTCTACCAGCCATTAAGTACTCATTATTTGATTTCTGAAGACTTCCAACTCTAGCAAAGTAGATTCCTATTATAGCGGAACCTGCTAGAGTCAAAGAAAATACAACAATGTCGACGATACCAAATCCGTGGTGAACCGCCATCTTTGTTTTGGTCTGCGCTGCGCACGAGACTTGTGATAATATATGTTAATTTATGTTAATTAACTAATAGTTACGTATACGCTAATTTATGATAGCTATATGCATATAAATGTTAAAATTTTTTTCATTCCTTTTTAAATAGTTCAGATAATTACAGTACTCGCGATGATGTGATGGCTGGTTAGGACCATACATAGTATTTTTTCTTTTACCCTTTTTCTATTTTATAGACTTGAGTAAAATATGTTCCTGGGCTTCCTGTGGGAACAACTGGGCACTAAAAATGGCGTCCAAAATAAGTATTGATGAAGTTAATAAGCTCCCTCAAGAGACTTTCATAGAACGATTTGGTAATGTTGTGGAGAGGACTCCGCTCTGTGCTGCTTCGGTGAGTTCAATGCGACCATTTGAAGGCATAGACAAGCTTTACTTTGCCATGAGTGAGTTTATCGACGCTTTGCCAACATGTGGTAGAGAGGGGATCCTCCGATGTCATCCTGACCTCGCCGGACGCCATGCAAAAAGAAATGAGTTAACAGCTGAATCCAAGCAAGAACAAGCTAAAGCAGGACTCGGGAACCTTACTGAACAAGAAGCCAGCATTATTGACTCATTAAATCAAAGTTATCGCGCAAAGTTTGGATTTCCTTTCGTCGTCTGTGCACGTGAAAACAAGAAGGACGCCATAATCAGTGGCCTGAAAAGAAGGGTCGAAAATGATAAGGAGACGGAGCTGAGGACAGGAATCCAAGAGGTCAAGAAAATAATGTTGCTGAGGCTTAAAGATCTGATGGAAGACAGAGAATCAAAACTATAAAAAAGCTGAAGCGAATGAATATGGTTCAGGGGCGATGAATGGGGTGGCTGGTCACCCCCTTTTGATTAAATCCCTCAGTATTACCCTCAGTAAGCCACCCCCTTTTCCTCACATTCCTGGTAAAACCTTTGTAATAGTCACTCCCCTGCTAAAATTCCTGGATTAGGCAATGAAGGTTTGATTAGATTGAGGAAAGATATAATTGGCCAGGTTTGGGAGATTTAGGGGTGTACATGATCCATGGACATTGAAGCTTTTTTTAAATATAGATGGAACTAATAATGAGAAAATCTTATTGTAATAATTTAATGCACTCTGCTACACAATATTTTTCATTGCATTCTTAACATTATTATGTACACTCATAACCTCAGTGATATTTACATTTTTTTTTGCAAACTCTAGCTAGTACTACAATGATATTGCACTATTTAAAATTATTCTAAATTTTTATAAGGATTCGAAGACAAAATCCAAGCTTTATAAATTGCACATTATTCTGAATGAGTATTCTGATGCAGTATTTGACTATGGTTATGGATTTCCTGTGGCTTCCTAAACACACTCCCTTCCCCTAAACTATTACAATCAATGCAGGTGCCTAGGTTACGAGCTATTTTTCTAAAAATGTGAAATGTGAACATATATGGAATCTAGCAAACGATCTCTAGCTTAAGGGAAGTTCAATTTTTAATTGGGGCCGAGGCTTCAGAGGGAAGGGTCCAGCGTTGGATCCAGGGGTGGTGCCATTTTGCTTTTGCTCAAATTTCTCAGTATTGTCCCAGTAAGCTGCTCCTCCTAGTTCCTGGCATTCCTGGAAAACCTTTGTAATAGTCGCCCCTCTTTTCAAATTCCTGGATCTGCCACTGAGGTCATCAGTAGAAATTTGAGATTTTGTGGAGGCACAAAGATTTTTCTTTAAACAAAAGCTGTTATCTTATCAAATTAAAAGGAGGATTATAACAATAATTTCTTACTTGGTGACCTGGGGCGGTCTACAACTATTTATAAAAAGTTTATTTCAAATTTCCCAGCCCCTTCACCCTCCAATAAAAAGCGTATGTTACCAATAAGCAAAATGCTTTCCAATATCAGACTCCATATGTCATTCCCTTGAGTATTTCTTCATTACTTGAAAAAATTGTAATTGTCTATATTTTGAAATATTGGCGTACCAATGAGCTGCTTCAAGTTGAGATAAAGAAAACTTTATGATCATGCATTCTAACTTTTCTGTGCATATCTGTTGAGAGCACTTCAGAGTGAGACTCAAATATTCTTGCATTGGACTGGCAATAATCAAATATTGTGGTTGAGAAAACAATCCAAGTCGAGGCTCTGGGGAAAAGATGTAATCATGATTATTTTTTGTTTCCCCCACTCTGGTGTAGCCATAGTAAGACTCGACAAATCATTCGTTATCATGATGTTGGGTTCACAACAGTGCGGTTGTAGAAGAAGGGTTGTGTAGCTTCCTCTTGTGTTTCTTGTCCTCCACATTGCTTGCCTTGATTTTGCTTTTCAGCAAGTTACTTTTCATCGTTTGAGAAGACGACACTCTTGGTGGAGTAAAACCTGACCCAGGTGTCTTTAGAAACCGATTAGGAGTTCCTAAGAATCGAGAAGTCGCATTTTTGACGCCTGGCTTCTTAGAAAGAACGCCCGATTTTCGACGGATTTTATCCCCTTTTTCTGAAGAACTTGACGAAGCTGAAGACCTCTTGAACGTTGTCTTATTCTTGTTCACAAAAAAACGTGACGTTGGGGTTTTGTTTTCTCTCCCTCCAGCGTGAAAAAGCGATGACTTTGTTGGATTTGCCATCCTGTTTGAGTTGGTCAAAGCCTTTCTTTCTGCATTAGGAATACGCTTTTTCTTTTTGGTTTTAAGCGTCGATAGACAGTCATCGCTAGTTGACAGGTCGGTTTCGAATGATGAGTTTAAGAGTATGGGCGTGGCTGGATCCTGAAAGAAGAGAAAGAAAATGTAAGACTTTTTTAATGACTACTGATGAAAAGATTCGAGAGATTTGGAATTATTTTTCAATGTCCTTGAAGTTAGGAAAATTAAACTTACTTTTGGTCTGTTGACGCATTTATCTTTAATACAGCCACATTCATCGTCACACTCTGTTTTACCCTTTTTGCACTTGCAAGCCTGGGTCATACACTTTCCTTTACAGTTGCATCGGTTTCCCTGAAACGAAGAGATCCATCATTAAAAATAGCGATCTTACGTCATCGTGACTCTCAAATGCCTTATGCTCTGAACCAATCAAAAAGCGCATTGTTCCATTCAGGGTTTCCAGTCACGATATTGGAATGCGGAAACTTACGGGCACACGGTGCAGCATTGTGCGTAATGTTACAGCCATGTCGATGTTGCATGTCACACGACGCAATTGCACGCATTTTTTTCTGAAGTAGAAAAGGATCCTTCCTTAGGAGAATTGACTTCAATATAATGCGCGCAATTTGGCACCTCGTGCCCACGCCTTTGTTGTTCTTATATGATTACCAAGCAAAAATAAAAGTCTTTATTCTTATTATAATTTGTAAGTAAACAATCTTATGCGCTCTTTTAACTAAAACACAACTTCTCTCATGAGAAAGCCACCAAAATTATCAAGTTTAGATTAAAAAAAGCAGAAAGAATAAAGGAAAAACACCAAAATCTCTCGCAGATTATCAACTCAAAAGTTTCTTTCATGACATAGTGGCTGATAAAGTTGCTTAAGGCCCATTTACACTAGCGATTTCTGCAATTATTTGCACTGCAATTCAGTTTCCTAGAATCTAGCGGAGGTCAAACATTGATTATGTAAACCAGTCTCTACAGAGAAAAAGCCAATCTATTAAAGAAACTGAAAAAGTCTCGTAGAAAATATACCTTGTAGTTATTAGAAACGTCTTTCGATCTCCTCATGTTTTTCATGAGCGGAGTTTTTACCCAGTTTGGATCCTTGGATATGTCGTCTATATCGTCGTCTTCGCTTTCTTCAAGCTCATCACTGATAAATACCACCTTCTCTTCAACATCTTCCACAATCATTTCCGAATCCTAAAGTATAAAATAGTTTTCAAAGATAAACCTAATTATTTGCGCTGTACGAATAAATAAGTATTAAGTCACTTACCTGTGATGTTTCCTTGATAGATGACACCATATTTTGGACTGATGATTCGTTATCGTTTATTGCCTCGGTCAGTGTGAGGAGTTTCTGTAAGAAAGGTGATACTTCAACATACATTTTTCCTTGATAAATAGTAATTAATCGTTACCACCCCTCCCCTCCCGCCTCTTGGACCCACCCCTCCTCCATCTCAATAATAATTCCCATAAATATCCAAACGTTAAAAAGAAATTACCCTAATTTACTACGACGTCACATCAAAACAATCTTCAGCAATCTATTGTTTAAACGCAAAGGATCATGGCCGTCGGACGGGGTCAAATCAACGCAAATTCACCGAAAATTGTTCTAAAACCCGTATTAATCCACGAAGAGAAGTAGAATAGCCAGCAAACTCTCAGAATATTTTTTAGTACATATTAACCCATATTATATCTGAAAACCAGGCCATTTTAAATTAAACTGTTTCGGTAGAAGCAAATTTTGTTGAATTTTCTATTGGATTTGGCGATTTTATCCCCCACATAAACAAGCAGTGACGTCATAGTGAATTAGGTCAATTAATGAACATATAAAACGTGAAAAGATGACGTACCTGTCGGAGAATATCAGTTTCCTGTTGCTTCTCATTTAATTCTTTCTCCTTTTGAAATTAAATAAAAATTAATAATTAACCTCTTCGCCGAGTAATTGATAAATTAATAAGTAATTAATAAGTAATTTCGTCCAATACTTTTATTTCTGTTTCTTTTTAAATGAAAAGTGAAGTTTTTATCAGTCATTCAAAAAGCAAGATAGCCTGTTTTAAAATCCAGACACAAGATGCAAAGTTGCTTGCGACGTTGCATAACCAAATAAACTTTTCACTTTCCTGCAGTGTCGCAGAGGTTGATTGAAGGTGCGACCTTGCTTATTGCATCTAAGGTAATACGCAAAGTGGCATGGCATGCGTGCGCTTATCTTTTCCTCTATCTGTTCTTAAAGGGTATTGTAACGTACTTTGAATTTAATATTCTCGCGAAGACTTTCGATATTTGCTTTCTCTTCTTCGCTTGGTATTTGTTCGAGCAGCAACAGAACCTTGGAAAGAAAAGTAAAAGAAAAGAATGACTAGGATATCAACGTATGAACTACATATCAATAGCTCCCTTCAAAGTTCCCTGCGCCATCTTGAAAGGAAGCCGTGCCTTTGCATCGAAGCAAAACGAACGGTGAGTTTGCAATGATAAAGACCTTTTTTAACACCTTGGGCAATTATTCACATGTGTCTATCATTGCAGCTCACCGTTCGTCTCGCTTCGATGCAAAGGCACGGCTACCTTTCAAGATGGCACAGGGAACTTTGAAGGGGACTTTTTTGATCGCGCTTGTCATGTTTTCCTCCATCCATTTTGAACCGCGCTGTAAAAAGCAAATGTAGGAATATATTAACGGAAGCTGCAGTTCGCTGAGCAGAGACATTACAGAAATGTCACTGATCCAGAGAGAGAAATTACACAGTTCGTACATTCCTAGTTTCCTGGATATATTACTTGAACAGCTTCTTATGAAAAACGTGTAGTAAAGGTGCGCGTATATTAAGTGTAGTACCTTATCTTCGTGTTCTTTCTGTATCGTAGTTACTCTTGCATCGTAATCCCTACGGAGAAAGTCCAACTGCCCTTTGTGCTTTTTAGTCAAGCCCTGCGTTATCAAAAACAACTTGAATTAATCTCTTGAATAAATTAAAAAATACTATTTAATTTTCATAACTTACGGCTGACTCGTTGCGAAGTTCTTCTAATTCTTTCTTCTGTTCTTCGATGTCTTTTTCAATTTTGATTTGCTTGGCCTTTGCCTCCACAGACTAGAGATTAATCAAGCAACACAATAACAATTCAATATTTTCCAGGGGGGGGGGGGAAACGTGATAAATACAACGACTGTTGCTTTATTGGCCTTGATGATCTTTACATGTTGGAAGCTTTTACTCTCTCCCTCATTTCATTCCTTTACTTTCTTTCTTCTTTTCTTTCTATTATTCCTCTTGGAATACACCGTACGCTAATTGTCCGCACTGCGAACCCAAAGTCAATCTCGTTCTCACATTAACCTGCGTTCCCTATGATCAGCACCGTGGAAGTGTGTCATCCTAGTCGAGCATGCGCAGCATCACTTTTAAGAATGCATTTTCTTGCCAAATTCCTGGGTATGAGCAGTAAGTTCTTTATAGCATCGTCGTGAAAACGCCAATGGTTCCTTACTTACCATCGATAATAATACTTGTAAGCCAGCTTTGGCCTCCGCCATTGTGTGGATATTGTTCCATCGATGTTTAGACTTTTCACTTGAAACTAATAGAGGGGATTTAGTGTTAATCATTTGGATCGATAGTGCGTCCACTTGGAATACGATTCCGGCTAAAATGGATGGTGCGTAATGTGACTTACTGTGATTATCGGCAGCTAGTAGCTGTTGTTGTAATTCGGCAATATGTGAGGTCCTGAAATCGATCAGCCAAGCGAGTAATTAATGAACGAATGGATTGTAATATAAACGATTATAACTGAACGAATGAGTCAGATAAATAGGAGGAAGGAGGGAAAGTAAAATATGGGAGAACGAGAGGGAATCGGATTGGAGGAAGGAAAGGATGGATGAATGGAATGGGTGATTGTGATGCAAGAAATGAACAGCATGGACGGAAGGATGAGAGAGGAAAAAAGGTAACGATGCAGACAGATGGTAAGGAGAAAGAGTGACAGTTAGAAAGGAAGATATGCAAAACTCATACCTTTATATTCACTCTATGTTCAACATATAACTCTAATTTGAATTTCCAATTTTCAGACCACGTGTCATTTCCAAGAGTATTATTTCTTTGTTTAACGGTTGAACTAGTCTCCTCAGCAGCCGTTTTTAGTGTCGGTCCGGTTGGGGAGGGAAGCGTTTACCGGACCGACACTAAGAACGGTGCTGAGGAGACTACGGCTGACACATAAATGTGGATACTACTCAAACAAAGAATCTTATTCTCAAGAGAGTGACATGTGGTTTGAAATGGCCAAAACATTACGCCCAAGTGGATTTGGTCCATTCCTTACTTGATTTTCAGTTCCGCCTCCAGTGTCTTCAGCTTTACTTGTTGTTCATCACTTTCTGGTTTTCTGTCATCAGAACCCACACCACCAATCGATAATTTTTTCTGTAAAGAATTTTTATCATTGTTGAGCCAATCACAACCCAAAAGTTTATACTCGACCAATCAGAATGCTTAGAATCAGCACCATGACTGTCACGTAACGGAATTGATGACATCCGTTGAGCCAATCACAACGCAAGTGTTTGTGTTCGACCAATCAGAATGCTCGGTTTCGGCATAGTCACGGTCATGTCACACTCCCTACCATGTGTATTACACCGAGTCACACAAGATTTGCTCCATTGATGATTCTACTCCTTACCTTTTTTGGTGGTTGTTGTTCGTCGTCTTGTATTTTCCCTCGCAGTTCAGATATCTGGTGAGATATCGTCTTCCGGTCTTCAATCAGTTCTTCCAGGGTTTTCTTGGCCAAACTAACGCTGGCGAGAACTTCGATCTCGTGACCTAGCCATGACTGGAAAAAAAGTATTTGTGTAAATTTCTGAATGTAGCGCAGGCAAGTGGATGGAGACAAGTGTCTGAAAAGTACAAATACACACTAGCTGACAGACACACACCAGCTGACGGACACACCAACGCAGGGACTATCGAAATCTTACGGACACACAGTCACTAATAACTAATAAGAACACAAACAAGAACATGTTAAAATACTGAGGCGCGCACACAATAAAACTTGCAAAAAACTCAGACACTTATAACAATGCACTGATGGTCGTATAGACAACCAAAATAAAGTGCTGACGGACGCATTATAAAACAATTGTCGGACAGACAGTCACTTATGATAGAAATCACATCACATAATAGACCCTGGTACCTTCATTCTGGGAATCAACCCTTCCGACTGCTTATTTTGTAGATTTTGATAATTTTCTCTTTTGTCAGCTGCTTCTTTCCTTTTACAGATTGCTTCATGGAGTCTTTTGTTTGCTAATGCAGCCTGGGTTACAAACAACGAAAATGGTTAGTAAACCAAAACTGGGATCCCTGTGTCTTATTACTTGTCTTTGCTGCGCCTGGTTCTGTTGTTGGCTGTTGCTGTTGTTGTCTTTCTAACCGTTGTTTCCCCTGCTGCTGTTGTCGTTGTTGGTAGCGTTTTAGTTGTTGTATTCCTTTGTAGTTCTACAAGACAAAAACTCAATTCTTCAACAGATTAAAAAAGCAGTAAATATTTCTTACCTCTTCCGTCTTTCTCTTCAAAACTGCTTGCTGTTTTTGATGAATGTTTTGTAGTTTGCTGTATTGAAACTGTCGCTTACGGTCCTAAAAAAATAGTTTAAAAAAATAATGACTGTTTGCTCAACTACGAGTAATCAGCACTTGAAAGGAGAATATATCATTCTAGCTGTTTTTATTGGCACAACATGCAAAAAAAGCGAGTGCCGGGCTACCTGTTGTTTTAATTGCATTATTTCTTTCTCTTTCTCTTTCTTCAGTATCCTGAATCTTTCAGATTCTTCCTTCATTTGTCTCATCAGCTTGACGCGAACTGATTTCATGCTCTACGAAAGCACAAGAATAATCAATTCAACTTAACAAAAGTTGAAAAAAGAAAGCTGCATAAAGAACTAAAACTGTCCTTTAATCTTTTTCTTCAGTGAAGCAAGACTGAGATAATTTTCACACATGTGGCTTGCGCGCAAAAAGCTGCGCTATGTGCGCAAATTTCTTCAACCAAATTCGCACATGTAGGATAAGCAAAAATGCAGGGAACCCGCTAAATGTAATTCGTTCCACTAAAAAATCTTATTACCTGTATTTCAGTATTTAGTTTAGTAATCGTTGAATCACTCTGTTGCTTGAGGCGCTGAAGTTTCTGCACTTCGACCTGACGACACAAACGACAAACAAATGAAAGATGACTTTAAAGTCCAACGACTGGGCGACTTAAGTAAAAAAACGTTTACTATTTTAGAAGTGAAGTAGGGAAACAAACCTGTTTCTTTTTTAGATCGACGATTTTTGTCTCCAGTTCCTTGATGCGAGATCTGTCTTTGGAACTCCTGGTTTGGTTTGAAAGCAAGAAATAAATGTAAACCACAATGCCTGCGAAACCTGGTCCTCCAGGGTGGGGGTCGGGGAGGGGGAAAGATGAACTGGTCCATCCCGCTTCTCCCAACCCCAGCGCCGGAGAGCCGCTACGCAGGCTACATGATACATTGTGCATAATTATTGTATTTGTGCATATATGAACATATAAAGTGTGTAGCGTACAGAAAACGTGAAGAATTAGAACATCGCTTTAAATTGGCTTCATTCAGCGAAGAAATATACACAGCGCGCTTGGATAAACTTTAATAAATCGAGCTCACCCTTCAGCATTAGTTGAGGATTTGACGGCAACAAGAGCCTGTGCGAGCTCAGATTTTTCTTTTTCGAGTTTACCGATTTCTGATTCCAGCTCACGTACGGTCGTCTAAAAGAGAGACAAAAATAACTCTTGTTAAAAGTATAGTATGCTGAAGAATGAAGTTTTTTCATTTATTTTAAAGGGTACTCCTATCGGATATACCCGGAACCTAAAGCACCCTAGATGTAGACGCGTAGCCACCTTAAAGAATAGCGCGTGTAAAGGCGCAGAGAAAGACTAATAAGCAATTTACTCCTTTTAAAGGCCATGCATGTGCAATTTGCTTTGGATCGTCATGTAACGCTTTCTCTTCCACAAATATAAATGATTATGCTACTGACCTCGTACTGTTTAACCATCTTTTCATTCATGGCGCCATCATTTTGCTGCATCTTCAAAGCCAACTCTTGTTTCATAGTCAGCGCTTTTGTCAGCTCTTGAACCTGGCGCCCAAGCTCTGCCTGACGCAGTGCATGCTGGGACTCAAATGTACTATTCATGGGGGAGGAGGGTAGGGAGTTGTTGCTGTCCGGGTCCACATGTTCGACCTCGTAGCTGTGATCCTGAAAACAATTATTATGTTGAGAATTAAATATAAAAAATGGTTTTGCCCTCGGTAGTTCTTTCTTTCTTTATCTTCAAGTAGTTTACCTGTTTTAAGGATTCATTGCTATTGTTATGGTCTTTGGTTGTCGTGGTAGAGGTACAACTCTCCTACGAAAAAGAGAACGTCATAATATTAAATACCATAACATCAACAATTTCTTAAACTGTTTTGCACCTTCAAACACTACAATGTTTTGGACCTCTTCGTCATAATCTATTATATTTTTGTTACCTCGAAATCTTGGAATCTTTTCTGCAATTCTGTGGCTAAATCTATGTCTTGATCGCGGGCTAGTTTGTCGTCTTCTAGCGCAGGATCCAGCTTGATTCTAAACAAAATGGCAACAGAAAAGTCAAACTTCTTATTGACTTTGGTCGTAGCTTAAGATTTTAACCTTACGGTATAGCATGTCTTATAGTTTGATCTCGTCAAAATATAACTAAATTCGCGCGCAAAGATTGACACTTCAAATGCGCGCAAAAAAGGCCTTCAACAATTTGCATCAACACAATGCAATTTACTACAATATTATGACTTACTCATGTTCATTGAGATATTTCTTGAGTTCCTCTTGTTTTCTCATCACTTTGTCCCTGGAAAGTTCGGCCTGTTGGTGTAATGTGCTGGGATTTATCAGTTGTTTGAACTTGGGAAACAAGTAATGTACTTGGGAAACACGGTGCAACATTACGTGCAATGTTGCATGCAAACGATGTTGCGATCCATGCCACACGACCCAATTTGTTGCACGCAATGTTGCTGAAGTAGAAAATGATCCTATTTCAGTAACTTTGCGTGTAATTTTGCGCGCAATTTTGCACCGTGTGTCCGTACCTTAACGCAAATGTTCGTGCTCGAAACTGCGTAGAATGTCACCTCAATGCTCACTCTCAGAAAATTGCTTTTTCAGAAGGACAAGAACATGCGCCCGAGTATAAACGCGGAACGTACCATTAAAACCTTCTCGAACATCTTTGTATTTTGGTCGACAGAGTTGTGAAGCTCCTCACTCAACTTATTATTTTCTTCCTACAAGAACACCAGAAGAAAATACAAGATCAGACAAAGAACGAGTACAAGGTTCTTAGGCGTAAGGCTGGTAGATAGACTGAGACTGTCCGAGACGCATATGAAAGACTAACACAACTTAGATGGACGTTTAGAAAGTCTTCAATATTTATTTTTACCTCTAGTTGGTTAACGCGTTCTTTCAGCTCATGCCAGTTCAATCCCATGCCATTTCTTTTAATAAAAAAGAATGGAAAAAATATAACTACGTGAAAAATGTACACTGGTGAAGACTGAAAAGAAATTATCAAACCGGCTAGCTAAGTACCAACAGCAAAGATCAGGTAGGTGGGATAAGAGGAAGAAAAGGGATGGAAAAAAGAAAGTGGACGATTGAAAGAAAGGAAATAAAACGTCATGCAAAAGGTAAGACGAGGACCAAATTTCCAAACATCCAAGTAAACATTTCCTTTTGATGATGATTTATGATTCACTTTGGAGAATAACAATGAATTGTTGTCCTTACTCGATTGCATCTGGTAATGTTCCATTGATAGTTTGTCCTTGTATTAGTTGAAGTTGAAGCATTTGGACCTACAAAAAAATTCAAGAGTCTTTACAACATTCTTCAACTGTGATAATGTAAACATGCAAACAAAAGATCAGGTTATGGCTATGCTGCAAAATTAAATGGTTCTGGAAAACCTTGACCAGACAACTGCATTGCATGAACTCATGGTGCAGGAAATCATAGGACTCAATTGGCGGACATGATATGTTTGAGATTTTATCTTGTCTCAATAAAAGTCCAACCTGTTATTCCTCTGCACCAAGGTCATTGCCAAACTTTGCTTCAACTTCAAAAAGTTGAGTCAGCCTGAATTCCATTAGCAGAATTTCATCAGTTGTACCTGTTGTTTTAGTCTAGCCATTTCAGCAGACACTGGATCTCTGTTCACGATTGGTTTGTTCTTGATTTGTCTCGCTCTGTCAGCGTAACGAAGAGTGTTGAGTGTTTCTTCGTAGTTGCTGTCAGCAGGACTGACGCAGGCGATCATGACTGTGTTGCTGTTACCTCCCAAGGAATCTGGTAAGAAACGTGATAAGATGAATGTTGGATGGATGAATGAATGAATGGGATGTATAAATGCATTGATTGGAAGGATAGGATGCAATAGCTTAAATTGTTTGGTTGGCATTGAAAACAGGAATGGATAAATAGAATGGATGAGATTAACTGTAGGTTCGATTGGTCGATAGAATAGATGGATAGAATAATGGATGGGTGGGATGCATGGAATGGATAAAAAAATTAAAAAATAAAAAAAAATTGACTTTATTTAACGAGGGTGACATACATTACTGGTGACCCAGTAGTTTCCATTATGGCCCTCCTACAATTAATAAAATGAAATGAAATAATCAAAGAAACAAAGTGTTTTTAAGAATCCCAACTGGCAGGGAGACAAACCAGTTGGCTATTTACAAGCATGGTCAAGAAACTGAATCTGAACTAATCAGTGATCAGGACAAATACAGTCTCAGCTAGTGGCCACAGCGGGACTCAAACCTGGCACCACCGGATTGCGAGACCGATGCTATGACCACTCGACCATGCTGCAATGATTGAATTGTCAAATAATCAGATGCTTGAATGTACAACTGATGGATATTTAAAAAAAACAAATTTCACTCAAAAGGATTGATGGATGGAATAAACTAATGAAAACTGGAAATGACTAAATATCTTATCTTTATATTACCTTGTAGAAGTCTAGTAAGCTTGGAGTCCCTGTAAGGTACATGGGCATTGGATTTCCTCTGTTCATCGCTCAAAGCACTAATAACATTCCCCAGGGCCAAAAGACCTTTGTTGATGTTCACTCCTTTGTTAGACAATCAAAAATATATTGGTCACAAAAATAAACACTCTTGAGATATAACAGTGAGTTGAATGCTAAGCTCTGAATGTCAGAAGCATAGCCAAAATTTCCCATGGGGATAGGCGTAGGGTTTCATTTCTATATTAATAACAAATCACCCACCCCTCCCACAATACGAGTTGCAAATTTTTGTTAGGTCTTCAAGCTTCTTTTTACAGCCAATGAAAAGGGAGGTCAGTCACTCTAAGAACTTGCTGTGCCCATCAATAAGTACCTTCTTTGAATCGCTCTCCCTGAGCATTGGTTCTCTTGCAGCGCTCTGAACCAGCCAAGTCTACGAGATGAAACTTGGCTCTTTTTATGTCCCTAATATCAAAAATAGTCATAATCATTAAACACTTTGACTTCCAAACTACATCACATCAATAGAAAAATGATGAAAATTTCCTGCTAAGGAGCAAGCAATACATAACTTTGCTAATCTGAAATAATCTATTGAATTATGAATCCATTTACCCATCTCCTGTCTTATCTTTCTGTTCCATGATAATTGAGAATATTGCATGTGATCGGCTTGAGGTGCTGTTCATTGCTGTGGCACCAGTTGCTCTTGCTGCTGATCCATTACACAGTGCCTTCACCATCTCTTCGCCTGATGAAACTGGCAGCTCCATTAGACCTGCAATCTGTAAAAGTGACAGATTTTTCCTGAGATAGTGAATATGTTTATTGGTCCGTTTGTTGTTTGTACATCATGCTTTCCTATTTGGATCGTACCCAAGCTAGACCACAATGCATCATGTTATTTCAAAAAAAGGCCTAATATGTAATTTTATTAATAGAAATACTACTCTTCCCAGTAGACTGAGAAAGTTGTGATTTTTTAATCGCCTTCGTAGCGCCTGTTATGGTATCCGCAAGTACATTTCAAATCGACCACGTGATGCCAATGTTGTACCACGAGGACAGGTTTTTTCAAGTGATTGAAATTTGACTGAATTTCAATCACGTGGTGTAAAAAAATTGTCCTCGTGGTACAACATTGGCATCACATGGTGGATTTGAAATGTACTTGCGGATAACATAACAGACGCTATGAAGGGGATTAAAAAATCACAACTTTCTTGGTCTACTGGGAAGAGTAGTATTGGATCCTTTTTTTTCTTGTGAAAACACAAAAAAAAAAATTTAGTAGCACAGTAGCCTGTGTTGATTGGCGGTCTGTGTAATTGCAGACCACTGATTTTCAGACTGCTGAGTTGCAGACTGCTGAGGTGCAGACCACTGTTACTGCAGTTTTCGATATTCTGCAAATGCCGACATTTCAACAGCTAATTTGTAAAATTGGTTTCATACTGCCGCTATTCAAAGTCAAGAACATAAAAGGTATCAACTGATTATTCTTGATTGACTGCAGTGAAAAACTAAATTTAAGCATGCAGCTTGCTACTACCAAGTTTGCAGAATATGGAAAACCACAGTATTACACTGTAGATATTAAACTTACCTTGATGCCCCCATCAACATTTTCTCTTATTGCTATTTTGTCGCTTGACGAAGTAGGGTTCAGCAAGTCATGTATTTCTTCATTATGAATCTGGTACAAGAAAATAACATACAATAATTATATTGTGGTAATACATGAAGGTTATTGTCCAAATATGAGGTCAGGACAGAGAGGTATACCCAGTTCCAGAGAGAACTCCAGTGTTTCTCAAAATTCTATGCTTGAAAAACACAGTAGCAAGAGATCCTCTGATAATGAGGGTATACTGGCAGGTTATGGAAGGCCAGTCTGGACTATAGGACTGACTAACATTCTCAGGGAACCAATCAGATTGCTCTATTTTAATCAAATACGAGTGGGACCAAATACAAGGTGCTGGAAATACACCATATCTATAGGGGTCATGAACAAGGGTCTCATGACACTTATCACCTTTCATTTGGTGGACAAGGTTTGACTAAATTACATTTTGAAATAACTGTTATATATCTCGCATTCTGATTGGTTAGGAGTGCATGCTTAATGAGAGCACACAGCACGCACATGCCCTTTGCATTTTATAAAAGAAATAAAAAACTTGCTTGCTGTGCTGTGTGGAGTTATAAAGCACTTGGGGATTGGCCGAACACTCAAGAAGTGTCCAGAAGCACTCTGTTAAATGTCGTGCTTCTCCTTTATAACTGCATACAGCATGTGTGTGCATTCTCTATTTCTTCATAGTAACTAAACAATTAGTCAAATCATGGTTCCATTACCTCAAGAAATGAAACTTTTAAAAGAAATTCAGTCTCATTCTTCTTGTTTTCCATGTGTGTAAATAAATCAAGGATTGTCCTAGGGATTACACCTTGGACCTCCATATCATTCTTGTTAGTACACATCGTAAACCCAGTACCCATCGAATAAGTCTTTCCAGACCCAGTTTGTCCATATGCTAAAAGAGTAGCATTGTATCCCTTGAAAAATCTATCAAGTAGAGGCACCACTGTCTGTTTGTACAGGTGACTCTGCGAAGCCATTGTCCCATATACATAATCATAAGTAAAGGCTTTGTTATTGCCCATGACCACTTGTGGTTCTCCCGGTGTGATGTCAATACATTCCTGACATCCTTCTCCTATCTCTTTAGGAAGAAGTGGTCGTATCCTTACTGCTACTTGAACTGGAATGGTCTTATCTGTGCTTGCCTCTGGCATTTTGGTTAGTTATTCAGTGATATGTGTATTCTTTAATATATTAATAAATTAGAAAATTCTGAAATGTAAAAAAGGAATTAATTAACAAGGATAATAAAAATAGGGACTGATAGAAAGAAAAAAATGAATGGATAGGAAAAAGAAAGTGAAAAAAGAGGGACATACATACATTCATTTTTGATTCATTTAAGGGTGCAAAAACATGACTCAAAGTCCCTTGAGATAAAATAACGATGAAACACCCGCCAATTTGTTGGTTTAACTATTAACCAGGGAAAATTAATGAGGAATGCTTTTTTAATGTAACATGCGCCCCAGAACAACTATTTTATTTATTTCAACTAATGAGTAAAATTCGTGTAAAATAAACAAAATTCATGCTTGTCTTTTACAGAACGATTTTCGTGAGAGTTGGTTCGATTCAAAAACAACTCTTTCCTTCAATCAATAACTACTGTGATATTCGATATGTACTAAGCTTATGTTTTCATTTTGATAACGAGTTGACCAAGGACCTCAAGCTTTGAAATATAATGTTTAAAACAAAGTATTTTTACTATAATAATACACATAGGAGTTTCGAACCAACAGATACTCGGAGTTAATTAGTAAAGTTATCAAGGATAAAAAATATATATTAAAAAGTCCAAAACAACACTTTGGCTTAACGATAGCCTCAAGATAAAATAAAATAACTTACCTACAAAAATTAGAGGTATATACATTAAAATTTCAGGCAATAAACATTAAAAATAGCTGGTCCGTACTCCAAGTATTTACCCGTTCGGCCTTGGAGATTTCAAAATAACCGCCAGACAGCTTACCCACAATACATTGCGCACCAATACAAGCCCGCGGTAAATTCCATGTCACCCAGCGGTTAACCTCACTAGGTTTCATTTTTGGCCCAAAGTCACTGGAATTTCTAAATATTCAGCTGGTTTTTGCCTCATTTTAACAATAATTTAGGCCTTTACAGGGCCCTATTGGATAGCAGATGTTATAAAGGTAGTATATTCTATGTATTTGTTGCTCCTTGGGTTGATATGCGGAAGCAGACTGTTGTTTATTTAGGGCGATGTCTATCGGCACGTCATGAAATTTACTTCCCGATGAAGTCAAGATTAGAGTCTTCTTGCGTTGGTATTTGATATTTAATTTTGTTTTCCACTTATTTGATACGTTTAAATCATTATTGCTTTAATAGGATCTCTTCAAAATGACATTTAACAGCGAAGTAATAATCTAAGCATAAAGAAACGTATCTTTCTTTAACATAATTAACCGTATGTTTTGATTTTATTCATGTTTTCTTTGGATGCCCCTCAGGGCTTTCGTGGGTTTGATTTGGTTTTGCATGTATTGTCTCTTCTTTTGTCTAACCTGCCCACTATCTGTGTCAGCATCTAGTTACAGAATACCTAGTGCAATCGAAAAACACCAATGCAAAACGGATATAAACATTCTTGAATTTTCAAAATGTGGTCTTGGATAAACCATGCAAACGCAAATATTAGCAAAAGAAATAGTTGATGTTTTATCTGATAAATGAATCTTTCATTTAATGATCCATAGATGTAAAAGTGAAAAAAAACTGTTTCTTAAGCTATCAACAAAATGAGCAAACCTCCCCCTCCACCTAGACCTGACCTTGATGAAGAGAGGTAATATTTGAAAATTTATCCATCCATCTATTTACCCACCCATCCATCCATTTATTCATCTATCCACCTACTCATCCATCCATCCATCCACCCCCATCCATCTATCCACCCACCCCCATCCATCTATCCACCCACCAACCCATCCATCTACCCCCTCCCCCAATCTATCTATTCAGCCCATCCATCCATCCATCCATGCAAACCCCATCCATCTATCCATCTATCAATTAATCCATTCATATATTTAATCCACCCATCCACCAATCCATCCAACCATCCACCCATCCCTCTACCCACCAATCCATCCACCCACCCATCAGTCTCAAACTTAGACATTTTGTAAATCTCGTAGTTGCAACAATAAGTCTTACTGATTGTAATTTCATTATTTTTTAATCAGTTTTGTGGAACACAGACAAGGTCATTCACAGAAAGTAGTCACTCCTAGCAGTGACCCCTCTCCAAAACCTTCAAAACGACTACCACCACCAATTCCTCTACGACCGGATTTAGGTGAAGGTATTGAAAACAATGTCTCCGTGCCGATTAGTCCTCCCATACCAAAGATACCACCACCTGTTATGGAGAAGAAGCCAAGGTCTACCAAGTAAGTCAAATGCTTCATTTCAAAGTAGTTTCCTATTTTAGGGCTTCTTGGTGTCACATTTCAAGTCTGATTTCAACAGCCCTATAGTCTACTTTGTCCTAGTAATAAATCACAGACCTGTGAATCACTAAGCATTACTTTTAGTTTTTAACTTAATGTGCAAACCCTTTGTGTTTGTTTAGGTCCCATGGACGACCTGAGATTACTATCATATCAGCTCAACCTATGACAACTCCTGGAATTGTCAGTCCTTCTGGTCTAGCTCCTGCTAATGCCCCCTCACATCCAACAGCTGGTCCTGACATGACAAGCCCTGCACCAGGAGCACCTCTAGTCCACTCTGTTGTGTCACCCTCTACGGTAACTCCAATCAGACCATGGCATGTAACAGATTCATCATCAACGACAACACCCACATCCACTATTAGTCCTATTCCACCTCCTGAAATGCATTCAAAGCCTAAACAAACCCCTGAAATAAATAAACCTATCCATTCACCCTCTAGTATTATTGACCTGGTTACACCATCCTCACAACCAGTAATATCTCCATCAAGAGCAGCCCATATAGCACCATTAAAACCTACCAGTCCATTCTCGCCAAGTTCTTCAAGTACTGACTCTCCTTCGCCCAACAGAGTACTAAGAACCCCTAAAAACAGAGAGCCACCTCAGAGACCAAAGTCTAAGCCGGTTTGTGAGCTGCCCTCTGGCGAAGAGGAATCTGGTGGAAGTGCTGGTATCATGAATGCTAGTATTACATATAGTCAAGGAGAGTCACCTATTGTACCAAAGCGTAAAAAGAACAAGCCTAACAAAAGTAAAACTACTTCTGATGGCTTTGATTCAAGTTTTGGTATCAATAATTCTGCTTTCTTTGAAAATGAAGCAAACAAGCAAGAAGTTGATATGAGGGATAAGGAATTTACGGAACCTGCTTCTTCAAGCAAAGCAAAGGGCTTTCCAACTGTTATAAGGACAAAACCAAATGGCAAAGATAATGCTAGTGTTAGCCAAGAACCACTACAACAAACTGATAAAACAGAAAATGTGACAAAGGCCAAGAAAACAAAACCTACGCTCATAAAGCCTTCAGTAATTATAAAACCACCTTCAGCGGCCAAGAAACCCCAGACACAACAAATTGAAAATACTGAAATCCCTCCCCAAACTTCCACCCCTTTGATACCTCCACCAGAACCAACATCAAAATCTAAGAGCAGGCCAACACTTATCATACCAAAAGCAAAGAAAGATGCTGAAAATAAAGCTGAAGAAACCATAGTTATTTCACCTCCAGAAAAACCAGTATTAGAGAATCAAAAGGAGGATGATCAAGATAAAAAGCCCAGTAAAACAAAACGAATCCCAAGTATAATTCGGCCGAATAGACTTAAAAAAGACACAGGTAGCCCAAAAGACAATGTTGAGAGTTTCAGAGGGACACCAGAAGGAGAGTGCTTACAAAGCCAACTCAAGAAAGGACCAGTAAGAAGGGCTCCTCCTCCTCCAAGGCCAGCTCCACCAAAACCTGCACCCCCCAGGCCTGGACCCCCCAAAAAGGCGAAAGGATCAGAAGAACCTAAGGCTTTAATTGAGGCTACAAGTTTAAGTGTTAAGTTTGTTTCTCATCCAACAGCTCCAGCTCCTACTGAAACTAAACCAGATCATGTTGAACATAGTCATCCACCTGAGGTAAAACACAGGGTAAAACACCCAAGACCTCCTACAATCGGCAAAGACAAGGAATCTGAACAGCACAGAAATATTGAGAAAATAAAACAGAAAAATGCTGAAAAGAAACAAGCTGAACCAGTGGTGTCCTCTGTGGTGTCAACCAAGATAGAACCATCTGCTATTGCTTTATATGACTATGTGCCCAAACATATAGATGAACTATCATTCAAGGTAGAGAGTGCTATTTTGAACCATCTGGATATTTGGCTTATAGTATTTTCTGATTAGCAGAAGCCCAACACAGTCTTCATTAGCTGTTTGTGTCAGTCCACATAATTTTGAAAATGGCTGTAAAAAATAGCATCCCACACATTTTTTCCTGCCACTTATGTGCTCTACAACTTGCATTCCGTTGGACTACAGTTGCTTCTCTCATTATAACAGTAGTCAGTACTGATTGAGCATTCTTTGTTCTCTCTGGCAAGGCATTCATTTTTTGTTGAATATTGTTTTAAACATGGTTTAATACCATCTCTTTTCGTAGGCTGGTGATGAAATATTTCTCATCAAGAGAGTTGATCATGAGTGGTACGTTGGGAGATGTGGAGACAACGAAGGCATGATGCCAGTAAAATTTGTAGAAATCATAGAAGACTTACCTCATGAAGCAGAAGAGCCATCAACATCACACAAGGTAACATGTACCTTTCCTAAGATAGCAAACATGGTGCAGTGTGGTCTAGCTTGGGTACAAATATCTTTTTGTTCATCAAGCTTTCTACGGTGTTTATCTTTGTTCCACTAAATAACAATGTATCCTGTTTATAAAATGACTTATGACAGTTTTTTGGTAATTGACCTGTAAAAAGTATAAAAGATCAGTTATGAAAAATAAACTAATCAATTTGTATTTAATCCACAGCCCTCGTCACGCACCTCTACATTGCTCAGTACAGTTGCCTTGTATCATTTTGAAGCACAGTCAAGTGATGAACTAAGCTTTCACGCAGGCGACACTGTTCACCTCCTTGAGATGGTCAACGGTGAATGGCTTAAAGGACAAAGTTGTGGGAAAATTGGGATATTCCCAGCAAGCTTTATAGACTTTGATGAAGATATGAAACACCAGCTTCAACAAAAACAAACATTAAAACCTGCAGCATCAAACAACATTTTTCAAAAAAAATTAATGAACAAAAGCTCTGTCGTTTCTTCTGGTCCAAGATGTATAGCTCAGTATGATTATGACTCTGGTAATCCAAATGATTTAAGGTTCAATACTGGTGACGTCATACACATTACAGAAAGAATCAACATTGAGTGGCTAAAGGGAGAGATTCATGGAGCTACTGGGATGTTCCCGGTCACTTATGTAGACATTATAGAGGACATACCTCTACAAGAGACAGCTGTAAAGCATGGTAAGATGGGGTAAAACTCTGTAGACAATTCATGGGTGAAAGGCATACTGAGGTGGAGGGAGTGGTCATATCAGCTCCCCTCTATGGGGAGAGAGGGTGGGGGTTAGAATTGCAAGGTTTTATTAAAGACACCGTTCTCTCATTAAGATTCAATGAGCAGGACGATGTTCCATTGCTTCAACTATTTTGTCAAACATTTGTTGACAAATGAATGTTAGTCTAAGAAGTTTTATGTTAGCCTGTCAGTATACAAACAAACTATGGTTTAGTGTTCAGATGCACTTAGGTTAGTTAAATGGCTGAAATCTAAAAATATATTTGCAAAATTATCAAAATTTTTAGCTCTACTCGTCGCAACAGCTCTTCATGATTATGACAGTCATGAAGCAAGTGACTTGTCATTCAATAAAGGAGATAGGATTACGATAATAAAGAAAATAAATGATGATTGGTTGGAAGGTGAACTCAATGGTAAAAAAGGGATCCTGCCCTCTGTGTATGTAGAATATGTAGAGTCATCTTCATCAACACAGCATCATGAAGGTATGGCATCAGACTCTCTTTAACTTCCATTTTCATTTTCTGGGTATCATTCATTCTCTCTCCCACTATCCCATTCTCTTTCTTTCCTTTTTCTCCTTCTTACCTTCCTTTTCCTCCACCCTCCCTCCCTCCCTTCCTTCTCTCACTCCTTTCCTTTAGTTACTTTTGTTTGTTCCCTGCTTCTCTCTCTGTTTCTCTCTCTTCCTTCCTTCCTTCCTCATTTTCTCCCTTCCACTCTCTCCCCCCCTCTCATTTTTCCTTTCTTCTTCTTCTTTAATATACATTCCAAGTCCTGTGTTGTTTTTGTTTTCTCAGTCCAAGGTCATAAGCTACAACCACAAGATCACTTGTTGCCAAAAGGAAAAGCCTTGTATGACTTTACTGCCGAGCTTGACAGTGAACTCTCCTTCAAGGTATGTTCAATTCTAAAGACAGATATAACTGTCTAAAGCCAAGTAATAAAATCAGCTGTTTTTTCTTAGCTACTCTGTTATCTTGTTTTTTTACAGGCTGGAGATGAGATAATCCTATTAAAACAGATTAATGAAGAATGGATGGAAGGAGAGTTCAATAATGACATTGGACAATTCCCAGTACCATTTATTGAAATCTTAGTGCCTTTGCCATAAATAATAAGTTGTTTTTACATGCATATTATGTGTTATTTTAGGATGAATGGACCCATTTTCATCTAATAGGAATCTCATTCTCATGAGAATAAAAAACCTAAGGCTAACCAGCCAAAAATCCTGTGTGCAAGCTAATATAGCTGCCACATAGAAAGACTCATTTTAGAAAAAGTACCTAAAAGTACTAAAAATATTATGATTATTATTATATAAATAAATAAATAAATTTGTTAGTTATAAAGAGGAATTATAAAATAACTGTTATAAATATCACGTTCTGATTGGTTGGGGGCAAGTTCTTTATGAGAGAGCACACACCACTGCACACATTAAGTTGTGTGTCATCCTATCCATAATGACAGTTATTGTAATTTGTATTTTATAAAAGAAATAAAAACTTGCTTGCTATGCTGTGTGAAATTATAAGGCACTTGACAATTGGCAAAACACTTGAGAAGTGTTGAGAAGCACTCCACTTCATGTCGAGCTTCTCCTAACACTTCTTTCAAGTTTGCATTTCATATTCTATCAGCTAACCTCTTGAAATCTTACCTGTAATTTAAACCTGTCATATTTTATCAAACTCCCTTATACAAGCTGAACTAATTATAATAACAGTTTACCTTTTTGTTTTTGAAAATGCTTTGCTAAATTTTTCATTTTAAAGTACGACACTAAAATATTATGTTCATAACATTTTTCAAATGAAATTTTAAAAAAATCTATAGAACAAACTGTCAATCAGTTTTGGAATTATTAATATTTTATATAATTAAATTAACAAAATTAATTCATTTATTTTCAGTTTCTTAAAGTTATTTTAGGTGATAGTAATGTTGTTCAATGTCGATCAATTTAATTTTGTAAAGTAGGTTATTTAAATTTATATCATGGTTATTAACTATTGTTTGACTAACATCCAGATAATAATACAAATATTTGAAATACAGTAATTATATGTGTGGTGTTTTCATTTGTTTGCAATAAAACTAGCTTTACCTCTAAGGCAGGCACAAAGAATGTCTATTTTTTGAATAAGCAGCTTGAAGACAACTAATTAGAATTTGAAAATATGACACTTCACAAGATATACTAGTCCCCACTACAGTGCTATTATTGGACATCCCCCTCTTACGTTTACAGATCTCCTTCTGCAGAATACACTTATAACCAAGCGTTGGATTTGAAAATGAGCATGAAAAAAGACATTAAATTTTTTTTAGAAAAATAATTTACATTTTTATAAAATGTTTTAAGGGTGGGAATAAGAGCCTAGATTTTCTTACAAAATAAAACGATCTCGTCCAAAAACCTTTAACATTCTTTACATCCTTATACTCTAAAATTATTAAAAGTTTTAAGTTCAACACCTTTTTTATTCTGAAAAATGTTATTCTTTAAAATTTCACCCCTACCCCTGCCCCTACCCCTCCTACCCCATTTTGAGGAAAACATTCAAATAACACTATCCAATGGCGTCGATGTAAATATAAGCCAATAGAGGTCCAAGGAATGGCTCACGTGACGTATAATCAGAAGGAAATCTTTACTCGTGCATAGTCGGAGTAATAGTGTTGGTACTTGTAAAGATATTAAATCCATCCTTCGTGGATTTGAATCGTTTTTATACAGAATGGCAAGCTTAGGCATGGACCCGAAGCAGCGTAGCATGTTGGAGAGTTTTATACAACTCTGTAAGCACAACCCAGCTGTTTTACACTCGAGAGAATTGTCGTTTTTCCGAGAATGGATTGAAAGGTACAAACATCACGCACATGAGAATTAATAACTTAACTTACCTCTGATAAAAAGTCTTTTAATGCCGAATTGGTTAAAATGTATCGTAGTCGATGCTTGCAAAGTTCATAGTTGTGATTAATTGCATGGATTTTAATTGGACTATACTATATATTTGAATTTTTTTGTTCGTTCTCGTACAATGTACTTTCAGTACTTCTCATCCGGATTTTGCATAGTTGTTTTTCTCTTCCTTTTGACTTACCAATCAACGAAGGAAAACCGTGTTACTTATCTCTATAAATTCGTTGAACACGCTAAGGATGCAGTAAAACAAATCTAAGAATCGTTGAAAATTGAAAATGTTTGGGTTTTGTGTTAATCATGATCGATAATTTTTGCATAAATGCTTCAAAGCACGTGATTACGAGATAGCAGACAGGTAACTGAATAGTAGAATGCAGTGTTTTTATTACCTTTTCAGTATGGGAGCAAGAATTCCTCCAGCTCCTGAATCAACAACAGATAAACCATCCCAACCTGAAGAAGAAAAAGATGAAGAAATGAAAGAAGAGGCAAAGAAGGTAAACAAATGAATGAAATGAGTTATGCATTTATCAAAATGAAATGGTTAATCAGTTTTGGGAAAATTATAATTTTCATTTCATTTTTAGCAGCTATTTTTTGGTTGACAATAAGCCTGAAGCGAGATGACGTTTTACCCCCGTCTCTAGACCATAATAGTTTTTTAAATTCTTTCATATTAAAATTTTTGATTCCTTAGAGAATACAAGAACAATACTCATAATTAAAGAACAAAAGCAGTGTGAAAAGGATTATGGTCTAGAGACGAGGGTAAAACGTCATCTTGCTTCAGGCTTATTTAATAATGCACATATCAAAGTTAAAACACTGAGGGAGAGTGAGGGCAAAGAGTGGGGATTTAAGTGCATTTGTTGTTTCCTCCCTCGGGCATTTGATCGTTTTTTAGGGTCTGTGGATCGGGCCATTTGATTAGGCTGTGAACAGATTGGGGACCAGTGGGAAGATGTGGTTACCTACCTCATTTGCATATCAACATGTGAGTCGCTTTGGTTCACTGGATATAAGGACGCATGTGATCCAGCTTTTATTAGTTTTGTTTTGTCTATTTTTACCATGTTAATGAATTATATTGTTCTAGAAATCGCTGAAAAGAAACACTAGCATTCTTCTTCTAAGCATTTACATATTCTTTGGATACGTTTTGATTTCAATAGTCAACAACCATCTGATGTGATTTCTGTTGACCTTGCAAAAGTGTAATTATGCAGTGTTTTATATCATTAATATTTTCATATAATATTTCAGCGTTTCAAGAAATATGCCCCTTATATTAAAGTCACTGATGGTGGGAGCATTTGTGTTCATTTGATCAGCGTTTCTTTCCCTTAACCCTGGGGATTTTGACCAAAATTTCTAGCACTTGATCAAATCCCCACCCCTTGCCCGCACTCCCACCCCCCCCCCCCCCCCCCCCACAGGGTTTACTTTGATAGGTGCATAATTTGAATACAGGAACCAGAGCCAGAGCAAGAGCCAGAAGAAATGGAAAGTGAAGAAAGTGAGGAAAGTGATCTTGGTAAGGTTGATATTTTATGTAACAGCTTGGATTGAAGGATAATTCACATACACAAAAACAGTTTGAATTATATCTTTCCCTTTTGCTTATTCTATAAAACTGTTTAAATAATGAATATTGAGGCTAATGTAATTCTTTCTTACAACACTACAGACATTGATAATGAAGGATGTATTGAAGCAGACACAGATGAACCACAGTCAATGGGCGATCCATCTCTTATGGTTTGTATAGGATCAAAAGGGTTGATTATGAGGATATGACCTCCCAACAATGTGAAACCGCTGAACAAACAAAAAAAAAAACCCACTGAGAGTGATTTTACTCAACCCATGAAACATTAAACACTAAAGATTAAAAGTTGAGAAAACAATAGGAAACAATGGTAGAAATAATAGTTATACTCCTATCTTGTGAACTGTTTGAGTAAAGACCCATGATTAGCTCTTACCTTAGGTATCAAGTCTAGCTAAGTTTGTCAATTATAGGAAGTCTATGCATAAGTTTCTTTTTTAGGGGTTGGAAAATTATTTCAGTAAGTTTGTTATATCCTTGTAACACAGGCATGAATAAGCATAAGCTAGACTTTTAAAAGATGAGTCCATCATCAAATCAAATCCTAGCTTTAATTTCCCTCAAACAAAGTACTGCTAGAGGGTAGGGTTTAAAGGGTGTGCCGTGGAACCCTTAAGAGAAACCTCTGATCAATGGGCTCAATATTAAATATCCCCTTTCATCTTTCCACTTTTTTAGGTGACAGATGAAATGAGAGAACAAGCTAATGAACTGAGAAATCAAGGAATGGCTGCCATGAGTGAAGGTATCTATGCAATGTTTTTAGCCTCCTCCATATGAATCTTTCTTCTCTCCTTTTGACTATTGGGCTTCCTGTGTCTTTAGGATGAGGGGGACTGAGGAGAGGGTAGACAAAAAGGAAGATGCGTCTCCCCTTTCCTCTCTCTCGCCTAATAAAATTATTAGCACCTAGTCTCTTTCAACAGGAATCCCAATTTTTGACACAGGACTCCCAATTAAACAAATAAAGAAAAGGAAAGGCAAAAGACGCCTGCAGGGAAGCTACATGATCTACATGATCATAGTATTATGTTGTGTAACTTCCTTAATTTCAAAGATGGTTTAGAAAAGAGGCCATTTTACTTTAGAAATGTTTCCCATTTCATACCTCTTGGTAATAGGTTCTGTTGCTTGCTTGTGTTATATTCACAATGAATAATTATTCTCAAGCATCACAAGAAAGCAAAGGAACCATTCTCAAGAGAATGGCACAAGGTCTGAAATCTAAAATGGAAAAGGTTACACTAAGGGTTAATTAGGTATTAACAGAAAAAATGGGGTTTGGTACCTTAATTGAAAACAGTCCTTTCTTACCACTAGAATGTATACATTTGAACAGCTGTTTAAAATACACAGAAAAATCTCAGAAATATTGCATGGTATATATGATGGCAATATAAATTACATATTGAGTCATTATACAAGACCGAAATGCTTCCACTTGTGTAAAACAAGTGTGGGATTAAGCATCTTCATACTTGAAAAATTAACTTAAGGATAGAGTAATGTTATTCACCTTCTAAGTAGTTTTGATGTTCTTGGTCATTTATTTGCAGGAAACTTGGAAGATGCCATAAAATATTTCACTGAAGGAATCCTGAAAAATCCTAAGTCTGCTCCTTTGTTTTTCAAGAGAGCAAGGTATGGCCAAAGGAAGTGTTTATAACACAAGTTTGCATCTGTTGAATTGCAGCTAAAAAGCTAAAAAAATCTTTGACAATAATTATCTATATCTGATAACACTGATCTTTGTGTGTGTGTATGCATGTTTTTGTTTCTTTCTTTCGTATTTGACTTGATTTTGTGTGGAAAGAATTTTAAGATCCACAAGTTTTTGTTTTTGTTGTTCTTTAACCTCAAGATTTATGGTTACTTTTCAGTTGTTATGTTAAATTAAAGAAGCCCAATGCTGCCATAAGAGACAGTACAAGAGCTATTGAGATTAACCCAGATTCTGCACAGCCCTTCAAGTGGAGAGGACGAGCACATGAGTAAGCATCTTTATACAAACATTATATATCATAACTAGTTTAAGCATAAATAATTGAAAAGTTAACTATTTATGTAACCAAGAAACCTCAAAAAGAAATCCAGAAAATTTAGTCTCTTTCATAAAAAGGAATATTAATCGAAGTGATATGATCATCCAGGTGGGTGTAGTCTACACCCACCTGGATGATCATATCACTTCGATTAACATTCATTCACCTGGGTTCAGACCGTTCTATACAAAAAGGAATAATGTTGCTGCCATGTCGGAGTTGCATTAGTTGAGCATAATTGGTTTGTGCTCAGAACATGTTGTATGTTTTCCTAGGCTGCTTGGGAACTGGGAAGAATCTGCACGGGATCTGCAATCGGCTGCAAAACTAGATTTTGATGAACAAGTTGATGAATGGCTCCACCAAGTAGGACCAAAGGTTAGAATTTTTGACCACAATCTTGGCCAAATTTTTCAAAAGCAATTTTTGGTTTTTATGGTTAAATGAACTGCTATTGGTGGCGTACATCCCTTCCTATGAGGATAAAAGGACAAAAGACAAAGAAAATAATGTGGAATATGTGATTATAAATATTAAACTTATTATTTAGAAATGGCTGCAATGTTGGTTGACAAGTGCCATTTCTGATTTCAATAAACCAAATGCATTGTGGTCTAGCTTTGGTACAAACAACACTTTATAAGGCATGATGAACAAAAGATGTTTGTACCCAAGCAAGACCACAATGCACTTTGTTCCCAGGAAAGGTCTATCTCAGGAAAGGTCTATAACAAAAGAGATTGAGACCTAACTTAATGCTGACATCACCTGTTGATCTTAATGTGCCAACCAGAGTACTATAGCCTAATGAAACAAAAAGATCTTTTGTCTGTTGGTTGTAAAATGTAAATCAGAAGAGATTGTAAATAAATATCACTATACTAAAATTTCTGGAATAATAACCTTAGTGTTGTTTGACGCATTTCTCTTGACAGGCAAATAAGATTGCTGAACATAAGAGAAAATATGAAAGAAAAAGAAAGGACAGGGAAGAAAGGAAACAGAAAGAAAAACTGTAATTGCTGTAACATTATAAGTTAAAGTTCTTTTAAAACATTATTGTTCATGTATCTTATTTGATTTATCTCTTTAATTTGAGATTTAGAACTGTACCTGTACCTATCCTCCTCACGTCTAAATGTAGCCTGAGGGCCGGCTACGCAGGCTAGCCTAAATGGCATATAGGGCCTTCACAGAGCTCTCCCACTTTTCCCTGTTGGCCACCACAGTGCACGCCTCATCCCATTAACTCCAGCCTGCCTCTCTCCTTTCTTTCTCCACAGTTCATCTACATGTTGTCCCCATTCTTTCCCTTCTTCTTTTCCCTTCTGGTGTTAATCATTCTAATTTTCTTTTAGAGAAAGAGATAAAGCAGCTAGAGAGAAAGCAAGGAAGGTAGGTCAAAATGTTTTAGGATTTTTGAAAAGATTCAAATATGAATATGTGCAAGAAGAATAAATTTGCTACTCCATGGTAAACTTTAAGATTTCAAATAGCTTACGATATCCATTCTTTTGAAATATAGGAGCAAGCAGAAAGAGAAAAAAGAACATCTGGAAAAACAAGAGGTGAAATGCCTGGGGGATTCCCTGGAGGTTTCCCTGGGGGAATGCCAGGGGGATTCTCTGGGGGAATGCCTGGGGGTTTCCCCGGAGGAATGTCTGGAGGAATGTCAGGTGGATTCCCTGGAGGGATGCCTGGAGGAATGCCACAAGGAGGTAAAACACCATTCACAAAAGATAGTAAAAATGTAATTTGAACAAAAATGATGTAGAGGCACTAAGGGAGGAATGCTACAAATAAAAATAAATTCCAGCCTTATGGAAAAATTGTTCCATTTTTGCAGCACCTAACCTCACTGAACTTCTTCAGGACCCAGAGATAATGGCAGCATTCCAGGTTGGTTACAGCATTGATGAAACTTTATCATCTTCGATTGATATGTAAAATGTTTAGTTCCAGAAATTAACTATACCCCCCCCCCCCTCTCCGCCCACACAGACAGAGGAATTAGGAAATTTGAGGTAATGGGGTTTGAGAAAGAACGAAATTACAGAGTTCGTATGAGAGGAATTTCTGGGGGTAGAGGGAGGTCCTCTGTGGGGGTATAAATAATTTCTGGAACTACAAAGTCATAGTTTTATCTTAGCAGGACTAAACAAAGAGTAGATCCTTGAAATGTCCAGTACTTTTGTCTCTAATAATTAAATACAATTATTGTTTTAAAGGACCACAATTTATCATTGCTATTTACTAAATCATCTGAAATTGTATGTAGACAGTGCAAGAGAACTATTCCGCATCTATTGCATGGCAGACTTTTATGCCTAAACAGTCTTGAGGAGAAGTTGTAAAGTGGGAAGATAGTTAAGGTTAAGATTTTAATGTCTTTCCTCTTGTAACAGGACCAAGAAGTGATGGCTGCCTTCCAAGATGTGAGTCAAAATCCACAGAACATCAGCAAATACCAGAACAACCCCAAAGTCAAGAAAGTCATAGATAAACTCTCTGCAAAGTTTGGAAGTGCTGGAGCTGGAGCTGGAGCTGGAGCTGGAGCTGGAGCTGGAGCTGGAGCTGGAGCTGGAGCTGGAGCTGGAGCAAGTGGAGGACCACACTCAGAGTCTTCTGCCAGTGCTGGTGGTGTATTTGATGTTCCTGACATTGATTAAAGACCATATACAACTTACTCCATCAGAATAGTCACTACATAGGTTATTTGGAAATTTAAAAGTTGTACAAATGTTATGTTATAGGAACAGTAGTAAGTTTCATTCCCTCTTGTCTTAAGTCAACATTTGCTACATTTAAATATCTCAAAGTGGGAGCCCTGTGTTTTTTTAGGGAGAGAGGACTCAAGGGAGAGGACTAATATTTCTACACTTCTCAAAAAAGTCCCTACTTGGGTTCCCTGTGGAGGGACTTGGTTTTTATAATGGTTCCAGTAGTTTTTGTATTTAGTAACAATACCATTGGTATTAACTGTACTGTAGTCTTTGAAGTATTCCGTAGTCATATTATATCCATGCATAAATATCAAGATAGTTTACCTCATATCAAGGGTACAGCTAGAAAGTTGTTTTTTTTGTCAAAAGCAAAAAAAAGACTCTCATCCCTGCAACCCCTTTCTAGTGACGTCTTTCTTCCATCTGTGTTACGCTTTGGCCTTCAAATCAATATCAAATTAGATGTTAGAGGCACATTGACATATTGTTATAGCGTTGTTAGCATTGTATGTGCATGTAGCCAAAATTCCATTTTACAGTGCCGTTCATTGACCACGAATAATAGTTTCATTTCCAGGTTGGAGTTTCTGCACATAGCAAAACTACAGTTTATCATGCGCGGCAACCCCGCCTCGGCTTTGAATTATTGTTCGTGGTCACTGAACAGAACTGTAAAATGGAGTATTAGCCTGTGTAGCGAACCTTCGTTGCCTGGTTTCTGGCTATCCTCTCCACTTCCGAGAGTATAACAAATGAATAATGATGATTAGTGGCTGTGTTGTTAACCTGTTGATGAGATTTGTGAAAAATAAAGCTGTTATTAGGCAATGCGTATTGGTCATAATTTATGTATCTACGGGCTTCCTGTGTAAGAATTAGATGTTAGTCCAAATCTTCGAGAGCATTCGGGACCAATACAACAACTATTCGTTTTCTCTAATTATTCGAAAAACCAAAACAAATGAAAGCAATATCTTGAGAATTCTTTCAGTCGATGCTCTAATAAAATGAGTTGTTTAATCGACTCTTCCGCATTCTTTAATAAAATCTTAGGAATTTGTTTTCTTTGCAACTTCTCAGTGTTATCTCTCTGAGCTACAAAATGACGCAGCTACTTTAATCTGGATTTGTTACTAGCCAGCGGAGTTGGTAACGGTTGAATGAAGTGATGTGTGCTGCCAGAAGGCGGTCTCTTACACCCAACACCATCAAGTTCTAAAGCCAAATTTGAAAAGAAACTCTTTACGGATAGTGGTTTACGGATGTAATTAACACTTCATTATCTCATTCGGTTTGTTTGTATCACATCCGAGTTTCGGAGCTTTTCATATTGATCACTGTTTAGTATTTCCATGGCACACGGATGCTAAACAATCATGTAAATTGTCTCAAATGCAAAGTATACTCTGGACGATGTTTGAGAGACTAGTGGAGCTAGTCGACTGCATGGAAAAACATCGCTAAAATCATTAAAGGAGTTTGGACAAGTATTCACAAATATAATTCAGCCATTTCCAAGCCTTGGAACGTGCCGTGAACAGATTAAGACCAGAGAAAAGGACCGTCAATATAGTAAGCAATCTTTAGATTTTGACGGCAATAGGAGCAGATTTTCACTCAAGAACTTCGCACCAAACAAAAACAACATATCCCATGGAAAGCGAAACAGAGTCAGCCAATGGAAAAACTATCCGTAATCTTGTCAACCTGCCTGTGGAGCTCGCCAGACGAAGAAGTAGTACCCGGGGAAATTATAATACAACGCCCGGTAGTGTAGAATACCGGAGAAGAAGCAGTACCCGAGATTATCCTCTGATCATACAGGGTAGAGTGGAATACGAGAGACGACGGAGCAGTCAACGGGACATTCCTGGGGGCGGGTTTTCCGGTGGTACTGAATCTCCGAGACGAAGAAGCAGTGCTACGGATAATCCGGGTATTTTCGGTAGAGTAGAGTACCCGAGGCGTAGAAGCAGTACACGGGAAGGCAGTCTTCCAGTACCGGGCTTTGCAGAGAGTCAAAGACGAAGAGGCAGCATTCGACCCGACAAGTCTTCGTTTCCAGGGCAGTCGCCAAGACATAGCTTGACGCTGGTTGCCAATTTAGATACAACTGTTCGCTGGCGCAAAGCAAGTGTGGCACTTCTGACGATTCCCAATCCACGTCTGCGTCGTGGCTCCGTACAAATACAGAATTTTACAAAGCCACGCTCTAACACTAGCGCTCTAAAGAGCACGAGGCATGGAAGTAGACAAAAGAAAGAAAAGCTTTTCCAGGTGAGTTATTTGTATTGACGAGTAGAGTAGACCACGGGTGGCTGATTATATATGCCCGGACCACATATTCCCAACCAGCTCACTGGTTTTCTTCTCTCCGCAAAGTTCAAATGGCTTCACCGACGAACCGATATAAAAAGTGCCAGAAATGCGCGACTTGATCCTTGAATATCAATTATCGACTTCTTGTTTGCGCATTTTGCGACTGTAAAAAATGTATTATTTACTCTGCGACAGATCTAAAGTAGTATTCTTTATAAGCTGCCGCTCTTTCCCGCGACAAACGTTCGCTACACCGCGACTTTTGAGGCCCGCAAAAGTTTCCAAGGGGGGTAGTGAAAGGGAGCTTAGGAGAGAGGATGTTCAGACCGTCTGGTCGTGAGACTAGTTTACCGATGTCGGTCAATTGTCTTCGTGACCTCTGTGAAAACACCACGCACGTACACATTAGTGTCAGCATAGTTAATAGAGGATTCGAACAAGCACGATGTGGTATACAAGACAAGTTTCATCGCTTATTGATTGTGCCTTTAACTGCATTTGAAATCATAAGAGCAAACTTAGCTTTGCTTACAGCGGGGGAAATCGTCTTAAAATGTTGTTGAAAACTTTAAATGGGATAATGACACCAAGTTGTTAACACTAAAACAGAACACAAGACCGTCAACTTCACTCACGCTGATTTCATAAGTTCAACGGTAAAGCAGTTCAGTTATCAAGGGGTTCATGAACAACATGAACAACAGCCGTCCAAGAACGCCATTAGTCCGCGAAAAACACAAACCGTTTCGAAGACTAGAGTTCAATGACAGGCAAACAAGCTACAGCCTTTCAAACAAGGTCCCTCTTTGGGACGACCAAGGTCATCTGAAATACAAAAATTGGCGAGCTCTAGTGGCTCAGGCCAAAGTTGTGTTTTCCGAAGAACGACGTTACGGTGATGAAATGACTAACTCTACCACCAAATGCGAACCCAGAAAATGTTTTAGCGATAACACCTTCAGAAGGAAAGAGATGAACGTTTGTCTCGAAAAATGGAAAATAAACCTGGCGAGGAAAGACAGAGTGGAACGCCTCAATTTCAAGGTTGAGTATAATTATGTGTTGTTGTCAAGTAAACAAGTACAGGTTTATCAACTAATGTGGCGTGCTTGGTGATTTTTGCTTCTTGGATAGTAGAAGATCCAAAAAAAAAATTAAGAGAATTTTGTATACAATATTATATATGGGTTGTACCTTGATGTATCAGGCTCGAAGTAGAATAACAGTGCAGCAGTATGTTAGACATAGCTTGGAAAACTTTAGATTTAATACCTATTCTTGTTTGTGTCATCACCAACATACTTGACTTTATTCAGGTTTGTCACGCGGAAAAAACCTTAGTATTAAATATTACTAAGTATCAAAGAATACTCCAAAAGCCAGGACCTTTATTGTATATATTTCAGTATAAAGAATGGGTTATCTATTGCTCATTTATCTCCTCTCCTTCATACATGGTCACAGTAATCTCCTTCCCTTCCCTCTCGTATTCTGCCCAATGGTGCACTGTGATCACCCTATATCGGTGTGTAGACAGACTATTCAACTTAACTTCTTAAAATCTTCTTTCCCTCTCTCTTCTTCACTCTATCCAGTGCTAATTTTTACACTAGAGTGCATACCATATATCCATGCAAAATTTAACAACATTGTACAAATTAGTGCAAAGTTTTATTTGTCTACTGAACTTGCTAATTTGTGCAAACATCTTTGCAATTTCTTACAGAGATTTTCACGGATATATCGTATGCATACTCTATTAATGAGAGAAGCTTACGCCTACTGACATAACCTGTATATATATTTTTTAATCTTTCGTTTCAGCCATTAGAATGTTTTCGAAGAATCGCCAGAATCGTGCGTACCTTACTTAGAGTTGGGAATGCTTTAAAGAGGTGTGTGATATATAGTATAAGCAGACACGTCGTTGCGCCGTGTGCCGTGCCGTGCCTGCAGTGTACAGACATGAAAACTACTCTATTTTGGATTGTCAACACAAGACCGAGACATTTTTACTCGAAAAATACGAAAAGAAAGCTAAATTCGTAATTAAATGAAACACGAAATCATAGCATACCATGCGTAATTGACAGACGGCACTGCGTATGGCGGAAAACTCCTGCCGCAGAATAGCCTGCCTATCTTAGAGGGTTTTTCGCTAAACGAAACAGACCAGAGATCTGTTTTTTACGTTAGCACCGCAGCTCTATATCTCGCTTCCTTCCTGCGACTCCCCGCTATTTTAGAGCATTCTAATTTCAAAAACACTTGAGCGTTAGTTGTTGCAAGCACGAAAGATTATATGTTGGCTTCGTTTGGTGCTGAGAACCTAGATACAGACGTTTGTACATTAAAAATAATTCCATGATGTCATCCCAACCACAAGAACGTGTTGAGTGGCAACATGTTCTAGTCCGTATGCTGATAATACATCTTTTAAATCAATTAGTCAAGTAACCAAGAAGTATCGCGTGATGTTGCTAAGCTGTTCTAAAACTAATATGAGTGGTTGTTTGTTAGTGATCCTAAGCGTGATCTGGGAGAAGGGATATGTAAATCATTCCTGGAGATGATGGAAGCGTACATGATGATAAAGAATAAGGCATTCATAACCAGTCTGCCTGCTGCTGACACAGGGCCTGCTCTTTTTGATCCTACTTTATTCAAGGCTAATAAAGAGGCAAGTGGATTGAAATATTCTTTTGTCCAGAATACTGAAAGATTCTACATACGAACACAACAACCACCCATATCACTACTCACCCACCAACTGACTTATTCCACTACCCACTAACCCATCCATACATATAACACTACAGAAACCACCAACAACCACTATCGATCCACCACCCATACCACTATAAACCCACCCGCTCTCCATCGCTCATACCACCATTCACCGCTAACACACGCATCCAACAACCCTCACCACCACAACTTCCATCATATATCGACGACATTCAATAAAGGTATCCTGAAACATGCAGTCCCTCGTGTACTTTTCCAACAGATTCAAATCAGCAAGGAAGTGAAGAATATCCTGAAACTTCGAGCCGAAGAAAGAACGCCTGATCAACTTCAAACAGTAAGAACAAACACGCACGCATGCATGCATGTTCTGCGCGAATCCCAGATGTTTATACAGTAAAACAAATACTTTGTTTTCTCTTGAGGTACTTTATGCCTGTCAAACATTATCCGCCTTCGCCGAACTTCCTCTTCACATGCAGGAGTCTATTTGTAAAGTGGCTTGGCATCAAAGGTCGGTATTACTAAAAAGTGTTAAAAGTTGTTTTTTTTTTGTCCTTAGTCCCTCAAACTTTTCGAAACGCCAGTAAACCTCTTTTTCGCCGGTATTTTGCAGTGGCTCCTAACGAAAACAGGGATTTGTAGTTCAAAAAGAAAAAAAAACACGAAAATAGATTATCGCGAACAATTCATTAATTTCCCTTTCTCGGAGTTAGTCACTTTAGGAGCACGGAGCATTGAGGAAAAATTTTAAATGCACGGTATGTATATGGCTATGCGCCACGCTACATAAAACACCATTGTTTACTTTGATCATATTGTTATCTCATAGTCTCCCTGCGAACAAGATTATAATCAAGCAAGGCCATTTGCCTGAAAATTTTTACTTTATCATGTCTGGTGCCAGTAAGTAGAATAACTGTGTTATATCGTGTGGGGGGGGGGGGGGGGTGCTCTTAGTTCTGTCTCAGTAGCGGTACGGGTACGGTCTAACTAGGCAAAGGCATCTTCTTATCCAACCTCGTCCCCAGGGCACTCTCTATCTATCTCTCTCCCTCTCTTCAACTTGAGAGGGCCCTGAGGATGAGGTTGATTCCTTTCCCAAATCTTACTCCAGGTGCGCGCGCACACCAACGCCACCCCCATGCACGTCTTACTAAGAGGTGTTAATAACAAATACTCTGGCTTTGGAAAAGCAAGTAAATTAATTCAAACACCCTATGTTCTGTCCACGCGCGTCAATGAAGGCGGTGGCGTGACCAGTGGAGTGGCTATACCATAACATACCTCAGCCTTCTGATTGGATAACGCGCAACAAGACAATAGAAAGCCATTTCAGAGCTATCAGTTGCACTTAGCGTACCTGCCGTAAGTCAGTGCCGCATTCTGCTCACGCGAAGAATGTTCTAACATAGCATTCCATTAAAATCCGTCCAGTCACAATGAGTGCACATATGTATACATCCAAATTATACCTAAGAACCTTTTGTAAGGACTGATTCGATTATATGGATTTCTAGTCACGGTGGTATCAGAGAATGACTCATCTAAAGGAGATGACAATGTTTTTACGTCACTAGCAACTCTAAAAAGAGGGACAAGCTTTGGAGTAAGTATGGTTCTTACGGTCTCTTCACTGGAACTTTTGAACTCGATTAAAAATACAAGTGTATCACAGTCTTTTTGTGTGTTTGTTGTTGTTGTTTATGTTGGGGTTTTTTTCCTGTCTGTTTGTTCGAGAGATCAAAACAACCTCAAGGATTCTATAAGACATCAGAAAAGAGCTATTACCGGAAGTGACGTCTATTGATAGCAACCTTATAATATAAGAAAATATTACAAACTTTACGGAGTCTAATATACGTTCACAAATAAACGATCTGGTAATTTATTTTGGAATTAAAGGGATCATAAAAAGAAATATTTTTTGTTCTTTCGTCATCGTGTTTAGGACACAGCGATCTTGAAGACATGTAGACGAACAGCTACTGTAGTAAGCAAGGATGCGGTACAGTTACTAGTCATCGGAAGAGAGGTAATTAATCTGCAATAATCATTAATACATGGATAATCATCATCATCATCACTATTATCATCATCATCACCATGACCACTATTATCATCATCATCACCAACATGATTATTATATGTCACCATCACCATCATTTCCACTAATTGACCTCACCTAGCTATTATAGTACATAATTGGTAAAGAAATTAGCTAAGCAAGCAGCAGAGAAGCTGCAACTTATTTTATCTATTTCTCCCTGATGACGAATCTTTCTCGCAGGATTATCAGAGTATATTCATGGGGAGAAGCAAGGATGGACAAGAACCGAGGCATATCAAGTTCTGCAGGTAAGATGCATAAGAGAAGGATTTTAAAAGGTCTCTCACTTCGTCAAAAAACTCGACAAACTGAGCTATGAGCGCAGAAGTAGTTTTAACAGAATTACGTTTAAAACGGTTATAATTTTCTCATACTGTTAATGGTCTTTATCACAGGACCCTTGGATTCCTGGCCGAATTTCCTATTCATTTACTGATTGACAACCAAACTGACTGCATGTTTCACTATTTCAGGTACGTCTATACAGCGCGCGCTCTTGATAAATCGAATCATCAATATGCAGAAATCTTACTGCCGACGCATTTACAGACGCAGACCGAGATGCGCATACGAATTCAATCGCTTAAAGGGTCAGGCATTGTTTCACAAATTATGATAATACAGACTACACTTGTTACGAATTCTAGCTGGAGTGCATAACGTATATCCGTGAAAGACTTTGTAAGAAATTGCAAAAATTTGCGCAAATTAGAAAGTTCAGTATACCTCAGTAGACCGTAGACCTACAAAACTTTGCACTAATTTGGATTAATTTATTAGTGAACTTCTTCACGGATATATTGTATGCACTCAAAATAAAAGAGATAGAAACAAAAAGATTGCGCAATCAATAAACGTGCTCATTTCGACTCTCGAGTCAAGCATGCATTCATTTTACTGTAATCCTGTCTGTATTTCTATACTTCAGAAGAGGAACCGTAATCGTTAAAGACAGCCACAAGTCCGACTGGATCTACATTGTCGTCTCGGTAAGGCTGGTAAAATTTCTGCTGACCAAGTATTTGGTACCATGATTTATCATGAAGTTTCTTAAGAACTTTAAGACTGGTCATGCCTCATCTTCTCCCAACCCCAAACCCCACACTTTCGTCGCACTCGCTGTCATATTTTTGGCAGTGCTTTCAGATTTTTCACATCGTTTTCAGATTGATTTTTCAAATGGTTTTCGGATAGTTCAGTCATTCTTCCAAACCATTTAGCTGTTTGAAAACTTTTGAGACTACCACTATGTGTGTCAAAATTTTCATTTTTCTGATTTCCTTAGTCTGTTTCATAAATAAAGCAAAATAGGTTTCGTTTATTCTAAAGTATTACACAGCATTTCATTGGCGATGTTTTCAATCATCAGGGGATGTGTGAAGTACTCCTAAACCTCGAGGAAGCCACACCCAAGTTAACAGGCAAACAGATCGACGTACAAGTATCGCACGTCGACATGCTTACTTACTTGACTGAAGAACGTCACTCTAACTTAAGTCAAAACGCGCTGAATTCAAAAAATAAGAAACGAAAAGAAATAGTTAAAGGTTCGTAAACAGTTTTTCATTATAATCGAGTTATTTCTGGTAATTGAAACCCGGGCTTTAAGAAAAGGTTGAAATAGGCAAGACTTGCTTAAAGAACACGCAGTTCCATTTGAATATAGAGAACTGCACAGAGACACACAGAGATGTGCGCACATTCCTATGTCTTTTCAACTTGCGGGAAAATATATCTAAAAGGCAGCGTTACCAGTAAGGCTTTCCTTCCACCTCAGAGTGGTAAAGTTGGATAAATAAATAAATAATTTACTTTATTTGAATGGTGTTAGCCATAAAAGAGAGCACAATTACTGGATTAAAAATGATAATTGATTGATTACAAGTTTTTCTTAAAATCGAATCTATGTGTTTGTAGAGAGGCCAAGTTCTTGCGATTTACCACATATAAAAACAAAAAGCAGGGATTATTTGTCCTCCCAGAGAAAAAGAGTTGTCAGATCAGCTTTGAGTGAATCTACCCTAAACACTGGACGACGTAAGTACACTACCACCAAGTTTATTAGATGAATTATGGCCATGTTCACTGCCACCCAGCTACTCATGCACCCCTTTCCCCACCCCACCCCCACCCAAAAAAGAATACCCCACCCCACTCACCTCCCCCCCCCCCCCCCCCCCCCACAAAAAGCAACACCACCACCACATCAAAATGGGGGAAAACATTAATATCAGTAAATATTTCAATTGTAGACTCCATGATATCAGACATTAGTAGAAACCGTTCTTTGACTACAGCATCAATCGTAAGTAAAATATATGCTATAAAGATATTATTTATAAAATAATTGCACTAAATCTTGCGTACTGATTGGTTGGGAGCGTATTCTTTATGAGAGCACACAGCACTTTCAGTTTCGTCATTCATGTAATTTGTATTTTATAAAAGAAATAAAAAACTTGCTTGCTGTGCTGTATGGAGTTATAAAGCACTTGGGGATTGGCAGATCACAGGAGTAGTGTCAAAAAGCACTCCGCTTCGTGTTGTGCTTCTCCTAACACTTCTCTCTTGTTCTACCAACCCCTGCTTTATTACTCCACACAGCACTCACAAGAGTTTTCTATTTCTTCAGTAATTACCTGTATTCAGGCAGCCATTCTTACTACCAATTTTCCCAGTTTCCTGTTACAGATATGGATGGCATAAGACACAAAAAATCCAAGAAACAAGTCTTTGTTCGAATTGATATTCAACATCCGAGAAGCATATTTGTGAGTACTCAGTCGACCATGGTATCAGTAATGTGGTCTGGGGGTAAGCTTTTCTCTCCCCTGATACCTTCAAGCTGGAAAAGTATCCTGTTTAATTCATTTATACCTCCCATTTATTATTATAGATCAGCTTTAATTGCCTTCAGGATCGGGGGGTCCTCATCGGAAATTCTGAAAATGATTTAGGGATGTATTTTGGAATGACGGGCGAGAGGAGGGGGAACACAAAACACTAGTGCCCAATGTTCGGGGGAACACATAACTCGGGAGAGCACAAATCCCTGTGACACTGAAAACCAATCATTTATAGAGCACCCTTGACCTGGGGGAGAGAATCGTATCAAAAGATGTTTCATAGGGAGGGGAGGGGGGAACACAAAACACTAGTGTCCAGTGTTAGGGGGAACACATAACCCAGGGGAACACAAATCCCTGTGACACCGAAAACCAATCATTTATAGAGCACCCTTGACCTGGGGGAGAGAATCGTATCAAAAGATGTTTCATAGGGAGGGGAGGGGGGAACACAAAACACTAGTGCCCAGTGTTCGGGGGAACACATAACCCAGGGGAACACAAATCCCTGTGACACCGATTTTATTTGCATCAAATGCCGTCTGTTCTAACGAGTTTAAGACGACACTGTCATATGTTTGTAGTCACAATATTCAGTTTGTGCGCATTGTTATCACCCTAAGCGGGACCAAACCCTGATTTCAAACCCTAAGACGGACGACGAGGAACCCCGCCCCCTTTCATAAGGGAGTCCTCCCCTGGGCCTTCAGGTTCGAAATGGTGGCTCAGCTTTTACGGAGGTCTAGGTGGAACGTAGCCTGTGTGCAGCCGGACCTTTCTCTCATATAGTAAACTTAACAGTTAGTTACTCCAGCTGCACGCAGGCTAGAATGAAATATTTGAATTTTTGTCATCCTCTTTTCAGGGTCTTTCAAGTCTAGATTTTGACAATACTGGAGAAACCAGTGGAACTGCTTCGGTAAGCCTGGTAAGTCTTTCTTGAAGTTTAAAGTTTATAAACTTATTAATAGAGCATTGGTAGAGTTTAATTAGGGTCACAACTGGGATTTGGGTTTCCTGTGTACTAAAGAGATTGAAACTTGCGGTAAAATGTTTGCCAATCCATTTGTTGTACAAAATGTATTATTTCCACCAAAAGCTTTACCAAAAGGTCTACCCAGCAACTCTATAATGGTCATTATTAGGTAAAGGTGAGGTTTTTTTGGTTTTTGTATAGAAATTGTCGTAAGCTTACCTTCATTTTCTGGTACTGATAAATCGACTGGTAGCTTGTGGTTTGTAACAGTTTTGTTCCATTCTGTTAAAAACGTTCTTTTGTGATAGTTTCTTTATACTTCTCCACCTCATACTTAGTTCAAAATATTTGATTTTCGGAAAGAAAAAGCCACTCTCCATAGTTTATCTTAGATTTTTCGATGCCATGTCCATACGCGCGATAATATGTAAACTAGATATGCAAATTAGTATGACTTTTCGGACAAGGTTCGGGTAGCCTTCGAGCCTCATTCGGAAATGAAAAAAACAGTTCAAACCTGTATAATGGCAATCCTATTACAGATTAATAATGATTATTTTTTAATATAGGTTAGCAGAGGAGCTGAGTGTGTGATGATTTCGAAAAAGTTTTTTATAGCACATGCAAAGGAACACACAAAAGCATGGATAAGACATAATGTAAGTATAGTTTTCATGTGCACAGTTTTATTTTGTCCCTTTGTCATGCAAGACTTAGGAAGTCCCAAGGCAGCTGAGGGAGGGGAGGGACAAGACATCTTTTGTAACATATATGAGTATGGTTTCGATGAAATGCTTTCAAAAACAATCTGTTAGGTTATACATGTTCCATTAATTTTTTTAAATACAACAGGTTGTTCCGTATCCAACCAAAGAAGTTCTACAGAGGAATCTGCAACAGAGGGTTAACTGGAATGCCTACAAAGAAGAAATAATATGCAAAGTCAAAGCCGCATGAGACATACTCAAATTTTAAGCTAATTGTTTATTGAAATCTATTAAAATCTTTCAATTATTCCATATATAAAGGTTTTTAACTTTTTTATTACCGAGACTCTTAAAACCATTTCTAATAGACTTCTTTAACTTTAGTGTAATGTTTTACTATTACATCTATTAACAGTTAGGACATAAATGAATATGCATGCAACTCAAATAAAGGATTTCTCATTGATTAGCATGCTTCTATCGAGTTTTGGGTGCACACTGGAGGCTGCTTAGCATAAAGGAAGCATAAGAATTGCACAAGGCATAGTCTTAAAGTTCAAGTTCTGGTGGATCACAAGCTGAGTTAAATGAGTCTGTCTTTGATTGATGTCCATACAAACTTAATTCTTAATGTATCTCATTCATAGTTTGTCTTAAACATCAGTAAAATAATTTACAGATTTTAAAATACACATTATAAAATAACTAACGGTAAACTACCGACCTCTCTATTCAGTTTTAACACTCTTTTCAAGACAGTTCAAATCTTTCAGCATCTCTACATCACAAAGACAACCTGCAACACCTGAGCCAGCACGAGGGGTACTCATCTCAGCACTTCCCTCCCATACATCTCTTATGGGATCATAGGATTCCATAGATCCAAGGTATTGAGCACCATTGTGCCCTCCTACAGCCCAGATACGTTCACCCATGGCTCCAGCACCTACTCCTCCTCTACAGGTACTCATACAGGCTACATAGGTCCACTGTTTTGTTGATGGGTCATATCGCTCGACTGAATTAAGTGGGGAAGAGTCATCAAAGCCACCAATGGCATAGAGGTATTGGCCAACGACAGCTACACCTACGCCTGAAACAATCAAGTTAATAATAAATTATATTAATTAACAACAAACCACTAATAAACATAGAAATGCTGCATTTAAAGTTTGAATCCACAATCCAGCCCCAACTCAGCTTGCCCAGAGTCATTGGTTCAGTCGCCCGTAATACATGATTCATTCGCGCAGTGTTTAAATCTGTTCACCACTTCAAGTAAATGTCAAAGCGATATCATAAATGAAACTCATAAGCTGTAGTAACTACAGCCACCCCCCCTCCCCCAGCTTTGAAGTATTCTGCATCTCCCATCTCTCTCTGCCTATATTTTCGAGGATCTCAGGAAATCCTGAAATCAATTAGTTGGATTTGACTATAAAATACAGTGGCTCATTAAAATATTGTTATTGAATGATTCATTCTGCATATAGCCAAAGCGAAAAAACAAAGTTTAGAGAAAGGATCAAGAGGGTGGAGGAAAGAAATCTTGACTATTCAAAAAAAAGCCTCTATGGTATCCTTCAGAGACCTTACCTGCTCTGCGTCTGTTCATAGGAGCTACTTTTGTCCACTTGTTGGTATGTGGGTTATACCTCTCTACTGACTGTAGAGATACTGACCCATCATTGCCACCTACAGCATACAGGTACCCATCAAGGCCAGCTATTCCTACACCACCACGTCTTTGCAACATGGGACACACTAAGCTCCACTCATTGGCCTCTGGATCATACCTAGAATAAGGTGAACATTTCTGGTCAAACACTATTGATTAACTACAGGTACCACATGGTTGGATTGTATGGTAGCGTGTTGGTCTGTTGTAAGGATGCATATTCAATCCCTGGCTAGACCAATAGGGTGTTAAAGTAAATGTAGATGTGATATTTTCATAAATATGTCACATCTGCAAAATGGTTGGACCTTCAAATGGCTTAAATTTCCACAACTAAGAGATGACATTTTTGAAGCTCCTCTGAAGATGCTGTTTCATTAAAAACTATGAAATCAAATGTCAAGCCCATTTTCTTCAACACAAATTTCCAGAGCACCTGACCAGTCACCATGGAGGTGACAGGCTCAAGCCCTATACTGTAGCTTGTGTTTTTTTTGTAAGAAAAAACAGATTGTATGCATGAAGAAACTAGGATTTTCAATAGAAGCTGGCAGCCAGGGAATCTTGCCAGGAGTTTTACATGGAATCGTCAGCTATTTTGATTAAGGTTCCCCAAAATTTAGGGAAAATATGGGAAAGATTCACTGGCTGCTCCTCGCCTATTCACTGCATTTTGCTGCTTACTCAAGCTGTTACTGAAAACAATGGAAGAAAAACACTCACAATCTTTGTTTCTTCATTGTTATGGTTGTAATTCATAAGTACCCCTTCTACTACTCTACCTTTCAACAGTTTCAAAGCAAGTTGATTCATCCAGACCCCCTGCTACATAAATAACTCCTTCCAACACCCCTGCTGACATCCCTCGTCGATATGTCGTCATAGCTGCAACATCACACCATCGGTTATTTACAGGATCAAAACATTCCACTGAATTTAAGTGCTGTACACCATCATGTCCTCCTATTGCATAAACAAGTCCATTCAAAGCTGCAACCGCAACATGTCTTCTTGGCGTTGAAAGTCTGGCTGTTGGGAACCATGAGTCGTCAAACCAGTTGTAGCATTCGATACACTGGAATGGCTCGCCAGTTTTTCCTCTCCCTCCTACAGAAAACAGTGCGCCAGCTGTAATCTTTCTGGGTTGAGTTCTAAAACAACTAACATTGGCAGAGCTTAGTTTGTAATTCTTGGCTTCATCGATATAGTTTCTGCAATTCAGGTTTTGTCGTATCAATTCATTGCATTCTACATTCGTCAATAGATATTTAGTTGGTAACAAAGGAAGTCGGATTTGTGAAAGCAATTCGGGAAGAAACTGGGTTCTTTTTTCAGAGTTGAAGTAAACCCACTTCAATATAGCTTCAAAGACATGTTCCTCTCGCTTCACATAGAGGTCGATGCCTGATACTATTTGGAGCAAATGTTTCTCAGAGAGTTTCAAAAACATATCTGTATTTACTAAAGACGCAAAGCAACGCCTTGAAAAAGCATCAGCTACATGAAGAAAATCTGTACATCCGTGTAGCTCAGCAAATGCTCTCATTTCCAAACAATTTGATGGATGGAGATGCTTCTTCATAAACTCACAACATGCTTGAACAACAAGATCCAGTTGAAGAACCGCAGAAGCATTCAGTAAAGCCTCAATATTATCAACGTTAATCGTGATTTTCCTCGTATAAATAAATCTTATTAATTCCGCAACAGCTGTTTCGGAAAGTCCTTGGATTGAGATGATGTCTTGAGAGGCTTCCAGCATTGCGTTTGTAAACATCCCTCGGAAATAAGGACTACAAGATGCTAAGATCACTCGATGGCACTTGATCTTTGTATCTCCAACTTGAAGCACAACGTCGCAGAGTTTCTGTTCTTCGAAGAGCTGGCCTAATATTTCAAAAGCTTGGAGTGGAAGACCAGTTGCTTCGTAGGAAAATGAGTCCAACAAGATGTCCCCCATGCTTTTTTGGTTTGTTGATCGACAAGAAGTTTTTCTTTCTATCAGCTTTTTTTCACCGGCTTAAAAATGGCTATTTTATACATGAGAAGATCCTTGAAAAAACAACGATAACTATGAGATTTGTAAAACACATTATTTCGTTCAGAAAGGTCAAACTAGATAATCAAGGAAGTCTACAAACGAGGTAAGATAAATTTTCATTATTGTGTAACGTCGATTAAAATGACCCAAGATGGTCGAACATATTCAAATGCTTTTGATTGGTCGAGATTTGTGGCTGTCAACAGTTCTCATACACACAGGAACTCCACAAGTTCCTGGAAAATTCCAGATATTACGTCATGTTATGATATTTAATCAACTCAAAATCCTTTAACTTTAATTTAACCTTACCTGCAGAGTCAAAAACCCAATACCCGAGTTTCGAAATAAATGAATGAGTCAATGAGGTAAAAAATACAACTGAATCACTTAACGGATCCTTCAAAATCAGGTAATAGGCGATACCGACAAAGTCAGGAAGAGGATACTCCTTATTTTCTTTTCGTTATTTCCCTTTCCGGTCTCCATTACGCCAGGATATTGTCCATACACCTTTAAGAACACGGCACGGCAAGTCTGTTCCTAGACTAATTTTAAACTTATTTCTATCCGCTTGCACAAGCTGAAAAGTCGAGCGCCAGGAAAAGAATTTTTAGCTTGTTGTATTGGACAGAACGTGAGTGGATTGATTTAATCTGTACTTTAAATTTTTTGCAGTCATATACAGAATCTACGTTTTATAAAATTTTCATACTTAAGTTGGTAGGAATCGAAAAAATGGCTTGCAAATGGGTCTCAGAGTAAAGCCAAGATACATACAAGGGATGACTACATCGCGGGCGGAGAAGGACCCCATAAAATACTATAGATGTATGTAATTTTGTTTGTGAGAGGCCCGTGAGAATCACTCTACGCCCGGGATGTAGTCTTTTCCTCAAAACACGCCCTTCATATGTCAAGCCTGTTTTTCTTTATTCTTCCCGTTGGTGTTGTATCGTGAAACAATCGTACACTAAACCGAGGCTAATGAGAATGGATTTCAAACCATGAAAGTCATCATGGATGAATCGACAAACAACAACAAGGTCTGAGAAGTAGTTTGGTGACATTTCAGTTATCTGGATAATACATTTATGTCCGTAGTTAAATCGTCAATACTTAAAGCTTGAAAATATAGTAGCATTTCGTAAGATAAGATTAATGAAAATAATTGAGTTTATATGGTGCTGATGTTATTCTTTATATAACGTGTTCAAGGATGCTATTTGAATCAAGAGCGGGACGTAGCTACTCCAGTTTCCTTTGCTAGTCCAATTTGACGGATTTGGGTAGATAGGAATAGTTACTCAAAATAAAAAATTCACGATTCTATATTCTATTATTTTAAAAATCAAAAAAGAAAAACGGAAAAAAGGAGCAAAAGCGTAAGTAGGTATAACGTTTAGGTCACCCATCCAAGTGCTAACCATTCTCAGACGAGCTTGACTCAGTATCTTGAACGACAACGATTTATCCACTGGACCACGGTCCCAGGTGAATCAGCATAACAATAGCCGTGAAAACAATGCACCGAATAGACTAGACTTTTTAACATATTTTCAACCGATTCAGTGCGTGGCAGAGATGCAAGGGATTAGCCGATATGGTCTGGGGGCCGGCTGGTCTCTCCCCTGATGCTTTGGCTAGAACATTTTCTTGCGTAATTCGTGCACCCAAGGGCAGAAGGATTTTTAAAATCGCCGTCAGGTCCGAAGTCCATACGCCGCCTCAGCTCTGCGGATGTCTCGGGGGTATGGCACATTAGAATCGTTTGTTTTTTTATATTTCTTTTGGTGCTTTCAAATCCTATCTTATCCACATTAGATATAAGATTTTTTTATTTTATTTTTATTTTTCTATTAATTTTATATTAGATTTAAATATTCAACAATAAGGCAATCTTTTTAGTGAAAAAAGATTTATCCTTATTCGGTTGCTTATGAGTCTGCAATGTAAGTTCAATTAGATGTTATGTCTCATTCCACGTCACTGGTTAGAATATATACAAAAGCGGTTCATTTTATTTAAAAATAAAACACATTTGAAATGGGTACACGTTTGAATAAATTTGATGTGATAAAAAATAAGTGTTCACAAGTTCTGGAAGAAAACTCGATATAAAGTGTTCCAAAGTACCCCCTCCTCCCAAATAGTGGTACATAACAAAGATTACGTGTTGAATAAGCTCCAGCATGCCTGCACATTAGGCAACCCAGTGCACGCTCCAAGAGCGTCTTGTTTGCAAATAAAATCAGTATAATTTTCGTTATTGATTTTATCGACCATAAGGAAGCGAAATTAAGATTTGTTCTGTAAAAAATATTATAGTGAATCCCTTCCCAACCAAACCCCATTCGCTCCTATATTGGGACTAATGGCATGGGTCTCACGAAAGTGACGCAAGTAATATTTCCACTGAAGGCACAAGTGTGCGGAATCAGTTCATGGCATGGACTCAACTCACATGTGGTTAGAATTCGTTAGGTCGACGTCTTTCCCTTAATTAGGTCAAAGGTTTTCTCCGCAATTGTCCGGGTTTCCTCCATCCTCAAAACAAGACCTGACATGCTGAAATCCAATTTTCGGCAGTTTTCCGTTTTTGTATGGCAAGGTGTCTGCATTTGCGACGCTATCGTCCAATCTCACAGTCCCCATTACGCCAGAATATTGTTTTCCATATACACCTTTATGAACACGACACGGCACATCTGTGCGTACCTAGGCTAGTACCAGACTCACTTTCCAGTATCCCGTCCGTCAAGCTCAAAAAGTCGCGCACGGAGAAAATTTTTTATCAGCATGCATGTTGTATCGTACAGAGAGTAAGGACTGCATTAGTCTGTGCTTTGAGTTTCTTACGGTCATACAGAATCTAATTTTTATGATTTTTTCATGCTTTGGGTGTTACCAACTGAAAAAAATGGCTTGCAAATGGGTTTTAATGTAAAGCCAAGATACATAAGGGGGAAGACTATATCACGGGCGGAGAAGGATCCCATACAATACAGTAAATGTATGTAATTTTGTCTGCGAGGGGCCCGAGAGGTGCACTCTACGCCCGGGATGTAGTCTTTTCCGCAAAACACACCATTCAGTCACAAGAAGTCAAGCCTGTTATTCTTTATCCTTCTTTATCAGTTACTTGTATCATGAAGCAATAAATTGTAATTAATAAATCGTAGTGAAGCGAATGTATTTCATATAATACTGAATATGTTAACAATGGGATATCTTCATAATCATCATTAAAAACAAGTTTATATATAAGTAGTTTATATTAAATTTTAAATAACGAAATTTCAATAAATAAATTTACAATAAAGGTAAACTTTATAAAGGTTTTAGCTTAAAAGTTTTAGCTTAAAAGCTAAAGATTAGACAAGAACGGTTAGTGACTGCCCCTCTATCGTATGGGAAATTAGTTTTCTTTTTTCTTTTCTTTTTTGATATTATTCTCTCGTATCCTTTCATTCATTCGTGTGATACTCATATAAATGGCCTGGTATTCTTCCTAGATCTCCTGCACAGACATCCTGAATGTTTGCGCCACAATGTGACAACACCAAGGATGTCTGCATAGAAGGCAACTGGACCCACTCCCCTCCATAAATTGAAACACCCATGATTAAGTGACAGTCACTATAAATGCCTGCTTAGCATTCTGGCAGACCAAACTTGATTGTGTCTGTTGTCTAGCAACATAAATATAAGTTTATCATCTACCCATATCTATAGCAATACTTCATGACTTTAAATTCAATAAAATAAATATACCTAAAGTGTGGAATACATAAATTAATTCCTATCAATAAATGTTATCAATTTCCATCATCACTTAAAAAATGTGAAAATTACTTTAAAAAATAATTTAAGTTGCAAAAATCTTAAAAATATGAAATCATTAAAAACATGTAATTCAAAATTTGATACCAGTAATATGAATGTTAAAAAGATTGATTTAAAAGTGTATTGAGATTTACGCACACATTACACTCGTCAAATCTCAGTTATGGTAGTACAGCTTGTAGAGTTTTGGTAGCCATCCATCATGGCATTTCCATGGCATTCCACAGGCCTATTCCCATCTCTTGTGCTTCCAGCCAACATCATGGAAACACTTATGTAATTTGATTGACATTTACCAAAATTACTCTGACTGCAAATAATCTACTTCACGTAATCGAGAAGGAGAGCAAAACACTATGAAACTAAACCTATCATAAGAATAAAATTAGATAAAATGCTAAAACCTAAAAATTACTGTTTTTCAGCAATCACAGCCCAATTCCCATGATCGTAATATTCCTTCAATACATCAACTCCCTCCACACCATCCTCTATCAAATCTGGTAATTCTTTTTGATTAAAAACATGATAATATCTCTGCAGCTCGTGTTGCTTTTTCTCTCCATTGGCAATGTCATCTTCTGTCATAGGATTTTTATTTTCATAGCATGAAGTGGTATAGGCTCTTCTTCTGCCATTTGCTGGTAAATCAAGTGTTTCTTGTTGCTCAGAGTCTGAAATACCTGAGTCACTGTTTACTTTGTCAACAGAAGAAGATGATGATGATAACCCATCACTGTCAGAATCACTCGAAGAAGAAATGGTGTCCAAAAGTCTTGTCAAAAGGTGTGGAGGAATCTTGGCATTCTTGTAGTCGTCATTTGGAGGTTTTTCTTGTAATTCTACTGCACTGGTTTTATCATTAGACTCCAAGAAACATGCAGCTGAAGCAGCAAGCTGGTACTCATCAGAACCAACCTCACTATATTCACTGTCACAAGATTCTCCTCGTAGAAGCAATCCTTTAGGGTCAACTTTCTCCTTATGCTCTCTAGACGAAAGCACATTTATTTTCTCCTTTGCCCAAGCTGTCAGGCTAATGAAGAAGCTTTCTTCTAGATCCTTCTCTGTTATTTTCATTAATTCTAATTGTTCAGTCTCATGTGGTGCTGGTTCCATTTTATCTTTAGTTACAGCTTCGTCACTCTTTTCATTGAACAATCTTTTGACCAAGGAAGAAACAAATCTAGTGACATAAGCAATTCTTGTCTTTGCATCAACTCCTTGAGCTGGAATAGGCTTGTCATTTTCACTTTGTGTGTTTACGTCCTTGTCAAAAAATCTACCAATGAGTCCCGACAACAATCCATCCACAAACGTTTTCTCTCTTTCTGGATAAAGTTTAGTTACTTGTGCATTAAGATTTGTTAATAGGTGATCTTTCTTGTTCTTTATGGTCTGGATAATCTCTTTTAATACTTTGAACTCGATCTTGGAGGAAATAGCATGACCTTTTGTACCCCTGTTCTTATTTTCTAAATCAAAGTGCTTGGAATTTCCAGTTGATTGACATCTGTCAAAGAGCTTGTCACATGATTTTGACCGTCTCAAATTGATATGACCATTTGCTGTTAGACTGTTGGCTTGCTCTAAGAAATTCTTATTTTCATAAATAGATTTTCTGCGCTTCCCTGCAAAAAATACAGTATTTAGGCCTACACCAAACACAGTTCCACCCACGTTTTTCAAAATTCCCTCACTAATGCTTTTCAGTCTAGTTTACGCATTAATTGATTCTAGGTTTTGTATTGAGGAAGTCCAATACCCAATTTTTGCTAAAATTGCTTATCTTCTACACATGCTTGAAAGATTTTTACCTCTGAATCTTTGATGTCCAGTATATGGAACTAATACATCCTGTGCATCAAACTGCAACAATTAACATAAAAATTAGTCTTGTTCTCAGACAGGCATACCTTGTTGAAGAGGGAAAAAGGGAAGAAGGAAGAGGGAAAGGATGAGGGAAGGGAAGAGAAGTGGAGGGGAAAGGAGAAGCTGTTTATGGGCTAGCTGTTTATCTTCTTCGATAGAGGCTTTTGAATTTAGCATCCTTAAAAATTCATCAAGATCATCCCTTACTTTTCTCTGTTGCTGTTCCATAGCCCAGACATAAACCAACATCTTCCCTCCAGGTCTTAGTATTCGCCCAAGTTCTTGCAATGCTCTCAGCCTCCTCTTAGCTGAAGCAAAATGATGGATCACACCTATGGAAATGACGGCATCAAAGCACTCATCCTTGTAAGGAAGCCTCAAGTTGTTGCAAACAGCAACCTCGTGACATCTGTCATGAGCAATTTCTACCAGCTTCAAGCAAGTATCAGACCCCATTATGAATGAATCAGTGGTGAGGCCAAGGTATTTCCCATTGCCGCAGCCTAAAGAAAAAAAAAACACAACAGCAAAGAGGTATAAGAAGTGGTATCAGCTTGAAGGAAATGGAAAATACATTTAAAATAGGTTATATATAGGTGTGGGAAAAAAAATTTATGGGAATTAAGGTACATTTCTGGAGGGGGGAAGGTAGGGCTGGTGGATTAACAGTTAGCTTTTCTTAACAAACAAAAGTTCATTTTAGCACTTATGACCCTCTGAATTCATTCCCATTCCTATTTTTTCCTAAAAATATATGAGTCGTTCGAAAAAAGAAAAAAAAAAGATATTTTAAATGGATTTTTTTTCTTTACAATTATTATTTCAAAATAAAAATACTGGTTAATATGGCCACAGAGCCAAAGCTATAGTTAAAACACAACAGTTACAACCTATAATCACTTCTAAACTTAAGTACTGATATCATTATTAAATTACATACATATGTACTCTTCATCATGATAAAGCACGTCTCAGTAATAGATATTTACAACTGTGTAATACCTAAATCCTAGCAATAGAACTCAATACAAAGGAAAGCCAACATTAGGGAAGAGCATCAGTAGTACAATTCCAAAGGTAGTGGGTTCGAATCCCAGCGAGGTCGGAAATTAATTTTTCCGAATTTAATTCCAAGGGCTTTTGCCCGGAATAACCTCGTTCCCAGCACTAAACTTACTTCTATATCTTTGAATAAATTACACACTTTTCTAGCTTGTTATCAATAATAATTATTAGTAAGCTGCCTTAACATCAGCATAAAAGATCTTTTGAAAAAAGGTTGGAAGATTTGTTTAATTAAAACATTTTGTCTCACATATGAATGGAGACTAAAATTAAGTAATTGTAGTTTTCTACCTTTGGATATTCTTATTACCTTATTAAAGTTCATGTCAGATGTGCATTTTTATCAAAACAAAGAGAACAACGACTTATTAAGCCATAACATGGCAATACTTGATTTACAATTGCTTTATGCACAATTAAAAAGAAGTTGCATTTTGTGAATCACAATAACTATTACATGTAAAAAATTTTAAAAGATATGATTTGTCATAAATTCTTCCGTGAAGTCAAAACATCTCACATGAAGGAATATTTAATCAGAATTCATGGTATATGTTAACATGTGTTTTTTATACATGGTTTTAAATTTGCATGGCACAAAAAATATTAAAAACACATCAAAAATTATTCCCTGTCTGAGTATTTAAAATTTACTTTATAATATAAAAAATATGAAAACATAAAAAAATGATGAATTAAATAAAACAACTGTGTACAAGACGTCAAACACTAAGATTCTATATTTTTCTTACCAACATCAGCAATAATGCTACCTGCAGGCTGGGATCTTAAAAACTGCTCGACATAAGGCCAAGCCTTGTAGCGAGTGTGTCTAAATCCTGGTGCTATGTCATGGTACACGTCTAGGACAAATTTTCGTTCAAGTTCCTCGGGAGAAGTAAACTTCGGCATCTAATCTTCCACTTTCTATGAAAGTTCTGCTAAAATGCAACTGCGAGAATGTTCATGGAAGGACCTAAAAAGTATAAAGTATTAAGAATAAGATTAAAAGTACGTCATGATCGAATGAAAAAACGAAGGATATACATAAGAAGCTAATAGTTTATATGGGTGTATTTGACATAAAAGCAGCTTATATAAAGCATCATAAGGACGGAAGCATAAAGAATAGTCTTACAAATTGAAAAGTCCGTTTAAGGATAGCGATCAGAAATTAATTCCGTGAGTCTAAACGCTAAATCAAAAAACCACCCTGATGAAATTCGAGCGCTTCGTGGAATCAGGATGAGGATGCTCTTCATTGAACGGCAACTATTGTAAATACTAAATGAACTACTGCAGTCGGCCAACAAATCAATGGTTGATTACACATGCTAATAAAAGAATTGAACTACAAAAGAATACACAAAGAAAACAACATAAAATGCCTACCCTTTATAGCATCTGGTCTTTCTCTCTGCGGTCTTGCGGCGCAGAGAGCGAACTTCTTTACGCACGCTGAAGTTTTCCTTCATCAGCTTTATAAAAAGCACTTTAAAAATTGTATGACACACAGGCAGAAAAATTATTCTCTCCTCCTTTATCCATTGTGTTGGTAACTAAAGCGCGTGGCCAGTAATAAACCCAATAAAATATGACAAAACACTTTAAAGGAAAGCCATGATCTCAAAATGAAATGCTGTCAAAATCAAGGTTGTTTCTGTGTCTTGAAATTTCCCTCTAACAACTAATCAAATACCTAACGTTTGAGGGATATCCTGCCCACACAGCTGCTAGGGGAAAAACCATCGTTGCTCGAAAAAAATGCAGAAATGCAAATGAATGTTCTACTTCGTGAAGCAAACAAAACCTTTCCGTTCGCCATCTTAGAATTCAATTATACCTAGTCCCGCGCAGTGTTTTCTGGTTGCTTGGACCCAACCCACTCGTGCCCTTAAAAAAAGGAATAAAATATAGAGCTATTATATTATTTTATTATATGGCATCAATGTTTCGCGCGCTCTGATTGGCTGCTTAGCGGGCAAGATTTTCTTGTAATGACCGGTCATTATGGAAATTGTTCTCGGCTTCATTCATGGCTCTTTTCAGTTGCGATCAAAAGCTACGAAACCAAACATTAAATCAACCGAAAACATAAACAAAATACATTTATCTTTTCAAGAACTGAAAAAAATTATTGTATAGCTTAGAGATACTTCTCAGTGTACAATGAGCGACGAAGAGAGCCACAGCGAAAGCGAATTTTACTATCCAGAGGAAGAAGAGGCAAAAAGTGAGCAAAACAACATGGCTGAAATGACCAAAACCAGCACCATCAGCGACAAATGTCGTACATTTTGAGTTCTTCAAGTCACTCGCAAAATTCCAAACAGATAACTGCTCCTCCAGACAATAGCAGTGGCCAGTTAATAACAAGTTCACAGCAGTCACACAGCAGCCTGAGTCTCCAAAACACGACGAATTCGCTCGCTGTGAATAATTCAAACGACCCAGCAGCTTTAAATGGTGTTTTTCCTGGAGCAAATATCAGCAGTATCTCTCAATGTCAGTTCCAGATCTTCAATGGCCCAGTCAAGTTAATCCAACAAGGTGCAAAGAGACGTTGTTAATGAGAACAACGACGAAGAATAACACTTCACTGAAATCACTGCAAGTTCTCCCCACGTGTTCAAAATTCATTTACAATTTGGGTCTATTTTTCTTCTAATTTTTTGAGTTTCTAAGAGTTCAAACACTTGTAAACACAGGTATCTGTGTTTTGTAAAATTAAAGTGTTCGCATTTTCCTAGATCCTGCCATAATAAAGAGAAAAATGTTCTCACTTTGAACAAAACCGTCTCTGTGAATTTCAATAAATTCGCCAGGATCGCTAGGCTCAGTGAACACGACCTCAACTTTGACCTTGCGTGCGCAAGCGGATGTTGAAAATTACTTCCGGTGTCCATAGTTAGGTATATTATTTATTAGAAATACAGCACTAAAAAAAGCCATATAATAAATAACTTATTAACCTCGTCCGTTCGGTCATTACAGGAAAATCTCAGACCTCGGTCTTTTTTGTACGGACCTCGCTGCGCTCGGTCCGTACTGCCAAGACCTCGGTCTGAGATTTTCCTGTAATGACCTCACTCTCGGTTAATAAGTAGTATATATCATGCTTTTACCACGAGATAATTCATTCAAACGGCTTAGCTCTTCGATTTGGAATTAGCGTGCAATGCGTTGCGGTACTGACTGAGAAGACAAAGGTACCGTGGGCGATTACTTAGTAGGCACGACTTCAAGTTCTTCGCTTTTATTCGAACATTCTAGTATCTGGCTCGGGAGTGCGTAAGAATTAGAATGACAGTAGACTTTAACAAAAGAAATGACATACGAAGCACGCATTAATTTTAGTTAAAGATAGTTTATTTAGAACAGGTTGTCATTTTACAGTTACATTATTTTTAGCTGTTATTGTCACTAACGGATCAATAGTTAGTGTTTCCGTTTGGATGAATGTTTACGAGCACTTGCAGTGAGTGGCAGGGCAGTTACCCACAGCACAGTTAGCAGCACACCAAGCATCCATACCTGCTCCGTTGTATGGGGGAATAGCCACACACTGACCACCAACTGGGGGCTGAGTCGGAGGCTGGGTGGGAGGCTGGGTGGGAGGGTTGGTTGGACCATTAGTTGGTGGCAGAGAGCCAGCAGTCGTGGGTGGTAAGGTGGGTGCTCCGGTTGGTGGCGTGGGAGGAATGTATCCACCAAGGTACTTCTTGACTGCATTCATGAGGGGATATCGGCCCTTTCCACAGAATTGACCTTTGAAATCATCCAGAGCAAGGGACCAGAACATGGCTCCGGCAAGACCTTGAGCCTTGATAACTTGTTCTACCTTGAGGTACAGGCTTCTCTCATCGTCATAGCCTACCCACACGTTAGCCCAATCCTGCTTGAGATATCCATAAGGAGCTTTGACTGGACTGTTATCGGTCTTTACAATTGTCATCTTGGGCATCATCTTGCAGACCTCGTAATAGGAAAGGAAACCAGACTCTCTAGTGTATTCACCTCTTGGGGGATTGCCATTGGCTGGAGCACCAATTCCGTTTTTACTGGCATCAACCAACTTGAATGATCGTCCATATGTGCCGAGTCCGAGAGCGATTTTGTTCGGTGGTGCACCCTTGTCGATCCAGTACTGGGTAGCATATTTGACGGTCAAGATGTCGCCTGGAGGTCCTTCCAAGGCTGTGTGGTGACCAGTGTGTGATTCCCACTTCCCTCTTAAGTCGTATGCCATCAGGTTAATTAAATCTAGGATCTGGCCAATTTTTGCGACTTCGTATGCCTTGTCGATGGTGTTTTTTCCAGCAGATACGGCAGCGGTGAGAAGAAGCCTTGGCCGTCCTGACGATTGACCTTCAGCTACGAAAGCATCCATGAGTTCTTGGCAAAGGACGGTGAACCTCTGTTTGTCCTCTGGTGGTGAGCCGCCTCGAGTTGCTGGGTATTCCCAGTCCAGATCGAGACCATCGAAATCCCACTGACGAAGAATCCTGATCACAGAGTCGATGAAAACCTTCCTGGTTGCTGGAGTTTTGACCATGCGAGAAAATGGACTGTTAGCGTTTTCGTGGTTCCAGCCACCGACTGCGATAAATGTCTTTAAGGAAGGGTTTTTCTGCTTGAGGGCATTGAATCTGGGGTACAGCTTGTCGTCGTTCCACTCGTACATGGCAAGCTCGTTGTTCTGGTTAATCTTGGCGAAAGAGTACATCAGATGGGTACACAGCTCTGGTGGAATGTCCTCGGGCCAGAATTTGGCGGGTCCTTGTCGGTACTGAGACCAGTTGGTGTGATAACACACCCGGACATAGTTTCCGGCGGCGTAGGAGGCCAAGCCCAAGAGTAAAAGTGTCAAGAGTTGCATTTTGCTACGGTTACTCCCAACTTGTAACTGCCCTTGTCTAATATAGCAATGTATATATATACTCTGATATCCAAGTGTCACCTGTGTCAGTGCACCAGCCTGCTTTACATCATATTTGTCATCATTGTTCTTATCCAATCAGATTAGAACTTGCACAAATAGTACTTAACAAAGTTTACTTGTTGAGATGTCCCTCTTCAGGTGTATTGACTAAGTTAACCACCTGCCCTCACAGCTCCTTAACCCACCCACAGCCCACAGATGTTGACAAAAACTGTCGTGTCTTTCGCCCTCAAAATGTACAGCAGGATAATAGCTGACGACAACTTTGCTCGTATTTGACAAATTTTCGCTTGGTTGAGAATAGACGACCAAGCAAGGCTGGGCCGTAATGATACTGTAGCCGGGATTTTAATTCTTTTTCTTAAAATAATATCACATTTTCGCTAGAAATACAAAATAAAGCACTGCATTGGAATGAAATATATACCTAGGGTCATGATCAGATAAATTTGGATTTGCAGATAAGCCGCGATAATCTCTCGTACACTTTCATTCATATTCTGGCAACGAGTGAAAACACTGCCTGTCATCCAGCCCCTCTAACTTGATGGGCGATGTCATTCTTCATTACATTTGACAGTCATGCACATCAATCAACTGTCACTCTCTCACTTTACTGTTTTCCAGTTCTCATGACAGCTTACAGGTGTAACAAACACAGCTGTCAAAGAACAAAAAGGCGAAGTGTAAGGTAGGAGAACATGAAGAAAACTATCTTGATTTACTTATTTATCAATATTCTGCATTTGACTCCTCAGGACTATTAATTCTTATTAGAGCTAAATATGCAAAATTTCATGTCTACCTTTCAGCTCAAACAAGGGCAGATCCAGGAGTGGTAAGATAGGTGACTAGTCACCCACCTTTTGCTCAAATTTCTCAACATAGCGTTAAGTTAGCAACGTTTTCTTCGAACTCCTGGTAAAATCGTTGCAATATTCACCCCCTTCTAGAATTCCTGGATCTGCCCATGCTGAAGTAGTAGAATAAGAAGACAACTAGAAGACCATTTCTAAAAGGAAGTTACGACAACTTGAGTGCGAATAAATTCGATGTAAAGTGACTTGTTCTTATGGATGTAAGCTTTATTAAAAAAGAAAGTAGTTCTCTTAATTTCTACAACTAGCTAGTTTTTCCGTTTGTAACATTATACATAGCGAAAATATCTTAGTTAATTAACGATGATTTTCAATACGGTACATTGCCTTTTGGCATTTAATTCTTTCGGCACTCGAAAGCTCTATTTATCCAATCAAAATTTTTGACACAAATCGCGCCATTCATATCAACTACTAAAGGCAATTACTTTTAAAAAAATTGAATATGTAGACCGCATAGCACATGAAATACATGAAGATATAGAAATATAACTATTACTTATCTATAATTCTATACTTTTTAAGTAATGCTCCTAACAAGGACGATAGCGCTTTCTATTGTTCTGCGACATACCGCTTGCCTCACATCAGAATTTTGAGATTTTCTACTGCGAGGGATGTATAAACCTAGGGAGAGATGTTTGTGAAAAAATATGAACTAAAAGTCGCTTCTTAAGACGTTTACTTTTGAGTTTGAGGTTTTCAACAAATCACAACACCCAAAAACAATAGAAAGAAAAAGCCTCAAATTTGTCATTTTCCCCACATAGAATTCCTGTCGTATTAAAGCACAGAAGATTTAAAGGGACTTAAAGACTAAAAGGGAGTTTGTCAGTAGTTAAATATCACAAAAAATATACTTTTAGTCCATTCCTCGTGTCTCGACCAATAAGAAGATTGGTTTAAACAATACTACAATTATCACCTTTCTACATTCCATGCCGCGTTGAGTGCTATCGTTCTTATCTGTATCGTTACTTAAAAATTAAATTAATTTTTTGTATAGATTAAACTAGTAGAAATACTGTACACAAAATGATTTGCTTAGTTTTATTAACAATTTCTTTCGTGCCGCCACCCCTTTACCGCTATTTGAGGAGTCATTAGTTTCTTTGCCAATGCTGGTCGGCCGATCAATAAGCTAAAAGATGCATAAGCCCCTCAATTTAAAAAAATATTTCAATATTTGGGATTGGGATTTCCTTCTTTGTCGATATTTGGCGCCATTTTTGGGGATAACGTGGCAGTTGTCTCCAGAACAATTACATAGTACTGCGAAGGAAACTTCTAAAAACGTGGCAACGTTACAACGTGTAAAATAGTTTGAAACAATATTAGTCACCTTAAGTTAATTGGAGAATAAGGTTCTTATCTAGAACCATTAATAGCAAGAGAAAATGAGCTGGTATCACTATTATCACTATTATCATTTGTTGAAGTTCATCATTGCTTCCCTATCATTACTTTTCGGCCAATTATTCTGCGGTTTAAGTTGCTTAGTTTCAATGTGGATTATTTCAAACAAGCCAGAAAAACTGCAAACATGATTAATTACGAAAGAGGAGAAAGACTGAGTTGATTTTTTTCGCCTCCCCATTAGAACTGGGTCATAATAATTTCTAATATCATACCTCTCCGATTTTCATGGAAAAGGTACTGTGAGAAGTATACAAACTACTGTGCTCATGATGGAAGATTAATGGCATAATTAATAAACAGTTGGTATACGACACGGCTCCTTTTAGCTAATATATTTGTACCGAAAGAAATAACTAATTTATCGGCAAAATGCTGAAGATAAAGTGCTAGATATTTCTCTTCTGTTCTCTGTTGACAGAATTTTAGCTTTGTACACATATGTACCGCTTCGTACGAAGCAGCTGAACAAAGCCCCTCTCACGTGCCTTGCACCTGGCTTGACTACAAGAGAATCTGTCCAAATTTCAATTGAGGTTTTTATTGCACTTACTTGAGAACTTTGTGTCTTCTATCGTGGTGCATCATGAAGTCTTTGTCAGTTATTGTCCTGCTGATTGCTTCTTTATCGGCTTCACATGCCTATTATCGGGTATGTTATTTCACTAACTGGGCCCAATACAGGGATGGAGAGATGAAGTATGAACCAGCTAATATCAATCCGTTCCTTTGCACCCATATCATGTATTCCTTCGCCAAAGTTAACAAGGACAACACTCTAGGGATGTACGAGCGGAACGACGACAAACTGTACAAGGAAGTGAATGCTCTGAAGAAGGTAAACCCTGACCTTAAGACTCTGCTGGCGGTTGGTGGATGGACACATGAGGGAGGAGCTGTAAGTCCTTTCTCACGCATGGTGTCGACTCCAGCCAATAGGAAAGCCTTCATAGATTCATCAATCGCCGTCCTCACAAAGTATGGCTTTGATGGTTTGGACCTCGACTGGGAGTACCCTGCCCATCGTGGGAACTCACCCCCCGAAGACAAGCAGCGCTTCACCGTCCTGTGTCAGGAGCTCCTTGAGGCATTCAAGAGGTATGCAGCCGCAAATAACACCCCAAGGTTGTTACTGACCGCGGCAGTACCTGCTGGCGATGCTGTGGTAGATAAAGGTTACGAGGTGGACAAACTGGCCGGTGTTCTGGACTGGATTAACCTAATGACATACGACATGCATGGAAGCTGGAATCCAGACACGGGACATCATTCAGGACTATATGGCCCCCCAGGGAGTAAGCGCACTGTGTCCCACTCTCTACAGTACTGGATGGACAAGGGAATGCCCTGCCAGAAAATCGCGCTGGGAATGGGAACATATGGCCGTTCATTCACGCTAGCAGATCCTAGTAAAAATGGTCTTGGTGCACCGATCAAAGGCCCAGGAAATGCTGGACAGTATACCAAAGAAAAAGGCTTCATCAGTTATTTCGAAATATGTAAGCTTCCATTGACCATCGTCAATGACGAAGTCGTCAAGGCACCATATGGTTACTATGGAGACCAGTGGATTGGGTACGACGACGCCGCCAGCTTGAAGTTGAAGGCTGAAACCTTGATCAAAGGGAAAGATTTACTCGGTGCCATGTTTTGGGCTATCGATCTCGATGACTTCAGGAACGTCTGCGGAGAAGGGAAGTATCCTCTGATCAATGCCGTCAAAAGCACTCTTGTGGGAGGAGTCAGTCCACCTGTACCATCCACCACCACTGCACCCGCTACCAAGCCTACTACTCTCCCGAGTAAGTGCCGCGCTATTGGAGCCTGGGCCGGGAATTCCAACATGGACACGTGGTGTGTCAACAATTGTGCTCTTGGTAACTGCCCAGCCGACATGTGTTCATGCTCATAGAACATCGAATTTAGTCCTAGATTATTAGTTTAGTACGTCGTTGTTAGCTAGTCAGTGCTAAGACTGTTAATCAACTTGAATTGATGGCCGAACTAAAGATAAAAGATTGAAATCCTCTAACAATTAAACAGTTACCCTAGAACGTGTTGTATTTTTTCGTGTGAACTATTTATCGGGTGCCGCGAACTTTCCAAAGCGCATGCATGCGTAATGTACAACAGGAGAGCGTACCACAGGGGAGCCCAATATATTCTATTAGCATATACCAACTTGTGTACTTCCTAAGAATGCGCGCGCACATTGGCTAATTGGAGGTGAATATTGTGCAATATTCACCTCTGAATCCCGGAATATTGAGTAGGGAACAAAATGGCATCTGTCGGCAATCGTTTTGCTACAATTTCCGATGAGGAAATTGCAAAGATAAAAGTAGGCAACGAAGTACGGCCTAAAAGTTTTGCTAAACGTTATGATTAAATTTCAATTAATCTTCTTTCATTTTTTCATTCATCTTAGTGGATTCATCCGAATTATAATTTATGCGAAAAGCAAATTTCGCTCTGCCATATCAATATTATTTTGAATGCATAAAAATATACATTTTTTGAAAGCTAAGTAAACGTAGTTTTCGAAAATCACTTTGGGATTGTCTTTTCGCCGGAAGCAAACATTATTTTAGCACGTGTCAGTGCACGTAACAGTTTGTTATGTAACTGCTGTGGGATGGTTATTTAATCATGGTGAAAAAAAGTGAAAATGATTGGCGAAAGATATTTAAGAATCTTTCATGAAATTTGACAGCGATTAAGAATTGTATCAATATATTCAGATATGATAGATGTGTTGATCATCTATCATTATTCCACCACAGTTCTGCCCATTCAATTTACACATATTCAGATATATTGTAAGGAGGGTTTATGGGGACCAAAGAGTTACGTAACAGATTGTTGTGTACGGTTCCAGCCGTTCGTAATTAGTTATATAACCCGGCCTCACAATATTCATAAGTTCCGTCTTCGGTCAGTCCTCAGCCGACACAGTTTTATTTGTTAAATCCTAATTTTCGAACCAAAAAGTTTAGAATGTAATGATACAATTTTTTATTGCCATTTTTAAAATCAGGAAAAGCATTTTCGTCAGCGAACCTTTATTTCTTAGATTCTCTCGGATGAATATTTATTTCTTTCGAGTTTTTAACCTTACTTGATGAAACTCATGAAAAATACTCATAAAATCCCTAATCTCAATCAATTAAAGACTTTTTTTATTACAGATATAGATGAGGCAGTATTCGTGTGATATTTTTAACGGGAAGTCACGAACGGCCTACTTCCGTTTATTAGACTCACGCTCCGTCGACGAGGAAATAAAAACGTGACTCGAAGTGATAAAATAACGATGTACAATGAGTAACTTTTTTTCTCCCTCTAGATACTTCGAATCTTCCCGTTTTCAAAGACATTTTTGAGGGGTTATTGTGAATAGAGGAATATATATGTTTTTTCCTTTATAGTATTTCCTATATTTTTAGCTATTTCCTATTACTGGGATATGGCGCCGTCTACTGCAAACTCACGTGTTTCCAAACGAAAGTAGGTAATTTGCCAACCAATCAAATCACTGGATCAAGGCCTCATGTTATTCGATTCTAATGAATAAACACAACCAACCATGGAGGTTTGAGTTAAGGCGATTTTAATCATGTTCGACGAATGTAAGGGGGAAAAAGCCATCTATTCTAGTCATACCGATGGTTAACTCACTACACTGGTTCCGTAAGGGACTCAGAATCCATGATAATCAACCTTTACGAGATGCAATCCAAGGAAGTACAACATTTCGTGCCGTGTTCTTCTTGGATAGAACTACAGTCAGGAACGCCAAAGTCTCTGTCAACCGATGGCGATTTCTCCTCGAATGCTTAAAAGATCTAGACAACAAGCTAAAAGAGTTCGGAACTAGGTTATATATCGTTCAGGGCCACCCTATTGATGTGTTTCCGAGGTTGATCAAGGAATGGGGGATAACAAGGTTGACTTTTGAATACGATAGTGAGCCGTATCCGAGTCAACGTGACTTGGCTGTACGAAGACTGGCCAAGAATGAAGGAGTTGAAGTGATTGTAAAATCGTCACACTCTCTCTTCGATATTTCCAGGTAAGTTAAATATCACAAGAATGATATTTTTTGACTTTAAAAGTATTATCAATCGTTATAATATTTTCAATTGCGATTTCGCTTTTATTTTCTTTTGTTGATATCCTGTTGTTTCATGTAAATAAGCTTATTTTTAATTATTTGAAAAAATATTCTCTTAGTTTTCAGTTATTTTTTTCCTTTTTTTATCATTTTGTTTTGGGTTTTAATTTTTTGCTTTAAAATGATATTATAGCTTTTGAAACAAATTACTATCAATAAGAGAAATATAATGTTCGAGAAGATTAATAGCTAAACTGTTAATAAGAGATGATTCTAAAATTTGGATTTTAATCAGCCTTTTGCCTCCGCTACACTATTTCAGACATAATTTTATGAAGCTTAAAAATGATATAATTACTTTTGAGACCAATTACTTTTGAGACCAAACTGACAAAACTTAATGAAATATCATGCATTAGAAGATAATAGCAAATTGCTAGTAAAAGTAGCTCTAATGAAAGACTGGTAATGTAATTTGGATCGCTATCGTCTCATAAGAAGATATAACTAGCTAAAAACTAGTGTGAGGTGCGTCGGTGTTTCTAATGAATCAGTAATATGAACAATATACTGATGTTTTGGACGCTAGTCCTTCGTCAAGCACTCCGACAAAGGACTGGCGTCCGAAACATCATCTTTTCATGGTGTATAATTTACCTTTTTATCATTTTCTCATAGTCATTTAAGCAAATAGACCATTTTACAGTTCCTCTAGGCTACTCTAGCCTTGGCAGCATGTAATAAATTCTTTAGATTTTGACTGCCGCCTGTGGAAATGCAAGGAATGGATACACAAAAGAACAATTGAGACACTTTAAAGTTCAAAGGGCTGTAGTTGAAAACTAAAGAATATAATACATGCTGCTGAGGCTAGACTAAACCAGAGGAACTGTAAAATGGCCTATTCCAGAAAGCTCCATTTAGATTTTTGTCGTGACGTATATAGCCGTTGTCAATTTGCTTGTATGATATTACTCGTGGTTACCTTACCTTCTCCTCTTTAATTCACCAGTCATTAGGTACCCTTTACTTACTTATTAGTCGCTTGATACTTAAATCCAGCTGAGTTGACCTTCAGACAAACTCAAGGTCAACCAATTAGAAATGAAGATTTGACATTGTATTTTGATTAGAATTTAATATCGTAAATGCACGATAAAGTTGGCCTCATGACAGAATTCCATTTCAGTCAACGAGAAAAAACATACATTGTAGTTTGTCCCAGCTCAGATAATGCTTTCCAAAATATTTCACCAATAATTCCTTTTTAGGAACTTGGTCAACTCAGCTGGATATACTGGTCTCTTGATAGCTTAACCATAAACTGCTCATTTCTTTTAAGATTCGTTAAAGAAAATAATGGCCAAGCACCAGTCACGTTCAAGCAATTCCATGCCCTCCTAAGAAAAGTTGGCCTCCCTGAAGCATGTGTAGAAACGGTTGACAAGGAGCTTTTTGGTTCTTGTGTGATGCCTATTGAAGATGATCATGATGAAAAATTTGGTATCCCATCATTCCAGGAGCTTGGGTTGGTGGTAGAAGAAGAAAAGGGTCCAGGGGTGTGGGTTGGTGGTGAAAGCCAGGCATTAAAGCTTTTTCAAATGGCAATAAAAGAGGTAAGACATGCATATGTTAGTGAGTATTTTGTTGTAGTCAGGTTGTATCATTGAATGTAAAATTGGTGGATAATCAGAAGGTTTAATTTACAGATTTAGATATGGTGATTCATAACATTAAATTCCTCCCATTTTAATTTGGAATCTCATAATTCCTTACTATTCAATACTAACACTGGGTCTTTCATTTAATTCCCTAGCTTTTTAAATCAAATGAAAAAAATTCCAACTATTCAGATGATTCTCCTTTTCCAAAATCTACCAAATTAAGCCCTTATCTACGATTTGGCTGTATCTCACCTCGCCTAGTATTTCACAAGATGACAAAGATGGCATCAAAGGTATTTAATAAAACAGCTTTCCTCTCTTACTTTCAACATGTAATGCTCCAGTTTAGTGTTCTCTGTTGCTCAGCTCTGCAGAGTTAGACTTGAATATGGAATTGTTTTGATAATTCATAAATCCCATTCAAGCTTGTGGAATTTCAAAGTTTTTGTGTATTGAAGTTGTGCATTCTTTACTTTGGTATTTGTGAATATTTTTTTAGAGACTGAAAAAAGGCTAACCCTTAGAAAGAGACTGTAATCAAGTAAATATTATTAAACTCATTCATAATTCATGAGGAAAACACAACAGAAATCACGACCGTGAAGAGTTTTGTAAATCAGATACAGAATCCTGTTCATTTGCATTAACTTTAAGATGGATTTTCTTGGCCTAATTCACTTTTATCCTGAAAATGTTAGCGGGACACAAAGGAACTAACCTACTAGATGACTAAACATTGTTTGATAAGTACTCTACAGCATTCATGTCCATGTTGTATCCAATATACAAACTCTCAACTACGCCTCAAGTTTGTATATATATCGGATACAACACAGCCACTCATACTGTATGTAATATATACAGTATGAATTGCCGTGTTGTATCTGATATACAAACTCGAGGCGTAGGCGAGAGTTTGTATATCGGATACAACACGGACACGAATACTGTAGATTGCTTATCAAAAGTCTAGGTTAGTTCCTTTGTGTTTCACTAAAATTTTCAAAATTAAAGTGAATCTGTCCAAGAAAATCCAAGTTAAAGTTTATGCAAATGAACAGGATTCTGTATCTGATCTGAGACTCTTCACGGTCGTGATTTCTATTGTGTTTTCCTCATAAATTATTAATGAGTTTGATAAATATTACTTACAGCCATATTCGTCTGAAAACAGTCTATTCCTTTAACAAAATGTAATTAATTTTGTTTATTATTATTCCACAATAGTATTGATATCTCTCCCTGTTGTAGGTCAGTAACCCTGCAGCTTGTTTTGGAATCCAAAAGTCTTTGCTGTGGAGGGAGTTCTTTTTTGTTATTGCAAGCAAGAACCCAGCGCTGGATAAGATGTGCAATAACTGTATGTGTTTACAGTTCCCGTGGGACAAGAACAATAATTCCTTAGAGAGGTGGAAAAATGTAAGAAAATGTAGTTCTATTTATAATACTATATATAGATTAATTAAAAATAGCTTTGTATGTGTGGTAATATGTTTGGATTTATGGACTTTATTGACATAATACATAATGCTGCAAATGAACCCCTTGCAGCACTTATTTTAACCATAAATTTCCATTTCTCATGAGATTAAACTTCTTTTGTTTTGCCCTCCAAATTGAGCTTCTTTGATGTCATATGAAAAAGGTCTATTCAATTGCGTATTATCAGTGGACCTTTTTAGCTTGGTTAAATGTTTTTGCACATTTCAGAGCATGTGATGTCTCCCTAAGCTTTGGAGTTGATTCTTTCATATGTAAAATTTAATAAATTTAATAAAAGAAAAATTTTTCAAGGGAATGTGTGTGTGAAATTGGCAAATTGCATACAAAGCTAAAGAGTGCTATTGCAATATTTTTACAAGAAATTACCAGAAATACTTGAACAGGTACTGTTCACAAGTTAAAAGTATCAAGCAATTTTTTACTATCTTCTTCATATCATTGAATATTATTGCTTGATTTGATTTTCCCAGGGCAAAACAGGCTTCCCATGGATTGACGCCATCATGAGACAGCTCAGACAAGAAGGCTGGATCCATCACCTAGCACGTCAAGCAGTAGGCTGCTTCCTAACTAGAGGATGCCTTTGGGTCAGCTGGGAAGAGGGCTTCAAGGCATTTGAAGAGATGCAGTTGGATGCAGAGTGGAGTCTGAATGCCAGTTGTTGGTTGTGGCTGTCTTGTAGTGCATTTTTTAACTGCACCCCAACACCGTGGTTTTGTCCAGTCAATTTTGGAAAGAAGCTGGATCCAGCTGGTAACTATGTAAGGTAAGAAAACAACTATCCTTATTTTGTCTACTTTGAATTTTAGAGTTGGAAGAGGCCTGGTATTTAGGAAGGGAAGGGGAGGGGGTGTTGAGATTGTAAACGGCCATTTTTCTGATAATGTTTTGGGAACTCAGCTGAAAATTTCTTTTCCAACTCCTCATATAATTGTGGACAAATATTCTACAAAACCAAGTCATCGGATTATAAAATACATGTATATCTCTATTGTCATAGGAAATATGTTCCAGAAGTTAGAAACTTACCAACTGAATATATCTTTGAGCCATGGCTCGCTCCTGTTGAGGTCCAGAGAAAGGCTGGTTGTGTGGTCGGTACTGACTACCCTAAAAACATTCTTGACCATGATATAGCAAGAAAGATATGTACAAACAGAATGAGAGACGTTTACAATGGCCTTGTCGTTAAAGGTACTCCTTAAACGTCTGTCTGTTTATTCATTCATTCATTTATTTGCCTTTTACCTCACATCATAACATCATAATAATAAATGAAAAAAGCAAAGTACAAGCAGATGAAAGGTAAGGGATACCATCACAGGTTTTCCCAATTACGACGGTCAATTAAAATGACATTAAATAATTGAATATCAACTAATAATTTTACTAATGAGCATACCTTGTTACTTTTGATGCATTTGTGTAATTGAATTATTTTAATTTGTTTTTACTAGTATCCTGTGCACCAGGACTTGGACACAATGTAGTGCACTGGTTTCGAAAGGACCTTCGTCTCCATGACAACCCAGCTCTATTTGAGGCACTTCCCAACTGTCGCACATTTTATGCAGTGTACATATTTGATCCAGTCAACATTAAAGCTGCTAAAGTATCTGCCAACAGATGGAACTTTCTTTTGGAATGTCTCAGGGATTTGGATAATAACTTAAAGAAGTGTGGGACAAGGCTGCACGTTCTAAGAGGTCAACCTACGACAATTTTCCCAAAGCTTTTCCGTGAATGGAATATTACCAAGCTTACTCTTGAAAGTGAATGTGAGCCATTTGGACAGCAAAGAGATGAAGCAATTGCCTCTTTGGCTGAGGAGTATGGTGTTGAAATGAGTTCAAGGTCATCCCACACTCTCTACAGCATTGACAAAATTCTAGAAATGAATGGTGGAAAGTGTCCAACTCTGTTCAAAGAATTCGAAAGTATTATCCGCAAGTTGGGTCCTCCAGATAACCCTGTAGATCAAGTCAACCGTAAGAGTTTTTTGTCCTGTATTTGTCCAATTAATGGTGCTCACGAGGAAAGATATGCTGTACCAACTCTTAGCGAACTTAATATTGATGAAAGTCAAGTAACTTGTTGTGATCTGTGGGTTGGTGGGGAGACGGAAGCTCTAACAAGACTAACAGAACTGGAAGAGAAGGTAATGAACACTTCCCTAAAAGAGAATTGAATTTGGGAAAGCTAATTTTCTCTACTTGCAGCTCACTTGTTAAAGATGCAGGTCGTTGAGTGGAAAGTTTGTTAAGGTGCACTGCTACCATAAATCTGACCATTAGACAGGGTAAAAATGGCTTATCAGTCATTATGACTGACCAAATTAGTTTTAGCTCAGTCACACTTCATTTCTGGCTCAACATTACTGATCAAAATGACACTTAATATTTGACCAAACATGCTACAATTTTAGCTGGAGATTGTCCAATAACAGCTGTTATTTTTGGCTCTGTTAAATACTAAATGACTAGAGCATGGTGTCCAAGAAATGTAACCCGAGATCTTAGCAGTGAGAGCCAATACTTAAGGACCATACCATGCACATAATTCTCATTATTGATAATAACAGTACCCTACATAATTCTTGATTCTTTCTTTACAGATTTTCATTGGGACTAAAAAAGAAACTCCCGAAAGTGCAGCAGCTCTATCACCAACTCGTACTCAACTTAGTCCATATTTACGGTTTGGTTGTCTGTCACCCAAGATGTATTATAAAAGACTTACAATGGCATACATCAAGGTTTGTGATTAAAAACCATGTATGATTATTGGAATACTAATAATAAGCAATTATTGGATGAGGTTGAGCATAATATTGTAAATTATCAAGACCAAGGCTGTGTTATCACAGCCAAGGTCTCGATATAAACGATACTATGCAATACCAAATTCAATAATTGATTTATTATACATTTTGTATACTGGAAAAAAAATTTACATGAACATTAAATTATAAAGACAAGATTTATGAATGTCAAGTTCACACGATATTAGGGATTGGCTGAGAGCTCTTGTCCAATCAGAACTGAAATACTTTGTAAAATGTATAATGATGATATTATTATCAATATTAATATCAATATTATTATATACAGTAAGGGTATAGGGTGTTGGTAAGGAAATGATAGGATGTCAGTAAGGTATCATAGGTCGTTGGTAGGATAACAGCACATAAGATGTCAGCATGTTAGCTGCCTGCTGTTGAAAAATACCCTAGACGTGGACACTGGTTCATATTTACTGTCACTGATAAATAGGTCATGTGATTTACATTGCACACCCACAAAGGATTTGATAACTTCATTACATTAACAATATTAATGCACTGTCATTAACAGATGAAAAGCAAGCCACCACCAATGTCGCTGTACTGCCAGCTAGTCTGGAGGGAGTTTTTCTTTACCTTGGCCAGCAAGAATCCTAACATGGATACAATCGAAAACAATCCATTGTGTCTTGAAATAGGATGGGAACATAACGAGGAGGCTCTTACTTGTTGGAAAGAAGTGAGTATTTAGTCACATGAAAAGGTTTGATACCCTTCTCACAAAGTTACCCTAAAACAACCTCTGGGCCAAATGTAACCTAAATCATCATTATCTTGATGTCGGAAGCTGGCCAGGACTGATGACAATAGTTCATAATTATTAGTGCATTGGTACAAAAAACTGATTTCAACATAAGACTTGAAGGCCACAGCATTAAAATAGAGAACCCAGAGAAAAACAATCTTGGATCAATGGGAAGACCTAATAATTTCTACTCTCCCTGATACATGTGATACCAAGTCCAGAAATCAAACGTCGGACCCAATATTTGAGAAGTGCCACCCTAAATTCCCACCAGCATCACCAAGTTACTGACCACTGACATTTTCTGTCTTTAGGGCAAAACAGGCTTCCCGTGGATTGATGCCATCATGAGACAGCTCAGGCAAGAAGGCTGGATTCATCACATAGCACGTCAAGCAGTAGGCTGCTTCCTAACGAGAGGATGCCTTTGGGTCAGCTGGGAAGAAGGCTTCAAGGTATAAACTTGGAAAAAAACTCCTCTTTAAAATGTAACGTAACTTGGTACTTCATGTAGTACACATGAAAAAGAGTAGCAGCAAATAAAACTCAAGAGAATGGATTTGCATGTGGCACTAATTTGGACAACTATTATTTCATTCTAAGGTGTTTGAGGAGTTACAGCTTGATGCAGAGTGGAGCGTCAATTCAGGAAGCTGGCTTTGGCTGTCTTGTAGTGCATTTTTCCATAGTCAGATCCCATGGTTTTGTCCTGTTAGTGTTGGCAAAAAACTCGACCCCTCCGGTAACTACATTAGGTAAGACATGCTTTAAAAAATCCCATATTATTTGGGTACATGTTATGTCATAACTGCAATGTGGGTTGACTAAACAAAGCTTTCCTCATTAGCTTCTCTTTTTTGATCAACCAAGACGACTGATGTTTCATTAGTTATATCTTGAGGGATTTTGAGTCACATTTTTGAACTCAAAGAATACTTGCATGAACGACTTGCTTACATTTGGCCCCTATGCTTTTTTCAATTTTCTAATCGAGTTCCTAAAAAATTTATTTCTAGGAAATACATTCCAGAGCTTCGCACGATGCCCAATAAATACATCTATCATCCATGGACCGCACCTGAGGGAATTCAAAAAGCTGCCAATTGTGTAATTGGTAAAGACTATCCCAAACCAATCGCTGATTATGTTGAAAGACGAAAAGTCTGTTTGCAGCGTTTGAAGGAAGTTTGTTGTCAAATCAAAACAACTACTGAATCGGCAATTTGTACTACCTGAATGAGATGACCTGAATTGTCTAAAAGCTGAAGGATCAGTGGATTTAAATTGTGGCCTCTTACTTGGCATATTTAATACCTAGCTATAGTCATGTTGAATCATTGAGATATTGTATTACAAATTCACAATAGCTTGTTTAACAGCGGCCAATGCAAAATCCAGTTGTGCTTTTTTTGCCATTTGCGTCGCAACATCTTTGCATTTTGACACTTTTTCTAAAATGCTCTTGAAACATAGGACAAAAAGGGTAATTATTTTGCTAAAGATACGATCGGTCATTGACCTCCAGGTGACTACGGCGAGGCTATATATTTGCTCTTAAAAAATAGGCAAACATAGTTGGTATATAAAACCATAAATATTGCCAGGGCAGATCCAGGAATTTGTTAGAGGTGTGTCCCAAATGAAGAAATCTATATAGAGATATTATGCAGTACTTCAAAAGAGCAACAGAGAAATTACAGTATTAGGGGGTGTCAGGTCTGCAGCCGGGCACCCCCTGGATCTCCCCTGTTTTGTATATAAATACTTGTACATAACCCTTACTTGTCTACTGGTCTAACGGCTTGTATTTTAAGATACATATGTACAGCAAAGATGTAGATTTATAAGCTTACATACCTGCTAATAAAAATGTTTGAACTCTGATTGTAATTTAATTGACCCATGTATTGTTTTGTATTACAGTCAAACCAGCTCATGCGTTCTAGCTTGATAGAAATGCATGAGCTGGTTTGATTGCAATTATTGATCAGACTATGTATTGTCTAAATTATATTTTTCTTGTGTTTTCTATGTATATCAGGGACTTTTGGCAAAAAAGGGATTTATCTTTAAACAACTACCTGTACTAGGATGATACAGAATTTAATTTAGGACTTGCAAAGAAAGCGTATAGAAAACGTCAAGGGATGTTGAAGTCTTGCAAAGTAGCCATGTCTGAGAGCTTCATTTGACTGGATAACAATAAAATGAAAGGATGAAAATGGATTTAGAACTAGAATTTCCATTTCCCACCTAGGAAATAACTGTTCATATTGGAATGAGGATATAAAAGTCCTGGTAGTACAAGAGAAACAACCAAAGAGTGACTCATCTATTTCTTGCATTCAATGCCAAGATCCAGATTCAAACAAGTTTCAATCATGCAAAGTGAGAGCTAAGATCATCTAAAGATCCCTTTGCAGCTCAATTTGGAGGACATAACAAAATGAATATAGGTTTCCAATTTTAAGGAGATTGAAATGCTTCTTTATTTGCCCTCAAAATTGATCAGCCTGCTTTGACATCACATGCAAGGGGTCTATCGTATCATACTGTACCCTCTTTTCAGTTCCCATGATAACATTATTTGAAAGTAAGCTTTCAACTCCTCACTTGTCTTCTTACAAAATGGGCATCTTTGGACTTGTCTCCCTCGAATCTGTTTTTAGTGTGGGTCGTCATGCAGCGCTCCCTAAAATCCCGGTTGTAAAGACTTCTTTTTTTCTTAAAAAAAGGTTAATTTTAATGATCCCAATGACTTTCATTCTTATTTAGTTTGAATTTAATATAAAATACCATCGTAAAAAGTACACATAGTGTATACTCAATATTTGATATAAATATCTATTTTACTATAAGCAGGGATAGTGATTGCATTTTAACCCGTGATCAATTAATCTCAACAAATAGTGTCTTCCACTCTAAGGCAAACAGTGGAACTAGTATCTATGTCTAAACGAAGGTCAGTGTACGTATCCGGGACTTCCAATGCGGAATACTGCTCTCTTCTTAATAACCTCAACAAATAGTGTCTTCCAGTCTAAGGCAAACAGTGGAACTAGTATCTATGTCTAAACGAAGGTCAGTGTACGTATCCGGGACTTCAAATGCGGAATACTGCAAATGCACGACTCAAAAAGGCAATCTAACTATCAATATAAAAAACGTTCTTTAGTTAAAACATATTAAAGACATAAAAGGCCTGCCATAGAATACGTAAAGTTCATATTTGTAATGTATTTCAAGCAGTCAACGTTCTTATATCATAGTCTATTTTATTTGGATGGTTGTTGTTCTACGATTTTTACTGCAGTATAAAAGTGTTTGCCCACATTAACTGCATGCAACAGAGTATGCACTTTCTTTTTCTCATTTCGAATTTCCTCTTAGGGATGCAGAGAGCTTATCTGAGAGACCAAAACATCTGCAACCATGTGCTGTGTCATCGAATCCCTGATGATTTCATGCAAAGTTTATCAGAAGTGACATTGCTAACGTAACAACAACTTAGATTCTATGAATGGAAATTATGGACAAAGCGACCCAAGTGGTTTTCATTTTGAACCCAAAAAAAAAGCGATTGAACTTGAAGTGATATCAACTTTTTCTCTTCCCAAATAGTGTATATTTTTGTCTGCAGTTTCCCTGACTCAAGAAAATTTCAAAGTCGTATGAAGTAACGTAAAGAACCTTGAAAGAAAGATTCTTAACTTTTCCCTCAATTGGCATCCATATTATCCACAAGTGAGAAGATCAAAAGCCGTACACAATTCATATATATTCACATTGAATTCTTGGTAAGACGTCGAGTATACATGGCAAAATAAAGTGAAAATGGTATTCCATATTACGATAGCTGGGCTAATCACGAAAGATATTCATTCATTATTTCAATAATTACAATTAATTTTCAATTATTACCTAGACATAAGATTTACTCTTATACTTGGTCGGTGGAGGGGGTTTGGGTGGTTTTGGGGTGGCACCCACAGTCCCAGGACTACTCTCTGAGGGTATATCAGAGACATTCACGTAATCAGAGCTATTTGCACTATAAACAGTTTTTCGATCGCTATTTCCATGATACTCGTACGATACGGCCCGATTATACGACGTACCCCGGTCAGGTTTACTCATCGTTAATACATTCTCAGTCTGGACGCGCCGTCGCTCAACAGAGTCAAAGTCGTTGCTGCTTGAAGATAGAGGTTCCTTCCTGGTCTTGGCAGTTGGTGGGGGTGGTGCCTTTCGTTTGGGCTGTAAACGAGGACTGTTGCCAGGGCTTGGGTTGCTTGCAGCTGTGGTATAGGAGTCCGTGTATGTGCCACACCCAGGGACATAGTCCTTGGGTAGCTCGATATAATCGTCTACTTTTTGTGTACTTGAGGTGTAAGTGGTCTGTGGTACCGAGTACGTTGATTCTTGGGGTTCTTGAACGGAAGCCTGTTGTTCTGATCCTTCGATTTCTTCTACTACAAGAGAGGGGAACATCCCAAATCTGCCATCTATACGTCCTTCCCAAAACCCATCATCAACGCCATTGTCATCTTTTCTAGTAACGTAGATGAGGTTTCCCTCATTGAAAGAGATTTCGTCGTCTCCGACCGCTTCGTAATCAAACAAAGCCCTTACCATGCATACTGTAAGAGAAGAGTAGAAGAAAAGGTTTCTTATTAAAGTATAGGTTTAGCGGAATCTCTTTGAAGGGGAATAAACTCAATACGGAGGATACTGGGAAGATTAGCAATAGTCTTTTTGGAAGCCCCATCATTGTAAAACGATTATCCCTCTAGGATGAAAGTCTTTACAGACCTCTGTATAGCATTTGATGAAATGCGCATTAAAGAAAGAAATAATTTTCACGAGAAAGACTTTGAAATCTTCCCTCCAATAGGCCATTTGCATTATGGCGTCATTTTACTACCACTACCAAAATGCTTCGTGAATTTTCTTACTTATTCAAATTTGTAGTTCCTCATGGGAATAGTGAGACAATTGGTGCTAATTAACAGAACAAAAGACAGTGTGCAATGGAGTCTGGTAGTGGTAGTAAATGACGGCATAATGCAAATGGCCTATTAAATGGCAAAAGGCATGCGCTACAGATATCTATGATGAAAGACACTTTTGAAGAACGAAATAATACAGCGGCAAAAGAAATATACTTTCAAATCTCAAACATGAAGGGCCACAACAATAATGTATCATACATCAGTATTTTTACTGCTCGTCCAATCAGAATGCTTGGATACTGTCTAGGTCACTGCACGGCACGATCACTATGCTCTGTGATAGGCCATGCCGACAGGTAACCAAATAGGTGCTGTGCTCCAGCATTCCGAATAAATATATAAGCAGTAATCTTGTGCGCAACGATTAATCATTTCTGTACTGTGTACATGCAGTGAATTTTCGCTCAAAAAATATTCTGTATCAAGAAGAACTTACTATAATCTTGCTGTTGGGTCGTGTCTATGTAACTAGTTCTGCCTGGTGATGTTCCAAGGCTTCCATCTGTAAAAGAGCCACTGTGACCTGAACCATCGTGATTCGACACCAAGGAGGGGCGTTTTTTACTTCGAAATTGCACGTATGATTCTGGAAAGTAACCTTGCTCTCCCTTTTTGTTTCGACCCTGGGAAATAATAAAAACCATATATATATATATATTAGATCATTTTTCTTTATCTGTAAAATGATGATGGTGGTATTGGTATTGGTAGAGCTGATGGCGATGCTCCTGATGACCATCAAGATATTAGTTATAACAAAGATTCTATTAAGAGTAAAACGGTTCAGCTCAGGTTGTCAAAACGTTAGTCACTACCAACAACAGTCTTTCTCAAGACTTCACTCACCCGTCACATTCTACAACAAAGATTCTATTTCTTAGTGTCATCACGCAAGCCTCCCTCCCAGCTTAGTGTTGACATGATGGATAAAAAGTACTGGCAAACCCCTTACCTTACACCAACCATTGCTGTCTCTTTCTAAAACTTCTAACTCTTCATTTTCTACAATATTTAGTTCATCTGACGTTGAAGCCTTCAAAAAAAATCAAACTAATCGTTACTAACTTCCGTGCGTGACATCTCTATTAAACAGTACTGCGCAGGACAGTCCAGTGAAAGATGAAACAAGATTATACGCAAATAACTTCATGGGCAGTCTCTCTTAATTACCTCAAAGTTATACAGTGCAACACAAGGTAATGGAAATGATCCTGTAGATGTGATGCTTTGAGCATCTTCATCAGACTCGTAGTCCCCTACAAACGTATCATCCACATCCCATTCCTCATCCATCCAACCTGCATTTTCTGATGGATTCTCAGAATCGAGAGAGGTTTGAGAACTACTGAGACCTGCAAATAAATTGGTACAGATATCAGCACACCTAGTTTCCATAGTAACAGGGGCTAATGGGTGGATATAGTCATTAGATATCTTTTGTTTTTCCTTTTTTCTTTTATTCATTTCACACGTTTGTCTTCTCTCTTTTTTTCTTCCTTTTTCTTTTCCTTTATTTGTTCATTTCCCACTTATTACATATCTTTTCTGTCCTTTCTTTTCTTTTTCTTTCTTTCTTTCTTTCTTTCTTTCTTTCTTTCTTTCTTCCTTCCTTCCTTCCTTCCTTCCTTCCTTCCTTCCTTCCTTCCTTCCTTCCTTCCTTCCTTCCTTCCTTCCTTCCTTCCTTCCTTCCTTCCTTCCTTCCTTCCTTCCTTCCTTCCTTCCTTCCTTCCTTCCTTCCTTCCTTCCTTCCTTACAATTGTCCATTCACCTAGACTCAGGGCTTCCTTTAAACCTGTCAAAAGAATGAAATAAACAAGCTTGGACAAGACTGCCAGTTACCTTGTTCACCCATTGGAGACAATGAGTTTGCACTCTTGAGCCATTCTTCAACATTGACTATAAAACAACAGAAAGCAGAAACCAGTCAACAAAACCAACAATAAAACTATACCTCTGGTGTCACATGCTATACTAGTACCAACCTCCTGCTTCTCTTAGAAGGTCAAGACAAGCTTCGGACTTTAACTTGATCAACTGCAAATCAACAAAGCACATACCACATAAAATGGTTATAGTTCTTCCCTTAGAAATGAACATTTCATTCATTCATTAATTCACTTATCCGACCATCCATCCATTCATGCAACCATTCACTCATTCAGCCAACAATCCATGACTTCATTCAATCATTTCATCATTCACTTATTTATTTTTTTATCAATTTATTCTATCTTTCCATTATATTAGTAATTCCCACCTCAGAATGTCTGATTTCTTCTCGTATGGTGTCTGGGTTTTCCTCAGGATCTTGGTTTGGGTCCCCTGTTGGAGGTGTTTCACAAGTCTGTTGAAAGAGTAATCAGTAACACAGACGTTAGGTCTGGGTGGTAAAACCATGAGGACTGTGCTTAATGAATAATGATGAAAATATTTAATGATCTGGTGCAATATGAAGAGTATTTTTCCAGATAAAAGTATTTGCACCATTTAAGTTTCAGCCAGGGCTAATAAGTAAGAGTTAAAGGTGATGGATGATAGTGAATATGGTAATAGTTGATCATAATAAAGATGATGGTGTTGACAGCAGTGGTGGTGGTGATGAAGACAATGGTGGCAATGATGATGGTAGTGCTGGTGGAATGATGATTGCTGTAATGATGGTGATGTTGATGCAGTGATGATGGTGGCAATGATGATGGTGGTGCTGGTGGAATGATGATTGCTGTAATGATGGTGATGTTGATGATGTTGATGATGTTGGCAATGATGATGGCTATGACAATATGGCGATGATGATGAACAAAATGATAGTGTTCATGGCCATGATGAAGGTGATGACAATGATGATGACAAAAAGTATGATGGCACTGGTTATGATGATGGTGGTGGTAATGATGATGATGATAAATAATGATGATGAGTATAGCAAAGTCATTTATAATAGGAATGATGAAATATTGATGTATGTAATAGTAATGTATAATCCTTTTAATCCTCACATTATCAGATGATTTTAATCCACTTAGAGCTTTTTGTTTTTCCTTGATGTTCTTCTGTTCTCTGACAACTCTCATGGCTAGCTTACGAGCCTCTTTATTCAGAACTAAACCCGCACTCCTGTCCATGGTTAATGTTGATACCTAAAATCAAATTAAACCAGAAATAACCAAGAAAAGTTGAATCTGAATCTCAAGCATGGATCATCAAAATGAAATATAATCATTCTAATATATATCAAAGTAGTTTCAAAAATCATAAATTACAAGTCCTATGCTGCCTTCATTGATAAAGTTAAAATGACCTATTATATTGAATTAAGGAGAGCTATTGAAAAAGAAAAAACTGAATTTCACAACAATAAAACACACTTTAACTTTAAGAATTTATTCAACTTATTTAATCCATTTTTTTGTTTTGGATGTAGTGCCCTTATGTAAAAAATAATCATTTACTCACTTCTTTTTCTTTTGTTAATTGTATGTGTTTGTTTTAACTTTGTATGTATACTGCTACAGAATACTTTGTTTAATAAAAATGTTAAAAATATATATTTCTAAACTCATTTCTGAAGTCAGAAGAATCAAAATGGTTGAGCCAGGGTCTAGGCATAATACTGGTACACTCTTTACAGAAAACCCTGGAGGTCAGTGTCACTAACGTCAATCAACCTCTGCGGCAGTGGAGGGGAAAGGCTAGGGCATATAAGTTGCCACAAAGCCGGAATACTTTGAGATTCAAGCAACAATCTCCACTTTGCAACAGCTGGCTGTTATTCTCGAACCTCACATTTACAAGCATTAGCAAAAAAATAGACTTTACAGCAATAAGTTTAAAAGATACAGCCATTTTTTACCTCATCATGTTTACAAGGTTCATAGTCATAACGAATAACTTCAGTGAACACAATGTTTTTGGTGAGGAAACACTGAACACAGTAGTCTTTATTAATCTGAAAGTTAAGAAAATATCTTAGTGAGCAAGCTCACGCCAAACTGGTTCTGTTGCATGGTTGAGCATCACTCTGTTGCGCAGGACATCATGGGTGCAAAATGAGAAATAAACAAAAATAATATTAATTATTTCTTACCCTTTCTGCCTCAGACAACAAATTTTCAAACCCATTTTTTGCAGTTGTAGCAGCCTCAACCTCTAACTTGCCCATCGTTAGTAAATACGTCCTAATTGTTTCATAATAATTTCCATATATTGACTGAAAGAAAGAAAGAAAGAAAGGGAATTGCCACTGTGTTCATTCATTAATAAAATATCTATAATCCCTTCAGGAGAGATCTGAGAAAGGTATGTAAGTTCACTAATCCCAAGGTAGGGGTGGGGTTATAGGGGGAATGTCATTGCAGCATAGACTTATAAGAGGGAGATGTTAATAATGTTAAGTGTACTACTAGATGTAAAACTTTGTCCAATATAAATCTCTGTACTTACATCCATTATTCTTTGAAGATCTGTGCAGTAGTATTGTACTACGTGAGCATTTGATGCAGCAAGGTTAAGAAGATATTCATTTCTAGACATGATGGCCCTCTTTTCACAAGCTTCCTTCCGACTAGAGCTCTGAAACAATTATATCAGATAATTAATGATCAATATATCAAATCATTAAATAATTCGTGCTCTTACCTTGGTAAAATTTTTGCCAAGTGTTGCTTTAGATTGAAAGAACTTTGTATTTTTTTTCTTGTATCTAGAAATGGAAAATATTATGTATGAAATAAGGCATTCCAACAACTATCAGACATGATATCTGGTCATGACCCCCTATTATCGCCATAACCCTCATCCCCATGATCCCCATGGTCATCTAATAACTACCAATTCTTAACCGACCCCCCAATTAAAATGACCTTCCCCCAATACACTTTATGTAATAGACCTCAAGCTCAATGTAAACGTACTGAGATAGTGACACCACTTTAATCTTATGTACTGTATGCATCCCTCTATTAAGGTAAGAGGACTGCACCCAAGAATGAAACATTATTAGAACTTTATAACTTTTATAATAACTATTAATAATATTAGATAATATATAGCCAAATATACTTACTTATCTTCAGCTTCAGCAGCTTGTTCACCAGCTACCTGAGCTAAGCTTCTCAGCTTCCATATAGTTCTTTTTCGACTAAGAAAAGAATGAAATTATTCAGGAAAGTCAGACTAGGTGAAAATATTGAAAATAAGGGTAATCCAAAAACTACTTCCCTAACCTTCCCCAAGGAGGAGACCACAGTATTAGACCTCCTGATAGAATAACACTAGCCATCATTAAAATACACTTGTCAGATTCTTTGCATGGCATCAATTGAGAGGGAACATAATTTTATTTTATTTATTTTTAAATAAAGATTTCATTCATTCATTCAATGAATATTTCCTGGAACCACACTGTGATTAAGCCTTTAAATTACCACTCCAGCTGAGCAGTGAATTTTGTTTTAGCCAATTGCAGCGTGTTCAGCTGTTTTGCTGCCGGCCCTCATTCCCAGGCTACTATACTGTCAACTGATTTTGCATATTTTTCTGCTTTCTTTTGACTAAAATAAAATATGTGCCTATATGAAGAAGAAAAAAAAAAGCAATATCTCTTTGACGTATGTTTGCTTTTTTCTTTCAAGCTCCAAAAATGCTTAAGGCCGGTCATTTTGTCCACTTATACTTTACATGCCTCATTGACCACTCACCTGCCTGATACTATAGCATTAAAAATATCAACTAGATCAACTTCCTGTAATTATTCTTAAAAGCTTTTTAACCACCTCAGTTTTAGCGCATCGAATATTAGGAAGTTTGCAGCTGCAACACCAATCTAGATCATCATTTGATACTAGGAATCAAACACTAGCTATAATACCAAAATACTGAATACATACCTTGGACATTTCTCTTATTGTTTCGAATAACTCTTCTTGTACTTTCTGTATCATCTCTGAACACTAAAAATTTAACAATTATTATTATTATTTGCATTTTTCTCCTGTAATTTTTTTAGATTGATTTTCCGTTAATCATAATATATGTGTTAATTTGTTAATTCGTGTGCAAAATAAAAAAAACCTACAACAAGTCTAAGACATAAATGATAGTTTTTTGGGCTAAAAATTTAATAACCAGCAAAACTATAAAATATATTCTAAATGTTTAATAAACAAGGATTATTAAATATTAACAGCTGGTAAAACATTTATATTATATTTAGTAGGATATGAGCTGTAGGAACATATACCCGGCGAGCAGAGTATAAACATTGATCAATGTTTTTAGTCTATCAGTACACAGTTTATAAACCCCTTAATTCAAAATGAATCTTCTTAAAACTGTAGCCATAATGCTTGTCCACACAAACCTTTTTAAAAACCTGAGCTTTATTTGCTTTAAAGGTTTTGATTTCATCGCCAACTTGTGCCTGCAGTCCATCGGCAATTTCCAACCTTTTCTTACTAGCATTCTCAGACTCTTCAAGAAATGTTTTCCAAACAGTCTCTGGGGATCTGAATTAAGAAAGTAAGAATATTAACATTTGAATATTTAGTGGAAAATTTACAGGACAAAGGGATAAGAATAACAGCAGGTCATCTCATGTCCAAATCCAAATCATGCCAGTCATTTTGTAATGTAGAGCCAGAAATGATGTATAGCGGAACTAAAACTAATACACCTCTTCGGCTCTGACGTAATGTTTTCCATTTCAGACCACATGTCATTCCCTAGAGTATCATTTCTTTGTTTAAGGTTTGCGGTCGGTTGCACATGAGAAGACACATGAATATGGGTACAACCAAACAAAGAATCTTATTCTCAAGGGAATGACACATGGTCTAAAAATGGGAAAACATTACCCCAAGCAGAAGAGGTCTATTTGGCTGGTCAAGACAGCTGACTGCGCTGTGATTTTGTAACATTGAGCCAGAAATAATGTATGGCAGGAATAAAACTAATTTGGCTAGTCATCAAGACCTGTGAATGACAAGCCTTTATTCTCAGGCCTGAGGATATATCAGCCATTTTAAATCATATATAATAATAGTAATAATAATAATAATAATAATAATATTATTATTATTATTATTACTATTATTATATATGATTTAAAATGGCTGATAATAATAATAATAATAAAAATATTATTATTATATTATAATATATGGAGGGGGTGAATCACCAGGTGTTGTTGTGGAGTTTTCTATATCCAGGGACCAAAGTTTAATTACACTATTCATCATTCTACCATAACTGTATGGTTGGTAATAGCATTATAAATCGCTTTTATTTATTTTCAAATTGTAGGAATTTTTAATGGGTAATGATAGGGCATGAAGATATACATGTATCAGCACTTTAGCTCAGTCTTCCTGTCTTTACTCTATTGACAATGATAGTTGAAAGCCAATCAAGAAGCAGAATTATCAACAGCTGTGGTAGAAATGACTTAATAACAGATTATAGATATATATTACTATAATATTTGTTGACTCAAATGCCTGAACTTAAAACAACTGTTTGAAGGCAATGTATGGTCCTCAGTGCAACTGTAATATTAATTTGCTTATTTTTAAAGTCATTTACTTAAATTAAATATCTTGAAATTCCAGTCAGGAGTCATGTTTATGATATTATGCATTTAAAATTAGACGATTCCTGATCACTGATCTTCTTCAGTGTTACTCACTTGTAAGTAATATCTTTCTCTTTTGAAGATAAAAACTCTTGCTTCTGTATGAAATTGTTGTTCAGCTTTTGTAAATTCTGCAGAGATAAATTAGTAACATATGCAGTAAAACATTAAATTAGGTGCAAGGGACTAACTGGACTTATGCAGAAAAAATGTCCCATTGCCCCTCTTTACACCAGAGATGAAAAAAATGTCAAGATGCATAAGGGCGCACTAAAAACACTTGCCCAACTTCGTCTGGGTGCAGTATGCGTCTTTAGTAAAATGGCCATTGTTACAACTGTGAAATTTTTGGTGTTTGAAACAATGTGTTCATCAGCCAATCAGTGGCATAGTGAGGGAAATGAGAGGGGAGCAAGGGGGGGGGGGGGGGGCAAAAAGGTTTGCTAAACCAGTGGAGATGGCAGGAAGAAGATGAGATGTGTATGCATTAGTATTTGCAGGAAAATGGTTCATTGCCTCCCTATGGTCAAGACCTTGCTACACCCTGCAGCCAATGGGAATGACACATGTGCAAAATGCCTAGATTGACATCCAAAAATCAATAAGACTTGTAGTGGCAATAGAAAATTAAAAGTTCTAAGATTTTTACCAAAATTATGGAGGGAAGTACAAAATGAAGAAGGAAAAATGAGAAAGAAAACTGATATAAAACTCGTAATTTAAAGTTTTCTAAAAGTAAATATTGCTTCAAGTTACTTATATATATATATAGGTAATTGACTTGTTTATTATGTGTACAAAAATTAAATTACAAACTGCACAGAATGTAAAGCCAAAAAACTAAAATAGAATAGAATGGTTAGAGTATTGGTTAATCTTATTTCACGCGTGAGAGAATAAAATTTTTGGTATCATTGAAAAAAACTTAAAAAATAATGATAACATTCATTTAAGAAGGTATTTTTATGCAGCGAGATTTGTTCAAAACGTTTTATCATTTTGTAAATTAATATATTTAACTGTAAAGTTACAAGAGATCCAAAGGATGGCAATTTAGCGATGTACTTAACCCTGCTTAAGACCAAAGAGAAATATTTACTCAAATTTCAACAAAACTATCGACCTGTTTTCATAAGAACTAAGGTTGAAACTTAGCTCGCTACATGTGAAATTTCCAAACAATTTGTTTGTGGAAAATCCTTAGTATCTATGAGTTAAAAAGACGGCCTGTGTTTGGTTTGAAAATTTCATATCTATTTATAATTACCTGAGCATACTCCTTCTCGATAGCCGACCTCTGTTTACTGTAAGATCTGCAAAAATATTCAAAGCTCAATCAAACTTCGAAATTAGCGCAATTATTCTTAACCGAGTCTATTTTTCACCGTCATAACAAATGGAACCGCTAGTAAAACACATCCTACCTGATATCCTCCAAAAGATCCTGCTCAAATTGGTATTTCTGCTGGAGTTTAGCCAGCTGTTCTGTATGAACGTTTCGTAAAGCTTGCAGGATCTTTGCTTTAGGAGCTTTTGGAGCCTTTGGCTGTAGTTGGAAAAGAGAAGATTGCGCTTAATTTTACTTCACTAAAATACTCCATTAGACAGCATAAAGAGTTACATACGATGACTCTAACCTACCTTTGCTCGGCCTTGTGGCTGAGATGCCATATTAGGGGTTTTTGGGCAGTATTTTTCTACATTTTAGCTATGTTGAATGACTATCAACTCTGATGTTCGCCATAGTTATTTTGTTTCCCGTGTTATGCTTGGTTATCACGTGATTGGAGTTATTTTTTTACCTTGCCGTGCCCAGTCTTTCCCAGCATCGAATCATCAATAAATGGAAAAGAATGGAAAAGAAAAAACGAAAAAATAAATGGAGATTACAAATAGAAAAAATTATGGATTTTTCGGCAAAATAAATGAATAGAAATGGCGTTACAATGATGTAAAAACAACAATAAAAAGTATCTACTTTGAAAAATGCCAATCAATACTGCCATGAAATAAATTATAGCTTTATATTTTATCAAATACATGGTGCCTTAGACAGGAAAAGCAAAACAGTCTCGTATTATATTTTAGTGGACCCAGGGTTCCAGGGTATCCATGGGGCCAGGGGACCCAGGGGAGCAAGAGGGCCATGGATGTCCAGGAGTTCAGGTGGGCCATGTTATACATATAATGGATCCATGTTAGTGGCAATTTCCCTGATTGGGCTTCCTGTAGCCCATAGTAGTAGCCCATAGCCACTGAAAATAATGTAGGCAACATGTCCAGTGGCTACGTGGCTATGTGGCTACATACCTAGTTGGGCTTCCTGTGGCAATTTTCCTTAATATGAATGTACGCTTAATTAATTAAATTATGTAATGCTGATGTCAGCCAAGCATAGCAAAGTTGTACAGGAATATTAACCATCCCGAAATTAGTTAAGGTTTAAGAAACATTTCCACACAATAACCATTACAAATTAATCTTCAAGTACATCCATGTATACATTTAATACAAGTTGTTCTACTTTTTTAATAAAGTCAGTTTCAAAAAAAGCTGTTGATCCATTTTACCCCAGATCACTCAGTTCTTGTCCCCCTGAGAAATACCGAGTGAAATATCTTATCGGAATTCATAACACGAATGTAAACGAAATTATGTTCAAGCATATCATAATTTCATTAAAAAAATGATAGTTCCTGATTGTTGTAGCATCTTGAAGTAAGTCAGCAGTATTTAAAACTTGAATATCAATCATCATCTCTTGAAGCAGCAGCAGCATCGAGTCTTTTAACAACGAAAGTACTTGTATCCAAGAATCTTTCAACGCAGTTAATCAAGCAGTTTTCAGTTTTGGAGTCCAGTTTGTTGCCTGGTTTATCAGGTACACATTTGTCCCAACACAGGTCGGTTAAGTTGTGAACAAGAGATTGAAATTTTGCCTTTTCTCCTTCGATTTGCAGCATTCTTGTGAGCTCAGGGTCGTCCGCTACCCCTTGCATGTCTTCTTTTAAGTTGTTAAGCTTTTGAAGAAGTCAATTATCCCCTAGATGTAAAGTTAGTAGAAGTCAGAAATCAAGAGAGAAGGAAGCCTTCAAATTTTTATCAGGCGTTCCAAGCTTAGCTCGTGTGAGGACGCAAAGAATTCTGGTCTTTCCACAGGAAGCCCAATCGTTGCATATAAGTCCTTGGAATAGGATAAGAGTAGGCAAAAAGATACTAAGAAAATATGCTGATGTATAGGCTTTTGAGTTATTAAACACAAAGGCGTAGCCATGGGGGTCACAGGGTGCCCGTGACGCAGTGTGTGAAGATTTGTTTAGACTTAACTTGAAAATCAGTTTTCTCGCTTCCCGTCTTTTCATTTGTTTCAAATAAGGGGAATGGTCAAAACAACCGTCCAAATTAGGGACCTGATTTTATGAATTAAGGCCGGTGGTGGGTACCGGTACATATCCCCTCCCCCCTCAGAGACCTGTTTGAATGCTCGATACTGGGGGTCTGTAGTGGCAATTTCTATGCACAAATATGTTTTTTAGCATACATGCAGACAGACAGTCCAATCATTTCTGTGATTTCGCTTTTAGTTTTGGAGATATTTGAGGACAAAATCTAAGACTTCCCTTCAAGAGGTGGTGGGTACCGGGTAACACAGGTCCCCTCTCTCCTACATGGGGTCCCGGGAGATGACAATTATTGTTTTGCCCTTGTACCTAAAAGTCGTTTAAAATCAAAATTATCCATTCGGCTTCCTGATCAAGACGTTCCATATATGGCGATGCACATGACCAAAATCAATGAGCCCACAAAACCTCATACAAACCCCACAAAACAATAGATTGCTATGATGTCATATTGACGTCATATGATGTCAGTGACAATTTGGTACGTAAGGATAAGGACCCCCAATCACAAATCCTGGATATGCCCTTGAAACAAACTCTTGTTAGAGCCTAAACACTAACCTCTTTAATGTAAACTAAAACCCTATATTTTTGCAATGGGAAATTGTAAGATTTTGCACTTTTGGGAAGTGGGTAGTCTCAAAACAATAAAAATCATTTCAATATTGATGGTTTTTATTAATTGTGAACTGTCTCAAGAATTAAGGGACAATTTTTACCTCAAAGGTCTGAATTAATTATTAATAACATCTGTGAATATTTTGTGTAGTTCTGCCAGCATAGCTACACTTTTTGTTAGCAAATAACAGACTGAATATTATCATTATTTAAACTGAATGTTATTAATCTATCGTAAAAGAATATAGTGCGGTTGACAATGAACAACCATTATTAACTAACAATTTATGAACATTAAATATTTAGCATTTATCAGCATTCATTTTACTAATGGCTTTAAACTAGTTTCTGAATTGGAGTAAATGCAATTAACCTGTGAAATAAGATAGACTAGTCAACATGATCAAAGACACAAAACAAAACTTATCGGGCAAAAGAAAACAATGGAATTAGGGTCTACTAATGTGTATTAGTCTAATATCTATTTCACAGGTTTAGTCATTTTATTCTACTAAAATATTAAATTAAGTAGCCCAAGAGTGAAATCGAATATATTATAGAAGCTTAATTAAGCTTGATGAAAAAAGATGGTAATGTAGGAGCTAGTTCAGTGAGACCAATATGACAACCTTTTCTCATCTCATTCAGTCACTATTTTTCTATTTTTTTAAAATAAATATTGTGAAACCTGTCTTGAGGAATAGGTAGATGGAGGATAACTATTATTAAGTATTTAAATTAAATATGTGCAGTTACAGAATGTATGAAAGATATGTCATGATGAACCAGCTTTGCACTTCCAAAGACAAAAATATGACATAATTCGCAATCACAACAAAAGGTAAAATAACTAACATTAAAATCCATTTGCTAGTTCCATTAGCTATTAGGCTGACCAGTATTCAAGGAAGCCAAAGGTGCACACTCTACAACCTCTCTCCATCAGTGCTCTGTTTTAAGAGTATTCAAAATTAAAGCTAAACTGCCATTAAAGAGAAGTCAAATGAGAGGTGCAAATCCTGAGGATTAAACCCTGGACCTCCAACTCTGAAGGCTGCACACTAATAAACCTAATCAAGTCTCAATACTTAAAATCAAAATATCAAAAATAATATAGCCCTAATTGGTGTTTACAATTTTAGCATTTAATTTTAGCTGTTAATTTGCCAAACATTATCACAGTAGTTGTCACCAGGTTGCTTCATTTCTTATCAGTTATAGGTTTGGCATAGTAACAACAATAGCTCACGTTACAGCAACCAGTACTATAGCACTGTGTTGCACATTTAACTATCTCACATACAAAATCAATAAAATCAAAATATACAACCTACACATTCAATCCCTAACATTGCATCACAACAAAATGTACAAAGAATTCATCTCAATCTTTTTTAAAGGCTATTTAACAACCTTTGCATTACATGAAAATATATTTCAAGATTTGATTATTATTATTATTATTATATTAAATTTCAGTAGTGTAGAGATTCATTTTTATGATCCTTGTCATAAAATATCATCAAGATTATCCTCGCTTGAGTATGTTTCTGTGTCATCCCCAATATCTTCTTGCTCTTGCACAGTATCATTGTCTTGTTCTGACTCAAAGACCAACTCTGAGTATTCTAAGTCTTCTTTTTTAATCACAGGTAAGGTGCTTTGTTCTGGTTTGAGCCATGGTTTGTATTCAGGGGAATGCTTTTCTTTCCACTCCTTGTATCCCATTGTTGCTTTATGGAGTTTGTGTATCACCTTTAAGTAAAATAAAACACTTCACTACAACTAACTTTTACATCATTTAAATATTCTATGACAGTGACCACCCTCAGTGCCTAAACCTCATACTAACCACGTTTCATGATTGTAAATGCCTTTGAGTATATATACCTATTTCAGAAATCGTTGTCGCATCAAGAGTCTCAAGCAAAACGCAGAGAATGCTGGTACTTTTAGCTATAATTAGTTTATTCATGGTGCATTTTCATTTATTGACTTCACAAATAAATTAATTATATTGCTTCCAAGCAAGGCTGCTTCAGATCATAATTCATGGAGAGCTATAGCCACTTGCATGAACCACGAATAAATCAATTATAATCAAAAGTACCAATGTTCTCTGGAGCCTTGGCTTGTTACTTGAGGCTCTTGGTGTGACAACGATTTTCACAATAGGCATATTTAGGAAAGAGTACTGTACAGTTTACAGTGAATGAATGAATGAATGAATGAATGAATGAATGAATGAATGAATGAATGAATGAATGAATGAATGAATGGATGGATGGATGAATGAATGAATGAATGAATGAATGGATGGATGAATGAATGAATGAATGGATGGATGAATGAATGAATAACAAACAACACTCTAACACTGCAACTATATATATGTCAGGTTAACAGAAATTAGTCATTACCAAACATTAAGTAATCCACAATACATAATCCACAGTTTGATGTCGTACAAGAAAAGGAATGTATATTACCTTGGGGGCAATCTTGCTTGAAACTCTGTTGACAACCCATTTTGGTAAGATACCTACAAGAGAATAATCAAAGTCACCAATAATTGTTAATGAAAATTTTTAGCAGTTGAAATAAAGTTACAGGTATTATTATGTTAAAAGTGTAGTGATGCCATAATAAAAACAGCCTATTTTACTTACCTTTTGGGTCTACTTGAGCAACATATGTAAGTGAACAGCCGTTAGTCTTTGCTTTAACATAATACCCTGTTAGAATTGAGTCTCCACGTACATAGCCTTTTTTAAGCTGGGCTGCCTGTGGAAATTGCCAAAAAATAGGAATATTAGGAGTGCAATAATAATTAATATAATAATAAAATATTAATTATTAATACTGTGCAATGTAATGTAGTGGTAAGTGACAAAGTACCTAATTAGAGGTAATATTGCAAAATTTATTATCATAGACCCCTTGCATGTGATGTTATGCTGGGGCTCAAAACCAAGAAACATATAAAAATTTACACAAGAAAGGTTACAACATCAGCAAATGAAAATTCCCTCGAAAATTCCCTTCAATATTATAGCGGTGATCTTGGAACACAAGGCATTATGGGTGTCCAGGGGGGCAAAACAACAATTAAGATGGATACATAATATGTAGAATTTCATTTGATTGCCTTTCTTTTATGGGTAGAGGTGATTGAATATAATAAAGGTGATATAAAGAAAAATATATCATCAAGCTCCACAGCTCTATTTTCCCTGTATGTCCCATGATTCCTAGCAATCTAAGCTGACCACTATATGGTCAAAGAAGTTCATTAGTCCAGCTTACTGATCTATGTAGGTAACATACCTTGTGATGTACAGTATGATTTATAATTAGAAATTCTTCTGGTTTACAACACCATGATCGCTGAGTCACAAAATCCCTATTTTTCATTGGTGCAGGACATTTGACTGGAAAAACAACAACAACATAGCATTACTTCATTATTTCTATTGAGAATTTCAATGGAGATTTGATTGACATTGATTTATATCATGTCTACCATTGGCAGATGATCAAAAGGCACTTGCCTATCTTTCATCGATCAATATTGTTAGTGCAAAAACAAATGTTTTTGTTTTCGTTAGTATTATAAATTTGTTATTTGCTGCAAAAGAACTCTCACCTGAGTAATATCCTATGTCATTATTTCCATCTAGTTTACATAGCTCATATGATTCTATCATATTTTCATCCCAGTGTCGTCTATACTCTGGGTCATGAAGGACATCGTATAGAACCATGGATGGAACATCACTAAATTGTGTAACCACCTGTGAAAACATCAAAAATCATTAAGAATGATATAAATGCAATATTACAGTGCAATAGAGGCTTTGCACCATCACGTGTTGGCAGCCATGACAAGATGAAGGACCAATTCAATTTAGTTTCGAAGGGGAATAAGATACTATAGCAGTCATCTTGTGCCTCTTGTCATTTCTTCCATCACATATTGGTGCAAAGCCTCTATGATACACTATAATAAATTAGGAGTATAGAATTGAGTTTCCCAGGGTAAAAAGATGCTATAGCGGCCACCTTGTGCCTTCTGTCATGGCTTCCATCACCTGATGGTACAAAGCCTCTATACCTTATAATAAATTAAGAGTAGTTAGTTCTCCAATTCTAGACCACATGCCATTCTCTTGAGGAAAAAGATTCTTAATTTTAGTTGCATTCACAGGCTAAGGAAAGCAATAAAGTGATTCTAAGAGGAAATAATTTTTTTCTAAAATGGGAAAAATTGACACCAAAATCAAAAAGGTCTAAACAAAAGTTTATTCTTTAGTCCACTTATTTCACTTTATTTTGAGCAACAGCCAGGATAGAGTCCCACTTTTTCTGTTGTCATGCATCAAACTGAATTAACCCAAGAGAATTGAAAGCACACAGGCATTGTGTAAAATTAGAGCAATCAGTATAGTCTACCAAAGTAGACCTTTCTCAAACTAGTATAAACAGGAATATGGGTTACCAAAACTTGTTTTACGATACCTCTACTTTACCAAATAAGCCAATATTATAAAAAAAATTAGTATCAAGTTAATTAATTTGTTAGTCTAAATCTTGTCTGAAATCGTAAACTCTTTGGCAAATACAATACTCTTGATTTACTCTTTAGATCAATGCTGGAATATTAACATATATTGATGTACTTTATAATGCACTTATTGTTACTCTGTAATATTTTATACACATCACTGTTGTAAAGAACATAATTTATTACTGTTGAGAATTGTACGACAGGTTTGAGCAAGCTCAGAGAAAACTTGATCAGCATGACTGAATTTCAGCCTTAACCTAGCTTTTATACATAGATAGCTTGCCTGAATGAAATGAATACGAATGATTATTAAGCACAACTGTTGGTAATTGAGCTACAATGTAATCTACTTTACATGTATGTACAGTTTGATGAATAAAATATACTGTGAATTTTAAACAAATTTGACACCATAGTCTCGAATTAATAAATGTCATTTCTGTTAATACGAAGAAGTGCATAGCTTATATCTGCTATATTGATGACTAATAGACTAATATTCAGCTGATTGATAACAGGAAGAATAAATAAATCCTGGGGGGGGGGGGGGGGGGGGGATTATTGAAAAGCATGCATGCGCTTCTGTGATACCCAAAATAATTTCATTGAAAATGGACACAAAAAGAACCGAATACAGATGAATATCAGCAATATATTTTTAAGGAGCTGTTCAAAGCAAGCTAATTAGACCAAATGGAAAATTCTTATAATAAATAATTAAACGAATGGGAAAGTCATAATCATACTGTATTCAGTCAGTGCTATGCCAAGAAGTAGAATGCGCTATAACGAAGCAAATATACTTGTTAAATTCAGCAGTATTGAGTCACTCTAAATTAACTAAAGTTGCAGTATCATAGTGACAGAGAATTAAAGCAAGACGTATGAAGACGATGTTATGAAGTTTTTTAGAGCTACATTTCGAACAGATTTGATATTGGTGAATTTTTCAATGTCATAATAAATATATCTTGGGTAAAATTTTTAAGACTTTCCCTCCACATCGCATTTGAACTACAAAAGAATGTTAAAAACCAAAGTACTTAGTTGTTTATACTTGGAACAAAGACAGGTTTTTCTGTTTTGAAAAAATTACCATTAAATCTTCAAACAAAACGTATAAGAAACTTTCAAATTCCCATAGCGGTTTAACACAATAATAATTCTTTAAATATGTACAACTACAATAAGCTTTAGTGACTGTTCCAGTCAACTGTAAGCTTACTAAACCAAAGAATTGATCGTAAGAAAATAGAATTAAGCTTTATGAAGAAATGTAGTGAACCAAGGAGGATTTTGCAATCGTCCAAGACGCTTTGATGTTTACCCACGGTCTCCCTAACGCTAAAAAAAATTAGTGGTAAATGTCTGATAGATAGTTTCTTTACTTTTATTATTACTGTGTCAGATATGCGATGAAATCTTCTAGTTTTATCTGAATATTATAAAGCTTCAATCGAACTTAGTACTTGTTGAACAGGTAACAAGTTACTCAAAGCATAGCCAAAAGTACAAGCGTGCAACGCGCGTGACTATAAAAGTCCTGCGCTAAAGCCTACCTTCATCATCTTTACTGAAGTCCCTTCTGTGAACTTTGAGAACACCTTGATCCCATGTTTGTCGTATAACAGAGACCATTTTTCAGTGCTTTCGGCTAATCGTTTAAACTGCTCGAAATCCTCTGCTTTCGCAACTCGAACTTCTCCAACTTTCATTGAACCGTCGATAGTCATGAGCCGGCTGTCCCGCAGTCAACGCTCTTTTATCTCTTAAACTAAACGCAAGTAAAATAACTAGAATAGACCCTTTTGAGACCTAGCTTTCGTTTACGGTTTTTCTAGGTGGTATAAATGGAGATACTTTTAAGCGTTAGTTCCCCTTTGCTGTTCTACGTAACTCCGTGAGACAACTGTGATACTAACTCAAACAAACGAAGTTTTACCGATATATTCATGACGTAATACCCGAGTGAATTAACCAATCAGAGCCAAATAATACAGGCGTCTGAGCATGAGGATCACCCCTAAAAACTCGTGGGAGGAATATTCAGGCCCGTTGAATTCCCACGTTTTCGTTGTTTAGGACGCCCTCGCCATATTTTATGTCTTTGTATCAACATTATTGGCCCATGGAAAAAGAGAATGGCTGGGACTATCGATAAATGACGGCACTCGAAAGTGAAGCACGTCTTGAGCCATCAAATCTCCCATATCACATGACCAGCTTGGCACTTGATATGGTTTGGGCTGACTAAAAACCAAAAAAGATAAATAAGCTAAAAATAGCATATTCTTCTCGCTCAGCAAGAGTTATTTCAGTATGAACTCGTTAATTATCTAGTCTCCAGGTGCTTGAAGCTTTAACTTTTCCAAAAACATTAAACATACAAATTATTATCTTGATTTACTTACAAGTAACTGTTTTTATTCCACAGATATCTATACAATTGAAGAAGCATTATATTCTTGACAGCACTACATTTTATTTCGTTTAGTTATCTGATATTGTGGTTGGAATGTTACTTATTTGGCTAAATAGAAAAAGACGCAGTACCTCTTCAAACTTTAACGTGTTTTTCACACATTCTAAACTTTAGACAACGCGATAGTACCGTATGGTTTAAAAAAATATAGATAAGTAAAGGACAGTAAAGATGTCTAGCTTATTTTCAAATAGTACTTAAATTGTAGAAAATAACAGATACCTTTAATAAATAGAGTATTTTTGAAAACTATTATCCAGGACTATAATAAGGCGAATACTGCAATGCTGTCTCCCGTTTCCCGCTTCGTAAAACAAAAGATAAAATGAAAGCTATTTTAGGATTCTAGAGTTATATCTAGGTCAATATTACAAAGAGGAAGAAATGCTATGGCAAATACGCACCCTCGGCGTGTTTTTATTATGTTAAAGGTGTTTGATAAAATCTAAAGTCTATGATCAGCTTGAACAGCAAAGGTGAAAACCACAGTGCATGAAATTCGTCTTAAGATGGTCCTGAGGGGGATGGGGTTGCTGATCCTATTTCCCACCCATTCAAAAAAATTAATTTCCTAGCGTCCGGTAACTGAACCCCAAAAAAACAGTTTCCCATTCCCACTTTTTTCTGCTATTCCCTTCAAGTAACCTAAATCCCAGCGAGCTTCCATTCTAACCCTTCAAGACCTTGTCATATCATCTAATGGGAATTTAAACGTTTTCGCTCAAGCTCGAATGAGAGGTGATCAATGAGGATTTTTTTTCTCGATTAGAACTACTAACTGTGCAGCGCACAAACTGGAAACTATCTCGAGGTACATTTTAATTGTTGCTATGCACAACCAAACCCGAATCCGATGATTTAGCATTAGATGATTCGTTCGTGGGATTTTATTTGGGCGCACGCAATGTACTTAAACCAATCGCTATGCTAATAAAACAAAATAAACTTTTTTTCTTTTCTTTTTTCTCCAGTACGTGTCACACGAAAGCTGATTTATAATGAATCATAATAACCACACGACCCTATAATTGCAAACTTAAAGCAGTGTATTAAAAAAAATCATGCGTAACAGGCTAACCGCAATCGCTTTAAAAAGATACAACTTCAGTTCCTTGCCTTTTTGTTGTGGCGAAACTCTGGGAAAATGTGCCTCGGGTTTTATAAACTAAGAAGAATCATAAACTAAAATACATGACGAATCTTTATTGAAAAATACGCAGAAATCTGTGTTTGGTGATTTGCCTGTTGATCTCAGAGCAGGTTATGATCAATTAGAACAGGTGCATATATAAATGAGAGTGAATGGTGGAACTCATCGTCCATAGACTCATAACAAAACCACACGACTGTCCGATCTATTTTTATCTTGATATGACGCAGCTGAATATGAATACATTAGACGTAATTCAGGAAATTGGGATGTTTGATTAATTCAAAACCTTTTACTGAATTTGTTCCGTTTGTTTTCCTATTTTTAGCTTCCATTGGAAAGGACAAGTCATTCACATGACATCAACCACTTATGTTTTATACGCGATATTACGTTTTTAATTCTGTAGGTTTTTCGAGATCTCTTTCCGTTTTATTCCAGCTGTCGTTGCCACCCTTCGAACGTCAACAAGATTAACGGATGACTAGTTTTTCCGCATTTGAATATAGCAGGGTTGAAGTGGTTAACTTTGATGCCACGTGAATCGTTTGTTTAAATCGCTAGCGCCCGTTTGTTCCTGGTTTGTGAAAAGGGAGAAATCGACAACGCAAATAACACTTCAATGAGAAAACATTGGTAAGTAAGGAACAAAAACCCTATGGTGTCTGGGCACTCTTTAAAAAAAACATGAATTGTCACACTCAATTCTATCAATTATTTGTTTATATTATGATCTATAATAAACATTAATGGCTTAGGTTTACAATTTTTCGAATAAACCAACAGCTAGATATTACCAAAACAAGTGTCTCATCTTCAACGGTCTCCAATCCTAGCCTCTCCTCTCGCAATTTTTGTACAATAAACTTAAAATATACGTTAGATGCTTTGTTAGCTACTTACACAATAATCGCAAAACAAATCTTCGTATCTTTGATTAAACCTTTGTTAAAACCTACTAAAATTTAAATAATTTTCTGAGGCGGTCATAGACTCTCATACACCCGGCGTCTGTGTTTGCATCATTGGTGTATAGGATCGAGACATTCATGACTCCGCGCATGCGTTTCCGCGTATTCTTTCATGGCTTTTGTAATCCATGCAGCTACTTTTAATTGAATATCTTTGAGCGCGTCAAATCCAAAATTGAGAGCCTTGAGTTCATAGATTTGATCTTTGCAAAAAAGATCCACAGGTTTAGTCCAGAAGCACAGCGGTTTGCCACGAACCCAAATCATTCGTAAATTTACCATGGCCATTGCGTATTTTTCTTATGTACTGTTCCTAAATTTCGCATAACGAGGGGTTGATATCCGTCGCGACGGCATACCTAACGCGCATAGAAATACTCAGCCTCTTGCTCAATTAGAAACTTCATAGTTGTTATACAGATTGATAACATTTGTCACTTGACGGCCATGCATATACAATTTGATAAAGCTTAAAAACACGGGAAATTCTTAGCCTTTGGCTCAATGAGAAGTTTAATATAGTTTGTTATATAATACATTATAAGACTTGTCACTTGAAGGCCATGCATACGCAATTTGACAAAGCTGTGTTGATTTTTCATTCAGCTGAGTACGCATTCGTTTTGGTGGGGAAGTTGACTTAGTTTCTTGGCCACAGCCTTTGAGAAGTAAGTCATTGTTCCATAGCGACCACTGGGGGCTGTATCGTAGAAGTATCGACAAATTCCACCTGCACCTCCACAGCTGATACGTTCATGAGGAGGACGGGCACAGCACACTGTTGAATCCCCATGTATGGCAGCCTAAATAAAAACAGAAATTTAGACCATTGTAAGAATTGATTGAATTCCAAGGTGAGGGGAGAAGCCGGTTTGCTTCACTACCCATTGGCTTGCTTACCTGTTCTCTGAGGTAAATCTGATATCCTTCATATACCAAGTCATCCACATCAACAGTATCCCATAAAGGTTGGTTAGGGTAGCTCTCGACAACAAGCGCAAGTACCATCATGGCCTCGACGATCAGTTGACGATACTCGGGCTCGGGTATTCGATTCAGGGCTCCTTCCACACACAGAGCAAACTTGATTTCTCTGGCAGTCATCTGAATAAAGGTCAAATACATTTGCATAGCATCATATACTACGTGCAACCATAAAAACAGGATTTCATTTACGGAAACCTCTGTTACCGTGTACCTAGCCCTTTAAAGTGCGTGTCTACGTTCCGATAGCACTTTTAGGGGTAGTGCCGTGCCTTGCCAAAAGCATGATATCGCAATGTATAGATATTTTGGGTTGATCCAATTAGACGAGCGCTTATCGCACATTGTGATTGTGACCGTTTTGTTTCCCGTGCCCTTTTCATACTTAAATCCGGTTCTTAAGGGTGCGGTGCATACAGTTATAGACTTGCCTCGAATACAGGAAATAAATGCACGTCTATAGATATTGAAATTTCTATACTTACTTCACGGACCATGGCAGATGGAAGCGCATGTTTGTAGATAGTGATCCAATGACACTAAAAAGAAACAAAAAAATACATTACCAATAACAAATTCGTAACAGGCTGTGCAGAACGGACACCCTCGGTCGGGACTTAAGTGGTCGCTAAATGGAGGTTGGTCGCTAAATTAGGTGTGAAATCTTACATACAAGTGCTTGAAATGTTAACAATTTTATTTCTCGCAGCAACGCATAACATAAATCCTTTCCTCGTTTGAATGTACCTTTTCTAAGACCTTCCATACGTTAGGATAAAAGGCTTCAGGGACTCTATTGAGTGCTCCATCAAGGCATCTTCTCCTGACCCAGTTCCCTACTCGATCACCATCGTGGTGTGTCTCGACCTCGTGTTGTTCTGGTCCTTTAGGTTCTTCAGTTTCTTGTGGCGCCAATGGTTGTAAATCGGTTTTTTCAAACTGTCGCGTCAGTCCACGACGACCACCACTTAAAGTCTAAAGAACAGAAAATTTGTTTTTAGGTTGTACACAGACTAAGAAGCAAACTTAGATGCTGGGCTGGCAGTTTAATTTAAATTCAAGGTCAAAATGAAAGCATTAAATTATTGTGTGATTCGATATTATGTAAGGTAAAAGTGAACGTTCTGCCTCGCGTATCCTTTGATGGTCTGGTGCATATGGTTTCTAAAGATAACAAGGAATATGCAGTCCAAAACTAATACGAATCTTTGAGATTTATTGCTCTTTTCAAGTCTTTTCAGCCTGGCAAGATGTTTTCCATTCAACTTCAATCCTTCCTTCAATATTGACCTCCAATATTGACCCCCCCCCCCCCCCCCCCACACACACACACCCATCTCTGAGCCCCCTGGTAAAGCAAGAGACAATAGTTATACATGCATGATTAACTCGAGTACACGATAAGTACAGCTCACAGACACCCCCACTATCTCTGAGCCCTCTAGTAAAGCAAGAGACAATAGTTATACATGCATAATTAACTTGAGTACACGATAAGTACAGCTCACAGCCCCCCCCCCCCCCCCGTCCCCCACTATACATGCATGATTAACTTACTACACGATAAGTACAGCTAACTACTCTCGTCGATACGGTTGTAAGACAATGTCAACGTTTATAAAAGATCGAATTTCTTAGAGTCAGATTTATGCTCATCACAAACTTAGACTGAAAGTAGGTACGAGAAGCTGAAATTAGGTATAAAAAGTTCGAAAGCGGATGCAATGCATGGGAGTAAAGAACGATACCACTAGAAATTTCTTATTAGCCGGTATTAATTAAACCATGATTACACGGTCAAAGAAAGGTTAGAGTGTTAGTTACACTTGATGACGAACAAACGATAACGTCTGCTGAGCTTTTACGTTTACGAGAAATCTTAGTTTTATGACAACAACTGAAAAAAAGCATGTACAGAAAATGAATTCACCTTTTCGGCGCTACTTTGAATTGTGTGAAGGTCACCAAAGAGTTCGGGCATTGTTCTCGGATTCCCATACAAATTCACCGACTTTAAAGATAAAAGTTAGGTCCACATTTCTTTAGTTAGCTCTCTTAAGAGCAGTAAGAAAATCTTCCATCAAACTAGAAAAATGATCTTTACTTGTATTTAGAGAATTAACTAAACGAATTAAGTAAATAGTTCATTTAAAGTCAGTACATATGTACGGAAATTGAAGAACGATGTCCGAACTTTTTGGTGACCGTAACACAATCTAAAACAATTTATACTCCGTTACGGCTAGCGCCGAAAAGGTGAAATTGTGAAGATCATCTGATCGAAGGAGGCAAACTGCGCATGCGTAGGCATCAGGTATACACCTTGACCTACCATAGAAGGTTTAGACTCAGCAGTCATTTTCTGTGGGAAAGAATATCGTCAAGATCATTGTCAATATACAGTTGGGAATAAAATAAAGTCTCGTGTTGGTTTTGTCTCGTCAACTAGCTACAGTAGCCCTGACTCAGAAAGATAACGCCTATCAATGCAATCACCTTTTCTTTTTTTGAATCCGAAACAAAACGTGAAAGGAAAATTTGTAAAAAAATAAATTGAAATTATCCCTCATTAACTCCCTAATATCTAGATATGGCCATCACGTTATTATCATTAGTAAAACTGAACATTACCTTGATGGCGTCTGAAAGTTTTCTCATGCCAACTCTCTTTGGAAGATCGATATTTATGATTGACAGCTGCTTCTCTGAAATGTTGCGTACTGATCCTGAAAGGTAGTTCATATTGATTGACATTAAGACTGTAGGCTTACATCGCTACCATCGTCCGCATTCCAATTCAAACTAGTTGGGAAAGTCAGTTACAAATGTCTTGAAGAAGAAACCCTTTGCCGACAATTTTAGCCATTTCAGTTCGCGTAGGTGTACCCATATCCCTTTGCTTTCTGTCAATGCTCGGAGCTTTAAATTCCTCTTAATCACTCGCGTTTATTCTCTAACGCTTACTTATTCCATAAGGCCCTCCCTCCCCACTCCACTCCCCCTCCTCTCCCCTTCCCCCTCCCTCCCTGGTGGGATACATGAATTCAAAACTAGAACCAGTAATGCATATGAATCAATGAATGAATAACCTCTCCTTATTCATTTATTCATTATGTGTTTATCTCATATTCGTTTTCAGAGCCAGTAATCTTACCATCACTGATTCCAAACTCTTTTCCACTCAGGATGTGGTAGAGCAGTGTCTTCATTTCAAAAGGGCTGAGGTTCATAAAGTACTCAGCGGCATCTTCACCTAAACGAGAGAAAAATCTTCAGATAAAATGCCAACAGATTTTTAAGTCATTGGACAATAATGTGAACAAAGGTACTGCAATCGCTGTTTTCCGATTTCTGACCAAGTGTTATTCCCTTGAGTATTAATAATTTTGTTTACTAGTAATGCTCGAAAGCGAGAGGGGGAAATCACGAATAGGTCATTCAGTGCAATATCCTCTTGCTGAGGTAAAACCTCCATTATAAGACCATCTTTTAGCGGTCAACATCGATTTAGCAGGTATCAACAGTTCCCCAAAAGTGGCCGCTGACAGGAGTTCAACTGTAGAATGATGGTATAGTACCTGTGCAATCAAGAGATCTTGCTAGTTCAGCTACCATGACTTCAATGATAAGACCCACTCTCAACCTAAGCATTTCACTGAACAGTTTTGGGTCTGATTTTACAAAGATTGCAAGGTACACTAGTAGTTCCTAGAAAATCAAAGAGAAGACTATCGTCAACAATTCTCAAAGCCACTCATTTCATAGCCACTCAATTCAGAAGACAACACAATATTTTTAACTCATGAAAGTAAAATTTTATTATCGTTGAATGGTGTCCTTCAGTAGCATTGTTTAAGTTTTAGTTGATTTCAAATTGGGTTTAACATGACCAATAGAGCTGTGTGGGCTACTTACCTGTGTCAATACTCCTGTACTCATGTCTTCACCAAACACTTTGTAAATGAGGTTTTTCAAATCAGTGGAAGGTAAGGGCCTGTTAAGGTATAACAAAAATCAACCCTAATTTAAAATTCAAACAGGTTAGAGCTGTTCTCTGATGTCATACATGGGCTATATAGCAGCTGCCAGAGGCACCTTCACATGCTTTCAATTCAACCTCATTGAGCTGTGCCACTGCTGTACTTGCAGTGGTGATTAGTGATGACAAGTATGCAGAAATATACTATCAACTCATCTCAAGGCAAGAGACCAATGCAGGAAAGGTAATAAAAATCATCCCTACCTGGTAATGACCTCTTCTTGGCCATCCTGGGGTATTCCTATTGTTATTTGTTTCTGATGGACTAGTAAATCTGTACAGCACTACAACAACAATAAATAATAATGTTAAAATAGGTGTAACATTACTTGGATAACATTGCTAATGAATAGAGGAGGATGTTGCATATCAACAATAACTGCGATGGTCTTAATGGTATGCTAATGGTAGTGATGAAAGTGATGGTAGTAAATGCACTGACAGTTATGACAGTAAAGGCAAGCATGCAATGACAACGAAGATGATGCTGATGATGGTGATTATAGTGATGGAGAAACCATGCAGCATGATGGTAATAAGCAAATTTAAAATAACCGGTCCAAGCAGCAAATTCTTAAATGGTAAACGTCAGTTTTTTTAGAACTAGTTGATCAAGATCTAAAAGCTAATAAAAACTGACATGCACAATGCAGGGCTCCCATTAATAGCAGACCTTCTATTAGTTCTGAAGGGGCTACCCTTGCTTTATTTATTTTTAAATAAAAGATTCGTTCGTTCGTTCGTTCGTCCGTCCGTCCGTTCGTTCGAACGATGATGTTAGTGATGGCAATAGTAATGATGTTGATGGTGACAATAATGTATCTATTTCTGAAGAGCTTTCCATACATACATCTGCTAAGTCTTCAACTTCTTTATGCAATAATCCAGCAGTGTGCCTCACCAGAGACCACAGCTTGACTTCACATGCCTTTGAACCAAACAAATATATTCCTTCTTCAGCAAACTCATTCTAGTCCCACCCACAAAGATTACAGTAGATCAAATGATGCCAAACCTACTTTTTCGTAAAGTTCCAGTAACAACTTTTGTACTGTGGCTCCTCTATCCCCAAATAAATTGGTATCAAAGTCTGGACCCCTGAGAAAAAAAGGTCAAATAATTACAGCAATTCTTAGAAACTTTAAATAGACAGACCCAAAAAAATCAAATGCATAAAGGAATAAACATTTAGTTGTTTATTTGCATACTTGGTGTTATAAAGGAAGTGTAAGATGTCTGCTTGATCATTGATATTCACAGCCTCCTCTAGTTTCTGGATGTACTGCTTGGACTCCAGGTCAAGTGACATTGTACGGGATCTTGCCGGGGACCAACCATTTGCTACTCGTTCTTCAAATGTTTCTTTTTTGGCTGCAAGAAAACAGAACAAGTTAAATAGCTGTAAGGAATATTTGAGAGATGCTGTGAAACCCCATTGATAAAGACGGGAGTACCATTGCTTTCCCAGTCTCTTTACAATAGTATTCCCTCCTATTCCCTCCAACAGTGGCATAGTGAGAGTGACGGGAGGGTCAACCCATAAAGTTTTAGCTAACCGTGTTAACCATGAAGTTTTAGCCATCGTGACAAAGTAGGTTTTGGTGGATGTCAATCAATGTGTTTCCATGACATTCCATAGGCATGTGCCCCTTGAAATCTTTGTGTTTTCCAACAATGCTAGGAAACACTTTGATTGACATCTACTAAAACTCTTAGCTATTCTCGAAAAGTTTTTCACAATTTCGCACATGATTTAGAAGCGCAGTAATAATAATTTGAAGAAACATAAAATACAAAAGAATTAATAAATTTGTATACGTAATATATCATATACGTATTATGTATTCAGTGATTTAAAAGAAAAAACGGAAATAACTAAAAGGAAGAAAGAAAATCCTGAAGAACAGAACCATGCACAACAGCTCAAGTGTTCTCACTGTAAGAATATGAAGGTTTTTAAGTATTAGATTATATGGTTAGTAATGTTAGTATGGTTATTTTTTGTTAGGGTTAGCATCCTTAATCAAGTATTAATTTTTTTTAATGTATACATTAAGCAAACAAATGAAATAAAATATGCTACTGATGATCAACACACACTTGTATACCTGGTGAGCACATGTGCTCTGTTTCTGAATTTTTACTTGTAGTAGACCAACTGTATAAGTGAGCCCCTGTTGCCAATTGAAATGAGATACTGGATAATTATGATCATGATTGTATAAGCCCAACGTCAAGGTATGTATACTAGGTGTATGACAAGTACATGTACATTGATGTTTAGTGTATAATTCTTAGGAAAATGTCGTAAATATGTATGCTGTACATGAGGATTATATATAAGACTATATATATGAATGAGTAGAATATAACTTCTTCAAGCAAATATGTAAAAGACTTAAATTAAATTCGGCCCTTACCCTGGACCAAACAGGTTAAAAACATGCCAGGGGTGCTTTAACTTTTAGATGTTATATCAAAACTTCTGCAAACTTGACTTATTATAATTATAATATAAATGTATAATTTGTCTTCAACTTAATCCACATAATATTAAATGACAATGTCAGTTCTACACATTAGTGCTTATTTTGAAATTTTAATATTATATTATATTATGGTTTATGATTATTATGAATGATTTGTTGCATACAACCCTCAAAAACAAACTCAACAGTTTCAAGCTTTGAAGCAACGATTCATATCTCATTATACTGTTTATAAGTGAATTCAGAGCACATAATACTGTTCATTCAACAAAAATCTTTTACCGTTTTTGAGAATTTCTGTCACACTTCTTTTTGCTGAATACATTTCAAGATAAAAACAAGATACTTAGATAACAATTTGCAAGTTTTTATCAGTATAACTAGCATTTGAATATCGGTTATGAAAGTCAGTTGGATCTATTGCTTAAGTGCCAAATCTAATATCTTTATCTTCAATTATATATTACTCAACATATTATCATTTAAGACAGCTTATTAAGAGAAGTTAATAACCATGAGCTTTATTTACTGAGGATAAAAGTTAGAGACTGCAACAGTTACAATATTAAAAATTATAATTATATAATTAATATTAGAAATTTAGGGCTCTTCTGGACCTTTTTTCTGTGGGGGATGGGAATGGTATTTTTTAATTTGTTTAATGTTATGAGTATTTAATTAATGCAAATGTAATATTATTCAAGACTGAAAAGTTAACAAGCTGTAAAATACCAAGCAATAAAATGTTAAATAAACTTATATTTTACAACCACCACTCCCTGTAGAGGGCTCTTCCATGAGGTTCCATCCTCAAGCATTACCACTACATTCTTTATATATAACATGCATCACTCAACTCACATTTTGATTTTTATGGAGGGAGGAAACCGGAGAACCCAGAAGACAACCTCGTGGCAAGGAGAGAACAACACATCAAATAAACTCAACTCACATATGATCCAGCATAAGCCAAGGCTCGAACCTCGAGCACATCAATGAGAGGCGAGCGGTAAGCCACTACGCCACCCATAAAAACAACAACTAGGATGAAAATTTTATCAACTTACATGGTGCTCCCAAAACCATATTGTCTTTGTCACAATAAATAGAGATGCTTCTGCTTCTCTTGATCGAACCAGAGACATCAGAAAATCTAGGTCCTTCTGGTGTGGAACTATTGAAGGAACGGGTCTAGAAAAACATGTCCATAGAGCTTGATTAAGAGGAAGGCAGCTTTATTATCATTGCAAATTTTTAAATATAGGTGCTTCAAGTCCACACAATCCTTTTGCATCCATCTTATTTATGATTAAAAATCAACTACACCCTAAATCCATTGTTTGATGTAGGTTCTTAAATTCTTCGGAAAACCCAGATTCTTAAAGCCGGGGGCTGAATTGATATCAACAGGGGAGAACGGGGCTGAATTATAAACCCAGGATAGGTTTTTAATTACACAGATATATTGTAAGCCCTCTATTTACAAAAGAACAAAGCAACTGTAATCTACCTCTCTGAATTCAATATAATTTAGCATTTAGTGTTTTGCATCGAAACAATGGAATTTAGGGCTTAGTTGATATTTTACCAGTTCGAACACTAGGGCGAGGTTTTGCATTAGAATTCAAGACCTCGGACCTGCAGCCCTTGGTCTTGAATTCTAATGCAAAACCTCGCCCTAGTGTTTGACCCTTGATTTATTGTAGGTCCTGCAAATTCATATGTAGCCTGCTTTAAATATCCCACTCTATAGTGAGAAAGAAATCCATTTTCTTTGGAAAAGAGAATTTTTTAATCTATCATAGTTACAATTATTATTTGGGTATAAAATATCAATATTTCACAAATCAATTCTTACCCTATCTCGAGACTGGCTTCTTCGCAAAAAGTCTTTTGACATTGAAGGATTTCTTTGCAGGCTTTTGATATCTAAAAACAGTTGGAAGATCAGGGGGGAAATCAACAGTTGCAATCTTTGAGGTCATACAAGAACAGCATCGGGTTTCTTTTTCACTTAATTTAGTACTTTAAATTACCTATTTCTCTAAAGTCTCTGGCAAAATGAAGCGTTGTTATACAGGATGTATTCATAAAATCTTGCAGGTATCCCAAACTTACCCTAGCCATGTAAAAGATAAATTGACTGTTTTGTTAGAAATAAAAAGGACAAACAGAACAGTTTGAAAAAAGACATTTTTATTACATACCGTACTCCTGATAAGTAGCCTCCTTTGAGTCTCACAATAAGCTTGGCCATACAGGATGTCGTCGATAGCTCTTCTGTTATGAGTGTTAAGAAGACGAGAAATGTTGAGTTGTACAAATCAAGCTGATAGGAAGTGATTAAAGTGATGGATGGAATGGGTGGGATTAAATTGATTAATAATTTTGATAGGATAGGATGGGATGGGAGGGGATTTGATGAAGAATGGAAGAAGGAAAGACCAAAAATGGATGAGAAGTGCTGCTGAAATAGGAAAGAAGAATGCTAAATTAATCATTTTAAAATGTATTTTACCCATCATAGAGTTTGTAATAATCAGTGTTAGTGTAGGTCTTCCAAGCAATCTCCAATTTGCACCCAGATATCCCACTAGAGATTTCAGCCTGTCCACCAGGAATTCATTGTCCAAACACAGATAAAACTGGTGGTAGTCCAAGAACTGGAATTGAAAATTGAGCAGTGGAATTGAGCAGTGGAAAGCATAACAAGAGTGCATGCTTCAAACAAGATGCAAGATGAACAACCCCTCAGATGTGTCTATTTTCATTAGTTGAAACGTAAGGCAAGACTTACTTGTGGAGTGAATACAAACAGACCATTTCCTACCCTGTACAAGGTACTCGAAGCAAGGGCACCAATGTTGTAGACTGTCCTTTGGTGATTGAAAACAAACAAACGTCAACCAAAAGTTCGTAGTTCTTTATTAATCTGCTAACAATGTCAATATATTTACCAATATTTCAATAGTCATATAATAAATACCTTCCTTTCATATTCAGCTGAGAACATTTTCCTAAAGAAATATATAAAAAAACAATAGATTACTAAATAAATTTTATGGGTTTAATTCACAATCTGGAATTGGCCTTATATTTTTGTTCAGAATAAGATTATTTGTTTGATCTGTATCCACATTCATGTATTTTATTTTGACAAACTATTAAAATATACTGTTAGTAAGGGAATGATACATGGAATGGGAAAACATTATAAAGAGGTCTACATGGAATCAAGTTTACATGACATGACTTAAAACCTAATTTAATAAGTGGGGTAATATTTTCCCATTTTGGGACATTCCCTTGAGAAAAAAATTTTGTTTGAGTTGTGTCCATATTCAGGCATCTTAATGCAGAAACCTTAAATAACGACCATGAATAAGGCCTCTTGCAACTGACTTTTTGTCATTACAGAAAGGTTCCAAGCAATACTATATGCAACTCACTACACTCTAACTTTACAACTTCATATCATTTATTTTATAAAGTATTTGAGTATATTTTAGCTTACCTAACTGTTGATATATCTGCCCTAGAACATGTGCAGGAAGGACCTGGATAGGTTGTACTTCTCTAATTAGCTGTACAGGTACTTCAAGCTCAACAAGGAGCTCACGGATTGCCTCATCTTCAGCTAAAAGTGCCACTAAAATGATATTTGAGTGAAAAAGAAAAAAAGTAAGGTATAGAGAGTTTTACAAAGTCATGCTATGGGGCAAAATAATATAGGAGCTTTTGTCCTTTGCAGAATGAATTCTCCTAGTATTCATATGTACAAAGTTGAATGTCAAGATATACTCCAACACTGATTCAATCATCTATTTTACATTTTTTCCCACAGCTATTGACACTTTATAATGATTTATAACAATCACTTGTTTGTTTGTTGAAACTTACAGTACCTTGTACAACTACATCTGGACGATTCTCTGTAGAGTGTCGTCTATTTAGTGGATCAAGCTCCCCAAGAGCTATAAATTTCTGATAAAAAAGCATACATTCAGGCTGCTTTAGTTTAGCTATTTTTGACATCAATAAAAAATGTATGAAAACTGTTATTATTATCTTTTTATTGATATTCGTTTTTACAATACATATTCCTGCCTCACACACTATTAACATTATATTGAAGGGTACCACAAGAGCAACTAAAATGTCATGCCTTATGAAGTTCAAACTCGTAAAATAGAGAATTTTCTAGGAGTTTAGGGAAAACTAAAAAAACTAATAAATAAATAATGGGATTAAGAGTGGATTCCACAGGGTGGCTCTTCTTCCACTGGATTCCAAATTGGAATTTAGAAGTTGATTTTTACTGAAGAAGGAAAACTATAGAGCACAGAGAAAAACCCTCAAGCACAGTAGAAAACCAACAAGTAACTCTACTCACAAACGACATCCAGCTCAGCAGGACTCCAACCCAGGTTGCATTAGTGAGAGGCGATCGCTCTCACCCCTATGCCACCTGTGTTTCCAAAACTTCATTCTGATGATATTTTCTTACCTCTTGTAGCAGGGATGCTACGATATACAGTGACTGGGACCACATGTGGGGAGCAAATTCACCACGTGTTCTTTCAACACTATGGGGATTAGCTTTTTCTTCTGCAACCTATTAAAATATACATGTTATTATATAATCATTTTATACAACACCATGGAAAATAACTAAAAGCACAGTGCATGATGGGAAGAAAGAGTGGCATACCAACTTATATACAACCCTTTCCTCCATCTTTCCTGCATTCTGAATGGGTTTATTTTCTAGTGTGAGATGAAATACAATTTGTTATTTAAAATATCATTGGTGGTCATTTGTTATAATAAATTATCACAATGCACTGCATACTGACTGAAAGCTGGAATTGATGCCTGTATGATGAGGAGTCTATTAACATTGCTGTTGGCTCATTATTCTTGGGGGGGAGGGGACTCTGGGAAAAAAGAACCAGGGATGCTTGTCGTATCTCTTAGGGGTAAAAAATCATGATTTGGTATCTTTTAGGGGGTTAAATGCGAATTTTTGAAAATTAGCAGTTTCTGGTATCTCTTAGGGTGTCGGAAAAGGAGAGAAGCGAGCATCAATCAATATGGCTTATTCTAGGTGCTTTTTATATAAAATTTAATATTATTTGTTGTGGTATCTCTTAGGGGTTAAAAATCATTCAGCAACACCCTTTTTTAAAGACTTCCGGTATTCTTTAGGGGTCTTTTTGAAAATTTCCAAGGAGCATCTCCACCACTTTTTTCCCAGAGTCCCCCTCCCCCTGGGTCATTATTACCTTATCTTTTGGGACATAGTAGAGTTCAGGTACCAGGATGAGGCCTGACTCATCTTTGAATAACAACTCATCAAGCAAAGCAGTGTACTTTTTACTCTAAAAGATAACAGAGAGAGTCTGTCATTATTGGTAAAATTGATATCTCTTATGATTTCCATGTTTTCTTAACTTTGTTTTTCCTTTGAATTCACTTCTTTTCCTTTTTGTTCCTTTTCCTTGCTTTCCTTTCCACTCCTTTGCTTTCCTTTGCTTTTCTTCAATTTTTTTCTGTCTTTATTTTACAAGGTTACAGTACCTTTCTAATTTAGGCATGATGATTAAACATTTTTTTCAAAAATGATAACATATATTTCAAAACAGAAAGAAAAAAATTCCAACAGGTTCAAAAGTTTAACTCTTGTTACTTTCTTACTGTTATTGTATCTTCCAAAAAAATTTGCAACATTTTGGCAGGGGAATGAAAATCCTAGATTAGCATTTAATCCTAGATTATGACTAATCGGCTTAAGAAAGTAAGAGAACATTTTTCTTAGCTCAAGGGACCTCTTTGAACTTGAATTAGGTATAAGCATATATTTTTTGAATTTAAGTGTCTAGTCATTTGAGTGCTTTTGCATGGTTTGGGGACATTTTTTCATTTTTTCTACGATTTAGACTTAATCATAATCTAGGTCATAATCCTCCCAAACGTACCAGGAGAGCAGATAAGGGACCACTTTATAACTTTTTGAAATTTAAGACTGAGACCTTTGCTTCATCTTACTTCAATCGTGTGGTTCCTTATGGAATTATCTGCCAGCTGAGCTAAGGCAAGCCATCTCTACACCGTCCTTTAAGCGCTTACTTGTTAGTCATTATTATGACAAATGTTTGTCTTCCTTTGAGACCACTAATACCTGTTCTTGAGTGAAAAAAATGCTGCTGCTCCAACTGTAGGGCTTAGCCATTCATTTATTAGTTACTACTTTGATCTCATTTTTTTTTCCTCTTAATTTTAGTTGGAGACTATCCTATAGGTGGAATGTCACCTGTCTAGTTCTCTGTAACAGTGTAATTGTTGGAAGCTTAATAAATAAATAAATAATTACTACATTAAATTAATGTCCTATGCACAAAGCACTTAATTCACATGCTTTGAGGAGGAAGAAAAATAGGAAAACCTTGAGAAAACCCTTGCTGCATTGGAGAGAACAACAAATCAAACAAACTCAACTGAAATACTAGTTAGGGGATGAAGGGACTAAAACATAAGCCTCCTGCCATTTCCAGAAAATTTTGTAAAATTTGACTGCATACCAAAGAAGATATGAAAAAAAAGAAAATAGAGAGTTTTGTAATGTATTTATCACTAAAAGCCTTGATGGTCTTGTTTTGGTGCATTTTCAAAACTTCAAATGCTCGCATCTCGTAAAGGATTTTTATTTAAAAACTCACACAACTTATCTAAATCAACATGTACAATGATTTAAAAGGGTTTTCACTTCAAAAACATTCATGGGTAACTCAACATTTCTCGTCTTGTTAATGCTTATAACAGAAGAGCTAGGACTAAAGTATCTAGATTAGAAAAGATTACTCCAATAATGCATGTACCATACTGAAATTCATTTAACAAATCTAAATTGAATAAGGGGAAATGAATGGAAAAATAGAAAGAAAGAAAAATCAAAAACCATTAACATAATAATATTATGCATAATCAGTATGTCATGAAAGTTTTCTATGTTACCATAGTGACAAAATTCAACATTTTCCATAGATTATTAATGAGTACCAACCAGCTATATAGAAGACACATAATGCAATTACAATGCTATCAAATAAGCAAATAATTATTTGATAAAATCCCAACAGAATAACAAAACGTAAAAGTTTTAATATGAAACCTCATCCATAAAAGGCACTTATTAAACTGTCATTTCATTTTCAATCAAAATGTAGAAAAAGAATATTGAATGACAAATAAATTCATTGAAAAGAAGCAATTTTTGAATTAATATTGACAGTTTGAAGACTCATTTATCTTCAAATGGATAGGTTTGACAAAGGATTTTAAGTTATCACAATTTTCTGCCATAACAACAAAGTTTTAGTTTTAAAAAATAGAAATTATGTTTTTACTTTTTTGAAATTTATATATAATATAGATATACCAGTAATTAATTACAGGTGGCTGTAATACTGTCATACCAGGGGGTAAATACTTTAATAGCTTTAATAAATTTTAATAAAGGCAAAAAAAATTTCAAAACTCCAATAATTACTCCAAGACAAACAAAATCATAAGCTTTATGCAAAGCATGTGCTAAATTGACCTTGGGAAAATCACTTGCAATCAGTTCTAGTTAATGTAATTAGCATATCATGGAAACCCTTAAACAAACAGAATTCTACTGTAGCTCAAGGGGCATGTGCTTTTCAAGGTCAATCACTTGTGTTGGATTTGGGTAATAAGCTTTATACTATCAATACCCAGATACACGAGGAATTCAAAACTGTCAACTGAATAGCTGTTTGCATAAAGATAAATGCCCATCAAGTAAAGTCACTTATAAAGTAGCCACTTATTTGCCACTTGAGCTTCAGCTCATGAATATTGATGTATTCACATACCAGCAATGCTAAGTAATAATAAAAGATGCTTACAAGAAACCAAGCATAGGAGCACAAAGGTTGCTTTTCATAGCCATTTGATTTGTGATGTCAAGTCTACAAGATTGTATGCTCTTAGTTCTGTGTGAAGTGCCCCATAAGAGCACAGTCAAAGCTGCCAATGAATAATAACAAACAAGATAAGATGATCCAGGTTTCATTACCAATCATACAAGTACAAGAAAGTTCGGAGAGCAGGCGCATGGCCTTAACTACCATCACCCCTACACACTTCTCTATATTCCAACTCAACAAGTTAGAAGAAATTTTCTCTTATCAAAAATGGCCAGATAAGACAAGGATTGATGTTATTGCAATGGAATGTAATTTACTGAAAGAAGATGTTGAGGCAAGTACAACTTACTATCCTAGCTTAAATCGATAATTAAAATTACATAAAATTATTTTCTTTAAAAAATTACGGAACCATTTAACTTATCTGACAAGCATCACAGCTAACATTTTTCTAGGAATGTAAGGAATTTACCCTTTACTCACAATACATGTGAAAACAAAGTTGAATTTAATAAAGGAAATAAAAATAATCATCTAAGTATTGTTGCTATAAATGTACTTGTGAAACATAATACCATTCAGTATCGTAACGAAAAAATGTGTCAGTTGCAGTATGTACGCAGCATGCAATTATGATACTGTATTAGTAGAGGCATTCATTAATATCCATAATCCAAATTTGTGCACAAACAAATAAGCATTTAACAGAGAAATGGGAATAGTTTAAGGAACACTGAAAGCCTTAACAAAATGTGAATGTAAAAATAATAGACACTGTTCCCACAGACAATTCCAGTATCACTGCTCTCAAGTTCCTAATCATTTCACTATTTCAAATAAACAAAGAATTTAACAAAGAATATCAAGAATTGCATTGTTGCAGTTTTAGATTTAATAAAATAATCAGGGATATTAATTACTTTATTTTAATTCTCTAACAGGATTGGTTTCTTGCCCGAAGAGTAGAGTGGATGAGAATAATAATGGAATTAGCAGCAAAGAATAAGAAACAGGAATCAAACAAGTGAACATTATCCAGATAAGAAGAAGTTGAAGAGGAAGCTAAAGTTTTTATATTCTCTATCAAAAACTCATTAAGCTAAACATACAGAGAACAAGCTATTTAGTTACCAAATGATCCAAATTTGTGATGTAAGAAAGTTAAAAATTTAAACCAGTGGGATATATAGAATGTAAAGAAAATATAACTGCAGAAAATAGAGTCTAATAACAACAAACCTGTTCTGGTCGGTCCAGGTAAAGGCCATCTAGGATAAGATAAGTGTAAAAAAGTGGCCATTCACATTCAAGATGCTGAAATATCTCAAGCTCTGCAGGTTCATAGTGCAACCTGAATGGATCCTTAAAAAAATTTGATGATACACAGAAAAATTAGCTAATAATCATCGCTGATGATGGTGGATAGAGATAGTGATGGTTCCAATGATGGCGATGAAAATTTTAGTACACTTCACAGTTTCCTGCACCATTTTTAAAGGTAACTGTGCCTGTGCATTGAAGCAAGAATAGTGATGACCTTGTAATGATAGAGACCTTTTTTAACACATTGGTCAATTATCACATCTAGTATTACAAGGTCACTGCCATTCTCAGTTCAATGCATAGTTATCTATCAAGATGGCACAGGGAACTTTGAAGGAGACTATTTAAAAGATGCTACTGTACATGCTTGTATTTTATTACTTCGATAAATACTATAACAAGCAAGTTAGATCTAACATACCTCAACAGGTGTCTTATACCCATCTCTAAGGAATCTACTGAGGCCATATTTACCCTGTGAACAACAATACAGTGTGTCATTTCATGGTAGTTATGTCACAAATCTTTAACAAATCAATTCTGGCCCAAGATTTTGAACAGACTAGAAAAGAAAGGGAAATATGTACATGTACTCTTGGCTGGCAGCCAAGTTGGATAATATAACAAATGAGAACTATGTCATTCAGCAAGTTATTGGTGTCACCTGAAATCAAAAGGTTTTTTAGGATAAACTAATTTGAACATCTCAGAACTTTACCTGAAGCTTGTCGATAATTTCATCTCTCGTTAAATCAACAATGTCCTTATCTTCTATTGCAAATGCTGGGAAGCTGATGACACTTAATAAAGAAGCAGCTGTTTCCTGTTATACAATTGCAGAATAAAAACCTGAGCCAAGATGGTGCTGAATCTTTCATTTTATTTTTTCACTCTTTCATTCCTACTGGCTAATGATAACAAGGGAATATATCCACTCCTCAATAAACCTCGAAAAATCCATCCCTCCCTCTAATTTCTCTTTCCCCCAATGGACAATAAAATTAACAATAGGTACAGAGTGAGAGAAATTAGTACCCTAGGAACTCCTGAACTCGCCCTTGGATAAGGGTAAAATTTATCAGAGACTAGTGAAACAGAAAGTAGTTATTCTCGATAAGGTACTAATTCAATATATAATGTCAAACTCACTTTTGAATTAGATTCCCTTGGCAACATAGACTGTAGAACAGCCTGTAGAAAAAATAAATAAGAATATATATATTTCAATACAAAATGAAATTTGATATCCTTATTAACTTGAATTGTTACTTTTTTTGAATTGTTACTTTGACTGATGGTAATATAGGCAAAACAAAACCACCAAATCTGTAGATGTTAGGGATTTTTTGATCATGTAATTATGGATAAGAAATATTCATTATTTTCATACGTAGAAGACAAACCTTGCATTTTTGTATGTCATCAGGCAGAACATGAATGACAGATGCTTGGCTTCCTTCTGGACCAAAAAGATCCAACCCATTTAGAGACTCAAGTGCAGCCTAAAAAATATGATCAAAAAGTGTTCATTGCTACATTCTTCCAAAACATCTTTTTTTAAATAAATTTTGTCTGAAAAGAATCTTGTTGTACTGATTCATCAAAAACTACAATCATTAACTTATTGACAGTACTCAGTTAGCATGAAGTCTGAATACCAGAGACATTTTCAAACACAACCAAAAAGCATGCAACCCAGTCAGTCTTAAGAGGGATTGATCCATAATGAAATGGATTAATAATAATTATTAATTGCCCTTGACACCAATCCTGCATAGTATCCAAAATATCTTACATACCTTAGCCATTCCAATTGAGCTTGCATTCAGTTCAGGCATACCATGATTCAGTTTGTCTCCTCTTTCCCAAATCCCATAATCCTAAATAAAAAGTAGTACTGGTACATTAAAATGAATAAACTGTAGCTAACTCACATGATTATTAATCAGTGCGAGGTTGAGGAAAAAACTAGGGCAATTGGCAAGTTGGCATTGCAGTACATTGTGGGACTGTTTTAGTGGCATATTAAGATAGCATGTATTTTGTCCCTTAAAACAGTTGCAATGCCATGCAAACTCTAGCCAGTTTTTTCAACAATATTGGAATGGCTAATATGCACCTTATGGTGAGAGATATTTAGGGCACTTCCCACTAAGTTTAACTGAGCAGTCCATACGGCCAGTTCTCAAATGGTACATATTGTCAGTTCTTATTAGTTTTTATAACTCAGTTTAAACCATTTCTTTAGAACTGACGCATACCATTTGAGAACTGGCACCTCGGACTGGTCAGTTCTACTTTATGGAAAGCATCTTTAGATAAGCACCTGACAAACTTACTGGTATTGAATGGGCTTTTTCAATGTAAAACACAAGGTTCTGTATAAATGCCACCTCATCTACAGTGAAAATTATCTGAATACCTAGTATTCAAACATGGAACTAATGGAAACAAGTAATTTATCAGTTGCCAACAATCTTAGACAACATTCAATGACAAAGCAAAAAGTGCTACAGTAATCTTTGACCATAGTCTCATTTGTGAATTGCTTTGATCGTAAATCATTATTTTGCAACACTTGACTAAAATCGAAAAAAATAAAGGTTAAACCTGAATGTAAGCTGGTAGCACACAAATATTTATATCTGTAGACAAAAGCAGTTGTATGAAAAAAAGAACAACATTTACCAGAGGCAGTCATCTGTGCTAGCATGAGAAGGTAAAGTGACGTAGCATCAATTTGAAGGTGACCCCAGTCATGATCACTAACGCAGGTTTCACCAGTTGCTGAAGAAAAAAAGAAAAAATTTACGATCAATCACACCCTGCAAATCAATATAATGCCTTACTTAACAAAATAACTCAAAATGTTGTATCATTCTCCTACAATATAAAACATTTTATTAATAGAAAATCAATAAATATCAAAAACTTCTGCACACTCTTACTCATGTCATATTTGGCATGGAGTGAGTCATTTCTGCTCTGAGTTGTCTTGAAACTCTCCACTTTATCAGCCTGTCTCATCATACATGACAACAAACCTCGCATCAGCTTAACCACAGCCTAAAAAGTAAACACCAGATTCACTTTTAGGATAATTTATATGAAAATAATAATAACATACTGGAAGACCCTGTTTAATATTTTGAAAGTAGTTTGACCCTTCTTCTAGGTAAGGAAAATTGCACTGCAAACCAACATTTGTGGTCTTAAAATAAAAAGTTAAAATTGGTGCTTTTTCATCCAACATCTGCAAATGGTTAGGTTTAGTGATAGCAAGTCCTTTAGAGATTCACTGTTAAATGGACTCTATAATCATTGGCATGTGAAGATGTTCTAATGATCTAAAATCTTTTACCTGAGTTAGTTCATAAGCTTTGGCCCGATCTTCATCCATGTCAGCATTCTTGCGGTAGGCCAGTGCAAGGGCCCACACTGCAAGAATACTATAGACATTGTCACGCACCCATGCATGTTTAGGATGCTTCCCTGAAAAGTGATCTTCACTGTTCCATTTTATACGTGGAGGTAGGAGACCAGTAACTGGATCCTGAAAGAAAACCCAAATTGATAGAAAGTAAGTCTTACATGGGCCTTACAAATGTGGGTTACATATGGCATTGTCTATCCAGGAATCTGAGAAGGTGAAGCTGAAAGGAAATTTGGGGATTCACAAATCTCACTGCTGACTAATTAATATGCAAAATAAAACCAGAGACAGTCGGGTAGAATGATCCTGACCAACGAAATGTTTAAAATATAGTTTCCAAAAATGCTATTTCCTGTGTTCTGGGGATATTCTATGAATGCTATTCATGCAAAGACGTACAGGTATGTCTCTTAATAACAGGATCCTTCTATAGTCTCATTCTGAGTTACCAGTATACAAGCAACTTTATAATAATTTTAAGGGAGCATAGATGAAACCTGTGGCTGCCATAACCATCATTTTGGGGTAGGTTACGTCCAAATGTTTTGAAAAGGAGATGATTGTGCCTAAGTGGGGTGCAACTTGTTTGTTTATGGTAAGAAATATATATAGACAAGAAAAGTAAATATAACAACTGCATACTATTTAAATTACATTTAACAGCAAATTTCATTATTGTAAATACCTAGTTAATCAAGCATAATTTACATATAGTCAATTATATTTTGCAAAATGTTTATATTAGATCAGCAGCAGTTTTAAACAATACCTCTTTACAGAACTAAATATATGAAGCCATTATAAATAACTGAGGAATAAATATATGTAATTTAAGTTTGTCCAGCTACACAGGAAACGAAATAATCATTTTAAATTTTTTTGTATATCAGAAGATTATTATTATTATTTTGATTATAATTTAAATGAAAACGTCTGAAAAAATATAGCTTCCATCGATCAACTTAGGAAGCTTCTGCATGTCAAGTGAAAACTTGACAGCATCTTTGCTCGTCCACTCTAGATTCAATAATAAGAAATACTTCGTTGCCTCCTACGAATTGTATTTTATCTATTACAAGAAAAGTTTCTTTTATTCGCAAATAAAATTCCTTTTCTAATGCATATTTGTAAATACGATTTCGTCAACACTAGATACGACGTTTTGACACAGAAATTTAGCTGAGATGGATCAAATATTCCCACTACTTTACCTGAAAATCTAGGATGGTACGGGTTACAAGATGATGATACCAGTCTAGGCGTACTATGGAGTTACTTCTCGTCCTCATCGCGGGATTTCCTTCGAAGGAAACCAATAGTTTAATGGACTAATAACAAAAACTATCGCCATTTTTTCTCTTCGTCCATCTTCTACTCATTGGCCGAGCAATCTTCAGCAGGAAACTGGTACCAGTCATTATGCATAATAAATATCCCGGATGAGCACTCGCGTTTTACTACTTCGCGCGCGCGGGAAACTTTTAAAACTCGGCTGTCGACTCATCTTTTAACTTTTTCTTTTTATCCGGCTTTATATTTTATGAATACTTTCGTTCAACTACACGGAGATTCTTGGACTTCAAGAATGTTGAGTCCAATGTCATCGACTTTGCTGAAACTAGAGCAAGAAAATTACACTGCTGAAGGTTTCAATGACGAGTTAATCAAGGTATTTTGACTTAAACCGAAGAAGGTTTGCTTTGATAATTATCTTAAAATAAAGCCTTCTTGATATTTCAATCCTCTCCTTATAGGAACTTGAGGCCTTGGACATCACTGGATCCACAAGAGAAGTACACAAATTTAGTGAATAATAATGGGGGAAATTTAATACGAAGTGTGAAATTTCTAAGTCTAACATTTTGTTTTTCTTTGCCATTTTAACTTATAGGATCGATTTGTTATTCATAAAGTTTATTTCGAAGCACTTATCAATAACCAATCCATATTTAAAGACCTTCTGAATGAAATCAAAGTGAGCAAAACTTTAATAGTTTTTTTATTTATTGGTTTTTGTTTTTGTTGTAGATGTTGCTGCTGCTCCGGTTATTTTTGTCGTTGTCGTTGTTGTTCCTCTTGTATTGTTGCTGTTGCTATGTGCTGTCGTTCAGTGTTGGTGTGGTTGCTTCCGCTGTTATCGTTATTGAGTGTCATGTTGTTACTATGTGCAGTTGTTATTGTTAATGCTACGTACCAGTTGTATTGTTTTTGGTGAAGTTGTTGCTGTTGTTGCATTTTGCTTCTGCTCTTTTGGTTCGTTTGTTTACTGCTTCTGCTTTCGTTGCTGTCGTCGTCGTCGTCGTCTTTGCAGTCACTTGTAACTATTGTTTCATTTTCCCACTTCTTTACTACAAATTCATTTCTATTTTTCTTCTCTATAGAATGAATACGAGGAATGCATTAATACCATTTTAAGAGGCAAGAGAGAGTTGCTCTTTGTAGTGAGCAAGCTTGCGCAAACAGTTGGAGCAATGCCTACCTTAAGGTAACCGACTCAGGAAAACTGACTTCTTGTCGGTTTTATAATACCCAATATTGTCTTTACCATTCCATTCGTTCCACCAAAATAGACATTACAAAAATAGACGAGAAGACCTCCAGAATAAAACATTATTGCTGCAACAAGACAACAAAAGGTATATGGCATTGTAAAAAACTGAATAATGGTTATAACTCCCCTCAACACCCCCCATCCCCTCTTGGTTATAAGCCCTCCCCAAATATCCTTTTATGAGCCCAATATCTAGTATTTCGTGTCTATCAAAAAATATCTTTTACCCCTAAGCTTATTAAAGCTTTGATTATTTTTCAGGATCGTTGAAAAAATCAAGGCCATCCGGTACGTATTATAAAATACAAGAAGACAGACCGCCCGAATGTTTTGTAGGTGATCAGCAATTTCTTGCACACCTACAAACACGCACCGACACAGCGCATGAAAAAACTGAGATGCATGCATGCGCATTTCAGGATTATTGCCTTTTTTCATACTAACTTGAACCTCTTGTGTTTCAAATTGATTTATTTTTTTAAGCCAACGACAAATAGAACTAATCGTTGATGACGCTCCATTGGAAGGTAATATGTGTTCTAATGTTATGATAATATAGCTATTGTGGTTGTTGTTGTTGTTGCTGTTGTTGTTGAGGAGATATAACAGAAAATCACTTGGCTCATTTGATCAAAAAAGACTGATAAACGTTTATTCAACGTTTTTCTTTCCTAGATACCTCAGAAACTTTAAAGCATTATCGCCAAAATGTTCCGCAAATACCTGATCTTACTATCGAAGAACAATTGCATATCCCAACGCTCAAGAAAAAGGTAAGCATCATCAGTACCGATGCATTATATTCACACGTTCTATAGAGAACATGTAACCTTTTTACTATCTTTTAGCTTGTTTCTGCTTCACAAAAACTGTCGAAATTTAAGGAGGATCATAAGAGAAGGTATGCAAACTTTTGGTAAAAGTGTTGGTAAAAAGCTCAGTTCAGTTTTATGAATTCAATAAGTGGATATGGTATGAATAAGATTATTGAAACTATTGAAACTGCGTCCGCATCATAGGTATCACCTTAAGATATCACAGCAAAACCTTCTGGATCGACTTCTTCAAAAGGAGGTAACTAGCTATTGGTATCACTTCGATACGAAATACTAACCAGTTTTCTAATTGGAGTTTCTATAGTTTCTGTGTACTAGATCTCTCATTCCCTTAAACTTTATTCTTTTTCTAAATGAATTTTTAGTATTGTTAAAACTTTTTATTTTAAATTTTCTTCTAAGTGATTTTTTAATTTTAATTTCGTTACCAGGAAATAAAGAACAATTTAGAACAAGAGACTAAGTCCCTAGAATTGAAACTTTGTACATTAAACGTTTCCTTTTCAGAAGCAGTAAGTATCCTTTGCTTGACGACACGTTAAAAAACCGCTGCGCATGCGCCAAAATTCCCGCCTGTTGCGGAAAACAAGATTGCGGACGAGAGAGTGTTTCCCGTGCTTCAGAATGCTCATATTTCCAATGTCCCCCAGCATTTCAGTTTGACTTTGATTGGAGATCGAGAGCAAACAAATAAATCTGTTAAAGCTATTGAACATGTCTATAGTCTTTGAAAGCCGGAATATTGACTCATTGATCATCATAGTAAACAATGCTATTTTGGGGCAACAATATTGATAGTCATGGCAAAAATCGTTGCAATCGTCCGCCATTTTTTCAGAGCGCCTGCGAAAATTTCAGCACATTGTTCACTGTCAGTTGATATTTAAATTAGCCAATCAGCAGTTTTTTAGCCGTGTCCCTAATGTTAATGACTCTCCTTGCAGCTCGAGAAGATTGGCAAGAAAAAAGATGCCACAGATATCTCGGAGAAAATTGCAAATGTCTTGGAGCTATTGAGAGATGACTTTGTTGACCTGCCAAGTAAGAAACACTTTTTGGAGTTCTGAAACAATATGAAAAAATAACGACAAGGAGGAAGGAAAGAAAGAAGAAAGAAAGAATGAAAAAAAGAATGTTTGCGGATTCATTGAATATATATAGGAATGCATGGGTTGCTTAGTATCATTATTTTCAGTAGTACTAGTACTTGGACGCCTGTCACCTTAGATGACACTTCCTTCATGACTCGCTCCAAAAAAGGTTGGCGTTGTCGTCAGGTACTAAATTGTGGTTTTCTTCTAATAATTTATAAGCAATGAGAGATGAAGAGAAAACAGAAGGTAGTGAAACTACTGTATATCCTATGGATGACAACCATTCTTCACCAAACACAAGCTCCTCTGAAACAGAGGTAAGAAATGATATTGAGCTTACTTTAATAGTAAAAAAATACCCTAAGAAGTAATACCCAAAATAGAAGAACGATCGGTAAGAAATACCACAGTAATGATAATGAAATTCCTTCCATCGGACAGAATGAGGCGTCATCATCCGGATAGAGTGCTTTTAGTCTCACCTTCGAATAGTTAGATACATAAATTTATCTTACTTAGATGACTATTTAGTTGACGTCACCTAAAATAGTAAAAGCGTGTGAACTAGTGCAAACCGACCGTCCTTTTGAAGCGTGTGAACTAGTGTTCACCAACCGTGTTTTTGAAGCGTGTGAACTAGTGCTAACCGACCGTCCTTTTGAAGCGTATGAACTCTAGTGCAAACCGACCGTCCTTTTGAAGCGTGTGAACTAGTGCAAACCGACCGTCCTTTTGAATCGTATGAACTCTAGTGCAAACCGACCGTCCTTTTGAAGCGTGTGAACTAGTGCTGACCGACCGTCCTTTTGAAGCGTGTGAACTAGTGCTGACCGACCGTCCTTTTGAAGCGTGTGAACTAGTGCTAACCGACCGTCCTTTTGAAGCGTGTGAACTAGTGTTCACCAGCCGTGTTTTTGAAGCGTGTGAACTAGTGCTAACCGACCGTCCTTTTGAAGCGTATGAACTCTAGTGCAAACCGACCGTCCTTTTGAAGCGTGTGAACTAGTGCTAACCGACCGTCCTTTTGAATCGTATGAACTCTAGTGCAAACCGACAGTCCTTTTGAAGCTTGTGAACTAGTGCAAACCGACCGTCCTTTTGAAGCGTATGAACTCTAGTGCAAACCGACCGTCCTTTTGAAGCGTGTGAACTAGTGCAAACCGACCGTCCTTTTGAAGCGTGTGAACTAGTGCTAACCGACCGTCCTTTTGAAGCGTGTGAACTAGTGCTGACTGACCGTCCTTTTGAAGCGTGTGAACTAGTGTTCACCAACCGTGTTTTTGAAGCGTGTGAACTAGTACTAACCGACCGTCCTTTTGAAGCATATGAACTCTAGTGCAAACCGACCGTCCTTTTGAAGCGTGTGAACTAGTGCTAACCGACCGTCCTTTTGAAGCGTGTGAACTAGTGCTAACGGACCGTCCTTTTGAAGCGTGTAAACTAGTGCAAACCGACCGTCCTTTTGAAGCGTGTGAACTAGTGTTCACCAACCGTGTTTTTGAAGCGTGTGAACTAGTGCTAACCGACCGTCCTCTTGAAGCGTATGAACTCTAGTGCAAACCGACCGTCCTTTTGAAGCGTGTGAACTAGTGTTCACCAACCGTGTTTTTGAAGCGTGTGAACTAGTGCTAACCGACCGTCCTTTTGAAGCGTATGAACTCTAGTGCAAACCGACCGTCCTTTTGAAGCGTGTGAACTAGTGCAAACCGACCGTCCTTTTGAAGCGTGTGAACTAGTGCTGACCGACCGTCCTTTTGAATCGTATGAACTCTAGTGCAAACCGACCGTCCTTTTGAAGCGTGTGAACTAGTGCTGACCGACCGTCCTTTTGAAGCGTGTGAACTAGTGTTCACCAACCGTGTTTTTGAAGCGTGTGAACTAGTGCTAACCGACCGTCCTTTTGAAGCGTATGAACTCTAGTGCAAACCGACCGTCCTTTTGAAGCGTATGAACTCTAGTGCAAACCGACCGTCCTTTTGAAGCGTGTGAACTAGTGCTAACCGACCGTCCTTTTGAATCGTATGAACTCTAGTGCAAACCGACCGTCCTTTTGAAGCGTGTGAACTAGTGCAAACCGACCGTCCTTTTAAATCGTATGAACTCTAGTGCAAACCGACCGTCCTTTTGAAGCGTGTGAACTAGTGCTGACCGACCGTCCTTTTGAAGCGTGTGAACTAGTGTTCACCAACCGTGTTTTTGAAGCGTGTGAACTAGTGCTAACCGACCGTCCTTTTGAAGCGTATGAACTCTAGTGCAAACCGACCGTCCTTTTGAAGCGTATGAACTCTAGTGCAAACCGACCGTCCTTTTGAAGCGTGTGAACTAGTGCTAACCGACCGTCCTTTTGAATCGTATGAACTCTAGTGCAAACCGACAGTCCTTTTGAAGCTTGTGAACTAGTGCAAACCGACCGTCCTTTTGAAGCGTATGAACTCTAGTGCAAACCGACCGTCCTTTTGAAGCGTGTGAACTAGTGCAAACCGACCGTCCTTTTGAAGCGTGTGAACTAGTGCTAACCGACCGTCCTTTTGAAGCGTGTGAACTAGTGCTGACTGACCGTCCTTTTGAAGCGTGTGAACTAGTGTTCACCAACCGTGTTTTTGAAGCGTGTGAACTAGTACTAACCGACCGTCCTTTTGAAGCATATGAACTCTAGTGCAAACCGACCGTCCTTTTGAAGCGTGTGAACTAGTGCTAACCGACCGTCCTTTTGAAGCGTGTGAACTAGTGCAAACCGACCGTCCTTTTGAAGCGTGTGAACTAGTGCTAACGGACCGTCCTTTTGAAGCGTGTAAACTAGTGCAAACCGACCGTCCTTTTGAAGCGTGTGAACTAGTGTTCACCAACCGTGTTTTTGAAGCGTGTGAACTAGTGCTAACCGACCGTCCTCTTGAAGCGTATGAACTCTAGTGCAAACCGACCGTCCTTTTGAAGCGTGTGAACTAGTGTTCACCAACCGTGTTTTTGAAGCGTGTGAACTAGTGCTAACCGACCGTCCTTTTGAAGCGTATGAACTCTAGTGCAAACCGACCGTCCTTTTGAAGCGTGTGAACTAGTGCAAACCGACCGTCCTTTTGAAGCGTGTGAACTAGTGCTGACCGACCGTCCTTTTGAATCGTATGAACTCTAGTGCAAGCCGACCGTCCTTTTGAAGCGTGTGAACTAGTGCTGACCGACCGTCCTTTTGAAGCGTGTGAACTAGTGTTCACCAACCGTGTTTTTGAAGCGTGTGAACTAGTGCTAACCGACCGTCCTTTTGAAGCGTATGAACTCTAGTGCAAACCGACCGTCCTTTTGAAGCGTGTGAACTAGTGCAAACCGACCGTCCTTTTGAAGCGTGTGAACTAGTGTTCACCAACCGTGTTTTTGAAGCGTGTGAACTAGTGCAAACCGACCGTCCTTTTGAAGCGTGTGAACTAGTGCAAACCGACCGTCCTTTTGAAGCGTATGAACTCTAGTGTTCACCAACCGTGTTTTTGAAGCGTGTGAACTAGTGCTAACCGACCGTCCTTTTGAAGCGTGTGAACTAGTGTTCACCAACCGTGTTTTTGAAGCGTGTGAACTAGTGCTAACCGACCGTCCTTTTGAAGCGTGTGAACTAGTGCAAACCGACCGTCCTTTTGAAGCGTGTAAACTAGTGTTCACCAACCGTGTTTTTGAAGCGTGTGAACTAGTGCTAACCGACCGTCCTTTTGCAGCGTATGAACTCTAGTGCAAACCGACCGTCCTTTTGAAGCGTGTGAACTAGTGCAAACCGACCGTCCTTTTGAAGCGTGTGAACTAGTGTTCACCAACCGTGTTTTTGAAGCGTGTGAACTAGTGCTAACCGACCGTCCTTTTGCAGCGTATGAACTCTAGTGCAAACCGACCGTCCTTTTGAATCGTATGAACTCTAGTGCAAACCGACCGTCCTTTTGAAGCGTGTGAACTAGTGCTAAGCGACCGTCCTTTTGAAGCGTGTGAACTAGTGCAAACCGACCGTCCTTTTGAAGCGTGTGAACTAGTGTTCACCAGCCGTGTTTTTGAAGCGTGTGAACTAGTGCTAACCGACCGTCCTTTTGAAGCGTATGATCTCTAGTGCAAACCGACCGTCCTTTTGAAGCGTGTGAACTAGTGCAAACCGACCTTCCTTTTGAAGCGTGTGAACTAGTGCAAACCGACCGTCCTTTTGAAGCGTGTAAACTAGTGCAAACCGACCGTCCTTTTAAAGCGTGTGAACTAGTGCTAACCGACCGTCCTTTTGAAGCGTGTGAACTAGTGTTAACCGACCGTCCTTTTGATGCGTGTGAAGTAGAAAAGACGGTTAGCACTAGTTCATATTCTGCAAAACGACGGTTAGAACTAGTTAAAACGCTTCAAATGGACATTTAGCGCTAGTTCACACGCTTCAAGAAGACGGTTAGAACTAGTTCACGAGCTTTGAAAAGGACGGTTAGAACTAGTTCACACGCTTCAGAAGGACGGTTCGAACTAGTTCACACGCTTCAAAAGGACGGTTAGCCCTAGTTCACACTCTTCAAAAGGACTATTAAAACTAGTTCACACGCTTCAAAAGGACGGTTAGAACTAGATCCCACGCTTCAAAAGGACGTCTATTTCTTAACTTCGGTTCAAAGAAAAACACAACAAGTCATTCATTTGATCATTCATTGAATTTTTAATCTCGCTGGAATAAAGCCGTTTACGTTTATTTCTCAACTTCGGTTGTCAAGAGAAACACTGCAAGTTATTTATGTGTTCATTCATTAAAACCTTGGCTCTCACTCGAATAAAGTCGCTTAAGTTTATACTTCTCGACTCCGGTTGTCAAGAAAAACACGATGATCTTCCTGGTTGTATCAAGAATAGTTAATATTAACTATGTATCAAGTGATGTCAATCAAAATGTTTACCCTAATATGACTCAAGGGAGTTCAATGCTGTCAATCATTTGCGTTTGACAGTTCTTTGTCTTTGGTCTAGCTAATCAGTGTTAGCAAAATCTTTTGAAAATCACTCAAGTGTAAGTTCATGTCGCATAGAACAATAGAATTCTGCCCGATGTCGTATTGTTTTAAAGACTCTTGTCCAATGAAAATGCCTTTCATAAAGCAGACTTATAATAGATGGAAAGAACCCAAAGCATTATAATAATATAAATGAGTATGCAATTGTCTCTCATCTCAACCTTAAATAGGTTTTGTTTACTAATTTTCTTACTTTGCGCTTTTAAGGTAGTACAGCATCATGATGCCCATGATACTGAAATCTTGGCTAACTGCAAAGCAACCTTCCAAGACGTAAGTTACTTGTTTGTAAATGGGTCTCAAGGTCCAGTTTTGTATTGTCATTGCATCTGAAACAGAATATCCTTTTGCGTTTTCCAGTTGCTTGAAAATAAAGAACTCGAAGAGCTAGCTCTCCTTGCAGCACACGCACCTAAGGTAAGAGGGAAACTATTGTTTCCGACTGTAATGCTATAGATCAATCATGTATAGAAAAGTTTGTTCTTTAAACTTCCTGCCTTTTATTTTAGGGTGTGCTACGAACAAAGGAAAATTTTTATACATTGAAAGAGCTAGGAAGGTAAAGTCAAAACAAGTCAAGCAATCCTCCAGCCCTCCTCCTTTTAAACACCGGCCTAAGCCTTTCGTGTTAATACCATTTGCAAATGATATGTTTAACTTTACTAATGAAATAAAAATATATATATCAGAATAGGACTAAAAGCATTTTAGATCCGCGGACTAATCAAAAAACCCTTTTCTTTGTTCTTTACTCTCAAATCAACCCCAACTAATTCAAACTGGTAAAACTCTTTCTCTCTTACTCCGACGAAGGACTAGCGTCCGAAACGTCAGTAAGTTTTTTCATCTTTTCACGGTGTATAATTTACCTTTTTATCATTACTGTTTCATTAGAAACACCGACGCAGCTCACACTAGTTTTTAGCTAGTTATATCTTCTTAATTCAAACTGGTTAGAGCTGTGCTCCGGGGTCATACATAGACTGTATTGCGGCTGCCAGAGACGCCTTCACATACTTTCACTTCGACCCCGTTGAGCTGCGCCAATTGCGGTGGTGATAAGCGACGACAAGTTTACTTAGTTCATAGGTATCTGAATATTCTGATAAAAAGATAGGAAAATAAATGCACTTCACCTAACTTTTATACTCAGCCTTGTCAATTCTGTAATCAATAAATGAAATCTACGAAAACAGACGAAACCCACCTCAGTTTTACTAAAGGTTTTAAGTTTCGATCTTAAGTGTAACCTTAATGCCGTTAAATCATACCAGCGATCTCGAAAATAAATTTTGGGCTAAAAATATCTACTTTAACCTTGACTTTCTTCTCTTGACTACTCTTACTCTTGTCAAAATATTCATTTGTAATCTACGCACAAGGAATGCCCACATGGTTGATCTTTCGTGTCCCTGTAGGTATAGGGTAATTTATTTTTGTCTTTGTAAACCGGTCAAAAAAGGAAGATTTGGCGTTGTTGGTATTTTTCGATGCCGAATCATTTCGATTACTACTACGCTATACATCATTCTCATCGCCAAGATCACTTTCCTATTTAGCTACACTTTACAGGAGTGAACCCTGAGGTTTTGGACTACATGATTATATTTAGCTCAATAAAATGAAATAATCTAGAGACATATATCCTTAGAGGCAACGCCCATCTTGAATCCTTAAAAAAAAACTGAGGAAGTTACGGCTTCCAGGGAATATCCTTGTAAACAGCATTTGTAAATATCGGAATCGAAGGGTATATCAGTGAATATCGGAGAATATTTACCTCGCCGCTCGAAGACTTGCTTCTCGGTAAATATTCCCCTTCACTTCACCTTCGGCAAATAATTGTTTAAGGACAGCTCGGAACGGTTTTTCTTGAGCGCGCGCGCGCTCTAGATCCAATCACGTAGAACTTGTATATTAAAGGAAAATTTTGCCCTCAAAAATCTTATTATTCAAACTGGAAAAAAATCAAAAACTGTACGGTGAAATTTCTCCAAATTTTGCATATGGCTTTGGTTTGTTTTCAAAAACTTAAGGAAACGTTTAAAACATTCTGTAAGAGGGAACTATCCCCCCAAAAAGTTATTGACTTTTACGAATTCCCCTCTGACAGAATTTTGTCTTTTTTTATCATTATACAAAGTTTAAATATTCTGGTTTTTAAAAAATTTTACCATTTGGTTCATGAGTTATGTTTTAATGAACATTTTTGATGGCATAAGAAGAGTTCTGATGTAGTCATAGCAACATCTTACGTCATTTTTTCGTGTTCACTGTGATCTTTGGTTTATGGTCTTTGGCTTTTTAGGTTTACTTGCTGTCATATTAGAGCCGTATTAAATGTTTTAGTTTGTAATTGTGACTGTATGTGAAGGCACAAAACACTTTCCAGCCGCCTAAGTAACATGTTAACAACATAATTCAGCTCTATTGATAACATTATTTCTTTGATTCTAGTGGGGTACTGAAGATTTACTGGGATGCCCTTCTTTCTACTCTTTTGATTCAACATTCAAAGTTATCAGCCTGGGAATCCGCTGAGTATGTGAAATGGTCATTAGAAAATGGTGAGTGACAATCAGAGAGTAGGAAAATATTCTTGTCATTCAGTTTACGAAACAGTTTGTTATGATAACCCAAAAATTGAGGGCGGAAATATTAACATGACTTTCGTGTTTCGTATATTTATTTTTCTCTTCTCTAACTAAAACAAAATGTTAAAAAATAGGGATTTCAGCATTTCATAGCTAACTGTAAATAGCCGTATTTACTCTTATCTGCCGTAGAAAACTGACACTGAAGAGGGAATTCCGCATAATTTAGGTTATTGCGGATGCCATTCATAAGGAAATATCACTGTCTGTCTTCCGATTATGGTCTCATACTGGTCACATTTTCATCCAATATTTGCATTGTTAACAATTTATCATGATCCCCACCAATTTGAAATACAATATTTACATTGTTAAGAATTTATCATGATCCACAACCAATATACAACACAGTCTAGGAATCCACTGAGTGTGTAAAAATGTCTTAAGAGAAATGAAACCACTGGAGAGTGTTCAAAACCATCCGGCCTCATGGAATTTTCTCGGTTTTATCATCGCTTCCCAGGTTTTATTTAGATCACCTTGCTGATTAATTCAAAACCGATTACCGTAAAAACCGAGCCCATACATTGACCTAGAGCGTTGAAAGCTTTTACTCATTAAATAGTCATGGTTGGTTTTTTAAACGTTCCAGAAAACGCGTTGTCATTTTATACCCATTGTCATATTTACACTGACATGAGAGCATAAAATCACTTTGTATGGGTATTACATTAGACCAATCGGAATCGTGCCCAATATAGATAGAAGCGTTGGATTGGAAGATAAAAGCATGTATGAGGGATTAATCTTCCTTGTTTTCCGTTATCTAATCTTTTTCTTCCACTTTTCATATTTTTCCTCTATTTTTTCTTCTTTGGCACGGAAACTTCCTTGTCTGTCAGACTCAGTCCTACATGTAGATTAGATCTATATTGAATACGAAGACAAATCTCAAAAGCTAAATGTACAGATTAGACGAAATTACTATGGGATACTTTTCATTATAAAACATTTGTTTTAGCAATGAAATAGTTATGCTTCATCCTGTGTGGCTTTTAAACCATAGAGCATGACAATATTTGAAATTTAGACTAACTACGGGTCAAGAATAGAAAAATGTCGCCGCATTCAAAGCTTTCCACTTCTATGTGTGGTTGCAATTAGAACATGTCATTTGATGGTAGACATCGATAGTATTCATACTCATTGGTATTCATGTTAAAAGCTAACATATATCAAGCAGCAATATATATATAATTATCTACCCCTAAATTGTTTTAATTTCCGTGACTACTTCTGGTTACACAATTATACGATATTTGTCAGAACGTGTTTATACCACAGGCCATGTAGCTACATACAACTCCTATTTTTATATTATAGCATCTGGTTAACATTATAGATTCATTTTCTAAAGAATTAAAACTAAGGGAGAACGTTCCCTGTGGGGATTTGAGGGTCATTCAAGCAGGGTATTCCAAATTTGCAATTTAGGTTTTTAAGGTACATAGAATATGATAAAGGAAGCAACTTAAAAGTGATGTAAGAAGTTTTCTTACGGTATCATATACGAAATGGAAATTCTCCGATTACCGGTTTAGACCTTCCTCACCTCCCTCCCTCCTTTCGTATTTTGGTTTGGTCTACGATTTAATATTTCAAGAAGATATTGTTTCATTCTACCACACGAACAAAAGTCACTATAGATAGTCGCTTATACTATTTTTCTTTTTACATAGATGAAAAAGAACACCTGGTTCACTGGATAGCACAAAACGTGGTAAGCTTACACTGATGAGAATGAAGGATGTGTTATCGATAATTGCGCAGCGAATTCCGGTTATGATAAACTTTTAGTGCGCGCTTTATCCATGATGAATATTTACTTTGTTGAGATATGTTGTGGCCTAAATATCAGTAACAGTGCAAACTGCGAGACTCTTTATACCTCAGCCCTTCCACACGTTCATACACAGTTGCGATGACAGGTCTTCTCACGTACTCTATATTGTTCAAAAAAAAAAGCTGTAGAATTGAAGAGAGGCAAGGCTAAGGGTCACGCCTTGAAATACGAGGAGAATTTGAACTTAGTGACTTGCCAAATAAAAGACAAACTACCACAGCTGAGTCAGTCTACACATGATACTCGCATTTACGACCCAAGCTGTCTTAACCGAATCTCGTGAAATGCTTATATAGTTTCCTTGTTACAAGCCAACGTCCATCCCATGAAGATGTCATCATGGATGGTATATAACCCTTTTACATAATACTTGTGTCGCCTTTTGATGCGTCGTTGCTTTATTTTACTACTTATTTTATGATTTTAACAAATGTTCCTATAATGAATAAAACAGTGTAATCGATTACTCATCAGACCCTCACTACCCTCGAGTCTTTTTTTCAACATTGTTGCTTTACTTGTTTTCCCCTTTCAAAACTAACTTTATTTCTGTATTTCTAACTTTTTTCCATGTGCTTTCATGGTATAATTCCATACATAAATCCATCTCGAACACACTTCCACTCAATAAAGGAGGCTTTAGCATAAAATTACTGAGATGGATTGGACGCACAATCATCTGAACTGTCCTGTTGTCTAGGTAGCAGTATACACACCAGAAGATTTCTATTTCTGGGTAGTATAGTAGCCAAAACGCGATCTTAATATATAAGATTCTGTTCATTTATATTTAAGAGGAGATTTTAATCTAACGGTATCATAGTCTTAGTCTGATTTCCTTCCCAATCCAATTCATTTTTTAAAGATAGATGACAGTACCAAGATTGCTGATGAAATTGTCGGATACTGCCAGTGCACTGACGGAAGGTACGAATCATAAGCAATTGTTCTATTTTATCACTGATAAATCCAGAATTATAGACTCTAGCTTTGACTTGTCGGAATATGCGGCATAGGAATATATTTCCTCTGCGCGTGTTGAATTTGTAGGCGACTGTCAATGATAATATTTGCGGTAATGTCATAATAGTATAAGCAATTTTAGTTTGTTCCGTTAATGGAAAAAGCTTTCAAAGCTTAAAGGTACTTTTAGCGATACTGAAAGACACATTTTTCTGCGCCCTCTGAGATCACTAGGCGTCCAGTCAAATCTATTTTCAAGGTGACTCGAAAATCCAAGCCAAGACGTTTTTAGTTTCCGCTCAACTTCGCTATTTATGCATTGCATCAGTGATTATTATAAATATAACTTATGTAAACTGAAAGATATATATATTTTAGGAACTGCAGGAAAATGGTTCTATAGTCAAAGCATAGAGAAAGAAAGCTGAAAGAAACTGAGAGTAAAATAGAAGAGGGCCAAAATTAGAAACAGCTATCTTTTTTACCTCAAACTGAAAAAATAGCTCAGCTCTGGGAATCAGTATTGTGTGCTCTGCGGAAAGGGGTTTCCTATCAAACCTTTACGACTGAATGAGAAAGCTATTAATGCTGAAGACACAAATAGAACTGCCACTGATATCTTTAAACTGCCCCATTTCGTATCTTTCTTTTATAATGACTAAAGATGACTTCGGCTAGAGCTGAATGAGATTCCCATTAAAGCTCCGAGGAAAAGATATACGACAAGGAGGCCATGACACTTTTGACGCACTTACCGATATTTATTCACGCTCTTGCGCTCTAGAAAAAGTAAAGGAAAACAACAATGCTATAAGGCTAAACCAGAACTGGAGTTTTAACTATTAAAATACGTTATGCTAGAAGTTATTAAGGATGTTTCCGCATCACATGTTTTGTCATTGCAAAAATAGCAGGAAAAACTTAAATACTGATATTGGAAGAAGAAAAACATTATTCAAAAAAAAAATTTTAATTGCGAGATTAATTTCTATCATTTTTATTTTGTCGCAAAAGCGTAAAACCGTTAATTAAAATGGCTTCGGTTAATGTTAAGGTTTTTACTTCTCAGCGGAAGTACCTATTTTTCAAAGAACGACAATAACCATAAGTGCTCCCATATATATCTTGCCATTATTCATTGCTTTACTTAATGCATTCTTGAGTTCAGAGCTGTACAAGATAAAAGGTTTAGTCAATTTCTGTATTTTAATTTAACCTGTAATTCGTATTCACAAATAGATAAAGTAATACCATGCACTAAGCCATCGTTACATTTCCATGACAACTCTCTCTGAGTCTAGATCTCTTAATCCCCACCGTCGTAAACTAAGACAAGGTAATCTTCACTGCATTCTCACTCTTCTTAAACACGATATTTTCCATTTGTTATATCAGAAACTTTGCGATTGAATTAATGTTTTCAGTGTCCAGTCGAAATCTCTCTATCTGTTATGTTAATGATGAAATTACTTCGATGAACGACTTGATAAACACTGCCTGTAGACAAGAAGGCGTCTGTTATGCATGATAATTAATTTACAATCTGATTGGTTTAGACCAAGATTCAACTTCCGCAAAATAAAACTTATAGCAACCAACCTAAATGACAAGGCAAGAATGTGAACGATAATGTTAATATGAAGTACTCTGAATGGTCATTTATGGACGTGATCAGAATAACTGAATCTTTCCATGACGTCCGACCAAAGCCTACTGTGTTTTTATCGCCCTTCATCTTCACTTGATCCGGTAGTGCGTATATAAATACGGATCTCACCCGAGAATAAGAATTCAGTTCATTTGTGCATCCTAAAGTCAACACATCACTTTTCTTCTTCTTCAGATCTGTCATCCTTCCAAATTCGGTTATTTTAGATATTTGATTTGGAGTCTTTACCGAGTCTAATATACGTCCAATTGATTCTTTTTCTTCCTGTTGAGGAAATTGAAGTTGTCACAGCAGAGCTGATGATCTCAAAGAAACAGCGAGCATAAACACGAGGATTTATGCAGAGGCACTTTGGAAACTGTCATTCACTAATGTGTCTACTTCTAGAAATCTAACCTTCGATATCGCGTCACAATCTTTAAGGTAATATAATACAGGTGAATTTGATTTAGCCTGACATCGTATCGTCGTGTCAACAGCAATATTACTTTCCTCCGTTGAAGTCAATGTCGAGTTCTTCCTTCAAAGTATCGAACATTTCGTATAATCTTCACAATGTAAAATAACACAAATGCTACGGGTGACGGATAAATAGAAAACATGGATCATGCAAATGGGACGGCTTTGGTGGGTCCAGCACCCACGATTATAGTTCTTTCGATCGTAAATATGGTTTTCAGTGCCGCTGGAACTATTGGGAATTTAGTGGTTTGTGTGATCATACTTTCCAACAGAGATCTTCAGATTGTTACAAACTATTTCATTTTCAGCCTTGCGGTGGCCGACCTGCTTGTCTGTACCATCGCTCAACCTATGTACATTGCCTATATCTTGGGCTTTCAGGATGGAGCGTTTCAATCAATACGTCGTACATTTACTTTCGTCTCTGTGCTGGCTTCAGTGAGCAATCTCTGGGCAGTCACAATCGATCGGTTTTTGGCTATATCTTCGCCACTTAAATACCCTCAGCGGCTTAATGTCAAGCGTACAAACATACTACTCTTTATTATTTGGAAATTAGCTATTGTACTTGGTGTGACTGCAGCGTTTATACGCGTCGCCCGTATTTTTGTTCAGATCTTTACAATTATCATGATTGCTTGTATATTCCCCCTTTATATTCGTATATTTATTGTTGCCCGAAGACATGCAAGACTTATTATCCACCAGTTAGCTTACTTCAACAGTATGCAATATGCTGCCGTTCAAATCAGAAAAGAACGAGAAAACATTGCGGCGAAGACTGTTGGAACAGTTTTGTTGCTATTTGCCCTTTGCTGGATGCCTCTTCAAATCATACCCTTTTTCTATAGACTTTATCCAGAAAAACTTATAGGTGCATTTGTATGGGTTAATACCCTTGCGCTCTGCTCCTCGTCTTTTAATCCAGTGGTATATAGCTGGAAAATGGAAAGCTTTCGCAGGAAAGTTAAGAGAGTTTTGCGGTTAAGTTTAGTTAATGGAAAAATGAGTCGACCGCCAAGCAACTCTACTAAGATTGGAGATGAAGAAACAAACGTATAATCTGTATATCCGGCTGGGTCATTAGGATGGCAACACCGGTCTCTAAAGATGAAAACCCCAAAACCTTGGAAGACTTTTTTCTTGTAAAAAGTACTTTGGAAGATGGTAAATAAAACGGCTAGGTACTTCAAGTCTGATAAGTCCTCGAAAGATCAAGAAGTCCGCTGAATATTCGTGTGCTACCGCACTCACCGCTACTCAAGCCGCTTACAGGAATAAAAGCAAATCACATCGTAGTCCATGACTCATCAATAATTTGAGCCGCAATACAACCGCTTTCGATCTGATATTAGCCAAAGCTGATGTTTTTCATTTCCAGTCCTGCAGCTATGTCGAGACATGAATAACAAACATGCTCGTGTAACTGTCTCATTCCAGACATATGAAAGGACAATCTTTGCCGATTATAGTACGCCGGCTCGTTGGTCCTCAAAGATCCTTTAGTACTGACAAAAACCTTGGGCTATTGCCACTTAGGCCCCGTCCATACTATGGCGGATAAATTTGATTCCGAATTTTTATCTATTCGGTTGGGCCTACCGTCCACACTAGTCCAGGCGAATCCGGAACAATTCTTCACCGAAAACGAATTTTCGAAATGGAACCGAATAAATAAAAATTCGGATTCAAATTTATCCGGCATAGTGTGGACGGGGCCTTAAATAGTACATCATAAGTAAATGCAGTCACTTTGGTGCTCGAACGATCACGTAAGGTCTGGATTGAGTTTTACTCCTTTCAGATACGAGAATTGTTTAAATTGCACGCTACATGTTTATTGTTGTTGCAACAAGTAGTCATGTTACCGAGACGTGATGTTACCAAGGACATTTTACTGCAACTATGTCCTTGGCATTGTAAGCCAGTAATCGTCATCATCTTTTAATCGCGCAACCTTGCGCGCAACATTTATGACAATATAAGAACATGTATAAAACGAGCGTTTTTATAATCTTTACGACTAGGAAACAAACCCTTCAACAAACCCAGTACATCATGCAGCACTACACCATTAAGAAAATTTCGAACTTGCTGACAATGTCAAGCAATGAACTTCGTCAATAACTCCTTTAACCAAATCTAATATCTATATTTATCATTTTCATCTATCTAAGTTTCAAATCTTCACAGTCATAGTTAACGAACTTGGACTCATGCAGAGCCGTCAATACCTGAGTGCGGGTATGAACATATTCAAACTCCATCATGGATATTCATCGTATAGAAGATTAATCCGACTTGGCCTAATGTTTAACAAAATTAACCAGAAGAAGTTGGTCTTGTAAGGTTTTGCCTTCAAATTCATTATATTTCCTGTTTGTGGACCTTTGACATAATGTCTCGTTTAACTCTCCTACTCACGGCTTCTATAAACAGCTCTGCGCCGTACATGGAACAGTTTTACTATGAAGGGTTGAAGAACCTTCAATACTATCATATATATATACATGTGTTAACTTCTTTTCTTCTTTCTTTCCTTTTTTTTCTTTTGTAAATATTTTGGACTGTATATAACTATGTGAAGTTTATACTATTAAATCAATGTATTTTGCAGTAAGTTGTCATTAGAATTACTTAACTGCTGAATACTGCTATATGTGCATACCTGGCTTAGTATGCACCTATTGGTACACTATATAAAGAATCCCGTTTGCAATAGAAGATATCTCAAAGAGCAAAGGCTACGAAACCACCCTTATTGTCATAATCAGTAACATCAGCGAATCTATATTCCCTTGCCGTGCTTTGCATGATATCTAGCGAATAAAACACCTTTTGAAGGATAATCCAATTAACTAGTTAGCGAAATTCAGATAATGTCTGGACCAATAAAAAGTTCAAAACCCACATATGTTTCTAATCCCAAACTGCCTGTTTTATCTTTTTTTAGCTGTCATTGTGGGCTCTGGAGTTTGGCACAGACAGTTTTCATAAGAATCGGCGATTTTAAAAAGGTGCATCACCTCTTCACAATTCCCGATTACTGGACCTTAAGATTATCTGAGACCTTAATTATCGCCATTTCTTGATATGCATGATACTGAATTGTCAGCGGGATGTTGAGTGCTATGCTTATCTAATCGATAACTGCCGCGCGATACTTTTCCAGGCGATGGCCTGCCTTCTCCAGCAAGGACGATATCTGGGAGCCCTCGAGTATGCAAGTAAACGTTGTCTTTTTGACAAGAAAGGTCAGTAAACAATACACGCATTATACGCGCATTGAAAGCAGTTAATAATTCAACACGTTTTTGCCCTTGAGTCCTGACTCTAGATCTAACCTGGCCCGCCTTTTAAAATTTCCGGTTTTCGATGTGTTTGTTTAACACATTTAAACGCCATTTATCCATTTAGTAAAATTGCTAATGTATATATTTAGGACAAGATCTGACGTGACTGTCATATATCCTCCCTAAAATACTACCCTTTTTTCAGTGACTTTCTTCCGGTACTAAGCCAAACCAATGGAAATGCAGGGACGAAATTTTGTCTTCTCACTCACTTAATCACCTCGCCCATTTCAATAGACAGCGTGCGCAGCTTGGTCAAATAATGTTCCATCCTTTGATCTCCGGGTCGTATTTTCTGTATTTTTCATTGTATCACCCAGCAATTCTAAAACTAAAATCTGTCTTGTAATTAATATCTAGATACCTAATGTCCTTAGGGCCTCTCAAATACGGTTTGACTAATTGCCATAGCTTTTTCTAGGTAGTACCTTCCAATCATCTATGCATCCCAACAATCGCAAAGAGGATAATTAAAAGCCTAATCGCTAGACAAAACAATTTTTCTGGCCACATGCAGCATATTAAATCACGTAAAATGTCTTACCTCACTCAAACAACAAATCATTCAAGTTTTTCAATCGTTAATTCAAACTAATCAATCACTGACTGGAATATTTCACGAAACACCCCGTCTTTGTTCCGAAGATAATAAGTTTAGAATTTCTGTCTAAACAATTCTTTCAGTTAAAAACTTATGACAATTTGAAAGATTGCGGGCTTTGATGCTCCGGATCTTTCACAGATCATTAGAAATGGGTAATTGCATCGACAACATGAAGGTTTTACGACCGAAGATTTAGCTGCAAAATGGAATAAGCAACCTCCTTCAGGGCAATAATGATTCAAGCATGGTCATTATCTGTTTTACTGAGTCTAATAGCTTCTAATCGTTTTATCCCTGTCACTGATCGTTTAGAAGAAAATCCATTGCTTTTGTTTCCTCAGTAAAGAGAAATCACTACCATTAATAGCCAGGGTTGGTATGTTATTTTTACAATTTAAATCGCGATGATTGAAAGGAATTATATTCTTTGCTTTCACGTCCAACTGAATACCAATGCGATGTAATAATCAACGAAAAGATCACGTTTCTTGTTGTCGCGTCGCTTAAAATTACCTAACCTTTTCGGCTGGAACTTGAAGCTTTGTGATTTACAAAACGACTTGTCATTAACGAAGTAATATTCACTAAAGACGAACGTCATTTACAGTCAGAAGAGTAAAAGTTATTTATTAAACTTACTTTCATGAAATAAAGAAGAATTGTTAAACTAACTTTCATTTAAAAAATATTTAACCTTACTTTCATTTAAAACATTATATTTATTTAACTTATACTCGTAATAAAATTAACCTCTTGTACGTGTTTCTTTTGTATGTGTTTGAACTTTCTGGAATTTTTTATGACTTTAGGCATAATATGCTGTGTAACAGGAAAAACGTACTTGCCGCTATTTATCTGGATTTGAAACGATTCGAATCCCACCAGATAAGATATTTTTATCTTCAAATTCTTCATTGGATTTAAACACTCAACATTCGTAATCATTTTAGAAAACTTAACTTCTCGTTGCCGTACCGTCGATCTCCATATTATCAGTTATTAATTACCATTGATTAAGATACACACATGTATTAAGCATTTCATTATTGATTACTAGTGATTTCAATCTGAAAACGGCGAATTATGTTTATCTGGTTTGAAATACTTCCTGCCTTGGAATATTTTATTTACACACATTTTCCTATATTGCTAATTAGTTTTCTGTTTATATTTTATTATGGCCACTTCTCTTACTTTAAAACCTTAAAACCCGTGCAAGAAAGTGCCCAATCCCACTTCTCGTTTCTGCCAAGGAATATTCTTATACTAATTTTTTAAATTCTTTTAATCAAAGATCTCCTGGATATTTTTTATCTGGTCCCGTCAAAGTTACTGGCCACCAAGTTAAGTCAAAGGAAAAAGCCTTTTGATTCTCTCTTTACCATTGAAGAGGTATGATTGCATCAAACATGCATTCCATCTTTTCGATTCATATGTTTCTAATTATCACGAAGTCGCGATATGTTGGCTATATGCGCCAAGCAAAGCTAGTAAAAATATTTGCATGCGGTTAAAGAAAAAAGAAATAATATCGCGAAGTTGTAAAATACTTCAATATAGAAGGCACCAAAATTGAATAGTACTTTCTGTCCATCGCAGTGCAAATCGATCACGTGACCAGTGGAGCTTCGTACGCTGGTATCCTGTACTTTCAGTCTCTCTTCTACTGAACAACCCTTTCTACTTGCTATATTGGGCATATTTTATATTTTGCTATAGTGGATTTTCTCACCCTCGCGGCGTCAACAAACATCAATTACAATTTTGGAAGTATCATCAGCCTGCCATGGCAATATTATAATTTAAAAGATAAATATTGAGAAAAGAAGCCTGAATATCAAATTATATATATATGGATGTTCAGACGTACTGAATAGCTTTTATCAAATAAGAGGGTTTAAATGTGAACTTGATCATAACGATAAAATTTTGTTTTTGCCTTTTTCCAGCTCATTTCCATTTTGATGAGGACCCAAGATGACATTAGTCTTACTCGTGATCTGATAAAAGTATGTTTCCTTGGCGATATGCCTAGAGCACATTACAGCCTAAGTCTGAATCTTTAATTATAGCACTATTTATCACTTGCGCTTCTTGACTTTTATTCCGATCTACCATATTTCATGATTACATTTAATATCATACTGAGATAAAAAGAGTTCCCCCTTAAAAATTCGGAAAAATCGGATTAAAAAACAAAACCTGCATATATATATAGTAAAACCCTCAATAATGGCGCCACCCCTGTAAGGTATTAAAATATCTCATGATTTAATAACAGAATTATCTCGTGATTCAATAATTCAAAAACAGAAAATTAAGGTCTAGTAGTACTACAAGCCTAACACGACACCACTATAATCTGCGCGCGACGCTGTCACTGATATAGACGCATTGAAGATTTTCCCACAATGTATTGCCATCATAAATGCCATCGTCATCACATTAAAAAAAAAATAATAATAATAATAATAATAATGATAATAACTTTATTTATTCTACAAAACATGGATCAGCTAGTACCTTGGTAAAAGCTGGTATTAACCCATGTGTAGTAGCAATAGAAATAAAAAATCTTCTTTACTATAAACTCTATAAAGTTAGCTATAATAACTTTATAGATTCATCATGAATTCTAATAATACGTATCAAAGTATCAATAGTAACTATTACAGCAACTCTTTCCTATTCCCTTATGTAACCATGCATGTCTTTCTTTATTTATTCCCGACTGAAGGCTGTGTTTGGGGAAGGATACCAAATTGATTACTGTACTATTGACAAGCCAGGAATGAACGATAATTCAAGGTAATGATCCAACGTTAACAACATGATTTCTGATAAGTCTATAATAGTAGTCCCTGTACAGCGATTTTGGGGACGAAATCACCAGCATATGCGCGCGTGACCGTAAATGCTACGCGCTTCCCCTGAAGGTTCAGCATTTCGGGATTTAGTGTGAGGGGTCTATCAAAATCTTTAGAGGAACTTCTGTGATTCAAGATCCTTTCCTTTCATTAATAGGTTTGTTATTAAAACATTCAATCATAAATAATCAGTTTTAAATCTTGAATTTTATGTAAAGCTAAATAAAATGGAAAAAGAAATAATATGCACATTTAGGGGGTGGTTCCAGGCATTTTAGTCTGGCATAATCTATTTTCAGATTTGAGACTGCTCATGCGCGTTATTTTTTCGGAATCAAAGCTAACCTGAATTCGACTTTTGACAAAAATGAAGAGCATCGTGGTTTTTAAATGCTGATTTTGAATTCCGTTATTCATAACAGAGAAACGATCCGAAAATGGAAGGATCTTTACCAGTCATGCTGGGATCTTGGACTCCATAGCCTTGTAAGTTTCTTTGTCAATCGAATAATTTTATTATTTTTTTATTATTTTTCGTTTCCTCGTTGATTTCAAATCAGCCAGGGGGCACATAAATAAAACACACACACACACACACAAAACGAAAAATAAGACAAAGAACAAAAACTCTCGTTAGTTGCACCTTCTTCGGATGACGATTTTATGGCGGATGCGGTAAAACAGGTGCTTTAGCCTTAATTCACATTCATTTAGTAATTTGTTCTCATTTTAGGCAAAGAGACTACTGGCATATGTGATGGTAAAAGATGCCATGGCGTCAGCCAGGAAGATACACATCGTTAAGCGCTTCTTCCTTGGAGTGTAGATAGAGTAGAAAAGAAGACATTGTCAGTCATTCGGGCGCCGCGTCTGTCGGCTTACCGGATTGTCAGGGAGTTGCGCCACTGACCAATCATGTCACTTAATTGAATAAGCGCAAATCCTAGATTCGTTGTTTGTTGTACTGTAAAAAAGCGAATGTTAATTTTATATACCACAGTTGCTCATCAAAAAGAGTGTATTTTGATTTGGCATCGTATGTACATTTTTATCGAAAGTTCATCAGTCTACAAACTTAGAATTAGATTTTAGGAAACTTAGATTACGAAATTTTACAACGAGTAATAAATGTAGGATATCTTGAAAGAAATATGACATTTCAGAGTTTAATCAATCGATTACACAAAATTTAAACATGATCTTTTCATGACGCACCGGACAAAGAATTCATTCATGTTTTTTTTTAATCTAGTAATCTAAAGATCATTTCAGTTGCTTATTCAAAAATGGGTAAAAAGTGGGGTTCACCGACTTGGTTATCTATCCTAGTTATGAGAGATCGTAATTCCAATTAATCGCATTGGACGTGTTCCAATTATACGTTTAAAGTTTTGTGTGGAAAGTGTAGGACGATCAAAAAGTCTAGAGTAATCTAAACGACGAATCTTAAGTTTATCTAGTATTTCAAGTTATAAAATTTATTTGATGATTTGCTTCAAACTGACCGGGGTTCTAGTACTTTATACATTCCCTTGAAACTTATGAAATTGCATTTGTAATCTCAGGGATGCTAAAACCCATTTTGAATTGATTTTGGAACTAAATTTTTTGTTCATTCATTTTTAAAAACTCGTATATTTGTCAATTTTGAAACAATACCGATAAGGTCAGGCAATAAAGAATCTTAGCATTTTTCGAAAATCGCCCAATTTTACCTTATCATTTGCATGAAATTGCGAAATATTTTGTCAGATTATAGAAAGTTAGTCAAAGTAAGATATAGTCATCTTGAGAAATTTTCAAAACAACGATAATAAATGGTAAAAAACGAGATGCGCGAAATGGATGCGCAGTAGCAAAGGTCCGCCGGTAGTACAAAAGTTTGAACCAATCTTAAACCTTAGCTTTCAAATTGCGTTTTTTTAAACCAAAGTCTTGGAAGAAGATTTTAAGATAATTGCATGATTCTTAAAGGTAGTGACGAATTCATTCTCGTGCTAACGAACGTTTACTCGATTAGCCAGCTAATCAAACCTTGATAAACGTCAATAAATTCTTTATCACAGTATTAATTATCACCTTAGAACTTTTTACTCTTGACAAAATTATGCCGGATCAGTCAGCTTATTGGAAGTTGTCGCCGGTGATGTCAATGGTACGGTGACATGAGGAATTGCCAATCGAGAATGGCGAAATATAAAAGTCAAGATTCCTTATGTCTTTCGAGTCTTCTCAAGTAATGTATCATGTTTGAATTTTACAACCTTAATTCAGTCACTGATTTGATAGTTGGTAAAATATTTAGAAACTAATTCGAAAGACAAGTGACGCAAAGTGATCGTAAGATACCGATTGGACTTTATTTGCTAATTATTTGCTATATCCATGCTTTATCTTACCAATATCCTTGCACAAGTAACAATTTAATAAACGTAATACCTCTAAAAGCATATCAATCGTAGACCATTTTATAGTGTTAGTGATCGTAGTGATCTGAACGACTAAACGTGCTCAGTTTATCAGATAAATATGTGGCTGAATTACTAATTTTCACGGAATAGCCATTAAAAAATCCAAAACATCTGTCTTACTGCTTGCGCTTGGTAAAAAATCATTAGTCAAATGTACTATTACCGTTGTCGTGCGTGGTCAGTCATGTTTCAGTCGCTGGTCGGTCAGGACGTGATAAAACTAACTTTATTTATTCTACAACTATTTCAGAAATTGTTGTCGTTTTAGCTGTAATTAGTTTATTCAAGGCGCATTTTCATTTATTGACTTCACAAATTGCTCCAAGCAAGGCTGCTTGAGATGATAATTAGTGGAGAGCTATAGCCACTTGCATGAACCGTGAATAAATCAATTATAATTAACAGCACCGACGTTCTCTGGAGCCTTGGCTTGTTACTTGAGGCTCTTGTTACAACAACGATATTCGAAATAGGCGTATTTAAATATAGTTTGATACTTGTATGAGCAGTTTATTTAGGGCCAAAGAATCGACTGAGGCGCTTTCAGAACGCGCTTTTTTACTTCTGGGAAACTGATACAATGTACTGAAACTTTCAGACCGTGCTAAGATTGCAATATTGACTTCAATATATTCATCGTAAGTAAGTATGTCCATTGTTTGTTACAGGACACTTTTCGCTTTCAACTATTACTCATCCGATCTTGATTGGATCTAAATGTCTTTTATACAGTCTTTTAATATTATAATATAATATTTACTTTTTAGATTTCAAGCTTCGATGAGTCAGACAAGGCTGAGTCCAGATTATATCAAGTTTACAGTTAAGAAGTAAGCAAAAATATTCGTAATAAACAACGATATTTGATTAAAAAGATATGTGGTTCCCTCCATGATCCATCTCCCCCTCCTGCCCTGCGATCAAGGCCCAAAGAACAAAATAATAAACAAGCTTATTTAAAAAATGATAAAACTTTTCTAGTATTTGATCTAATTAAACAGAACTTCACTCTTGCAGGCTGAAGATAATAAGTGCAAAATTCTGTGCCAGTTAAAATGTAAATAAATTGAATATTTTACTTACTAGCTAGCAGGCTTGATAAAGGAAAAAAATGGCTAGATGTCTGGTGATTTTGGTCTGTAAGGCTAATTATCAAGTGCGGAAACTAGTTTTAACACAGTTTAACAAAATAGAAAGACCTAACTTGAAAATGTTTGATCCAGTGATCAAATCTGAGATTAGAAAGAAAATTAGAAAGAAGATTAGAAACAAAATTTTGTTTTAATATACATTATTAAACCGGCATTTTCTTGTCCTGGAATTTGACTCAACAAACAAAACTCCTCATTGGACCGAAAAAAAAAGAAAAATATAACTAATCCGGAAAAAAAAATTAACAAACAAATATCTTTTACCAAAAACATATTTTAGCTCTGCTTATGGTAAATATTTGGTTATGAAAAGGCTGATTGTAGAAAATATAAACTACTTATTTTGATTATAATGCATTGCGCGCCAAGATTGAGACTATTTCAATACTTTTAATTATCATTTTCAAAAAAATTATCTCCCAACCCCAATCATAATCGTTTTCAGTATAAATTGCTTTTATGCATTGATGTCTTCGTTAAGAAAAATATTAATGAAAAACCATAAAAGCGCTATGATTGGACCGTCGGTAGTGCACTATTTGATTGTTTTTTTATTAAAAAATAGCCACATTGAAACATCTTGTTTCGAAAAACGTCTTCGTACCCTCTCTAAATTAGAAGATAGAAACACCAATCGATGAAATGAAGTCATTAAGATTTCTTAATCTACTAGCCTGGCATGGAGTCGAATTCTCTGAGCTACGTACGTACCGAAACATCAAAACTGGCATTATAAATATTTAAGCACACTTTCCCATAAATATTGAGCTAATCATTCTTTTGCGCTTGTATTGTCCCTTTTTTCTTTCTTGTTGCCGATTTGTGTACATGAACGACTTCGTGAAAATACATAAATGAATGGTTGAAAACTTTAATCGTCACGTAAGTAATATTCATCTCACATGTTGGTGGTTTGTGGCTACCAGACTAGTGTTATGTTGCAATGTTTTAATATGGGCTTAACGTGTGTTGGTGCAAATAAGCCTTTATTTACTGATTTGGGTCATTTTGATTGATCGAGAACTCGGATGGAAATACATTAGTGTGAAAGCTTTTCTAATGCTACGGAATGCAGTGCTAAATTACGACACGTCATGCCATACTTTTTCGGTATTGAATGGTTTGCCGAGACTTTAAAGACAACATCTCTATCTTTCCTGGATGTGTATTCCTATGCATGTCACCATCATCAGTTTATATTTGCATATTTTTTATAACAGTTTTGCTGCAAACGCTCATTTCACAAATGACATGTTAAAACCTTATGCAAATAATTTGTTTTATTTTTCAAAGCAAAAGAGAGTTGTTTGGTTTATTTTGGTCCACTGTCGCACAGACTGATGTTTGTAAGCAGAACTCCAGGTATCCTAAATAATTAAAAAGCTCCGCCATGACCTTTTACATATATATATTCTCCTCAAGACCGTGTTGCTAGCAAAGGAAGTAACAAACGCTTCAATTTACCTTTAACAGTAGGAGCAAAACCAAAGCTTAACGATGCATTGGTGCAATGGAGGAACTCAAGCCATGGTACTCATTGTGGTGGCCCTGTTCGCTCGCTACTCTTACGCCACACCAGACAAGTAAGGATCACTTATTATCATTATGTATTTCATGTCTTTTGTAAAGTTAAGTCAACTGAAAACGAAAAATCTTTTCTCAACGTTTTCCTAATTTCCGTCAATTTACCCCGAATGGCTGCTTGGCAGAACTTGTGTTTTCATAACGCATAGTACTTAATGAAAATATTACCTCTATTTACATCACCTCGAGAAATAGAACAAGTATGTACAAAGAGTACGCATAAAAACCCACTGTACAATCTTACTCATTAGGTCTTTTTCTTTAATAGACAGTGTTACTCATAGGTGCATGTTTGTTACTCTTCAAAAGGCAACTGGTTTCACAAGGGTTGAGTATTCCTCAACCACCGGTGTTAGTTTTTCCGCAAATTAAATATTTCCTATGGCTTGCAGAGGTTAATTTCACTCTCTTTCGTTGAGGCTTTCCAATAGTGACTTGAATAATGAAAAGGAAGTCAACTTAAATATTTCACTACTGGTAGTTGATATTCCGAGTTTTCGGAGTTTAAAATATTTTGGCTTTAGTGGTTTCAAGTTTTGCACTGATAACCACGAATCTTAAATATTTCTTGGTCGCTTTTCATGACCGAAAAACAATATCTTTGATTAAGTTTAGCGCAAATTGGACCACATTTATTGCGTAGCTATGTGGGGTACTGATCGTTTCTATGATTTTCATAATAGTCTTCTCAATATAATATACTCCCGTAAAACAGCATGCCATGACTAGTCATCAATCATTTATTACCTTGTCTTTGATTTGTACACGACAAAATATGTTATAACTTGTATTGAAATTTAATTCAGCTGTTGTAATTCTAAATCTCGCTCAATGTATAGAAATCGAAAAATCATGTTAGTACCAGTGACAAATACTTTGCTTCATCTTCTCATTGTGAAACACAGAACAAATTAAAATCTCACTTCGACATCATGAAATAAGACAGGCGGACCTTTATTGGACCTCTAAGAGACGACAAATTTGGCTTGTCTCTCACTGAGAACAAAGTAAAATCATTTATTCACCGGAACGTAATGTTTTTTTCCTATCAGTTACATCACATTAATTGTTTTTGCCTCTAATCAACTCTTGGCTTGATCACTTAAGTGGTAACAACGACTCGATCGACATGGAAATCTTCTTTTTAGACCGACCCAGTGCATTTAGCCGGTATATGACTTTCTTCATTGATAGCTTGGAAAAAAATCTAGGATTTCTAAGATAGCAAGTCTTCGCGAAATAAGTTTAATTTACACAGTTTAGCCTGATTGGATTTTTTGTTCGTGATCTCAACGCTGTAAAGAAGATTAATTCGGTTTTATGTGTGTGTACATAAGGGAGGGCCCTCTATGGCACAGGTCAGTCGGCACCTTTTGTCTATCTCTATGCTCTTATCAAAATCTTTGTCTCTATCTTATACCTTATACTAATACCGATAAAGCTTGTGAAAAGCAAATCTTAATTTTCGTATTTTCTCGTTCTTTAATTTAGCTCATCAAAAGCCATCCCTTCTCATTATCAGAATTATTCGAGATTATTGAAGAAACTTTTGGAAGAAGGATACGACAGGAGAATAAGACCAGGCGCTAAAGGTATTCATTCAACCGAAATCAGTCTAAGGAACCCCTAAGGAAGCGTCCATTTCCCATACAAGCTCCATACATGGAGCCCGGCCCGTATGGAGAAAGCAGCGCATCACTAGGCAATATCCATTTGTTTCCTTGTTGTCGTGTTTGTTTCAGATCAGGAGCCCGTTACCGGGCCGGATTACTAGTGGTAGGCTTCAATGGTCCCCGCAGATATTGGTTTATATGACTCCAGATTATTAAAAAACACTCTTGTTTGTTTTTAACTAGCCTAACCCCAAAGAGACTTGTCTGGTGTGTCAAGCTGCCCCAAACTGAACTATTAACACTTCGTTCTATGGTTTGTTGTTTCTTGTTTCTAAAGGAGACCTTCACGTAGATATCTTGTATCACAGTTATCAAAAATTATTAAAAGCTAACAAAACATCAAAAGTCAACTAAATATTGCGCGCCAGAAAAGTGATTCTAAATCTTCAACACTTTAAAGAAGCTATTTATCATTAGGGAAGCTATTTTACCGAGTCATCAAAATCGTGGCGCTCATTTTCAAACCTATCAAAAATCTATCGCGACTTTAAAAGAAAGAAGCTTAACATGGAACATTTCATTTCCGAGCTCATATCCGGGTGATCAACAAAGCTGTTTGCTGCTTTGTCTGTCTTTAAGCTGGCTCAATTACTCGGATGTATTCCTATTAATTCATATCTAGATCTGATCAACATGATTTCTTTGTATATAGGCGTTCCAGTTATCGTTAAGGTGGATATGTATGTCTTAAACATATGGGCCATAAAAGAAGTGAACATGGTTAGTCACGGCAAGAGAATAATAATGGACTCTGTTAATGATAAATTCACTTTATGATAGTCCTATAGCTTGGGCGTAATGTTTTCTCATTACGAGAATAACAATTCTGTGTTTCAGTTGTATCCATATTCATGCGTCAAGTGCAAGCGTTAAACAAAGAATTAATGCTTGAGTCATAAATGACACGTAGTCTGAAATGGGTGAAACATTATACCCATGCCAAAAAGGTCTATTGGTTATTTACATCGATTAAACTGCATTCAAAAGTAAAGCAGGATTTTCTTGCTCTTGTAAATAAAGGGACATGCACTAATGTGAAGACTCGCCAAACTCGGCCCGGTCGTAAATGTTCATAGCGCAGTACAAACAGTACGTAAATGATCACTCTTCTTTTCCCTTTCCATGTCTAAATAGCCACATTTTTCTTACTACGACAGGATTTTACAATTGATATTTATCTACGTCAATACTGGAACGATGAACGACTACGACACAGTAGGATATCGGCAGATTCGGTACTTACCCTCAGCAGTGACATTAATAAGCAGCTCTGGGTTCCAAGCACATACTTCATTGGGACCAAGAAGGCGTACTTCATGATGTTACTACAGATAATTATCTATTACAAGTGCGACCCAATGGAAATATATTCTACGGTATGAGGTAGGAGTAAGTGGATGGGGGCTGAGGGGGCCGTGGGGGTATAGCGTGGCCACTTATAATATAGCGTGAGTTTCGGTAGTTCGATAATATCAATGTGACTAGCGTTTTCGGTTGTCGAGACACCAAAATTGGTTTCCATTTCAGTTAGAAGTTTGTGTCACGTGATTCATACCATCCAAGTGCTTGAACACGGAAGCCCGCTTGAAAGTCAAATTCCAACGTCTTTCTTCTGTTTTACAATAGGCTTACCATAACAACATCTTGTCAAATGAATCTCAGGGACTTCCCACATGATACTCAAGAATGTACGCTCGCCTTAGAAAGCTGTAAGTAAATTATATCTCATACTTTATCTTGTGCCACAAGTTTTCCTGTCGTAGAAAATGCTCTGTTAAGATATCGTTATAGAAACGTCCTTTCAATTTTGTGTCAGATGGGTACCAAACGACAGACGTGATATATGAATGGAACAACCGTAACGACAACACCTCAGCTATTGTTTTGCACAACAATCTAGAGTTGCCTCAATTTGAAGTGATGGAAGTGACTAAATCCGTTCAAAACTAACATGTATAACATAGGTGAGTTTTATTGTATCAAGAACAACGTTAATTTTTATCATTAGTCAAAGATAATGGTATAAATAGACTCCAGCTGAGTTTACTGCATCGTTCGAAAGGGATTATGGGTCTATTAGTTTTGGTTAGCATTTTCTTAGCAGGGGCTGAGTACAATGTAGAATTCCACCATGAGTTCAACTAGTAGCATTTACGATAATATTAAAGAATAAAAAAATCGTATTTAATGTTTTTCGTAGCAGAATTATGGGAAATGAGGCTAATCAAAATATGTTTCTTAATCCTCAATTCTAATTGGTTTTCCTTGAGTTCGTTCTGAAGGTCAACTCAGCTGGCTAATTAAGTTTATTTTATCTAAAACCTAAGATGTCTTTGCCTACTTATTATCTTAGGTAACCATTCATCGCTGATTGCAGTATTTAAAATGAAGCGCAGGATTGGATATTTTTTAATCGACACTTACATTCCCTCTACCATCATCGTCATCATTAGCTGGATATCGTTTTGGATTGACCCTGAAACTGCTCCAGCTAGAGTAGCATTAGGAATCACCACAGTATTAACCATGACTACATTAATTTCAAGTGCCAGAGCGAATCTCCCCAAAGTCAGCTATGTTAAAGCCATTGACTGGTACCTGTTGCTTTGTCTGATCTTCGTTTTTGGCTCTATCCTCGAGTACACCTGTGTTACTTTTGCGATCTCCAATAGAAAAAGAGCAAAGAAGAAAATGGAGATGATAAGAGGATCTATAAATCGTTCGTCAAATAAAGTATGTTATATTGGTTCAGTATAAAGCATTAGAGTAGAATGATTCAAAATTTCATAGCATTTTGTTTAACTGTTGTTTACTTGGTTCTTTGCATGATTGACTTTTCCGTGACCGTACTTGTGTACCTAATGCTTTTTCACATGAGTTAATACTCTCATGATACCTATGACAAGTCTTATGTTAACAGCTAAAGACGTGACTATACTGACTATTGCATAATGAAAAATGAAAAGCGGCTGATCAATATCTCAAATTACCGATGGTGTCATATACTTCCTGCTGTCAAACCATAATTACCATACGCGCAATGTGTTCCATGGCTGGTCAAAGAAACTAGCAGTTTCAAAATTTCGTTTGTTCGGAAAATGAATTAATTGTGTGTGATTATCTCCCAACTTTTATTTGCCATACCTTTAAATTGGTTCAAAAATTTTTCTTCATTGATCATCAAGCAATCTTAAGAATTACATCCAATGATCACTCAGTTTGTCTCTCACCTTGCATGACAACGCCCATCAGGCTATACTTTAGCCTTTTCATCATTTCACTGTCATTAATGTTACTTATGTTTTTCTTATGTGATGCATAATATTAACTAGGTAATTTTTTGTCACTAGGAAACAAAACCAGAAATTCATTTTAGTGACACTGCACCTATGTGTCCCATCCACAGAAAAACAGGCGCAGCTAAAGTCAGTGTTATGGCTCGAGTATTTGGAGAAAATGCCCACGTAAATGCAACAACTGGATCCTGCAATCAAAATTATGAAGGGGGTCTCTTATTTCACTTTAATCCCGCCCTCATTGACAATGCTTCTCGACTTTTGTTTCCCTTATCGTTTGTTGGTTTTAATGTTATTTACTGGATGGTATATGGTTCATGAAATACAACTACTGCATGTGCCGACGTATCTCGTCTGATAATTTATTTTCAGATATTCTCATTTCAATTTTTTTTTATTCGCTTTATTCATTTTTTGTCTCTTCTTATCTAGGTTCGTATAATTTTTTCTTCCTTTCTCATTCCTTAAATCTGTCGTATATCGAGATCGCTTTTAGCTTCCTTTCCTTTAATTTTCTTTTTTTATCATTTGATATTTAATGATATGTTCAGTTATTCATAGTTAATGGCTGTCATTGTTGCAACAAATAGCAGCCTACTATGAAAATAATTTCCACCTCATAGACGCAGCATCTGCCTCCCGTCAAACTGGAGGCAGTTGCAATGATTTGCTACTTATCTACCGAATTACTTTTGGCCAAGTACTGTGCCGAATAAACTGAACAAATCAGTAAAGTGTTGGACTAGATGCTACCAACAACTGCAAAATGGAGTAACAAAAAATCAAGTAGTTAGAAATAAACCGTAATATGATTATTATTCGAAAGATATTTTGTTACGAACAAAGCGAATCAGGGACCCAGGGGCTGGAACCCCAGATTCCATAGCGTTATCTTATGATGATATATTTATAACCACATCTAAATATGGGTTTTGTGCTTTACGCATATGGTTTACTGGCTAGCCATTTGAGAGTTATTTAATACTAGGTACATTTTACACCTCGAATTGTTTTCTGGTTGGAGGCCAAGGGATAAAATACACATTAAAGTGATCAGAAGCCTAGCCTATTCTCCCTCATACAAAGATCTGTAACATGGAAAGAGCGACTTATTTTTGTATTGTATTTATTAGCTAGATTTAAGAATATTAGCCTTAATCATGCCCGCGATTTTGTAGTATCATTATTGAGAACAAATAAAGGGTATGCCGCCTATATCAATGAATTATTGTTATTTTAAAAATCACTCTAATAGTCGTAGTAGTGATGATAATAAGCATAATATTTTTTCATAAAGCTAAGTTTGCTTTTATAATTAGAGTGTTTTGGATGTCAGATGCCATTTGGAATATCGCGCTATTTTCTAGCACAGTAAATAAAGTGATAAAATTGGTATCGCGACACGAGTAGAGTTGCCCCTCACCCTTAACTCAATATTTTCAGTATTGATTCTACTTGAAGTGAATAGTTGAATGGTAAAATAGAGTGCATTTAGTATAAGCGTGAAACTTTACTAACACTAAATGGTACTATTTTGTACAAATTAGTAAATTTAGTGTGCACGTGCAATGCACTTAACCGCGATTGGGGTGTTACTAAAACGAGTAACGAGTAAACTTGCGTATTGTGGTTATTTTAGATTTAAATATGTCTTGTGTCTTGATTTTGCAGCGCGAAGGTATTGGTAAAAACTTTAAAACCATTTCACTTGTGTATTGTGTTTTTTTTTAATTCGACGCACCTGCGCATTTGCTTTTCACGCTTCAACTAATTTTTAACAAAATAGTACAAAATTGTACTATTTAGCAATTAGCGTTTCACGCTTTTACTAAAAGCACTCTATGATTATATAATTCGAGTGATGCATCTTGGAGATATCAAGCTTATTCGTCCAATATGTTAATGTATTGTTAGGAATACTCATAATTTATTTACATTTTTTAAATAACTATTGGAACTCAGTACATTATCTCGACTTTGTCAAATAGAAAACATTCATTATAGAGGACCAGCCTCAAAGCCGGACGTAGTAAAACAAAATATTATTCAATAAAGTAGATTGGCCAGACAATTCAACAAACAGTTAACGCATTCCCCTCCCCCAATAAAACTGTGTATGTAGCAAGTAAATCAGTAAAATAGGCCAGGATAAGGCATATCTTGTGAATGTGCTATAAAGTTAGAATTCCCTTCAATAATAAGCACTACAAAAAATACTTATTATACCATAAATTTAAAGGCAATGTAATTTGGTGTTGGACAAGAGGGAGGCAGAACCCCCTCCGCTCCCTCCTTTCTTTCTATTTTCTTTTGAAGAAATCAAGCCAGTGTTCGAATATATTAAAATATGACCCATTCCTGGCTCTGCGAGAAAAGCAATCTATTGGAAGATTTGGAAGATTCTTTAAAATACTATAAATACTTGGATCTATGGGAACACCAGAGGTAGAGGGAAAAAGTTCATTGAGATTAAATTGCGGAACTGTTTTAATATTACTAAGTTAATCAAAACGCATCCCCCCCCCCCCCCCCCCCCCCCCCCCCACTAACCCTCATCCGTCGTGGGGCTTAGGTCTAAAGTTACATCATTCAGTTTATAGCTCAGCAATTTGTGTTAACAGTAACTGGTTCCGCCTTCAAACCGAGTACAAATCAGCTGTTGCAAAATTCATAGCTGACGCACTCGTTTCCAAATTGTTTTAAAATATACTCCTGTCCGGTGCGTAAACAATCCGTATATTGAAAATTAACCCAGCAAAGGTAACAGGGAAGATATTCGAGCAAAACGGTCTACGATATAGGCACGCTCTGAAGTCGTGAATGATTTTTGATCAGGATCCCAGAAGTAGTAGGGCTTTGAAGGAGGACCAGCGGTTTTCATCTCGATTTGTGCTTGTACTACTTCTCAGTTCCTTTAAATTGTAACCAAAGAAAATAAAATGAATAAAACGCGCCGAAACAGGTACTGCATTGTAGATGCGCGCGATTACGGAATGGTACATATATGAAAATAACATATGACCTGGTTTGTCTACCCAGAATCCCCTCATCCAAAAAAATCAGATTATTCCTTCACTCTTTTCGGGAACTTTGGGTTCGAAATGCTTGATGCAACCTGCGACTCAACCTACTGAATTCAAATAGCATAAAAATACTTACGCTAGTTTCAGGTGTTTTAGTTTTTTCCACTTCTTTTAGACTTTCGACCCAAACAAACGGATTTTGAATTTCTATCTCTGACACGAAGAAAACAAATCATTTGATATACCTAAAAGATTAGCACGGTGTCACGTGCCCTCAAAGCAAGATATGGGCACGAAAGTATGCGCACCAATCACATTAAAATGCCGCCACAACTGCACATACAATAACTCGTGTTTAATATATATATAACCTTTCTTTTTTTACTTTCTTCCTGTCACTAAAAAAAACTACCGAAAATGACTGGAGAACCGCAATCAAATAAGATCTTAAAAAGCAAATTTTTAACCTCCTGCCAAAATAATCTTTCAGAAACAAAAGAACACACCCACCTTCTTGAATTGGGGGGGTAGGAGACTAACACATGACAAAGGGAGAATCCCCCCCTGGCAAAAGCAGACCCAAATGCGTGGCTCGCGCCTCTCTCACGTGAAAAGAAGTTCTCGCGTCATATTGGTTTCGCAACGCTAACTGAACTCAACTACACGGAGCACACGAGACGGTCCTGGTTGGCCCACCCTGTAGAGCCACTGTGCGTCTTCCCCACTACTGGTCACGCAACAACGGGAAATGCCGTCCAGCTGCGCTATAGCAGGCCCGGCAGAACTGACACGCCCTGTGGTGCGCACGGCGTCAGCGGGGCTCTGGGAAGAACCGGCCTACGCGGCGGGTGTTGAGTCGGTTGAAATCCCAGAAAGAGAACCATGATCAATGATGACTGGTAACGCGAGGAATGGACTTTGAATCATGTGTACCCAAGGCGAACGGTGAATGTGCAGTGGCTCAAGTGCGGAAGGAACGGTATCCTAAAGAAAAAATAGAGTTCTCGTAGCCTCTCATGTACGCATGCGGCGCCCACCTCCCGCCGGCTTCTCTAATTACATAATCATCACCTCATTTGAACTGAAAACGTCCGTACTGTCTGAATTCACGCAGCAGGCGTCCTTCCGCGATTTTGGTATCAGAGTATCGTTTGCTGTTTTGTTTTCCGCCAGTTTAGACACTGCGATTCAGATCTGTCTCGATCCCTTCTCTATTAGGGTATCCGCGGTTGAGGGGAAATTTGGGAGGCGCGCACTGGCAACCAGACCCAGTTTTTTCCTCGCCCCTCGCATGCCATCGAAATTGCTAATAGAAATAGAGCTTTTCGTCTTTTTTCCTTTCTAACTCACTTGTGTTAGTTAAACTGTTATATGTCATCTTCTAAGTCGTCCGCAATGAATTCCAACATCTGAAACCACGTCCGTTGCTTGGTATCCATCTAGTAGGAAAGAAATTTGTCGGGATTAAATTGTCTTTATCAGAGAATAAAAAGAAAACTAGAATCTGTATTCTTTGCGTTCTCTCTCTCTTAAAAATATAGAATCAACCATTGACAATCTATCACTGAGGTCCCATGCCAATAAGTCGGGGCCCCAACGAAAGACCCTGAAGTACCCCGCTACCGGAAAAGAAGAATCTCGTATCTCTTTGAGCTGCTTTTAACTTTTAATCGTACTGATTCAACTATATCTCGATTTTTTGAACGTCATGTGGTGATACACTCGCTGAATTTTTACACGGCGAGTCTCAGTCCCTTACCCTCGCCTTACCCTTCTCCGCTTACCTGTCTAATCTGAATAACTGAATGAGCCCATTACATAATGCAGCGAACCCATCAGCCACAAACCGCATCATCGTTTTGTAAAACCCCCATGTAATAATGATAATTCACCTTTCGGCGCTAGCTTGGATTGTGTTACGTCAACAACAGTGGACATTTTCTCTGCTCCCATACAAAGTTCCTGACTTTAAGGCGAAAATTAGGTACAGATTTCCTTAGTTAGCTCTCTTAACGCAGCAAGAAAAGTCTTCATCAATGAGAAAAAATGTCTTATTTGATTTAAGAGAAACTAACTTAACTAACCAAGTAATAGTTCATTTAAAGTCGTTACAATTTGTACGGAAGTGCAAGAACGATTCCGAACGTTTTGTGACAGTAACAACATCCAAAACAATTTTATGCTCCGTGACGGCTCGCGCCGAAAAAAAAGGTTATTCCATTCGTATCAAGTCACACGAAATACAGTGGGGGCTTTTTGGATAGCTAGATCACGAGGGAAAACAGGAAATATTCGGGCCGCACAACAGAAAACGCTAGGGAAAGTAACAGTTGGTTACATTCCATGTAATACCACTATTAACACGCCCATTCTGTTTGTTATAATTCTATCCATCTTAGGACCATGTTGGTTAGTGCTTTAACCTTACACTGTAGAACACAACACCATTTGGTTGAATCATAAGAAGTTAGTTTTTCAGTCGCACTCGTGAAAATAAGCCTTCTAGCGTTGAAGAAGTGAGTACTGGAATCCACATTTCTCAATTGTGTTTGTCTGTTTAATGTAAAGCGCTCTTTGTTGGAATGGAATGTGAATCTTAGTCGAGTGTTCCGTCAGTATGACGTAAATACATATCCACTCGTGAAATCCTAGAAAAAAGAATTCAGCTTCAACTATTGTCCTTTCAGGGAAAAACGCTAATATATTCCCCGCACCCCCTCCGTCTATTCTCTTCTGCGCCGTCTATCTCTCTGCCTCTCTCTTGCTTTCTCTTGCTTTCTTCGCACTCCTCTGCTCTCCCCTCTTTCTCTTCTCCTTCCACTCCTCCCATTCCTCATACTGCCGCTCCAATTCCTCCCCGTCTTTTTTTTCCCTAACGCGCACTTGGCCATGCAATGGTCAATATTTCCACGATATGCGGCCATCTTGGATCGTGGAGGCATTACAGTAATGACTTCGACTGTTTTCCGCCCTGGCAATATAGCCGTGCGTAGCGTCGATATTCCATTTCTAGGAACACGTCCTTCCATTGCTATCCAGCCACGGCAGTCTGTAGTGCCCGCTTTGTCTGGGTAAGTCATACTATAGAATCTTTCTTATCTTCACGATAATTTTGCTCTCTATGTTGTGTATTTGACGACAAATGCTGAAGACTCAACCATTCTTTGCTTCTATTCTACTATAATAGGCCCCGTTGACCACTATACATATTTGCTATGAACATGTCCACCCTGGTAGGGTGGCGGGTTCGAACCTTTCTCTACGTAGGCCTCTAAAACTGTCACCGGTTATGCCGTCTGGTGTGTAAACCTACGATGAGTATAAAGTCCTCATTCTAGTGGATGTGGTTTTAATTTGCTGCCAATCATTTAAAAATGCTTTTCCCCAGTTGCCTACCTCCGTAAAGGTCGGATCCTCTTGTCGTAATCCGACCTTTGGAGGAAGATTGCTCTTGCCACAAGCTTTACGCCACACCCCGCTCTCTAGATAGTGCGCGTCCTTCAAATTTGTTCCTTCGAATATTCTCTCCAAACGGCTGTGAAGACTGCGTCGAGAACGGAAAACACTGCTCCTATTAAGAAATAAATGATAACATAACATTTTCCTGATATAGTGTTGTAGGTTAGGTCCGTCCCAATTAATTTTCCACGTGCTTTACGTTTCTTCTCTCTTTTTCAGCTATCATAACAGAAAATAAACTATCAAAATATCAATTAAATTAAAACATAATTATAAAACAAAGAAGAGAAAAGAAAAGCAAAAGTTTGAAAAAAATAATCAAACAAAATCAACAACTTTTAAATGGACAACAAGTTCATCGAAATCATGGTTTGCCTTGCTTGATTTCCTGTAAGCAGGACTAGAAAGAAATATTCCTTTTTTTTTTTTAAACCTACCCTGCTGTTAATTTATTTAATGTTGCGGCCTGCCTTTTTCCGCTAGCGAGTCGAAATAGTTTCATCATGTGACTTTTTTCCCAAATTTAATCAACACCAAACGTACATATTATGTTCGACATGTTTTATTACTCTTTTCTATGAATTCAATGGAAGGCTCATTATCAATGACTATGTAACCTTCAATGCTTAAACCCGATTGCAGCTCTTGCAGTACCCACAGTTTTTTACTAAGGAGGATTCTTAGCTCCTCTATGAGCCTAATGTAAATAATCGGAATTGAAATTCAGTTTTTAAGGAAGTACAAAACCACTAAAGGAGAGAGATTTTTATTGCAAAGTCACGAAACACACTCTCAAATCGCTGACAAAGCGATAAAAACATATTGTTTATAATTTAAATTTTTTTGCTGTGTTTGCGTACGTTTTGAAGCGCGGCGCACCTGAATTCATAATATTCTTTTTAGAGAAGGTGTTTCATGAAGAAAGGGAACCACTCGCCATTTTGTGATTAGTGTACCCATCCGTAGCGACACGCACAGTGATTTCCGGAACTCTATAATAGTCCATTCCCGTCTCTCATTATTATTGCGTGCGGGACAATCGTAGCATTTTTCGTTGGCCGAATACAAACGTACTCGTTGATGGTTTTTAGCGTGGAAAACTAGATCTACACGTTTTACGGTAACCGTAAGTTCCTCGCCAAAGGAAATCCCCAGCACAAGTGACTGTTGCTTTGCTAGAATTTCCCTCTATAATGCCATTCTGATGAAGAGGATCTTTGCCAAAAACTTGGTAAGACAAGCGGACAACAGTTACAATAAATCGAAACCTTATACTACTTTTAATCGTCCTG